>OY829329.1:66629644-67849026 GCA_963691655.1 Toxonevra muliebris | reverse complement strand
GGAAAAATGAAAAAAAAAATAATGCAAGAAAATAAAAAAATAATTCAACTTGAACAATTATGGGCAATGAACTGCCAGTAACTCAAATAAAAATCTTTTTACTAAGAATCAATTATGCTACACGTTTGCTATTATGTTATACAAATTTACTGTAGTATAAAACCAAATGTATAAAAAAAAACAAAAACGCAGCAGTTAAACAACAACTAATTTAATAAATTGTTTATATAAATGTTGTGCCAATTACTGAAAGCTTCCTATTGCAAAATTTTTTCTTTGTATTTCAATAGAATACAAAAGTCCTTTTTGAAATACTTGCACACTTGTATTATAATTCAATCAAGTAGGGAGTGAGAGAGAAAGAGAGAGAGTTTCTTTATAACAATCTTTCTGAAGCTTTTTCTACTTCTTTTTTCTCTTTCTTTTTCATGTTTTTAATTTTTTATTCTTAGTTTTGATGTGTTGTGTTTTTGTTGTTGTTGTTCTTTAAATTACCAAAATCTGCCACGCTTATGTAATTTTCAAAGTATTATATTATCTGTAGAGCACAAAATGTATTGGTGGGACACAGCAGGTTATCTATATAGAATTTACCAATAAGTGCTTGAATGTGTGTTGTTAATTTGATAACCCATACTTCTAGCACACCCACACACACACATACACACACGCACACATATAGATAAAAGTGTTGTTTTTTTGTATTTTTTGCTTATTTTTGTAATTTAATTTTCGCGGCAGGTTATCAGAAAAATTAATTTCAGTATTTGTATTATATATAAATGAATGAGAACAGCTACCATTGAAATTGTAAGTATATTTAGTTCAGTTTGAGTATTACTTTATAAAAATTAAACAAGGAAGTGTACAATTACTTTTCAAATCAAAGATGTCGTTAGATCATAGAGCAAACTCAAAAGAAATTTTGGTTTCGATAGCATCTGAAACAAAGAGTTGATTCGTTCTTCATATGAGCATACAAATCGCCACACAAAAATTATTATTTAATCTTTATTTTTTCTCAATTACGTGACGAATCAGCCGATTCGTTCACGGTAGATTTGATATGGCCCCTTGAAGTATGCAAAGTAGATTTTTCAATAATTTGAATTATTTTCAAAAACCAATATTTGAAATTTTTCACTTTTAAGGAAATTTCCTTCTTTAAAATAGATTGAAAGGGAGATCTAGGGCCTCTTGAAGTATGCAAAGTAGATTTTTCAATAATTTGAATTATTTTCCAAAACCAATATTTGAAATTTTTCACTTTTATGGAAATCTCCTTCTTTAAATTAGATTCAAAGGGAGATCTAGGGCCTATATTGATATACCTCAAGAACTTATTGTATTTATAGTTCTCCTATGAGTTTATTTCCTTTGAGGAAATTTAATATCTCTTTAGGAGAAGTATCCTAAACTAAAATAAATTAGATTGAAATTATTGGGAGTATGAATGTATAAACCCGTATTTTTTTTCGTAATTTGGACATTTTTTGTGAAAAAGTGATTATAAATTTATTCTTTAAAGTATTGTCCAGCGTTAGCTACAACATTTTCCCATCTTTCTGGTAGCATACGGATTCCGCGTCGAAAGAACTCCTCATCTTTTGAGGCTATCCACGAATCGACCCATTTTTTGAGTTCTTCGAAAGAACGGAAGTGCTGTTCAGCCAGGCCATGTGTCATCGATCGGAACAAGTGTTAATCAGAGGGAGCAATGTCTGGAAAATACGACGGGTGGGGTAGCACTTCCCATTTCAGCGTTTCCAAGTATGTTTTTACTTGCCTGGCAACATGCGGCCGAGCATTGTTGTGCTGAAGAATAACATCGTCGTGTCTATACTCATATTCTGGCCTCTTATCCTTTAATGCTCAGCTCAAACGCATCAATTGTAGTCGGTAGCGGTCGGCAGTGATCGTTTCATTCGGTTTCAACAGCTCATAATACACGACACCTTTCATATCCCACCAAATACACAGCATGAGATTGGATCCATTGATGTTCGGCTTTGCAGTTGATGTTGATGCATGTCCGGGCGGTCCCTATGATTTTTTACGTTTTGGGTTATCGTAACGTATTCACTTTTCATCGCCAGTCACAATATGATGCAGAAAACCCTTTCTTTTCTGTCGTTCAATCAGCAATTCACATGTGAAAAATCGTCGTTCGACGTCTCTCGGCTTCAATTCGTACGGCACCCAATTTCCTTGCTTTTGAATCATTCCCTATGCTTTTAATCGTTTAGAAATGGTTGATTGATCAACTCCTAAAGATACTGCAAGTTTTTGTTGCGTTTGACATGAATCTTCTTCGAGTAATGCCTTCAATTCTTCATTTTCGAACTTTTTCGGGCCACCTGAACGTTAAATGTCTTCAACATCAAAATCACCACTTTTGAAACGGGCATACCACACCTGACACATTCTAACGTCTATAGCACAGTCAGGATAAGCTTCAGTGAGTAAACGATGTGCTTCAGTTGCGTTTTTCTTTAAATGGAAGAAGCAAATTAAAACTTTCCGCAAAACGAAATTCGACATTTTCAGCCATAGTAAAACACTTTTGTAAAATTATGAAAATTATTTGACAGATTAATTCTTATAGTATTTTTGGCGCTCTTCGGGATACAATAGCTGTCAATGTCAAAAAAATGACGCGTATGATAGATATGAAGTTAGTCACAATTACGAGTTTATACATTCATACTCCCAATATGTTTAAAAAATAAATATTTTCCAATTTTTCCTTCTAGATTTGAACTTTTGAAGTTCAGTCCATTGTCAAGTCCGAATTTCGGAATTCAAATTCGTTTGCCAGATTTACTTACGAATTCCCCCTGAACTTGATTTGGCAACTCATAGCAAGTATTCTCCCTTTACCCTCTAGATTAACTTAGTTCCCTGTTATTTAATTTGAACTTTCGAAAATATTAGGTATTTATTGGAAGTTTCCGAATTTTCGATACCACATTCGGTATTGCCAAATTAAGTCTATTCCTTTGTTTGTTTTTCTCCCAAATTTTCTCCTAAACTTTTTTCCTTAACTAATAATATTTTTTAAAGTTATTTTCTGACATTAAATTTTATATCCAATTTTATTTCCATGTCTTTTAATCTTGCTCCTAATTCAAGTGTTTGCAACAGCAGCTAAAGGAGAGTATATTTTGATATTTCCAATTAAATTTCGCAAATACATAAACTACATTCGTCGTTTCATTTTTAATGATGCTACTATAAAAACAATAGATACAAAAAATAATAAAAATAAAGTTGATGATTTTGCTAAAGCAAAGCAAAAAAAAAAAAAAAAAAATTAACAAGAAGAAAAACAAAACCCAAAAACCAAAGCAAATCAACTCAGAATATTAATTTTAATTACGAAAAAAAAAAGAAAAACAACAGAAGGAGTATCTAAGTATATAAATTATATAAAAAAAAGTTTAAGAATACTTAGAAAAGTTTGTTGTGAAAAATCATTAAAAAAAAAAAAAAAAAAAAAAAAAAAAAAAACAACAACAAAAATTAACTTGAACTGAAACTGAAATTTCAAAAACAGCAACTTACAAAAAAAAAAAACAAAAAACCGATGAAGTAAGAAGAAAAAGTAAACTGGATTTGGGTTCGTGGAAAAAAAAAAAGTAGCAAATCTTGATGATTTCGAAATGAAATTTATTTTTAATGAAATCCCCAAACAATAAGAAGAACACTCTGGGGTATTCAGTCTACCTCAGACTCAAAACAAAAAATAATAGGTTCAAGATACGAATATATGTAACAAAGATATGTATTTATGTTTGTTCAAGAGTTTGAGTTTAAAAGTTCACATGCTTGTTTCTAGTTCATGTATGTATTTATTTAAAAGTTTTATTTTTTCTTTATTTTCTTATTTTATGCTATTATTGTAAGTAAGATAAATGAATTGAGCTTGAAGTTCAACAAAATTCAATCAGCAGTAGAATTAGTAACAACACAAATTTTTCGGAATATGTTGGCACTTTTTTTGTTTAGCATAATAATTCGCGCAGAAGTTGCCCAAAAGTTTGGACGTTCACACATAAAGTTTTCACTTGAGGCAGTTTTGTTTTTTTTTTTTTTTTTTGGTTTACTATCTTTATGTACATTTATCTCTAAGGAATATCAGTTTAAAAAGCAGTAATGTAAATAAATATTTCACTATATCTTCTCTAAAGACTTTCAGATTGTGTATCAAATATATGACTGTTTGTATAAAAAGATATAGTGAAGAGCAAAACTGAATATACCAACACTTTTCTAGAAAAAAACATAAAAAACATTTAAATTTAAAATGAAGTACTTTTTTGGTCCAAAATTTTAGCAATTTTTATAGGACTGATAGATTAATAAAAATGTACTTTCAAAAACATATATTTAAAGATTTCAAGTACAAGAAAGAAATCAACCAAACAATCGCGTCACAAATGTGCTGCAATAAATGTGCTAAAACAGCGAAAAGATGTGTACAAACAAAGATACTACTTGCAGAAAGCGACAGACAATCACGCGTGTGTGTGTACAACAAAGATACTAAGTCCAGAAGCGACAAACAACAAAGCTGTATATTCCAGTGGCGACAGTCTGCAAACTGGGATAACGGAAAAGATCGCTGTGTGTGCTATAAAAAGGGAAACGCAGCAACTATCTCTCTCTTTGGCTGGCAGCAGGCATCGGAACAAGACGTACAACTGGTAAGAACGAATAGTGTGGGAAATATTAAGAAAACAATACAATAGGTGGTGAGGAAAGTGATAGAGGGACTTGACGCAATGAACAAAATTTGGGAGGACAGGAAAACTCCAAGTCTGGTAACCTGAAAAGACGTGTGCGGCTTGCCGTTGAACGTCGGAGGAACAACTCCAGGTCTTGTAACCTGAGAAGACGTTCGCGGCTTGCCGTTGAACGACGGAGGAACAACAAGCCGACTTGGTCATTAGTCACGGAAAACTCCAGGTCTTGTAATCTGAGAAGACATATGCGGCTTGCCGTTGAACGTTGGAGGAACATCAAGCCGACCTGACCTATCAGAAGAGATAACACGACCGACGCATGATATCGCATTTGTCCGTTACACGCCAGTTCACGCACAGCAGCGCTACACCAGCGCGATCAATCGCATTCGTCGGTTACACGCCAGTCCACGCACAGCAGCGCGATCAATCGCATTCATCGGTTACACGCCAGTCCACGCACAGCAGCGCGATCAATCGCATTCGTTCATTATACCCCGATCTACGCACAGCAGCGCTACAGGAGCGTGAGTTACTAGCAGCAGTATTAGTGTATTAAGTGGAATTAACTGAACTATTCAAAGTGTTATTATTAAGAGTAATTTTTTTTTTAACAAAATTAAACCCGACAGGCAAGGTTCAGCTGTGGATTTAACTCAGGCGCAATCTATAGCAATTCCCCTGAATAAAATCAAGGCTGATATACTCTCTTACTTTCTTACCCTTGCAGATAGTGGATGGAAGCTTTTCCACATGCAGCGTAACCAGGAAAACATGGACAAAATTCAACTATAGCAGAATCAGGGACTTTCTTTGTCACACCCGATCTGATGTAGCCTGACTGACTGCAGTACTGACGGGGCATTGGGCAATAGGGGATCATGCGGTCAGACTCCGCTTCCCACACAACACACTCTGCAGAAACTCCAACAACCTCGAAGAAAGAGAGACTCTAACCCACTTTCTCTGTCATTGCCCGGTTTTTGCTAGAACCAGATTAAAATTATTCCAGGAACTTTTTTTAGAAGACATAACCAAGATCTCCAAACTCGAAATCGAAAAACTTCTCCAATTTCTCAATCTCACGAACTGGCTTTAGATAACAAAGTGCAAAATACCCTTTCACAAATAAGGTTATGGGATCAAAACGGCGCTCTAGCGTTGATTGTGCTCCCTCTGTTGGAGAGAGTAGCCACTCTACCTACCTACCTAAACCAGAATTATTGTCGAATTAAAAACTGTGTGTGTGAATAAAAGTGAGGGTCCCCTGCAAAAATATTAAATTTGTAACGCGAAGAATCTCTAGACCCCGCTGAGACTACTCCTGCCTTAGGCTGGGAAACAGTTCGTTATAGGTTCAAAGTTTTGACTACCGGTTTTTAACATATAAAATATATTCTTACGTTTGACGATATAATCGTCTATATCTTCGAAAGTACTAAAAGTTTCTCTTTGAAATTTTCACAAAATACTTTTGCAACATATATTTCTTTCGAATAGAATATTTTTAAAAATATCAATTTTTCAAACCAAAAAAGTGAAGGGACTCCTTAATATTCCTTTTCCAGTAGATCAAGAAAGACTCCAGTTTAACTCTTTCATACTCAATGTTGCGTATATGCAACATTTATTTTATGTGACATAAATAAAATATTTAACAGATATTACTATTAACGCTATTTGTATTCGGTTCTGTCAGGTATTCTTCAAGTTTTCTCATTGCCGAATACTTGAAATTTCTTGCTTAAGTAATTTTTTTTGTAATGTTTTGTCTTTGAAGTCCAGCAAAAAACATAAGTGCAAAAATTTTTAGTAAAATCTTTTGCACTATTTTTTGAAAAATAATGCATTAAACTATTATTAACTGGAATTTTTTTTTATCAGATATGTTTATAAAAGATAAGAGAATATGAAAATCAAAAAATTGGGGAAAATGAGTTATCCAGTGGTTGTCTACAGCTTCTTAGCTATGTTTTTTTTTTACCTTTAATAAAGGACAAACAAATCAATGTAGAAGCAAGAAATTTGGTGTCATGATTGTGGAAGACCTAAGTAACCATAATTTCACAGTAGAAGTTTTCTCTCAAGCCCCATTACAATTCGGGCGTCAAAGGGTTAACTTGAAATTCCTTAAAAACTGCAGAGCTAACTCAAGCAATCATCAAATCATTATCTTGATGAAACCGAAATCATTTGTTATAAGCACAAAATTTTTATATATATATAAAAATGCTAAAATTTTTCTCCACACTATATTATGGAATATGTGGCATCATTTGTATCAAAGAAAATAAATGAAAAAGAAGATGGAACAGGAAATTAATTGTTCTATTTCGCTTTCTTCAAAGGGCAAAGTTAATTTTCTAATTTCTTCTTTGAATATATGAAGAGATATAAATAGAGTTAGTGAGAAGAGGAAAGAGAAAAAAAGATATACATATTTATCTAGTGAGTAAGTATACTGCTGTTTAAAACCTAAAATACTACAGCATCCTAAAGCAAAAAAAAAACAAAAAAAAGCACAGATAATCAGACAGACAGAAAATAACAATTAATGATAGCGGCGTTACTGTTGTGTATCCACTATGTTAACGAGATTAATTTGATTTTGACTAGATAGAAAAGCACACATACAGAGAAAATACTCAAACACACATATACACATGTAAATACGTATATGAAACAAACAATGTATGAGGCTCTTGTTGAACTAAGCTAAATTAGAATACAATAGCAGCTATATGCTTCTTTTATGTATGAATGCAGAGTAGTTTTCGAAATACAATATTATTGACTTTAATAGTTACAGTTTGAATGCTTTAACTAACAGAGGCGTATGTGAAAAAAGGGGCTGAACTCAAAAACTTGCTTTAGGATTGTATGCGTGTTATTTTCAGCAGAACATCACCATTAGAACTTTTTATTAGCTAGTTGAAGGAAACAACTTCAAGTTTTCCATTACAAGTAAATTTCTACTACTTAGTTAAGGTTTCTTTAACATTAGTTGGTCCTAATGCTGCTTCGTTGAATCCAACATTGTCTTCTTCTTGCTTTTCTTATTTATTCATCTCTTAGGTTAATGTTATTGACCCTAGTAGATACATAGATAGATAGATAGATGAATAGATAGACGCAGATGCTGTTTGTTTGCTACTGGTTTGTTTAGAAGTTGTTCTTGTTTACTTGCTTGCTTGTTTGTTTGGCTTTATATGTACACTTGTATTGTTGTTGCGCATGTTTTTATGGACGATGTTGCTGTGTTGCTATTGCTGCCGCTGCTGCTGCTGCTAATGTTGCCTTATGTTGTAAACGCAATATGCGCTTTTCTGTTTGGACTTGACTTTTTCTTTTGTGCTGTTGGTGCTGTTGCTATTCATATGTTAAATGTTTCTACATACAAAAAAACTAAAAAAAAACTATTGACTTCATCTTCCTACATTAATTTTCATGTTAGAAGATTTTCTTTTTCTTTTATTATTTTTACAGCTGGTTTTCTTCTTTAATTTCATTCTTGATTTTTTTCTTTTTTTTTTTATGACGTGAGTTTATTTATTCTTCTACAAACTTCTGCTTGCTAAATACTTTTTTTTTGCCTTATTAGTTTAACACACAATATTTTATTGCATTTTCTTTTTTTTTTCTTTCTACATAACTAAATGCAAAATTTTACTTCTGGTTTATTTCGTTGTAATTTTGGTTTTTTCCTGTTTTTTTTTTTGGATTTTTTTTAGTTAATGTGTGTAATTTTTTACCAAAGTTTAGTCAGTTTTCTTTTGATTTTTATTAGATTCTTTTACTTGTACGTGTATAATTTATTATGCATAAAATTAAGGAACTTAGAAGAAATAGGGAAAGATATTGGTATATGCACATATTTATACACAAGAGGGCGCTAGCAAATCAACCAACTAGAATGAATTACCAAAGATATGCACTTAAAAAATTTTAAAATATTTATTTTAAAATTTTATATTATGCTTAAAAATTCCAAAATTAATATTTTGTAAAATTCATTTAAAAAAAAATTATAATTAATAACAATTACAAGCTGGTTCGACAGACGTTGTCATACCTTTAGTATTTTAAAATGAGAATTAAGTAAGCAGCAGAAAAAGTTGTAGAAAATAGTAGTAGAAAATAGGAAATTGCAGAAAAAAGTAGTAGAAAATAGTATTGGAAATAGTAGCAGTAAATAGAAATAAAGCATGGTGCCATACCCACAAATCCAACAAACTAAAAGAATACGTAAATATGTTATCACATCAATAATACTTCCATACCAAATCTTAGCACCATACTACAAACTATTCCATAGATATAACATAATGAGTATTCAGGTTGTATGTGAGGTGCCACACCCCTTTTCGAGTTTCACTCACATTTTTTCTATAGCATGGTATTGACAACTAACATTTTTATACAAAATTTCAGTACTGTACTGTGTATGTTTCTGAAAATATACCAAACAAAGCCTGTGAGTTGTATGGAAGGTGCCACGCCCACTTGCCATTAATAATTCAGACTCTACTATAATCTCGGTAATGATAAAAAATACTGGTATACTAAATCTGAGCATCGTACTACAAACTGTTCCATAGATATAACATAATGAGCAGTCAGGTTATATGGGAGGTGCCACACCCCCTTTCCAAATTCCATCCACATTTTTTCTGTAGCATGGTATTGACAACCAATTTATTTATACAAAATTTCAGTATTGTACTGTGCATGTTTCTGAAGATATACCAAAAAAAAAATCTGAGTTGTATGGAAAGGGCCACGCCCACTTGCCATTAATAATTCAGACTCCACTAAAATCTCGGTAATGATAAAAAATACTGGTATACCAAATCTGAGCATCGTACTACAAACTGTTCCATAGATATAACATAATGAGCAGTCAGGTTATATGGGAGGTGCCACACCCCCTTTTCAAATTCCAATCACATTTTTTCTGTAACATGGTATTGACAACCAATTTATTTATACAAAATTTCAGTATTGTACTGTGCATGTTTCTGAAGATATACCAAAAAAAAAAAATAATCTGAGTTGTATGGAAAGGGCCACGCCTACTTGCCATTAATAATTCAGACTCTACTATAATCTCGGTAATGATAAAAAACACTGGTATAACAAATTTAAGCAGCATACTACAAACTGTTCCATAGATATAACATAATGAGTATTCAGGTTATATGGGAGGTGCCACTCCCTCTTTTCGAATCTCACCCACATATTTTCTGTAGCATGATATTCACAACCAACATATTTGCACAAATTTCAGTACTGTACTGTGAATATTTCAGGAGATATACCCAAAAAAGCATGTGAGTAGTATGGCAGGTGCCATGCCCCCTTTCCAAAAAAAATCTCTAAGAATAACAGATTTTAAGCCTGTCGAAAAAATAAATATATTCACAGAATATCAAAAAGATTGGTTAAGATTTAGCAATTCATATAATATTTTTAGTAACAAATAATAGAATTAAAAACTTTGTGAGAAACATTTAACCCTTTCAGCACCGTGGAAAAATCAAAAGAGATAGCGTAATATCGAATCCAGATTCATATTGTCTGATCCCCATTTCTTGTTATAATTTCTGATCAAAACAACCATTGTGTACCTCTAAAGGTTTGAACTTTCATGGGTCACCGGTGACCCAGTGGCCCTCAATGGGAATTTTTGACAAACGTTTTCTGTATATTTTTATTAGATATTATTTTGAAGATAGACAAAGTAACTTAGTATTAATTTTTCCTTAACCCTTTCTTGACCGCAAGGAAACTAGAACAGATAGAATAAAACTGAGTCTAGATTCGCATTCTTCGACCTCCATTTCACTGTAAAAAAGTTGTTAAAATGTTTCCATTGAAGACTTTAGGGTCACCGGTGACCCATAGCAAAACTTGCATTTTTACAAAAGTAAACGAAATTTTAAAAATATGGGAAATTATGTTTAAGTAAATAGTTTTTCCCCCAACATATTAAAAATTTGTTGTATTTGGACAAATTTTGTAAAAATTATGAGCGATTGAAAATTTACAAAAAAAAAATACTATTTTTTCATTTTGATCCGCTACAGTATCGTTACCAAAAAAATTTTTGCAAATTTTTTCAATTGAAATAAAAAAACCATCAATTTTCTTTCCAAAAACCTTAAAACCTTAAAAAAAAGTTGATTGGATAGTTTTTGAAAAATCACAACAAATTAATCTTGTGACACCGGTATCACCATGGTATCAAAAGGGTTAAATTTTACATATTTTGAATTTTAATTCAATTTAATTCTTCAGAAATAAATTACATATTTCATATTAAAATATTTACGACCACTTTAACAATATTTATTTCACCATGTACATATTTTCAAATGTATGAATGCGTATTTTTACTTTTGTTTAAGAAAATTTTAAACTTAATTATTGCCCCAAAATTTCCCTATAACAAAATACAAAACACAGCTATTGCACACTACCAATTATTTCCCTGTGCTCTACCCCTCAAAATATTAGCAAAAATTATAAGCTATACATCAACAACATTTACTATTTTGCGTTCTTTTGAAAATACCAAAAAAGTTTATGTATTTTCCAAGAAGAAAATATGTATATTTTGTTCCAACTAAAGTACAAAACTAAAGATGCACACACATCCACATACAAACATATCATATAAGTTCACATTTACATACATACATATGTATGCATTTATGAGTAACAAGCAGAATAACATCTGTGTGGTTTTTATACTCAGTATATGGCCAGAAGCAAAATAAAAATAATATGTAAAACCACAAAAAAAAAAAAAATAAATAAAGTAAAAATAAAGTAAATATTGCAGTTTTGCAATAATGGAACATATTAAAAAGTAAGATTACAAATCTTTTAGAGAGTAGCTATTCTGTTTGTGCATAAAATAATGGCAACAAAAATAAATAAAAACAAAACCAAATGGGAAATAATGTAAGGAAAAAAGCTTTTATTGAAAAATAAGTATCGAATAAAAAAAAATTTTTGGAAATGTAGTAAAAATTTTTTCTAGGAATGTAAGTATAAAAAGTTTAAAACTTAATAGTTTTTCTTTTATTTATTTTAAATTGGGAAATACTGAATTATTTCATATTAATAAAATTTTAAATATTTAAAAAAAAGAAATAGTTTGGCACACAGAAGAGATATTAAAGAAAATTTTATTTTGTATGCGCAAAGAGAAAACTGTCCATGCCATGCTTTCAATTGACCAATCACAGCCATTGGCTTATATTGAATGAGAGAAAAATACTCTCAAAATACATAGTTGAAACGAACTAAAGTTAAAAAGATATCATATGTTATAATTACTGATGTAACAAATCGTCGCCTGAGAATTGATTTGGCGTATAGGCATAGGAATACTTATACACATACGCCAAATCAATTCTCTGGCGACGAAATACCAAATTCAACAAAATTCAATTTCATATTGTATTTATGAAAGTTTATAATAAAAATGTTATATACATTGACTCACAAAAGCGTTCGAATATATCGATGAACAGAATTGGAAACAAATTTTTTAAATCAGATAATATTTTCATTTTCAAAAACGGTCTTGAAGGTCCCAAAATCTTGCATATAAGTTCCAATTTTTTTATTTATTAATTTGCAAAAATTTCTGCCGGAAAATTTTTTAAAATCGTAATTTATGGTTAGAATTTCAGGATTTTCAAGACCCATTTCGAAAATAAAAATATCATACGCTACTAAAAATTTGTTTCTACTTCTGTTCATCTGAATGTGTAGAAACTTAATTAAACTGTTACTTTTCGATTTGATGTCATACTTGGCTATATATTGTGTTCCAAAAATATCCATTAGTTCGATCACTGTATATACACACAAACATGTTACAATGTTTTAAAATGAATAGCGGCGGCTACATCATCAATTATTTCTAACATTAATACCGACTTTATTAAGATTAAGGTGGTCTAAATTTTGTGGCGAATTTTTTCTCAGTTTGGTTCAGCGAAAATCGTAAAATTCATATTAAAATTTAAAAAATTCTTCCCAAACAAATCTAAACAATAATTTGGTAAACTTTAAACCATCTACTTTAAAACAAAGTAAGTTTGTTGCTCTTTCGGCAAAGTCGTAAGTTGAATAAGAAAGTGCATCATGTTCACAAATAAAAAAAAAAAATTTCGAATGTTTCGCTTGTATGGAATGCGATTGCAAACCATCCGCTCATTGCTAGTCATAATGCAAGTTTTAAAGTTCCCCAGGCGGTATCAAAAACGTCAAAGAAGTTTTCATTTGGAGCTTAAAAACCTGGTCGCAATTGTTCCCACTATTTATGAAATGCTTTCTTCAGACTCAATTATATGAGAATGAAAAACTGTGAAACTGAAACTAAACAATTTCAGTTCAAAATATTGAGAATGCAAACAAAAGATTTGACGATACACTAAATCATAACAAACTAAACAGTTTTGGAAAAACAAAACTAAATACGAGGCATGTATGCAATATTTGCTGCGCTTGATTGGGATTATCTATATAAAATTATATTCTGGTGGTGGGTATGAAATATTGGCAAACATTTTCATATTTTCTTGGTATTGCTAAAGTTGCAAGTTTTCATATTTATTAAATATTGTTTTTTTTTTTAATGATTATTTTCACTTTAGGTCTAAAATATACACAAAAAAAAAAAAAAAAAAATCAATTAAAATTTTTTCACATTGTAGTAAAAAATATCATAATTTATGTATATATCTAAATAAAAATACCTATAGACCTCTTTAGACTACATATGTGTATGATTTTTGTTTATAAACTTTCATTACAAAATAGTTGGGAAATAAACAAAATTCTATAAAAAAAAACTTTTTTGAAACCTCATAATATTGCTTCATCTCACACATACACACATATACTTACATGCATATAAACACATTTCACTCACAAAATCATTGCATACATGTTGGCAATAAATTTCCATTAAAACTAGAGCGAAACTTTCAGTAAACAAACAAGCGATATGTTTTCATTTTTTTTCATTTTTGTTTTTTATATATTTTGTTTATTCGTTTGTATGTAGTTTATGCGGTGTACTGTTGCACAAATACTTGTTAAACTAGACACATACATTCACACATACATACATAGACAAATAAAAATTTAAAAGAATAAAATGCCAGTGTTTCAAATATAAGAGCCAGATATATTTTATTTTATAAACGAGAGAGAGAGGGAGAGGGAGAGCGACCGTGTATTATGCATTGCATTTTAATATGCCAGAAACTAAAAAAAAAATAAAAAAAATAGCAAAAGTATGTGACCTCCACTTCCTTATTTGCTCTACTCCTCATCTCTGTCTGCTTACCAGAGCTTGTATGTAAAGAGTTTAAACAAAAACAAAATATCTATACATATATATTGAACAGAAAAACAATTTTCCATGATTGTATCTCAATTGATCTTTCCGCAAATACCAACACACATACACACAAAGAAATGCACATACACTCAGACATATATATATACATTGCTATATACGCAAAAGTTTGTGGTGTATATTTCGACAAAAGTTCTTATAAAGTTTACTGATTCTTTTTGTCTCTCCTTTTGTGTATATTTATATTTTATACTAGTATTGAGTTAAATAAAGAAAAAAAAAATCAAAAGAATGTTTGTTTTTGTTTTTTTTTTTTTAAATAAATTTACTATTTGACTTTTATGGTTTGTTATTCTGTGTAAAAGGTATGCAGTATAAGGTAAGCAAGCAATATGGCCATACTGGCCATATGCCAATTTTACAACAACAACAAGAATAATAATGACGCATGAGGCTATTTTATTATAAGCGTTGCACATGAACACAGAGAAATTACAAATTTTTCAGAGATTTTTTTTCTAGTTATTTTCATAAGTATTTCAAAACTTGAAGGATTCTTGGGAAATGAAATCAAAATTATTTGTAGAAGATTTACAAATAAGTAAATTTCATAACTTTCAAAAAATTTATGAACATTAAGGATTTAAAGAAATTGAAATAGCATAATTTTAGGGGTAATTTAGTAATTTGTAAATGACAATGCTTTGTATTTGATAGAAAAATGCAATCATTTCATGGATACAATTATTGAAGATTTTATGATTCGTCTTTGATTTGATTTGTGATTTATGACTTTCAAAAAATGGAGTCACCAAGAATAATGAAAACTACTCATTCATTTGGAACAATAAAACGTAAGTTTTATGTAAATAAGTCACAATCATAATCATGAATTAACGATATGAAGAGTTAAATTAAATTTTTGAGTTGCTTTAAATTTTTTTGATGTGATAACATTTTCACTCGGGGTTGAAAGAAAATTTAAATTAGAGTGAATGGATAGAAATTAAAATCAAATGTTACATCAGTGTCGTGTGAGGTTTCATAGTATGTGCGAGTTTATAAGTGTGTGTATAAATAAATGTTCGTAACACCAAATGAAGGGTGGTTAATTGCACCCGGAAAGTATGCTGTCTTGTTATTACAATAAACTGATTAATATATGGGAATTTTTATTATTAAAAATAAAACCCTGAAAGTATACCGCACTTTTATTATTTCGTATGTAAATATAGTGGTAGTTATACATAATAAACTTTCATATTGCCAGATAAAGGGTAATGAATTACACTTCGTAAGTATGCTGTCTTATTATTAGTATAAATATATTAAGGTAAACTTTTTAATATTAAAAATAAGACCCTGAAAGTATACCGCACTTTTGTTATTTCGTATGTAAATATTGTGGTTGCCAAGTTAAACTTTCGTACCGCCCGGTGAAAGGTGGTGAATCGTACCCCGAAAGTATGTTGTCTTATTATTAGTATAAACAGATTGAGAAATGCGTTTTTTTAATATTAAAAATAGAACACAACAAGCTCAAAAGTATGCAACACATAATTTATATAACAAAAATGGTTGTGGAATATACTTATATATCAACGGAATTAGTGGAATATATCAAAAAATGTTTTTATTTATTATATTTTTTATTGTATAGTTTATTTTAGTTTATAGTTTATGCTTTCCTAATTAGAATTGCAAGATAATATCAATTTTAGACGATGTGGATGAGCAAAAAGCGAAGAAATTGCATGGAAAATAGAATATGTTGAATAAAAAAACACGAGACTTTGCTCTTCTTGATATATAAAAACGAAAACTTTTATAATGTAGTAAATATGTTATTACATCATGTGCCGAGTGCGGAAGGGACTCATTTAAGTTTTTTTTGTCGTATATTTATGACCAACGACCAAAATGTATGAGAATTTCATCGGTAAGGCGGCCCTACTATCATGAATTCACATTTTATTTAAAGTCACAATCATGAATTAAATTTTGAATGAAATCCTACAGTGAGTTTTAATATTTACCTGTAGGATATAATAGACATTATCAAATGGAATAAAATTTTAAATAAATTCCATAATCTTCTTATTGAGTCTCAGTTTTGTCAAAAATCATAAAAAATACACACACAGACTCTTCAGTATTCTAAATAATGTTAATGAAGAAAATTTCTGACAAATTAAATAAAAACAAACATAAAATTAGACACCAAAAACAACAAAGTCATATATAGTACATTTCAAATTCTCTTCAAGAAAAAAAATCATAAACGAAGCAATAAAATCGGAAATGTAAAATTTATGAGCTCAAAGAAGCAAACAAAAAAAAAAAAAAACACAAAAAAAAAAATCCAATGAAAAAATGAAAAATGCATTTGCCCTTCCTTTCAGTAAAAGAATAGTAAAAGTAAAAGAATTATAGTCAAGAATTAAAAAAAAAATCAGAAAATAAATAAAAAAAATAAAATAAAACGTATAAAAATAATGAAAACAAAGAAAAATCATTTAGTAAAATAGTAAACCAAAAAAAAAAAAAAAAATTGAAAAATAACGAAAATTAAACAATAAAGTCTAAAATTTTATTCAAAATATAATTGAAAAAAAAAAAACATGAAAAATTTAAATGTGGACTGAAAGCTGACGCTTTTCCGCTTCGAATTTTTTCTTCACTCAAACTAGAAGTAGAAGTATATTTAAAAATTGAGTAGCAACAAAAAAACAAAAAAAAAAAAGAATAAAGGAAATCAAAAAAAAAAAAAAAAAATAAAACTTTTATTTACATTACCAAATTGAGTAAACGGAATTTTAATGATAAACAAAAGCAAAAGAATGAACAGAAAAAAAAAATTAATACATTATGCAACATAATATTTCAAACAAGCAAAATTTAATTTCTTACATTAATGAAAAATTCAAAGAAATTCTTTTTTTCCCAAGTCTTTTTAAAACAGCTGCTTATAAATACAACAAAAGTAGCAACAAAATGCTTGCTTGTTTAGTAAAAATAAAACTGTGTAAATTTGTTGCTTAGTGTGTATATGTAAGTAGTAGTGAAAGTTTAGAATTCTGCTTCAGTGGTAGAGCGAAAAGCAGACGGAAGATGAAAAATTTCAACAAAAATTCATGTTATTTCAACCGCAAGCAAAATGTCATTAGTGTTGGAATTTTTGCGTAAAACTTTTTTTACACAAAAAAAAAAAAAAAAAAAAAATCAAGAGCAACAATAAGAAAAAAGAATTTAAACAAAACTTCAAGTTGATAATATGAGTACGTAGTTGAAATGCAATAGCTTAAGTTAGACGCGATAATATGCTAACAGGGGTGGACAAAGTAGACGAGGAAGCTCACAATTTATAGGAAATTTAGGTGAATATTAAGGGCGGTAGAAGGCAATGCAAATTTAAGGGAAATTTTAAAGAGAAGAACATATTTTCTTCAAGAAAAGAGCATCTCTTTATCTTCTTGAAGACTTAAAGAAAGTAAATTTTTTGGAATAAGGAGAATTTTTTAGATTATTGAGGATCTCCTTATAGGCTGAGCAACTATCTGAGAAACTGAGAATCTTTTTTGGAGAAAGAAGGAATTTCCTTGAATGAGGATCTTCTTCCTATGAAAGAGGAAACTTTCTAAGTCCTGAGGATCTTCTGGAACGCTGGGGTCTTCTAGAATATTGAAAATCATTTAGAATAATGACCTGCGGATCTTCTTGAAAAGACTTGCCGATCTTCTTGAACGCTGAGGATGTACTAGAATACATATTTAAGACCACTTTTAATAATGATGTTCTTAAAAGGGAATTCACCTTCTGGGATACATTGGATCAACCTTGAATCCTAAAGTCTTCCTGAATAATGAAGATCTACTAGAAAACTGAGCATTTTTTTTTTTTGAAGAAAAACAATCTTCTTGAATACTGAGGATCACCTTGAATTCTAAGGATTTACGTTAAAACCGCATATCGTTTGGAATATAGAAGATGTTCTTAAAGTCTGAGTATCTGTAAGAATAATAAGAATCTTTTTAAATAATGATCTCTTTAAAAGAACTTTGGATATTCTGGAATATGGAAGATCATTTCGAGTACAGAGCATATTTTTGATAGATGAAAACTTTTTTTTAATAATGAGGATCCAAATAAAATTTAAAGTTCTTCTTGAAACAGAAGAAATCTCTTTGAACACTGAGAATAGTTTAGATAACAAATTTAGACTTCGATTTTCTAGAGTATTGAAGATTTTCTTGAATTCTGAAAATTTTCTTTATATATATATTTTTGAAAAATAAAACATTTTTTGCGAGTGCTGAGATGTTTTGTTTTTTTTTTTTTAAATGGTGTGAGGTGAAAAGGGGGAAGGGTGAATTTTTGAAAGAGAGACAAACATTTCCGGTGAAGACATTCTTTATAAACAAGGAAAGAGGGAAAGGAGGAGAAGTGTTTGTAAGACATTTTTTGAAATGGAACTTCTTGAAGGCTGAGGTGAATTTCTTGAAGGCTGAGGCGAATTTATTGAAGACCGAGGTGAATTTCTTGAATGCTGAGGTGAATTTCTTGAAGACAGAGGTGAATTTATTGGAAACTGAGGTGATTTTCTTAAACAAAAAGATGAATTTCTTCAAAGCTGAGGTGAATTTCTTGAAGCAGGTGATTTCCTTGATAGCTGAAGTGAATTTCTTGAAGGCTGAGGTGAATTTCTTGAAGACAGAGGTGAATTTTTTGAAGGCTGAGGTGAATTTATTGAAAACTGAGGTGATTTTCTTAAAGACAGAGATGAATTTCTTGAAAGCTGAGGTGAATTTCTTGAAGTAGGCGATTTCCTTGATGGCTGAAGTGTATTTCTTGAAGGCTGAGGTGAATTTCTTGAAGACAGAGATGAATTTCTTGAAGGCTGAGGTGAATTTCTTGAAAGAGAAAATACACTTCTTGAATAAGATTTTTTTTGAAGGCAGTAAGAAATTTCTTGGAATAAGAGCTGAACTTTTTGGCAATGAAGGAGCTTTCTATTCTAAAAAGAAACTTGGAACAATGATGATTTTCTTTTTTTCGGATCGTCTTAAAAGAAAACATTTCTGTGAATATGAATCTTTTTAAATAAAAATTAGATAGGCTCCATGAAACTTAGCAATAAATCGTAATGACCTTGAAAGAGAAGGAAATGCAATTTTTTTTACGGTCTATGTTTCTACCTCTATATTTAAATACAATTCCAAATTTAGATTATGCCGTCTTGGTAAAGAGGTAAAGAGCGCTTAATAACAAGATTTTACTGAAGCAAGTTCTCCTGAAGTAAAACATACCTGCATTTCCAAGCTTTAAACAATATGGAAAATTTTATATGTGCAAATTTTTGAGATAAAGAGAGAAAATGTTCCGGGCTTTATTTGACTTTAACTTGAGTTTTAGTTGTTAGCAGAAAAAAACAAAGTAAAAATACAACAACGATATAAAACCAGGAAAAAAAAAAACAAAAAAATAATGAAAAGTTTTTGAAAAGCAAAGCGTTTTTTTTACAGCTTCTCTATGTTGATTAAATAAAATGGTAAAAAGATTCTTTTTCATTTGCAACAAAAACGAAAAGAAAACTTTACAATATGAGCGTATCTGCTGCTACACAATATGCTGGCATTCTTTTTGTTTTGCCTGTTTTATTTAATTTTTTGTTTTTTTGTTTGCTGTAGAAGTTCAAATCCTCAACATTGCGTTTTTAGTGTATATCTTATATTTATTTTTTTTTTTCTGTTAACTTTTAATACGCGCAAAGTATCTAAACGAAATAATAAACTCAATTCGCGTTCATTTCACTTTATTTCCGTTTTTCTTCTTCTTATTCTTCGGCTGGCTTGTACTTGTTGTACTTTTACAGCTTGCATTTTTTCTTATCTAAGTATATACATAGATAAGTATTTATGTATGTATGTATATATATATATATATTTTTTAAGTATCTGAATCTTTTGACCTGAATAATTAAATTTGAAAAGTTTTACATTTTTAATGAAATGCAGCAACACAGATTCTACTAAGAATATCTGCTTTTGCTACTGTTTCTTACTTGCTATTTGCTGTCAGTCAGTCAGCCAGTCATGCCAGTGTTGCTATTTCATGCACGCAATTTTTTTAATTTTTTTTTTTTTTTTTTTTGTATTTTGTATTTTGTTAACAAATGCAAATGCTGAAAAAAACTGTTAACATTTTTAGGAAATAGGAAGTACAACTTTTTTTAGTTTTTCTTTTTTTTTTGTTGTTGTTTTTTTTTACCAGTTAGTGTGTCTAAGTGCGCATAAGGCAAATTAATGCATTTCTAGTAGTTGTACTATTTGCTAAAAGCAACACTGAGAAAAAATGCATTATCATCATATGAAGTAGTAGCAAATAATTATAAGAAAAGGAAATACAAGCAGTGGAAGAAAAAATTAGTTAAAGAAGAAGCTTCTACGTTTTCTTCTTTGAAATTGTGGCATACTGCAAGTTTATTAATTTACGTCTGCTCTTAAAGTTTCCAAATGCAGAAAGTTGATTAATTTTCCTGAAAGCTTTTTTTTAAATTCGTTTACTTTTTCTATTATGAGCGTGAACTATGTAAAACATTTTTGAATTATAATTTGGTCAACTGTATCTACTTAAGTTTGCTGCCAAAGCAACCCTGTGTTGCAACTTTGTTACCATCAACTAAAACAGTAGCGTTATCTAAAGAGAAATGTAAAATGTTAATTTTGAAAAAGCCAGATAGAGATTGCGGAAAAGATTAGTTGAAAGAGGAGGAATTTGTTGAAAGAGTGTATGAGAAATCTTTTTTGAAAACGAGTTTCAACTTCGGGAGCTGAACTTTCTATAAAAGGAAAGAAAAAACTATCGCTTGAAAAAATAAAATTTCTGTACAATCTCCAAGGATTTCTAGAGATTACTTATTAGATTTTCCATTTATTTGCCTAATATTCAAACTCCTTGACTTTAGAAACATAAGTATTTATATTCGATATGAGCTTCTGGTAGAAAGTTGAGTATGCACCTACCCTCGCACCCCCTCTTTCTTTTCGCATATATTTATATTATGCTAAAAAGTGTCAGCAAAATTTATTTTTGCTACTTCTACTTACCTACTAGGTACTACTCCAAACTTGTATTCACACAACAAGATAAATAAAAAAATATGAAAAGTTATTTGAAAACAGTTTACCGCTTTTACATTACTACATCAGCCGGAAGCGGAAATATTCAGTAAAAATAGAAGAAGAAAATGGAGAAAAAAAGGAAATAAAAAACACTCTTGCACACATGTTTACATTTACGCATACCATATATTCGTATAAAAAAAGGAAACAAAAACACAAGAAAGTGTAAGAAACAGAGACGGCGTATGCAAAGCTTACATAAGGGTTGAAACAAAAGATTTCTTAACACTTTAACTGCCAAGCCAATTTTGGGAAAAAATTTTAAGGTGATTTTTTCACTTGTTTTTGTTTTTTGTTTATTTATATTTTTTCCATTTTTCTTGGTCTGCATATTTGAATGCCATGATCTAATAGTGCCATATACCTGTCATACAAATGTGAGTGTAAGAGCCCTCATGCAAACGGGTGTCATTAACAATTGAATGACGTGGCAGGCAATGTGTTAATCATTTCACTTGAAACTTCTATAACACTGTACAGCAGAATGAGATTTTAAAACAGTATCTGCGTTATGATCCAGTTTTTCTGTAGTATTTTTGGCCGCTGAACACAAATCTGTAAAAAAAAAATTTCGGGCAGGTCAGGTTTCGTGTGAATTCGTGAATCTTTGTTTTTTGAAAAATTTGATGAGGTAGGGGTTCATTGATGAAAATTGTTTTTCTGTTTCTTTTTTGCTTTTCTACACGAATTATGCAATTTTAGGAGTTTCGGATGAACAAAATTTTTTTCATAAAATTTTTCATGCTTGGTAGATCTTTGAAAATTTGATAAGGGTGGGGGTCATGGATTAAAAATATTTTTCCTGGGTTTTTTTTGGTTTTCTACACGAATTATGCAATTTTAGGAGTTCTGGATGAAAAATTTTTTTTTCATATTTGATAGATCTTTGTTTCTGAAAATTTTGATAAGGTGGAGGGGTTCATTGATGAAAATTTTCTTTCTGTTTCATTTTTGTTTTTCTACACGAATTATGCAATTTTAGGAGTTTTGGATGAAAAAAAAATTTTTCATAAAATTTAAATTTTTCATGTTGATAAGGGTGGGGGTCATGGATGAAAAATTCTTTTCCTGGATTTTTTTGGTTTTCTATACGAATTATGCAATTTAAGGACTTTTAGATGAAAAAATTTTTTTTTTATAAAATTTAAATTTTTCATGTTTCGTAGATCTTTGAAAATTTGATGAGGGTGGGGGTCATGGATTAAAATTTTTTTTGCTGGTTTTTTTTTGATTTTCTACACGAATTATGCAATTTTAGGAGTTTTGGATGAACAGAATTTTTTTTTATAAAATTTAAATTTTTCATGTTTGGTAGATCTTTGAAAATTTGATAAGGGTGGGGGTCATGGATTAAAATTGTTTTTGCTGTTTTTTTTTTTATTTTCTACACATTAATTTTATGCAATTTTAGGAGTTTAGGATGAACAAATTTTTTTTTTATATAATTTAAATTTTTCATGTTTGGTAGATCTTTGAAAATTTGATAAGGGTGGGGGTCATGGATGAAAAATTGTTTTCCTGTGTTTTTTTGGTTTTGTATATGAATTATGCAATTTTAGGAGTTTTGGATGAAAAAAAAAATTTTCATAAAATTTAAATTTTTCATGTTTGATAGATCTTTGTTTCTAAAAATTTTGATAAGGTAGAGGGGTTCATTGATGAAAATGTTTTTTCTGTTTCATTTTTGCGTTTCTACACGAATTATGCAATTTTTGGAATTTGGATGACATAATTTTGTTTTCATAAAATTGAAATTTTTCTGAAATTTTGATGAATTTTTTGTTTTTTTTTTTTTGTTTCTTTACTTTTCTACACGAATTATGCAATTTTAAAGGTTTTTGGATACAAAAAACAACTTCACGAACCCCTCTTTAATTACACGCCCTGCTTTTAACATAGATTAAACTCATGTCTGCACTTGGCATCAAATACTTATATAGAAAACTTGCCACCTTTAACCTGCTTCAATTTTTTTTCCTTCTACCTTTGCTTACTCCATCTCGAAATATTTACTTGCTGCTGCAGTCATTCAATTCCAAAGCAGCAATACAACATGAAACAGCAAGCAACAGCAATTGCTTCACGTGTTGAGTAAATAAACTATGAATAAATGTATGCAGTACACAACACACTGAAGAAATTTTTATGTTTACAAGTGAATGAGAAGTAGAAAGGAGGAGAAAGAAGAGCACAGCAGTTGAAGTTCTGAAGATGAAACCAGCAACATTTTGGAAAAAAAAAAATAAACAACAACAACAATATCATATGTAAATAAAAATTATATTCTTTTTTGTATTTCGCTTTCGAAAATCAACTACAAAAGTGATACACACATGTGGCAGAATTGCGTTCGTTGCAATACAAAAAAAAAAAAAAAAAAAAAAAAATAATAAAAAAAAAAAACTATTCCACATATTACTATAAAATTCTACTACTTACTACACAATTCAACTACATTTTACTGTCATTGATGGTTTTGTTGTTGGTGTTGTTGTTGCTATTGCTGCAATATTTGTACATGTGTTTTTTAAACGCGCTATGAATGAAAATAAAAAAATTAGAAAAATGTAGCTATCACAATGTATTTGTATTTGTGCTGCTTTGTATTATTACTGCGCGCGGATTTTTTTTTATATAGGAATTTCTGTTTTTTTTTGAGAGAAAATATTATAAAAAAGTATTAAATTTATGTACACATTGAACAAACGTAAGAAATAAATGTGGCACATTTTTGCTTACAAGGGAAGGGAAGGGGGGGGGGGACTTGCTGATGCAAAGCTTGTATATTGCAATGCAATTTTTCAAACTTTTTTTTAGAAACTATTCAACCGCACAAAGATGTCAATAAAGTTAATAGAGAAATACTTTTGTAAGTTCGTGTTTTTTACTTTTTTTTCGTTTTCTTTTATATAACTAAGACGAAAAACGAAAAGTATTGAGGATTTTCTATAAACACACATTCGGGGTAAAAATAAATTGTAGATAACGTAAAAGATTTACTAAAGAAAATTGTGATAGTAGAGAGAGGGAGAAAAGAATGTTTCATTTTCTTAGCAATCGGGGGAAAAAATGTTTAAAAAAACATTAAATATAAATTATTGAGATCAAGCAAGAGAGGTGAACGTACAAGGTCAGTATCTCCCAGCCGAAAAAAAACTCTCATCAGGCTACAAATTTACGTTTGCATAAATAAGTGCAACTACGATATATAATTTATACTAACGGATTACTACTCTTCAACGTATATTGAGAGAATTTTACTCTCTCGTAATGCAATCGAACTATTTTGATGGTCCAATAGAAAGCGCACCTCAGACTTTACTCTCACTTATTGTCAATTATGATTCGTGAATTAAAAGCATAGCGTAGAAAGTGTTGCCTCTCTCTCCTTCGTTTGAAATAAACGAAGTTAAAAGTAGAGTTACCAACTATTTTCAAAAACTTTTGATTGGCAAACTAACCGTTATAATTAGCTAATTTTAAAATACTTTGAAGTTTGTCATAAAATATTTAATTGCCAAAATATCAATAAACGAGACACAACCTAGGAAATGGCCATGCAATTTTATACAAAAAATCAAAACAACAAAAAAAAAAAAAATTAAACTTTTAACCATTTTAAATAAATGGATTTAAAATGCTAAAAAGAAACAATTAAAATGTTGAAAAGAAAACATAGAAAGAAAAAGAGTTTCTGTGAAAAAATATGTATTCCGAAATTCGCACTTTTCTGAAAACAAAAACCATTATTATTATTATTTGAAGGAAGGACGACTCGAAAGTCAGGCACTGTGACCTATAAGATCTTTTGTACCAAAGCCCCAAGAAAGAAAGAAAGAAAGGAAGGGAGAAAGAAAGATAGATAAGAAACATACCCAAGCCGAGAATCGAACTCGGGTCTCCAGAAACAAGAGTCTGGCACTCTTCCACTAGACCACAGTGGCGATGGTAGGACCTACAGTTTAACGCCGTTTCCGAACGGCTATGTGGCAATTTTTTATCAGCTCGGTGGTCTTGCCATTACCAACCAAGGTGTGTACTTGTACACATTCTTATAATTCTCATCCACTTCATTTCGATAGTGAATATAAGAAGTTTATGAGAATTAACCACCAGACCAAGACGGGAATCGAACCCGCAACCTTCTGGATGAAAGTCAAGTGCACTATCCACTATACTATCGAGGTCGTCTAACAAAAAAAAAAAAAAAAACCATGGGTCTTAAAAAAAATTCTAAAAATACGATTGAAAAGTATTGGGAATATTCAAGGAAAGGCAAAGAAAAATACCCTGGGGCGACTAATTGCCTTCCGATCCCTCCTAGTCAAAACATTTTGTGCTTTCTATGTGCCTGACTTTCGAGTCGTCCCTCCTTCAAATAATAATGTAGCATAGTATGTCCCCGATATCAGAGGATGTAAGCTCAGTGAGTCTTCCATAGAAAGGTTCTCCCCGAGTTTTTCGTCTGCGAGCTGTTAGAACTGGGCATTTACATTTAAAGTGGAGGATTGTTTCATCCTCCTCTTCATATCTGCAGTAGTCGTTGTAAAGAGGGCCTAGTCCACGGGCATGCTTACCAATGAGGCAGTGTTCAGTGAGATTACTCTGCTTATGTGGACTCGGCCAAAGTTTATGAGTGCGGTGGTGAGTTTTCTTGTTTGGCGTAGGCCATAACTGTCTAGCAATGAATCATTTAGGTTCCATTCCCCATCTGCTTTCTGTAATATCGGAGTAGTGGTTTTTGATTAAGTTGCCCGAAATGCGTGAATTGTTGAGAGTTTAGCCAAGTCTAGTTAGATTATGAGCCTTACAGTTTCCCTGAATGTTGCTATGCCCAGGCACCCATATCAGGCACATATATCGTTCAGAGACGAACTGAATTGAAGGGCAACACTAAGGAGTTGTTAGCGGGGCATTGGAGGGATTTCATCGCCGCCTGATTATTAGTGACAACGCAGATATTACTACTGGGTATCACATTATATCTTATCAGGTTAGCGGGAAGCGAAAGTGCGTTGAAATGCTCAGACGCTCAGTGTGAACTCTACCCATAAACCTTACAATGGCTCCAGGGCGTATCACATTACCCGCACTCCACTCTTTGCGAGTTTGCTGTTACCAAAGGATAGTGAGGAGAGAGTGAGATCGAAAAATGAGGGAAGGTATTCGGTTTCACCTAGAATCTTTCCGTGACCAAAATTGGTAAGGAATCACTTTTGGATCGCGTTCAGCCTCACCGCCATGCTAATGTTTTTCCAAACAAGATCTATTGAAAGCAGATCCGGGATAGGATGTACAGAACCTTTGATTTACATTGCAGTAAGTAATTAACATTGAAGCTAGTCGCTGTACTTGATAAAATAGAATTGGGCATATAACACTGGTATATTACCACATAACTACGTTGGGTTTCAATCTCCATTTCTTGCCTACAGCTGAATTGCACGCATAGATCGCAATTGTGGCATACTTTACCATAGAAGGCAAATAATGACCAGTAGAAATATTACTTTGAATATCCTAATGTGAAATCCCCGGACAAGAAAAAATGTATCTATAAAACTAAGCTCTCAGAAAACATTTTGTTATGGTTGGATATTAACGAGTGTGGAAGAAGTGATCTCCTATTTGAAAAATGTGGTTTCTTGGTGAGTTCGCAGAATTCCAGAGAAAGGTATTTACCAGTACTTGGAGAATTTATTCATAAACCTCACCAATAGGACAAAAACAAAATTTTTGGCCAGACCTGGTGCCTTTACATTAAGCCAACATAACATCCAACGCTTTGGAATTAAATATGTGCCGAATAACTTCAGCCCGTTAAATGCCCTAGGATTGAGTCCAATCGAAATTTGTTTGACTTACCAAAGGAGATCTTTTTTCTAAAGCAATAAATATTGAACAAAAAAATATAGATTGCTTAATTTAAAAATTAGAAAAAATAGTTGAAAACTATAAATACAACTGGAATTCAAAAGCTGATGAAAAAATTCTAAAAAAAATACGAAAATATAACCGCAACGGAATTGAAACTTTTTTGTAAATTTGAAGTGTAGTTTGAAGTAATGTTTTTTAACCCATTATGGACGAATCATCAAAATCGTTGATTTTTTATGTGGCGACTATTGAGATCCCACTGATTACTTTTAGCCAATTGAGAAAATTTTAGAACGTCTAGGTTATCACGGCCAGCCTGTTGCAAAAAAGCAACGACCGGTACACCGGGAATATTTCAAAGGGTAAAATCAATCAGATAGTCTTTAGTATTGCATTTCCGTATTTTAATAACACGAATATGAGTGTTAAAAAAAAAAAATATTTAATAACTCTACGAACCATTTTAAAAATGAATTTTTTAAACCTTTTTTAATATATTGGGAGTATGAATGTATAAACTCGTAGTTGTGACTAAGTTCATATCTATCATATGCGCCATTTTTTTTGACATTGACAGCTATTCTATCTCGAAGAGCGCCAAAAATACTATAAGAATCGATCTGTCAAATAATTTTCATAATTTTACAAAAGTGTTTTACTATAGCTGAAAATGTTGAATTTCGTGCCAACAAAACAACATTTGAGGGAAGTTTTAATTTGCTTCTTCCATTTAAAGAAAATCGAAACTGAAGCACATCGTTTACTCACTGAAGCTTATCCTGACTGTGCTATAGACGTTAGAATGTATCAGGTGTGGTATGCCCGTTTCAAAAGTGGTCATTTTGATGTTGAAGACAGGGAACGTTCAGGCGGCCCGAAAAAGTTCGAAGATGAAGAATTGAAGGCATTACTCGAAGAAGATTCATGTCAAACGCAACAAGAACTTGTAGAATCTTTAGGAGTTGATCAATCAACCATTTCTATATGATTAAAAGCATTGGGAATGATTCAAAAGCAAGGAAATTGGGTGCCGTACGAATTGAAGCCGAGAGACGTCGAACGACGATTTTTCACATGTGAACTGCAGATTGAACGACAGAAAAGAAAAAGTTTTCTGCATCGTATTGTGACTGGCTATGAAAAGTGGATAGGTTACGATAACCCAAAGCATAAAAAATCCTGGGGACCGCCCGGACATGCATCAACATCAACGGCAAAGCCGAACACCCATGGAACCAAGCTCATGCTGTGTATTTGGTGGGATATGAAAGGTGTCGTGTATTATGAGCTGGTGAAACCAAATGAAACGATCACTGGCGACTGCTACAGACTACAATTGATGCGTTTAAGCCGAGCATTAAAGGATAAGAGGCCAGAATAAGAGAATAGACACGACGAAGTTAATCTTCAGCACGACAATGTTCGGCCGCATGTTGCAAGGCAAGTAAAAACATACTTGGAAACGCCGAAATGGGAAGTGCTACCCCACCCGCCGTATTCTCCAGACATTGCTCCTTCTGATTACCACTTGTTCCGATCGATCGATGACACATGGCCTGGCTGAACAGCACTTCCGTTCTTTCGAAGAACTCAAAAAATGGGTCGATTCGTGGATAGCCTCAAAAGATGAGGAGTTCTTTTGACGCGGAATCCGTATGCTACCAGAAAGATGGGAAAAGGTTGTGGCTAACGATGGATAATACTTTAAAGAATAAATTTATAATCACTTTTTCACAATAAATTTCCAAATTACGAAAAAAATACGAGTTTATACATTCATACTCCCAATACAAATATTAAAGTAAAAGCGCAGTTGTAAAATTGTAAAAAAAAAAAAAATTGTGAAGCCAAGAGTTCAAATTATCATTTAAATAAATATTTAAATTTAAATAAATTTTAAAAATGTTTGAATTTGGCGTTACGAAAACGCAACGGCAGACGAAAATGGTTTAATAACATTTTAAAATAATTATAAATTGTGTGTTATATTTTTTTAAACTCATTTGGTGTTTATTCAGATTTCATTCACCAAACATTAATTGAATTTTAGTATTTAAACATTTAAAATTTAGATAAAGGTTTAAAAAAATAATTACGAAATCAATTAAACATATTATTCACCACTGGCTATATCTGTCCGATAGTGATCAAAAAGGCAAATAATTAAGCAACAAAAAAAAAAAAAAATAAATTTAGATTACCCATAAAACAAGAAATTCTTAAATGATTTGCAGAACTAGAACGAGAGAAAAAAATAGTGATTTCATAAAATATTATTATTTCAACAAAAAGGTTTAAAATGCCACAACGCTATACGCACCCCCTCTCCCTTTGGATATGATTACATCAGCCAACAACAACAAATGATGATGAACTAAACTAGAGACGTCGCATATTTGCGCTGTGTGTTGCAGCAAATGCTGAGCTCAACGCAAAATTTATCCAATTTGAAATATTTTAAATATGAGGAGGAGTGTGAATGTGTTGAAATTGAATGCTGTCAGCAAAATGCAATCCAACATAAATACAAAAGCACAGATACACATTCATATGCACACATATACATACATATATATATATAATATGGATATGTATTAAGCATTTCTGAGTAGCAGCCTCATGTATAGTTTCAAATTTTTTTTTTATTTGTTTTTTTGTGTTTAATTTCTGAATGAATTCGAAATTTGATGTTTGCATTTTTATTGGTATACCAAAAAAAAAAAAAAATAAAATAATAATAATAATTCATTGTTCTCTGGTTTTGTTTTAGATATTTCCAAATTAGAAACTTGAATTTTATTGGCATGCAGCAGGCAGGAAAACATTTTGGTTGCTTGCACATTTTTAGTTTCATTATTTCGATTTATATGTTATCCTAATAATTTTTTTTTTTTTAGACAATACTAATGAAATTATTACTGCGCTGATTATTGCAAAATTATTATTATTATTGCCTTTCCAATTTAGTATAATATTCAAATTACAATATAAAGTATGAAATCACTCAAACGAAAGCAGTTTTTTGGATAGTTATTTTTTTTGTATACACTGTATAACTTAGAGCTGCAGGTGTATAAAATTTATATGCTGGAAATTGTATTTAATGACGATTTCATATCAACTGAATATTTTCTGATGGTTGAATTATTTGTTTTATAGTTGAGTATTTAGAAAAATGTGGAATAAAAATCGAAGCCTATTTTTAGGATTCAACTGATTTGACTTCTATTGTAAATTTGTTCTTTTATTGGCACAGACATGGGGGAAAGGAAAAGCGAGTTAAATTAGGAGGTCTAAAGACACCTCAAAACTATCAAATTTAATATTTTATTTGAGAAAATAGAACAAAAAATATAACATGTAAAAAGAAGGGGGATTGAGGATTTAAAATTATCGCAGAAACTGCAAAAGAAGACGCAGAAAGTCAGGAGTGTGGAATGTAGTCTCTAAAGCAGCGTAGGCCAAAGCCTTGCACGCAGGCATAAGCGTAAGAAACTACACACGTACAGAGCTCATTTCCATAGAAACAGTGCTCAATCGATTGTTGTGTATGTATAGGTGGCAAACGCTGCTCTAAATCATCCACAGAATTATTTATTTTAAGATATGGTATACATATATATATATATAAAAACTTAATATAGGTGTTCTCTTTCTCTTCTATAAATTTTGCAATCGCCTAAAACTATGCATCAATACATAATACAATCAATAATTGCTTAAGCATATATCTTAAAAACTAATTACGTTATATTATTTCTAAGACTATAATACTCTATATTTTTATATGTAGCGCTTACCTCAACAAAATTAGGAATTTGTAAACAATTTTGATTTAACATATTTGCATTTTCATTGTATATCTCTTTGTATGTATGTATGTATAAGCTTTTATTTATTTAGCAAAAATTGATATTTTGTGTATGAATGATGATGGCAGTATATTTATTTTAAAATTAACATTAATCAATAAAGTTTATGCTCATTTGAAGCTTGCAACAAAATTATATTACTGTCATTGTTGTATTTTTTTTTTTAGCTGCTCTTTTTGCATAGTTTATGAAAATATTTCGATAGTAAATAATAATTATAATTGATATTATTGAATGTACATTTAAAAATAATGAGTTGAATAAATTTGAGATTAATAGAGGTATTATAAAATACAAACATAAATGTGTTATCTAAACGAAAAACAAAAAAAAAAAAAAGCGAACAGGCAACAATAATGAAATATTTTAATTGAAAATTATAATTATGTATTATTATTGCAAGTTATCAGTGATTTTCAATAGTCAGTTTTGCTTTAAAGGATTTCTTATTTAAATTCCTCTGAATAATTTATTATTTTTCTATTTCGAATTCCAATTTTGGCTGTTGTTTTATATCAGTAATATTCTTTTAATTAATTTTCTTCAAGCTACACAAAAAGAAATTTAATATTCTTATGTTATATCAGAGCAAAAAAAAAAAAAAAACTAATATGGATAAAAACTTGATGCTAATGTATATGAAGATGATGAATGTATGAAACAAATATCCATCACACACATCATCGTAGTCTTTGGACTCCAACCATAGCCAATAATATTAAGCAAAAACCAGAGCAAAAAAAAAAAAAAAATAGTAATAATAAAAGAAAAGACAAAAGTACAACAAAAGAAAAAGTAACACAAAATTAATAATTACCAAAAACACGCAACACTTCTTTTATTACTTTTGCAAATACACATATACATACATATATCTATTCTATATATGTATATCTGCATATATAAACGCCATAAAAACCGCCCACTGTTAACGAGCGGAAACGGAAAAGAATTAACATTGAAAGGATAAACACACGCAAAGAAGATACACACATGAATACGCACACACACACACACACATACAAAAGAAAATTCAAAGGAGTAAAACAAAAAAGGCCAAGCAGCCAAACCAACCAGCACCAAAAAACAAACAAAAAAAAAACAAAACAAAAACAAAAAAAAATTATATCAAAATTATTCATACACAAATACATACGCATGACATGCACAAATATCAACAAAAGATAATAAGAGCGTAAAATGTTGGGTAAAGAATAAAAGAACGTAAAAAAGAAAAATATCAACAGCATAAACGCAAATAAAATTAATGATAGGTCGATAAGAGGCCAACGAGCACTAGTACACTCATAAAAAAAAATGTTATACACAACACGCTATACTCTCTTAAAATCGTTTCATCTTAAATTTGTATGCCTCAAGCTAAGGCTAGAGGTAAGTGCTTTTAAATGGACAAAGAAAGTAAATAATTTACAGCTCTACTTGTTTCAAATCGCTCGCCTTTTCTCGAATATTCACAACGAAAGTCGCTAAAGATTGTCTAAATCCTTAACCCTTTCGGTACCATGTTGACACCGGTGTCACAAGATTAATTTTTGCGATTTTTTAAAACTATTCAAGCAAATCAAACATAAATAAAGGGTTTTTGGAAAGACAGTTGACAGGCTGAGAGGAAAAGCGATCTAAAATTTATATAATAGCAAAAGTGAAATAATTTAGAGTGTCAGTGCAAGAATGGCATAAGTAATACGGTTTAGAGTGAAAATGAAACGCCTTAAAAGTAAGAGCAAAAATGGTATAACAATTCTTTCAGAGCAAGAACAGCATAGTTTTTTATTTCGGTACCATGTTGACACCGGTGTCACAAGATTAATTTTTGCGATTTTTTTTTTAAACTATCCAAACAAATAAAACATAAATAAAGGGTTTTGACAGGCTGAGAGGAAAAGCGAGCTAAAATTTATATAATAGCAAAAGTGAAATAATTTAGAGTGTCAGTGCAAGAATGGCATAAGTAATACGGTTTAGAGTGAAAATGAAACGCTTTAAAAGTAAGAACAAAAATGGTATAACAATTCTTTCAGAGCAAGAACAGCATAGTTTTTTATTCCGTTTTCGCTCTGAACATATTTCGTTTCACTTTTGCTCTGAACATATTTCGTTTTGCTTTTGCTCTTCAGTAAAATTATTCCACTTTTTTCTGAACGTAGAAGTTATACCACTTTTCCTCTCAGCCTCTCAATTGATGGTTCTTCAATTTCAAATAAAAAAATTTGCAAATATTTTTTTGGTAACGGTACTGTTGCTGATCAAAGCGAAAAAATTATGTTTTACATAAAATTTTTAATATGTTGTAGGAAAAACTATTAACTCATATATGATTTCCCTAATTTTTATTTAAATTTTTGTTTACTCTTTTCTGGAAATACAAGTTTTGCTATGGGTCACCGGTGACCCTAAAATTGCAAAGGAATCTTTTTAAAAACTTTTTTACAATGAAATGAGGGTCGAAAATGCGTATCTGGACTGGGTTTTGCACTATCAGTTCTAGTTTCCTTACGGCCACGAAAGGTTTAAGTGAAAAATTGAAAAATAAAAAAAAAATTGTCTATCTTAAAAAAAAATACTTTATAAAACTTCGAAGAAAAAGTTCGTGAAAAAACCCCATTGAGAGCCACAGGGTCACTGGTGACCAATGAAAGTTCAGGTCTTTAGAGTCTTGATCAAAAATTGTAACAAGAAATCGAGGTCAGATCATTCGAAATCGGATTTGTTTTTGCGATATCTACTCTGGATTCCTTATGGTTCTGAAAGGGTTAATACACATATGAAGATAAGCGATAACTGATTTTAATCCTTTGTCGACCGACGGTACTTAAAAGTACCATTACCTTTATAGGCTCATAAAATCTTTAAGCAAAATATTTGTATGATTTTTGGCCTTAGTAACGTTAGAGTACACAAAAATTCTTATATAATTCGTTTAATTTCAAAGTTTTCGCTTTTCTCTGACCCAAAAGTAGTTAGGCATACCAGTTATGACTATTATACATGTGGATCCTTGAAAAAATTTCAACTTCGTATTTTTTTATAAAAACCCATAATAACTAAGATTTCATCGAAAAAAAGTAAATTCTTCATCGCCTTCAGGTTTTGATCCACAAGGAGTTAAACAGACAAAGAATCTCCTAAAACAAAAAATTTTATTGGGAAATTTCAAAAACTAAAATCCCTAAAATTAAATCTCCAGCTGTCGGTTTGCTTTTTGACCATTCCTTTTGACAATGAATTACAGATGCCGAAACTATTTTTATTTTTGACTTTGACTTGGAAAAATATAATCGGAAAGAGCTTTAAACTTGCAAATTTTATCAATGGCGATTAATTTTTAAGCTTTTAAACAATGAGGATAAAACTTTTAAGATTTCATCCATGAAGATTAAATTTTAAACATATAGACAAGTAGCTACTATATCAAGACCAAACAAGATTTTGATTTTTCCTTGAGTGTAGTAGTGTAAGAATAAAAGAAAATGGAGGTCGGGACTCCAAGAAAAAATGAGCACGAAAATGTCTTTCATGATTATGCATGTGAAATAAAACTAAAAGAAATAAAAATGAAGCAACGAACGAACGAACGAACGAACAAACCAACAACACAATAACATTGATGACGATTATGTGGAAATACAACCGGAAAAATTGAAGATACTCAAACAGACAATTTGTGTACGTACCATGCATATACATATGTAAGTGTAAAAGTGTGAGTAAATGTGTATGGCAGTATATGTGTGAGTGTGCATAAAGTTCACGTGTTTCATGTACGCTTAGTTAACCTAGAGAGGAAAAAAAAGCAATACTTATAGAATAACTTAAATTGTATTGAAGAAGATACGGGCCAACAAATAATAGCAACAAACAGAGGCAGCAGCGGCAGCTTCTGCCTTATGCCATTACAAAAAAAAAAGTGAAAAAATATATACATAATAGACACAAAATGTCGTTTATCGACTTCTTCAAGTATGCAGTAGCAAAAGAATAAAATGATGATTACAAGGGAGCAGTAGAATCGGAAGAAATTTGCAACATGAGGCGGAGGAGCAACTCAATGTATGAATAAGGCCGTAGGTCTCGCAATATGCTCGTTATCCTTTTTATTTCTTCGATTCTGTGCATGAATGTTAGCGGCTAATGTGACCATCTAAATGTACTAGGATACACAGACATTCGGACATATGCATACTTACATACATATGTACTTAACATGTTGGTTGATATTATCTCTTAGAGCCTAGCCAGCCAAAGAAGAAGACCATGAAAAATGCCCTTCATCTTCATGGGTTATTGTCGTTGTTGTTGTTGTGGGTTTTATGCTTGTTATTACATATTATTAGAGAATTTAGTTATATTCCTGTGCTCTATCTATGTATTTCTTATCTAGCATATTATCATCATCTTCAATTTAATATGTCGTGTGTGTGTATATGTGTGTGTGTGTGTGTGTGTGCTAGGAAGCTCCTTTTCTTTTGTTTTTTCTAGTTGCTGCTCCCCAAACAAAACTTTCTTTCTTTCTTTCTTTTCTTGCTCATTTATGCTACACGTCAACATTGCGGCACAAACGATTTAAATGTAATTCCACTTTATATGCCACATTTGATGTTGTCTATAGGTTTTCTCCTTTCTGCAAAGGCCTATGAACCTAAGCCTTATAAGAAAACCAGTGAAACACAACCTGGCCAGGGACATTTGTATATACAATAATATCTATGTGTTTTGCGTTTATGCGCGTACATTATTTTCTTTATGTATATTTTTGTGTTTGTGTGTGTGTATGTTGGTTGCTCCGTTGATTTTCATATGGTACATTAATAAAGCCTACCACGAACTTTGTCTCAAAATAAATGTGGGCAGGAGTCTTGAATTATATTAGAGTAGGAATTTCGGAGCATTCACTATTATACAATTGTAAAAGGTTCAGAATTTAATAATGGGGCGCAAGGTCGTTTATGACATTTATAGGTTGTTGCAGCAGCGTTTCTTTTGTTATTCTATCTTGAACTTAAAGTTTTTATGCATGTTGAACTGTAATCGTGTAAGTAAATGTAATCAAAAAGAAATTTTTTATAGGTTTTTGTTTAAGCGAGAACAAAATTATTGTAGTTTTCATGTATATGTAAATATTGAAGGTTTGAAGCTTTTCCGAAAAAATATTGCCCACGAAAAACAACTGTCAAAAGATTGAAACTGTCTGGGGAGTTGAATTGTCTAAGAAGTTGGACTGCTTGAGATTTTAACAAGGAAGAAAACATTTTAAATTTAATTTGAATTTTGGAGATTTTACCAAAGGATATTAAATTTTGGAGATTTTTTCAATAAAGATTAAAGTTTGAAGATTTAATCAATGGAGACCCAATTTTGGAGATTTTATCAATGGAGATTAAATTTTGGAGATTTTTTCAATGGAGATTAAATTTTGAAGATTTTATCAATGGAGATTAAATTTTGGAGATTTTACCAAAGGAGATTAAATTTTGGAGATTTTATCAAAGGAGATTAAAATTTTAAGATTTTATAAATTTTGGAGATTTTACAAATGAAGAAAACATTTTCGAGATTTTATCAATGGAGATTACAATTTGAAGATTTTATGAATGGAGATTAAATTTTGGAGATTTTACAAAAGGAGATTAAATTTTAGAGATTTTATCAAAGGAGATTAAAATTTGAAGATTTTATGAATGGAGATTAAATTTTGGAGATTTTATCAAAGGAGATTAAATTTTGAAGATTTCATCAGTGGAGACTAAACTTTGGAAATTTTACCAATGAAGAAAACATTTTGTCAATGGAGATTACAATTTGAAGATTTTATCATTGGAGATTAAATTTTGGAGAATATATCAATGGAGATTAAAGTTTGAAGATTTTATTAGTGAAAATTAAATTTTGGAGATTTTATCAATGGAAATTAAATTTTGAAGATTTTATCAATGGAGATTAAATTTTAGAATTTTACCAAAGGAGATTAAATTTTGGAGATTTTATCAAAGGAGATTAAAATTTGAAGATTTTATGAATGGAGATTAAATTTTGGAGATTTTATCAAAGGAGATTAAAATTTGAAGATTTTATGAATGGAGATTAAATTTTGGAGATTTTATCAAAGGAGATTAAATTTTGAAGATTTCATCAGTGGAGACTAAACTTTGGAGATTTTACCAATGAAGAAAACATTTTGTCAATGGAGATTACAATTTGAAGATTTTATCATTGGAGATTAAATTTTGGAGAATATATCAATGGAGATTAAAGTTTGAAGATTTTATCAGTGAAAATTAAATTTTGGAGATTTTATCAATGGAGATTAAATTTTGAAGATTTTATGAATGAAGACTAAATTTTGGAGATTTTATCAATGGAGACTCAATTTTGGAGATTTTATCAATGGAGATTAAATTTTGAAGATTTTATGAATGAAGACTAAATTTTGGAGATTTTATCAATGGAGATTAAATTTTGAAGATTTTATCAATGGAAAATAGATTTCAGAAATTTAGTCAATGAAGATTAAATTTTGAAGATGTTATTAATGGAGAGTAGAACTGTTTAGGGAGTCGAACTGTCAAGGGGGTTCAACTGTCCATTATAATGCAAAGCTTTAAAATTTCAGGGTTGCATTTTGCAGTATCTTCTTACCAGCACTAAAAATAATTTATAATTCCGTTTGTATCTCCTTTAAATTAAAGTGTTTTTATTTATTGTATACCTATTCTTAATTGTGCCAAAGCTTTTCATGCTCTATATTTTTTCTAATTTTCCAAATAAATTTTAACAAAATATTCCTGTTTTCTGCCAAAAACCAAAATTTATATATTTATATATATGAAAAAAAAAAATTCAACCGCAATTCCGGAAATGTCAATAATTTCTATCCAGCACACAGGAAATTCCACTAACATTACACTTGGCTGGCTATATGCGCTGGTTCCGGTTATGCTACGAGTACAAATAAAATCATGCAGTTAAATGCTAAAGTACTAAAGACTTAAGCCGCGCATTAACAGGCTTTCCAACCAGAAAAAAAAAAACCAAACGGAAGAAACTTTATGAGGAGAAGACCGCCAACTACACCCACTTTTATTTCCAACCACACGCCTCCAACTTTAATGCATACTTTCTTTACCACAAAACTTTTAGATGTACATACACTGACAGACAGGCAAGCAGACAATGTAACTATGTAAAAAAAGAGAGAGAGAGAAGGTTGCGTTATTTGGTATCATCAAAAACAACAACAAAAACAACAATAGCAAAAGGTAGGATTACATTTCGAAAAAAAGAAAAAACATGGTAACCCCATTTGACTGTTGCTTTTAACAATAAGGTAAATTTCATCTGAATCAAGGAACACTCCCTCCCTCCCCCCCCCCCCACCATGGAAAAGAAATAAAGGAATACAAAAAGAAATGCTATTATTGTTGTTAAGTTGGCGGCGATGGCGGTGGCAGCAAAACAGAGCGAAATCACAAATGCCAAAATAAGAAGGAAAGAAAAAACAAAGCAACATGAAACTGGCAATAGAAAAAAAATAACAGTAAGGAGAAAAAAAAGAAGAAAATAAGGACGAAATATCATTAAAGTACAAAAGTAATAAATTAGTGTCTGGATTAGCAAAAGGATTTTCATGCCTCCTAACTATGTACACGAATTACACGAATATGAAGACAGACAACAGAGAGATAGAGCGAGCAAAGGGAGGGGAGAGAGAGCGCAAATAACTCGTAGAGAAACGTAAATACTGACACTAAGTCACCAGTCACCAAACACCGCAGCACCACCTTCACTTCCACAACCAGCACTACTAAATATACGTTGTGCGGTGGCAGCGGCAGCGCCATCGACATCAGCAGCACATTGTGGTGGATTAGAAGTATTCCAAAGTTTACGCTTCCTGTTTAACTTATGTGTGAGCGGAAACGCAGTGGAGAAGCTGCTACAACAAGCAGATGATGAGTTGTTAGAAGGGAAGTAAAGTACCGCAGCCATGACAGTGTTCCATTTCATTTCTTGTCGCTTTTTAGAGAGAGTTTGTTTGTTTGTTTGTTGTTTATTAGCGTAAATTGAAAATTTTGGTTTGTTTGTATTTTTTTCATCAGCAAAAAGCAACTAACTTGCTCGCCTTTTGCTCGCTCTCTCTCACTCACTCATTTGCTCGCTTGCTCGCTGTTCTTGCTTCAACTTTGTTTAGAAGTTTTTGTTTTGTCACTTTGCGGTTTAACGCAATGCTGCTGCATAGTTGAAGGAGAGTTAAGGATTCGCTTTTGATTTTTCTTCTTCTTCTTGTTGTTGTTGTTGTTTTGCTTTTTCATTTTCATTGGCAATTTGATGCTTAGATTTTGACAGCTTTAACTTGTTAGAGAGCAAAGCACAGCAGAGAGCGATGTGAGGAATCATTTCTACTACTTTGTACTACTACGTGATGGATTATTTCTACTTTCAGTTTTTAGTGGCAAATTTTAATGAGTTATTACCGGGAATTAGGTAGGTATTTGGTTGGGGGGAAAAGTAAAATGATTAAATTTTTGCTAAGAGATTAGGTTAAGTGAAATTTGATTGGTGTTATTTATGATGGCAGTCAGTGACTTAGGAAATATTGTTTGAATTGAAGGGTAAATGAGAAGGGAAGAGATATTGAGTGTTTGTGTAAAAGGAAAAAAGTGATAATAAATTATATTGAGTTGACTAGTCTAAAAACAAATCACATAAATATTCTTTACTAAAGCAAACAAACAAACAAATCAGTTGCTTTCTTTTTACTTCTCTTTGATTTTTATAAATAACTCAATTTTTAGTTAACTAATTCAAGCCAAATAATTATAGGTTTAGGTCATGATATTATTATACCCACGCTTCTATCCACTGTATGAATCGTATTTAAATGTTTTCAAACACCCACATTAATCATTTAATTAGTAGTTTCTTCCCCTGCTAGCCAGTTATCATAATTCATACAAATATTTTGCTGCTTTTAATTTTATTGCCACCCACTTTTGACATAATAGACATTTATACATTTATGACGCTCAAAAAGGTAAGCAAGTCAGTTTAGTTGCATAGTTTTGTTGTTGTTTTAAAGTGAAACGCTCCTCGAAAATGCCACGCTATAAGTTCGTAAGCATTTATAGCGTGACACTTTGACGCGCTTTCGCTGCCAACTGTTGTCCACACATAAACATGTGACTTGACTATTTGTCTTCATCTGTTTTCTTTTCACTGCCCTACTGTCTGTCTTTATTAGGCAGCAATCATTTAGACATTTATTTATTCAAGCATGTCATTGCCATGTCATGAAAATTTACCAGTGGATACCTGCTGTACGCCTTACTTAACAATCCAATATTTTATATGCTATTTTTACTTAGCAATTTCCTTTCTAGTTTTTTTACAACATGTTGATTTTTATAGCGTTGGTTGAGAAAATTTCAAAAAACTTTAATTCTAACATTTATTAATCAGTAAATTTTTTCTTTAGACTACAGCAAATAAGTAGCAATTTTCTATAATTTATTTGAAGCAGGTGTGCTTGAGTATACGAGTTAGTTTTGTTAGCTCAGAGATTAACATGTTGGAAGTTGAATACTTAGGGCCGTTTTCTCAGTGTCAGGTTAAGTATTAATCCGAACTTTAAACGACGGTTAGTAGTAGCAGTTAGTTCTGATTAGTGCTAAACCGGACATTGAGAAACCGCCCAGATGCTGAGGAAATTCTTCAGATATATTAGAAATTACACAACGAAATATGCGAAAAAAATAATTCAAAACTCTGCAAAGATCTTAAAGTGTATTTAGAAATTGAGACTTTTTGCATAAAATGTAGAATTTTTCAAATGATGTTTAAAAAATATTCAAGGTAAGAAAATTTACATATCTTATGTAGAAACAAAAAGTTCGAAAACTGAAATTTATGACTAGTAGATAAAAAAAGAATTTTAAATTGTAACTAGAAACTTATGGTTATAATAAAATGCAGCAACTTCCATGTGATATCTCAAAAACACACAATCTAGGGAAAATTTCGACATTCAATGTCCAAAAAATATGTAATTCAAAAAATATGTAATAAAAATTTACACAATTTAGGGCAATTTTCTATACTTGATTTGAAACAGGTGCTTGAGTACCTGAGTTAGTTTTTTTAAGCTTAGAGATAAACATGTAGAAATTTGAGTACTTTGAAGACGCTTTTCTTATAAAGAATCTCTATGCAGATGTTAAGAAAATTCTTCAGATTTCTGGCACGAAATTACACAGCAAAGAGAGTGAAAATTACGCATTTAATGTGCGAAAAATAATTCAAACTGTTCAAGGATCTTAAATTGTAGTTAGAAATTGATAGTTTTTGCATAAAATATAGAATTTTCCATATAATAATTAATAAAATATTCAAGATGGAAAAAGTTTACACATTTTATGTGTGGAAAAAATTGAAATTTGTGTCTCCCAGATAAAAATGGTATTTTCCTTATGATGTCCGGGTAGAATTAGACTAGAGTTCAGCGCTTCCACTTTTTATTCAAACAAAAACAGAATGATGTTTGATATTGTTTGTTGTTGCCGTTGTGATGAATGCAAATCGAATAACTTCATCTTTTTTTTACATTTTTTTTTTTTTTTGAGATTGTAAAGGTTTAATAAAATACAGTATTTCCACATACATAATACACATAATACACATAATACACATAATACACATTCAAATTCCGAAAAATATTTGAAAAATTTTCAAGGTTTTTAAAAATTTACACAATTTAGGAAAATTTTTATTTTATTTGATATGCGGAAAAAATTAAAATTAAAAATTAAAAATGCATATCTGTTAGTTAAAATACAGTTATTTCTTAAAAATACATATTAAGTTGGGAAAATTTACACATTTCATGTACAGGGAAAAATTCAACAATTTAAATTTTACCCAGAAATTTACACTTCCAAAATCAAATATGCATTTATGTGTTGTAATAAAAACACTGGACGTCTTTAAGATTTCCTCAAAACTAATACGGGAATGCCTTGAGCTCTTGAACACATTAGGCAAGGCTAATAACGTCGCCTTATTCTAATTACCTGGGCACATAAGTATTTATAGTAACGAAACGTTTTGTTACGATGTGTTACAAACAGGGGGGGGGGGGCGGTTTGGGTCAAAATTAGTTACCAAAAAAAAATAAAAATATTTTTCGATTTTTATTTTTTCTAAGAAAAAAAAATCATTTTTGAGTTAAGTTTTTTTGGCTCAGAAATAAAAATTATTTTTTAAGTTTTATTTTTCTGCTCGGAAATGTTAAACGAAAAGCTCAAAACACGCACTGTTAGTACACAAATGATTCAACTGTAGAGCTCAAATTGATGGAAGTGAACCAACCACATCTCAGTAGCCCTTCATACTTGAAACACAGTTTTCTAAGATACTCAATCCCAAAGCTCAATTTTCTTACTTGGCTGTCGATTAAGATCTCCCCGTTAGGTGTAGAATCCGACTACGAGAGTCTCAAGATAAGGAAAATTTATTTAACTTAGTGCTGTATAACGTTTTGAGTTTTTCGTTTTGAAAAAAAAAAAAAAACAGAAAAGAACTCAATCATTAATTTTTATTCCCGGGCAAGAAAATAAAACTCAAAAAAAATAATTTTTATTACTGAGCAAAAAAAAAAAAGAAAATAAATCCAATCATTAACTTTTATTCCCGAGCAAAAAAAATAAAACTCAAAAAATAGTTTTTATTCCAGAGAAAAGGAAATTAAACTCGAACAATAATTTTTGTTCTCGAGCAAAAAAAAAAAAAATCTTAATTTTTGTTCTCGAGCAAAAAAAAAAAATAAAAATCTTAATTTTTGTTTTCGAGCAAAAAAAAAAAAATAAATTCGATCATTATTTTTTATTCCCGAGCAAAAAAAAATAAAACCCAAAAAATAGTTTTTATTCCAGAAAAAATGAAATTAAACTCGAACAATAATTTTTGTTCTCGAGCAAAAAAAAAAAAAAAATAAAAATCTTGATTTTTGTTAGGAGCAAAAAAAAAAATAAAAATCTTAATTTTTGCTCTCGAGCAAAAAAAAAATAAAAATAAAAATCTTAATTTTTGTTCTCGAGCAAAAAAAAAAAAAAAATCTTAATTTTTGTTCTCGAGCAAAAAAAAAAAAAATAAATTCAATCATTAACTTTTATTCCCGAGCAAAAAAAATAAAACTCAAAAAATAGTTTTTATTCCAGAGAAAATGAAATTAAACTCGAACAATAATTTTTGTTCTCGAGCAAAAAAAAATAAAAATCTTAATTTTTGTTCCGGAGCAAAAAAAAAAAAAAACAAATAAAAATCTTAATTTTTGTTCTGGAGCAAAAAAAAAAATAAAAATCTTAATTTTTGTTCTCATCATTAACTTTTATTCCCGAGCAAAAAAAATAAAACTCAAAAAATAGTTTTTATTCCAGAGAAAATGAAATTAAACTCGAACAATAATTTTTGTTCTCGAGCAAAAAAAAATAAAAATCTTAATTTTTGTTCCGGAGCAAAAAAAAAAAAAAACAAATAAAAATCTTAATTTTTGTTCTGGAGCAAAAAAAAAAATAAAAATCTTAATTTTTGTTCTCGAGCAAAAAACAAAAAAATAAAAATCTTAATTTTTGTTCTCGAGCAAAAAAAAATAAAAATCTTAATTTTTGTTCTCAAGCAAAAAAAAAAAAAAAAATAATAAAAATCATAATTTGAGTTTTTCGCTTGAGCAAACTCATAAAAATCAAATAATAATTTTTATACCACATCGAAAAAATAAAAATCTGAAAAAAATTTAAATCACAAAATAAATATCAAATTCCGATTTTTTTGTTATTATTTACAATGATAACGATTCCTGCAAAATTGTGATTCTAATTGAATAGAATCCAAATAAAATATAGTAATTTATAAGCAATTTCTAAAACGTTAAACATTTGATGAGCGAAAAACTGAAGTATAAATTCTATAATTTCCATTAGACAAGAATAATCTGGAGAATGTTTTAGAGCACTCCATTTCCTTTTTAATTACGTCAATGACTTTAAAAAATAATCATTAATTAATTAAAAAAAAAAAAACTTTACAACAGCAACTTTTTTTTTTCAATAAAGCCAGCTGAAACATGTGTCAAACACAGACATAAACATGAACATAAATACACCCATACTTACGCATTATTACACACAAACATACATCTACATTTGTATGTGTAAATGTGTAAACTGAAATTGATACACATCAAATTGCCAGGCTTCAATTACATAACTGCAACAACATAACACGAACAACAATAAATGTATGTCGACTGACATGTTTGCAGACACGTCACCATCATTTGCAAGACAACAACAACAAAGACAACAACAAAAATAACAATATTGAAAGGCAAAATGACAGAAGGACAAAGAGATACAGTCTGGCAGGATCAATGTATGTAGTATGTCTGCCTGCCCACAAACACAATGACAGCAACAAAGCTAAAAAAAAAAACAATATAAAAAAAATATAAAAAACAAAAAATGGCAGAAAACTTAAAGCTCCTTGTTAGCTATCAATTAAATGGTTTGATTTACGCTTAAATATATGCAGAGTGTAAGTATGTGAATATCCTTATTGTATGTATGAAGATTTTTTGTGATGTTAAAAGAAAATAAAACAAAAGGAAACCAAAAAGCTTTGATAAAAAGAGCAAAAAAAAAAAATACTTTTGAAATGAATTTGGGTCACACACACACACACACACACACACATACACACATTCATACATACATACCTATGTATGTAAAATGGTCATACCACAATTCTTTGAGGAAATTTTTATCCTTTACATAACCAAAGTATGGCAAAAGATTTATATTACAATTGTTAGCAAGCAAGCTTTTGTTTTACACTTTTTCCCCTATTTTTTTTTTCTAACAAGTACATACATAGCAGGTGGTAGAGAGCTATTAATGTCATTAGACTAACAACAGTAGCAAAAACAACAACCTTTCATCTTTCAATCAATCTAAAGGACATTTGCCTTTTGTGTAAGCGCATTGTAGGTGATTACTACACACAAGTGTTAAGAAGATGATATTGATGCTTGCTTTTAACCCTTATAAAACGTAAATAAGACCACAATTACTGTTCGGTTTTTTTTTTTATAATCGGTTTTTTTTTTGTGTGTGTGTGTGTGTGTATGTGTGGCAAATTGTGTCCTTTTTAACTGAAGCTTGTAAACGAAAATTAAGTATAAGAACAAAAGAAAACAGAAACGGAAGAGCAGATGAAGAAAAACAGAAAAATTGTTAGCACAAATTAAATAATTAAGTTGTTTTTTTACTTTTTTTTTATAAAATTTAAACACTCATACTGCTGGTTGTTGCTGCTGCTGCTGCGGTTACTTGGCCCACACAAATGAAGGTTCGGTTTTAGGTTCATGTTCCCAAATCGAGCTAAATTGTGAATTAGTTGGTATTTTATATGAATGTAATGAAGTTTTATGTAAAGCAGCAGCAGCAGCAGGAGCAGCATGTGGGCAATCATCAATGTTTTTTTAATTTTATGCTAATATTAAACAATTTTTCTTACTAAAAATAAATTTTATTGTAACCGACTGAGTGTGGTCAACATTAAACACAGAGAATCTCTTCTGTTTTTTTTTTTTTTTTGATTAACCAACCAACATCAACATTTATTTTAAAAGGTTATTTAATTAAGCTCTGCTGCCGCCACATTAACTAAATCATTAGTAGTAAATATGCATGTATACGACTATCTAATATATGCAATTATATAATAAAATGTTAAGAATCTCAAACAATCTGCGTGCGTGTATTTGTGTGTGGAAATAAACGCACTGACTTGTAGCAGCAGCAACAAGTGATTTTTGCCTGCAATCAAACCACATTACACGCACGCACGCACATTTTCTTTGAGACCCACACACACACACACTCATGCACATATGAAAGAAAAAAACCTTCAGGTGTTCTGATTACACCTCAAAAAAAGAAAAAAAAAAGGCCGAACAAACTTTTTTAACTCTACGTTTTTGTTGTTCGTTCTCAAGCAAGCATTTAATTAATTCATAGAAAAACAAGAAAAAAAAAGACCTCACCGAGATGTGTTGTTTTTGTGTTGTTGGCGGTTGTTCCAAAACTAATTGCCTTTGCATGCAATGTGGTCAAAAACCCACAGAAGCGCAGCAGCAGCAGCAGGCAACACTCAACAGCAACAGAGACGCTAAAAGCTAAAATTATAAATTTTCCAATTGACCACGCAATGCAACCTACGCACATTGGCCACATTTGATAACAGGTTATTTTTTATTTAGCCAACCCGAGTGGTAACTATTAAAATAATCTCATGCAGAAAAGAAAAATGAACGGGCTAACGCTATGTTTTCTTAATGAAACTTTTAGTCTTTGAAAGAGAAGCAAGCTGAATAGGGGGAGGGGGAGAGGAAAACTGATTTAGAAGCAGTTCTGCAAATAAATATGGAAACAAATTCTCAAAATTAACAAAACTTAACAGTTTTTAAACGACTAAATCAATTTGAGAAATTTCCCTTACACCTTTATTTAACCGTTTGCCTGCATCTTGGGGTCCATGCGAACCCAAACTACTTTAACACATTGCCTGCCGCGTCATTCAAATCTGAATGACACCTATTTTCGTGGGGATCCTGTCATTCACATTTGTACGACCCCTATAAGGTCAAGGCATTCAAATATGCATGACACTGAGATAACCTAGCAGGACAAGCAAAGGGCATAGCCGGGTTTCCATATCAGAAATGCCCCAAAACCGAATCAAGTTTCGGATGAACCCTTTTGAAGCACTTGATTTAAGAATGATTTGACTGACCATTATCTGCAATTTTTAATGACTAATGGCGCCTAGTTTTTCAACTAGGGTGGTAAAAAAAAAATTTTGATTTTCATAAAAAAAATTATTACTGAAAAAAATTTTCAAAAAAATTCTGGGAGAATAGCTGTATAATTGATTTTTTTCATGGCCTTATGGCATTTCATATGAAATGCCAATTTCGGTTTTTAATTTTTTTGACCCCCGTCCACACCTTCCAAAAATCTGAGTATTCGGAAGAGGCTTATTTACATACGAAAAATCAAAGTAGTAAACCCATTTTTAGTATGAAAAAATCGCATGTAAAAAGTTTCGCGATTTTGTTCATTGAGAACTTCGCGTTAGAAAATTCGCAAAAAATTTTAAATGTGTCTCCAAAAACCAAAAAATCACTGTGAATTTTTTCTGATTTTTCCTATGACTAGTTAAACTGAAAAGCGCGAAAAACGATATTTACAAAATCCGCCATTACTCATTAAAAATTGCAGATAATGGTCTGAAAGCTCAGCCAAATCCTTCTTAAATCGAGTGCTTCAAGAGGGTCTATGCGAAACTTAATGCAGTTTGGGGGCATTTCTGACATAGAATCCCGGCTATGCCCTTTGAAAAAATTATTTAAATGAAAAAAAAAACAAACAAGAAAATTTTGTTCAATTTTTTTTCCAGAATTGGCTTAACAGTCAATGTGTGTGTGTGTATCAATGTGTTTTCTTACAAGAACGAAGACGAAAATCCGGTGACAGATGTACAGGGTATTATGAAGTTATGGATGGTTATTATTTGAAGGAAGGGCGACTCAAAAGTCAGGTACTGCGACCTATAACTCGCAGCTGCTTAATATTGATGACGGCAACAATTCCGCCATTGGGTAAGCTATTCCGGAAACCTCAATCACTGGCGGCGTTGAAGTACCGCCGCCCGACTATGACGAGGTCTTAGCAGCCATCGGTCGGTTGAAAAACAATAAGGCTGCTGGTGCAGATGGCCTGCCTACTGAGTTGTTTAAGACTAGCGCCTCTAGTCTCAGAGCTCTCAAAACACATGCACGAGCCCAGTGATTGGAACCTCAACGTACTCTGCCCAATTCACAAAAAATGTTATTTCTCTATCCGCGCCAACTACCGACGGATAAGCCTACTTAACATCGCCTATAAGATTCTATCGAGAATACTGTGTGAAAGACGTCAAAAAACTGATTGACCCTTATCAGTATAGCTGGTAAATCCACCATCGACCTGATATTTACACTACGCCAAATCCTGCAAAGGACCCGAGTAAAACAAATCGACGCACACCATCTATTTGTCGTTCGATTATAAAGCCGCCTTCGACAGCACGATTAGAGATCGCCTGTAAGTCGCAATGTCTGTTTTTTGTATTTTTGCAAAGCTCATTCATCGTTGCAAAATGATACTGACCGGCACCACCAGCGCAGTGAAAATTGGGACTGACTTCTCCGCACCATTTATTTAATACCAAAAGAGGTTTCAGACAAGGTGATTCTCTATCGTGCGACTTCTTTAATCTAATGCGGGAGAAAATAGTGCGAGCTGCGAACTTCGACATCTCTGGCACTATCTTTTACAAGAGTGTCATGCTGCTAGCATACGCTGATGATATTAACATCATTGGCAACAACGCGCGAACACAGGGAGTCTCGTCGAGTGGGTCTAGTGGTAAATGAGGACAAAATGAAAAACCTTGTGTCAACTAACAGAGTCACGGCGTCTTGAACAAAATGTCACTCTTGACAATTACAAATTTGAAGTCTTCAAGGAGTTTTTTTTATCTTGGATCCAGCAGGAACACCAACAATAATGTCAGCCTTGAGATCCAGCGCAGAATAACTCTTGTCAACAGGTGTTACTACAGGCTCAGTAGGCAATTGATAAGCAGAGACCTCTCTCGACGTACGAAAATAACGCTCTTAAAGTCTCTCATCCTTCTCGTCCTAATGTATGGCGCTGAGACGTGGACATTGACCACCAACGATGAGAGGCTGTTGGGAGCACTCGAGGGGAAGATACTCCGCCGCAAGATCTATGGTCCAATGTGAGTGGACGACGTGTATCGTATAAAATGGAACCATGAGCTGTACGCCGACACGCACAAAAATTAAGCGGCTTTGCTGGCTGGAATGGAGCAAAGTGCTCCGGCTAGAAGGGTGTTTTATTCGAGCCACGGCGGTGGAACACCCAGAAGAGGACAACCTAAACTCCGTCAGAAAGACCAAGTACAGGGGGGCCTGAGTACATTTGGTTTTATTAACTGGCGATGACACGCGCATTGCAGAAGCGACTGGCGAGACTTTATAGAGGCGACCAAGACCGATCACCGGTTGTAGAGCCAACTAACTAAATAAGTAAGCCAATGTGTTAAATTAATTTAAAGCACAATGCCACTGTCACAATATGGCCTTATTTAATCAAGGATCTGCAAGAAAAAATGTTTACGGTCACTAATTTCAAAGAATTTTGGGATGAATGTTCTTGGCACATATAAATTTTATTGAAAAAAATATAGGGTCTTTGTGATCCCAAACGGTTAACGTGACAAGACGTCTCGGATTGTCTGGGACAGTTCCGGATTTCTGATCTGATTTTTGCCCGTCCCGGATTTTTAATCATTGGTCGCGGATTTTGAGCAAAAATAAAAAAGAGACGAAAAATTGAAATCAATTTTGTATTCGAAACATTATTTAAAATATTCCTGTCCTGATTTTTATAGCTTTGTTAAATAAAATGAACCCAGTTTTATTTTAAAAGATCAAAGCATAAGAAAAATATATAAATTTTAATGAACCTATAGAAGCTCACGCTACAGAACCACAACTAAGTACCTCCAGCCAGAAGTAGACTCGATTTTAGTTGTTTTAATCTCCTTTATAATTAATCGCAGTTAAACTGTAAGTCCAACCATGTGGTATTACAATGGGACATTCAGGCCTGAGTGTGCCTTTAGACAGCCACTCCAATCTAAACTATATATAAAAAAAAAATAATATTTTTATTTAAAATTTAGGCCAATTTTTGTTTTAATTTTTTGTTGAAACGTCCCAGATTTTAGTCCATAAAATAATTCATGGAAAATTTTGTTGTACTTTTCTGGAAAAGTTATCTAGATTGATTCAGTTGTTCAGAAAATATGGAGTTTTATTGCTTTTTCAGCTGCTTTGTCTATTCAACTTTTAAAACGTTCAAGATAAATGAATTCCCAATGAAACTGAAACGTTCGAGATATGTAAATTTATGGGATTGGGTATTTTCTCATTGCATGGGAATAGTGGAAAAAATTTCTGAAAATGGACAAAACTTTATAGAGACCAATTGGTAAAACTTTTGCAGCTGCGAATGAGAAATATTGCAAAACTGAAAGAATTAGGCTGAAATTTACAGCTAACGACAGTAAAAAAAATAAATTATTGGGAGTATGAATGTATAAACTCGTAATTGTGACTAACTTCATATCTATCATACGCGTCATTTTTTTGACATTGACAGCTATTCTATCTCGAAGGGCGCCAAAAATACTATAGGAATTGATATGTCAAATAATTTTCGTAATTTTACAAAAGTGTTTTGCTATAGCTGAAAATGTCGAATTTCGTGCCAACAAAACAACATTTGCGGGAAGTTTTAATTTGCTTCTTCCATTTAAAGAAAAACGCAACTGGAGCACATCGTTTACTCACTGAAGCTTATCCTGACTGTGCTATAGACGTTAGAATGTGTCAGGTGTGGTATGCCCGTTTCAATGATTGGTGATTTTGATGTTGAAGACAGGGAACGTTCAGGCGGCCCGAAAAAGTTCAAAGATGAAGAATTGAAGGCATTACTCGAAGAAGATTCATGTCAATCGCAACAAGAACTTGCAGAATCTTTAGGAGTTCATCAATCAACCATTTCTAAACGATTAAAAGCATTGGGAATGATTCAAAAGCAAGGAAATTGGGTGCCGTGCGAATTGAAGCCGAGAAACGTCAAACGACGATTTCTCACATGTGTACTGCTGATTGAACGACAGAAAAGAAAGGGTTTTCTGCATAGTATTGTGACTGGCGATGAAAAGTGGATATGTTACGATAACCCAAAGCGTAAAAAATCATGGGGACCGCCCGGACATGCATCAACATCAACGGCAAAGCCGAACATCCATGGATCCAAGTTCATGCTGTGTATTTGGTGGGATATGAAAGGTGTCGTGTATTATGAGCTGTTGAAACCGAATGAAACGATCACTGGCGACCGCTACCGACTACAATTGATGCGTTTGAGCCGAGCATTAAAGGATAAGAGGCCAGAATATGAGAATAGACACGATGAAGTTATTCTTCAGCACGACAATGCTCGGCCGCATGTTGCAAGGCAAGTAAAAACATACTTGGAAACGCTGAAATGGGAAGTGCTACCCCACCCGCCGTATTCTCCAGACATTGCTCCTTCTGATTACCACTTGTTTCGATCAATGACACATGGCCTGGCTGAACAGCACTTCCGTTCTTTCGAAGAACTCAAAAAATGGGTCGATTCGTGGATAGCCTCAAAAGATGAGGAGTTCTTTCGACGCGGAATCTGTATGCTACCAGAAAGATGGGAAAAGGTTGTGATAATAAAAAAAAAAAATAAAAAAAAAAGGGTGAGACTGTCTGCAAAAAAGATTTTAAGATCATTAACCCATTAAAGGCGAGCGGGAACCAAAGTAGATAGATCAAAAAAGTAACTTGAGAAAAAAATCATTTTTGAACCTGGCTCAGGAATGACTCAGCGACAAGGTGCCATATGGCACCGCTAGGCAGTACTGGGTTAAGGTTAAGCACGAAAATTCTTAAGATATTATTTCATGAACTGAACAAATCAGTACGTCTGGTTACCCTAATTAAGACTGATTTATTTTCTAGTTAACGAGATATATCAAAGTAACGCGTAGTAAATACTGTACTGTAAATTATATGGAATACAATTACTTAGTTTGACTCAAACGAAGATGATTTAGTAGAACTTTTATCAGTGACTCTAATAAAAGTTGAAATGACTTGAAATACAGAAAAAGCTTAAGTTTTATTTATGTAAGATACCTAACCCAATGCCACTGGCAATGAAATAAATCACCTGCTTAATATTTGCTTTAAAATATTACAAATTTATGATTTACTTGATAGCAACGGTGGCACGCGTACCTATAATTTTCCTGACAATAGTTGTCAGTAATTGTATATTATAAAAATAAATATCAAAAGTAAAAGTAACAATATTATGGCATGATAAAATATAATTATAGCACTTGAATGAATGAAAACAAATAAGTACCTAATAATTTTTGTCTCCATATGCATAAACAAAATGTCAATGCCGACGAGTATATGCAGTGAAAACATATTGCTGGACAAAATTATACCCGCACTGGATTGAAGTTGGGTTTATCGTATTGAAAATAATGTCAAAGTCATATGCGATATAAAGAGAGAGAGTGAGAGAGAGAGACAAAGAGGCGACCAGGTATTCCCAAAACGACCATTGACAAGTATCTCTAAGGTAAGGGTATCATTAAAATGTCAACTAAGTACTCATATATAACCATTGTGAAGGCGTTACAACAACAACATTTCAATGATTACGTGTAAACTCGCGTATATTAAAGTAACGAAAACATTATTTAAAAATTAAATAAATTTCAAAGTAAAAACATTACAACTTTTTGAGGAAAATATTGAATTTAAATATACGTAAGTAAAAAAAAAAAAAAGAAGAAATTTATTACATTTATGAAAAGAATTCAAATTTATTTCAACTTACAATTAACATTTAACGCTGCCGTCGCCTCTAGCCGTTCGCCCTCGTTCATAGCGCGATTACGTACAACACATTTATATTTGGCACCATCATCCTCGCGGCGCGGCAATATGGATAATGTGGCATTTGTCGGTGCATCCTTTGAGCCTCCTTTGTGGATGGTCGCTTGCAGTTGTGTGTTGGTGCCCTCGCGATACCAGCTGCAGTTCAGCAATAGCAGCAAAAGCAGTGAGCGGAAATGGCCAAAAAGTGACACAGAGCGTAAAGCGAAGTGTAAAAGAGAGAGAAAGAGTAAAAAAAAGAGAAACAAAAAAGTTTAAAAAATTGTTGGCAGTTAATTTTTGTGCATTCATTTTTTTTTTTTTTTTTTTTTTTTTTATTATGGAGTGCATTGCTGTTGTTGTTGTTGCTGCTGCTTTGGCAACAGTCTCTATGTTGCTGCTATACAGTCACAATTGTAGCATAAATTTTGTTTTTTTTTTTTTTTCCGCGAATATGGAAATGCAAAAGGGAATTGTCTATTTGTTTTTGTTGTTTGTTTGTGTGTAGCTTTCATTTTTGGCAGCTTTACAAGGAATTAAAAATGTGTAATAAAATTTATTTGAGGCTTAACAAATAAAGTATTTCACTTATTTAAATATAAAAGTTATAAAAATTGTAGCTTTTTTAATCCTGCTTTGTTCTTTTTGCTTTTTTTATGTGTTTTGTTTTATTATTTGAAAGTTGATTTATTGCATGTAAGCGTAAATGAACATGATGTGTAGAGGGGGACTAACAAAAGTTCGCTAAAATTCATTCGAAGGGAAAGTAGAATTAAATTTGGGGCAGTTCATTTCTCGGGCAAGGGGTTTACTATATGGAATGAAAAGGGTACGTACCCAGGACTGATACCCACTGGCGGATAAAACATTAACCCATTAATGATCAGACCACTTCAATTCGGCAGGTCTTTTTCAACGTGGTGCCTGCACGAATTTAGGGAGTAAATGCCAACCTCATCTGGAATCTTCACTAGTTTTGGATATGCTTTATAGATTTTCGGGGTCTAAATTTAATTTTGGAAGCTTTTAATAAAAATATGGGAAATTTTTTCTTAGTTAAATGGTTGCAATTCATTTACAGACTAGTGAAATTTTAGGAAGAATTTTTTAATTTCCGACCTTCTTTAAATGACAAAAAATTCACCGAATAATCAATTTCAATTTTTTAAAATAAATATTATTCAAAAATGGGGAATTTACTGAATTTTTTATCGTACAGCGGCAATCCCGGAATTCACATTGAATATTTATTTGAAACAATTGAAATTGATTATTCGGTGAATTTTTTTGTTATTTTCGACCATTTTTGTTGTTGTTTTTTTGAGGTTAAGATCGAAGAAACTTGGGAACTTATCCCTGGTTTGAAAATAAATTGAAACGATTTACCGGGGAAACAAAATTCTTTAATGTTTAGATCGGTCTCTTTTTCACCCATATTTTTGTTTAAAACCCCAATATTCACTTACTCCCTCCCCTTCCCTTTCCCTCCCCTTTCCATCCTATCCCCTTCCCTCCTTTTCGATCCCCCTCGTGGCCAAAATTAAATTTGTACCGAATCCATTTAGCATACCTAAAAATAGTCTGGGATCCGGATGAGATTGGTTTCAGATTCCCTAAATTCGTGTAGGTATAGGACTGAAAGAGAGATTCCGAATCGCGGTGCTCTGAGAGTTAATGGGTTAAGAACGTATATTAATACATAGTCAGTATTTAATTACCTTCCAAATGAGTTACAACTGATTTAAATCTCATAACTTTTTCATATCTTAAATTTGTTTTAAAAAAATTGAAAAATGTGAACTTTAATTCATTTATTTTCTTTTTATTCATTTCAATAATTCATTTCGAAAATGTTCGAAATTTTTTGTAATTTGAACCATTTTACATATCTGCTTAACCCTCCGTTTGACACATTTTTCGATAACATTTAGTTTGGCACATGTGGTCTGGCCAGACCCCTATGTATTTTAATAAAAATATATGAGAATATTGCGTTTTTGGACATACAATAAAGTGCAATTATATAACATGTCGCTAGTTCCTTTCGCATAGGTTCAATTATGTACTCAGGTAAAAATAACAAGAAAAAAATCAAGTAAAAAAAAGGTAAAATATTTTTTTGCCTCATTAATTTTTACGTTTTATTTTGAAGGTATATTATGTTTATAAATGGAGAGTTGTGATGAAATGAGAATAGTATTTGTCTTATTGTTTCATCAAACGCATCTGAAGCAGACATACTCAACTTTTGAGTGTTGGTGTTGTTGGTCATATAAAATATATGCGGGTCTGGCCAGACCACATGTGCCAAACCGAAGTATATTCAAATTTGTTTTCAAATACTAAAGACAATGAATATTTAAGAAAAAGTCGCTAGCTCAATCAGAAATACATTAAAATTCTAATTGAATTCGAAAAAGGTCTGGCTGGACCCATATGCCAAACTAACCCTCCAAACTAACTACCAATATCACCTTTAGTTCTCCAAGTCTCAATTTTCTAAACATTTCGTTGTCCATTTATGGGAAAACTGTGTAAATTGGCCAAATTATTTTGAAACTGGTCACTGTTGTTCATATCGTTGCAATGAAACTAAAGATCTTTAAACATTCTTCAAGGTGTGGAATTAGATGGCAGTAATAAATTTGTCGTTGAAACAGAAATATAGAAAATGGTTCTAACAATGAACAAACCTTACAGTTAACAAAAAAAAAATATTCAAAAAAATTAAAGCTTGAACAATTAATTCAGATAACTTTTATAGTTAACGAGATATAACACTGTATGTAGTTCACAAATAATTAAAGAGATGTAACGGTATAAACCAATTTTTTTTTTTTTAATTTGTAATTGCAAAACAATTTCAACTTCCAAATAAAATTTTACTTAGCACACTTTCAGTTTGTCCCACTGTATATCCATATTTGCATGCATTTTTTATTTAACCACCGTGATTTAAATAAACCTTACAATTTACTGATTACTCCCATGATCATTTACACATGTATGGCACATGAATGCTGCCACACTTTTAAAGTATTAACAATTTCCAAATCTCCTATTTTTTTTTTTTCTTTTTTTAAAATACAAAATGAAAAATGTATGCTACCACATAATGCCACTGCAAGCAATTGCAACCAACAAAAATTACTTTACTCGAAATTACTTCGTTCCACTTACGTTATTGTGGGATCCGGCGAACCGCCAATACTGCTGCATATAATCTCCATTGGTTTATCTTCGGTGGCAACGGCAATATTACCGGGTGATATGACAGGCGGATGTGGTGGTGTTAATACAGTTAAATTGTAAAACTCCTGATGGACATCAGCGCCGGTGCCTTTGGCCTTAATGCGACACTCAAAACGGCCATTATCGCGATTATAAGAGGCGTTTTTAATTTGTAAATCGTAAATGCCACGCTCAGGACGGAAATCAAGTCTGCAAAAAAGAAAACAAGGAAAACAATGAGATAAAAAGAAATGAAAGAGCAAGAAAAAAAAACAAAAAAAAAAAGGTAAAGTATGCAAACAAAATTTTTGCTTACATAGTCAAATTTATAAATAAAAAAATAAAAAAAAATTGAATTAAATGCAAAGACACAACACAAACAAAAAACTTAAAAATATATATATGTAATTTAGCAATTAAAAAAACGGATTAAGAATTAAATAGAATGCGGCATGTGGCAAGCCGGATGAGAGAGTCATTAAAATCACTAAGCCAAATTTGCTAGAGAAAGTCAACGATGACAATACTGAACTAAACTTAACTCCGCTGCAAAATATTAATGCGAAAGTGTCTAGACAAGCATTTTTGGTTATTTTCTATTTTGGTTTTGTTAATAAACTTTTCTTTTTTTTTTAGATTAACATTTTTATTTTTACTTTGATATACAAATTAATGTTGAGCGGGATAGAAAGAAAGAGAGAGAGAGAGGGGCGGGGGGGGAGGAAAGAGAGGCAGAGAGACAGTGTCAAAGAACAGCAACCGTGTTGAAGAAGTAGCGCATTTTTCTGCTTGCCAACTTTGCACTTAAAAGTTATTCCCTTATAGATATTTTTATTTCTTTTGCCACTCTTAAGAAATGTCAAGTGCAGAAAGAGAACGCTGACGAGGGGAGGAGGCGAGGGGTAGAAAAAGTCATTAGAACTATGACAGTTTTATGTGATAAATATTATTATTTTTTTTTTTGCCATCAGCAAATGAACTTTGACTGACTCTGACTGACTTTGCTGTTGCTCTCTTTATTCACTCACTCTTACATTACACGCACTAGTTATTTTGTATTTCTACTATTGAGGTATCCCAGTGAAGAAAGGAGAGAGAGATTTTGAAAGCTAGAGTAGTTTTTAGAAATACAGCAGAATATTAGTTGCGTTTTATTCGCCACTTGTTTCTAGTTATCTATATCAAGAGAGCAAGAAACAACAACAAAGAGACAGAAATAACACGTTTAATTAAAGCTGTTATGTATACTTAACAAGTAGTTTAACTACATCAAATTCTATTGTGAACTGTTATAAGTGAAAGAAAGAAGATAAAAATGGAAAAAAATTCGAATGGCTGCCGGTGAGAATAAGTTAAATGCATCGTTAAATATTCTTATTCAGAGTAAAAACTAAAAACAATGCCCACGATTTCACCTCCAGCTGCTGAGCAGTTTCATTGTGAATAACAAAATAACGAAGAAGCAAGGCCGTATTTAGGGGGGCAGGGGGTTGGGGTTCTGACCCCCCCCTCGAAATGTGGAAACTTTATGCTAATTTTTTAGATTAATTGCCAATGGATGGAAAAAAAAAGTCAATATAAAATCTATTTAACGATATTTTTTACTTCCATCGGTTTTTTTTTTTCTAAAAAGTCAAATATAAAAAATAAATTTGAAATCTTAGTTACACTAAGCGATCAAATCCGATTTGTTTTCTTCAACATGAGGTTTGACTATGGATTCAAAAAGAAAAGGTGATACTGAGCACTCCTGCATTCATAGTTTTTCTGGGTCAGTAACTGTTTTTGATTTAAATTTTCGTCCTGAATCAGTTTGAAAAGTTTAAAAATTAATAAAAATAGAAAAAATTTTCGGATCCTTGTAAAATAAGACTTGCTTGAACACCATTTTTTTCCTAAAACGTTACGTGATGGGAAGTTTTTGACCTCAGATTCGTGTTCAACGTGAAAAATTCTATCGCAAAAACTCCATCTTATTAGCAAAATTCATCTTAAAACTAATTTTATAACGCATTATTGCTCAGAGCACCACGACTAGAAAGAAAGATCGCTTTCATTGCTGAGACTTCACGAATTTAGGGAATATAAGCCAACCTCATCCGGGTTCCTTATCATTGAAAATGGCTCAAATTCCCAATGATCATTTGAAAAAATGAGCCTCTACTATTTTTGGTAATTTTTTTGAGGTTGGGTACATCATCCGAAGTGGGAAGTCAATGAGTTAATGAAATTATGTCCCTCATGATAAAAAAAAAATTCAATAGAATGCACATTGAATAATATTTATTTGAAAAAATTTAATTTGATTATTCTGGGAATTTTTTGTCACTTTTGGCCATTTTTTTGAGGTTAAGATTAAAAAAAATCGGAAAATTTTTCCAAAAATTTTAATTTTATAGGGTCCATCAAATGTATCATCGATTTAATTTATTGTATTTAAAAATCAGTTTGATAAAAATTATTTATGAATATTTTCTTCGAATGAAAACTCCCACCCCCCCGCCGAAAAAAATTTCTGGTTCCAAATCTGACCACACCAGTAAATCGGAGACAGTAATACTGATCAATTTGCCGATTCTACTGTTAAAGGCGTTATTAGTTGAATGTAATTTGCCAGCTGGACGACCTCGATAGTCTAATGGATAGCATACCAGACTTTCATCCGGGAGCTTCGGGTTCGATCCGTCACTTCTGTCTTCATTTGATGGTTAATTTGCATAACGTTCTTGTATTCACTATCTATGAGAATAAAAATTCAGCTGACAAAACGACTCTGACAAATAGAAGCGTGTTGAACACAGTCTGAATTGAAGTTCCATGTTAGGTTCCTTCTTTTTTCTTCTTATAACAGTTTAGTAACTTATATTAGAAACCAAAAAATACTTGCAATTTCCTCACTGGGATACACTCAAAATATCAACATCATCATAACAGTTTTGTAGAAAGTATTTTAAAGTGAGAGTGTTGCTATATCAACCAATCAATGTTGCGTAAAAATATTTTGCGTAAAGCAAAACACTTATTAAAAAATTGTATCTATGCACAATTTCATTTGAAAAATAAAAGAAGAAGACAAGGAAGACAGCAAAGTTGTCTTCAAAATATGATTGACAATTATCATAATGATAATTTTCGCATTTATTTCATTTTTATTCATTTTTGATAAATTGAGAGTAAATTTGCTGCAATAAACCCATTTCAATTTGAAATCAATGCCGCTGGAAATATTTATACTGTTTTGTTGTTTTTGTATATTTAGCTTGATGTCATTGTAATATTAAGTATCTTGGCAACCTTTTTGAAGATGATAAAGTGCCCTTGAAAGATTAGTATTTGCTGCTGCTGCTGCTGCTGCTGTTGTCACTACGACAATAAAATAATAAATAAGGAAAATGACCCCTCCAAGGTATTCATTGTTGTAATCGTAGACAAAATTAATGATCTAAAATTTTCAATTCCCTACATTTTTTTTTTTTATTTCGCCTTAGTATCATGACAATTTGGCTTATGTTGCTAACGCAAAAACAGAAAAAAAATATTAAAAAAAAAAATAAATGGAAAACAATTTGCACAATGAAATTAACTTTTCAATTGTGATGTCTTAAATTTTTTGCTTTGGAAAAATTTAATTGAAATACGCAGATTTATTGAGGTAATTTAGGGTTAAGGGAACTGCATTAATCTTATATGAAATCTATAGAGTTTTCTTTCATTACAATTTATTTGATTTTTATTTTTATTTAATCAAATTTATTAGACTATGTTTTGGGGTTTAAGTAAATTTTGTAGAAAGTTCGTAAAGTTCTAAACGGTTTAGTAAATGAGTGTTCAAATATAAACCCTAATGATCTTGAATATGCGAAAATATCACGAATTTTCATGAAATGAGTGTTCAACAGCGAATCCTGCTCTTCTTGAACATGTACTTGTGCAAAGAGGTTAAAGCTATTCAGGTACATGAGCGTTCAAATATAAACCTTGATGTTCTTGAACGTGTACATACATTAGGCCGTGGCGATTTGTATGGATTAAAATTGTTCGATAGCGCGCCGTCGAAATTATGATTCCTCTTGTCATTATGAACAAAAAGTTCTTCTATGACATAGGTGCAAAATGAATTTGATTTTTATAAAATTTTCAAGGCGCTTGGAAGTTTTGTAATAATGAATAAAAAGTTTTTTTTACGACATAGGTGCAAAATGAATTTGATTTTTATAAAATTTTCAAGGCGCTTGGAAGTTTTGTAATTACACAGTGCAACAGTAAATTTCAAATGTCGAATGGATAGCTTTTTAAAGGTAATTTTGGTTCACTGAATTCGACCCTGTATTCAGATTTTTTCTATCACGTCTGAGATCCCCGGCATGGGGCCCAAAACCCATAATTTTTGTATACGTGGGACCAATATAAATTTTATTTTTATTTTACTTTATACATGCCTTGTAGCTAAGGGAAATTTGTTTATTATAGAAGGGAGGAAAAAATTACTGAGACAGAAACACTCCACGAATCCTCTTTACCCGCCCTTTGGCGTATTATATGAAGCCTGTATTCGATATATGACATGACTATACCGGGTAAACAATCGCGAAACTTATCATTAGGTTTGGGTAAAAAATATTCCACATCGAAAAGTGGTTGGGGTCACCGAAGGTCAAAATTACCTATATCCAACATTTTTTAAAAAATCAACCGTTATATATATTGGGAGTATGAATGCATGAACTCGTATTTTTTTTTCGTAATTTAGACATTTATTGTGAAAAAGTGATTATAAATTTATTCTTTAAAGTATTGTCTATCGTTAGCCACAACCTTTTCCCATATTTCTGGTAGTATACGCATTCCGCGTCGAAAGAACTCCTCAACTTTTGAGGTTATCCACGAATCGACCTATTTTTTTAGTTCTTCGAAAGAACGGAATTGCTGTTCAGCCAGGCCATGTGTCATCGATCGATCGGAACAAGTGGTAATCAGAAGGAGCAATGTCTGGAGAATACGGCGGGTGGGGTCGCACTTCCCATTTCGGCGTTTCCAAGTCAGTTTTTACTTGCAACATGCGGCCGAACATTGTCGTGCTGAAGAATAACTTCGTCGTGTCTATTCTCTTATTCTGACCTCTTATCCTTTAATGCTCGGCTCAAACGCATCAATTGTAGTCGGTAGCGGTCGGCAGTGATCGTTTCATTCGGTTTCAACAGCGCATAATACACGACACCTTTCATAACCCACCAAATACACAGCATGATGTTGATGCATGTCCGGGCGGTCCCCATGATTTTTCACGCTTTGGGTTATCGTAACGTATCCACTTTTCATCGCCAGTCACAATACAATGCAGAAAACCCTTTCTTTTCTGTCGTTCAATCAGCAGTTCACATGTGAAAAATCGTCGTTCGACGTCTCTCTGCTTCAATTCGTACGGCACCCAATTTCCAATGCTTTTGAATCATTCCCAATGCTTTTAATCGTTTAGAAATGGTTGATTGATCAACTCCTAAAGATTCTGCAAGTTCTTTTTGCGTTTGACATGAATCTTCTTCGAGTAATGCCTTCAATTCTTCATCTTTGAACTTTTTCGGGCCGCCTGAACGTTCCCTGTCTTCAACATCAAAATCACCACTTTTGAAACGGGCATACCACACCTGATACATTCTAACGTCTATAGCACAGTCAGGATAAGCTTCAGTGAGTAAACGATGTGCTTCAGTTGCGTTTTTCTTCAAATGGAAGAAGCAAATTAAAACTTCCCGCAAAACGAAATTCGACATTTTCAGCTATAGTAAAACACTTTTGTAAAATTATGAAAACTATTTGACAGATCAATTCTTATAGTATTTTTGGCGCTCTTCGAGATAGAATAGCTATCAATGTCAAAAAAATGGCGCGTATGATAGATATGAAGTTAGTCACAATTACAAGTTTATGTATACATTCATACTCCCAATATTTTCCGATTATTATGACCTTTTCAAATTTAAAACAAACATTTATAGATACTTTTCCGTTTTTCCTTCTCCCATTAACTTATCTTCCTTTTCCAATCAACACAATGCTCTGCATTTTTACAGGGGCAATATCCCGGTGTGTTGAATAATCATTAAATAACAAAAATTATATAAATAAAAAATTTTAAAAAAATATTTTTTGCGTAATGGAAAATTTTTCTTTGTGTCACTACTATTATTTTTAAATGTCGTTGTGAGTTGTGATCTAAGAAACTTTACATAAAATTTCAATCAAAATATAATTATCAATATTTCTTATATACATAAATGCAAACCAATGGTTTAGTTATCATATAGTAACTTTTAATTACATAAGTACATAAAAAAAAATTAAATAAAAATTTATTGATTATTAAAATTATCAGGCTTTGAATGAACAATGATGCCAGAAGAATATCAAAAAGTTCATAGAACTAGCAGATCAGACGATCGTTTCGGAACCAGCTACGGTTCCTCATCAGTGATCTTTGTGATAATTCCCAAATTTCAACAATCTATATAAGTGAAAATACTATAAAGTAACTGAGAATTGCAAAGACAGTTATTTTCATAGAATAGTATTATTGAAAGGAAGTACCGTTCTATGTATTTTTTGCCATTTCTCTTTGACACTTATTTATTATTTTCAAACTTAAATTAGTAAAGGTTAAAAGTTATAAAACACATAAACAAATCAAATCAAATATATTGAAATATATTAAAGAATTGAAGGGCCAAAAGTCAAAAATCCACTCACAAATCAAATAAATAAAATATTAAAATAACTAAAAATTTATAGTCTATTAAAAGAAACCAAATCCTTGAACTATTTAAAAGTAAATATATATACAAATATAAACATATATGTAAATAAAATATTATTGCAACAGAATTAAATTTCATTAAGAAAAATTCGATAAATTAAATCAAAAGAAGAAAACCAAAAAGTACTAAAAATTTAATTTCTGGACTAAAACAAATAAAGAACTCAATATTAATATTTAAGAGAGAAAGAAAGAGAAAACAATAATATACTAGAGCAGAGCCGTAACCAGAAATTTTTTTCGGGGGGGGGTTGGGTTTCATTCGAAGAAAATATTTATAAATAATTTTTATCAAACTGATTTTTAAATACAATAAATTAAATCGATAATACATTTATAGAATTAAAATTTTTAAGAAAAATTTCCGATTTTAACCTAAAAAAAAATTGCCAAAAGTGGCAAAAAATTCACAGAATAATCAAATTAAATTTTTTCAAATAAATGTTAATCAATGTGCATTTTTTATTATCGTGAGGGACATAATTTCATTAACTCATTGACTTCCCACTTCTCATGATGTACCCAACCTCAAAAAAATTACCAAAAATAGTAGAGGCTCATTTTTTTCAAATGATCATCATTGGGAATTTGAGCCATTATCAATGATATTGAACCCGGATGAGGTTGGCTTATATTCCACAAATTCGTGAAGTCACAGCATTGAAAGAGAAATCGGATTTGATTTATTTTTTATATTTGACTTTTAAGAAAAAAAAAACCAATGGAAGTAAAAAATATCGTTAAATAGATTTTATTTTGACTTTTTTTCCATCCAATCTCAAAAATTAGAATAAAGTTTCCACATTTCGGGGGGAGGGGGGGGGGGCGGTCAGAACCCCCAAAACCTCCCCCTAAATACGGCCTTGTACTAGAATGTTGCAGCAAATGAATATATATTACAGCAAAATTTGTATTTTTTTTTTTCTGTGTATGTGTATGTATATTTGTATTTGTGTTCATTTATAAAACATAAATTGATTTTAATATGAAATGAGTAAAGTTTTTAAAAACAAATTGAACATTTATTTATATTCTGTGCGTGTGTGTGTGTGTGTGTGTGTGTGTGTATACCATATGCAGAAAAACAGAAGAGAAGCCATATTTGAAATTGAGAAATTGCCACACAGCCATTTACAAACATAAGAACAAGTGTGTGTGTGTGCGTGTGTGTGTGTCCACATACACATTCAATGCAAATACTCGTAGATATATACATATATATATAAATAATATGTTATATTACTAATAACACTTTGCAATTGGTTTCTGAAAATTGTGCATCATTGCAAAAGTAAAAGTTTATTTAAAAGCTCAGCAAACAACAATCACACACACACAAGTACACATGCATATGTATGTATTTATATGCGGACATATATTTAAATGGCATAAGTACAACGATAACAAGCAAAACACACACAAGAAGCAAGTATAAACTAATACGCATATGTTTGTATGTATGTATGTAAACACACACACACACACGTGTCTTACTTGAAAGAAACATAAGGATTCTTATAAACATATTAAAGCGAGTATTAAACGTATTTGAACCATTTTAAAATACATAAATTTAATTTAACTGTTAGTTATGCTATTGCTGCTTCTACTACTACTACTTCTAACTTGTTCTGTTTCCACTTTTGTTACTTCCTTTTCCTTTTCATCTTATACAACTATGCTCTGCTGTTGAGATATCACAGCTATATCCTTTTGACTTTTCTTTTCCATAGAACGCTATATATTTTTGTATATGTATGCTTAAGTTGCCATGTATTTTGTTAGTCTCTCTGTCTGTCTGTCTGTCTGTGTTCCTGCCTGTATGTTCTTCTGTCGTTCATGTCATTTGTAATGTAGCATAAGATTTTATACTATTTTCTTTTTATTTTTGTTTTAAAAACTGATGCTGCTGATTCTACTACTTGTAAAAAGGACATGACTGCTGTTGTTGTTAGTTGCTGCTGCAAATAGCAGCTGTAAACATACAATGAGCAGCATGAGCCTTAAGCATCTAAAGTGTAGATTTTCATTGAATTCATTTCATTCTTCTTGGTTTTTCAGCATTTTCTTTCTTTTTGTTTTTTTTTTTTATCTTGAAAACAATACAAGTGCTTAGGCTAAAAAGCAAAAAATCAAAGCTAAAGCAAAAGCGAATGTGTTGGCGATAAAAAAAGCAGAAAAGAAGTGTAAAAGAAATGTTAGCTGCATTTGTACACGTATAAAGATTTAGTGGGGGGGTGAGCCAAAACACACACAAATACATACAATGAAAATTGTCGGTTTTTGGAAATGAGCTTGAACTAATAGTCATTTAAAATAGAGATATACAACATAGGTGATGAGGTGGGAATTAAAATTCAGTGTGGATAGAAAAATTATCTACGAGTCATTCAATGGCAGCATTAAAAATGTAGAAGTCTTAAGCGGTTATCATGTGAAGCAAAGTTTTAAACGAATGCATTTTATATTTTAAGATTTATACATTTTGAAATCAGTGAATTATTGTTCGAGTTCGAAGTGTTTTTTGAAATCATTTATTTTAACTGCAATCTTTAAATGAATTAAATACAAATTATATTTCATTACTTATTTAAATTAGTGTTTTTAAACAAAATTTAAAAAACAATTTTCATGTTTTATTCGAAATTTACATGAGAATTCTTTAATCAGTTTTCCAAAAGATTAAAAATTAGTGAATTTAAACTCAGTGATTGTATTTTTTTTATAGCTTTGATTTGAAGATTTTTTAGATAATAAATAAATAAATTCAATTTTGCCATGATACAATTTTGAAAATTCTCAAAACACAATTTCCACATAGATTTTAGTATCAATTCAAGAAAAAAAAAAAATTTGTTTTTGAATTTTAAAGGGTGTAGTAGTTTTTGGCTTACTCTGAGAAATAATGTTCAACTTAAAAAAAAAAAACTAAAAATATTTCTATACCACACCATGAGTAATAAACATTTATTCCTTGGGATTAAATGTAATTAACACAGTATTTTAGAAGTTATTGTCTGTTAAGGAATGTATTTTTAAAAATTTTGGAATATGTTTTTCTTTACAAAAGTGTGGTCTGTTATAGCTTCTTAAAAATATTTAAGGACCTGTAAAGTTATAATTTTTACACCAAGTTTGTTATTTTATCTAGATGAATTTCTCATTTCAAAAGGAAAATAATTAATTTTACTACTTATTTTTGTTGATTTTTAAAATCACCTTCCAATCATGTATGTCCTTTTGCCAGGCCTTTAACCTTCTAGTAGACAAATTTTTTTTTTTTTATTTATCTCTTTTTTCGTAATTTTTTTCATACTCGTTATCATCGTTCACTTTTACCTTGTTGTTATATTAACCCAGTAATGCCTAGCGGTGCCATATGGGACCTTGTCGCTGAGCCAGATTCAAAAAAATTGCCCGCGGGCAAATACTAAAATAAGCTCACACTAAAGCTTGTTAGTCATGTTGTTGTACACGCAGAATAAAGGAGTTTTCGGTGTACTTAGGTCAGGTTGAAGTGGCTATCTAGAGACACACTTAGGCCTGAACGGCTCATTAGAATACCACATACTAGACTATCGTATCAATCATCATATATACCTATGGTGTGTAGAGCTCTCACAAAATCTTGCCTATTCTATCAATGAATTAAAATGCGTCTGTATAAGTTTTGGAAATAACTGTTCTATATGTCTTATTCGCTAATCTCTCCTTTTCTGAGGAAACAGAGAGAGAGGGAGAGATCTACAATAACCCAGAAGGGAAATGGAATGCATGTTGGAATGCATAGCTTCTATAGGCTATAACTTCCAGAATACATGATTTTTAACACAGCGATGTCCTACAAAAAGTAATGCTTCCTACTTTGCATTACCTGGGAATGCAAAAAATAGTCTTCATAACAATTTTATGCAATAACTATCGTAAATGAATGAATCGATGTCGAAATCATACATTATCTTTTCGATGCTAATATCATGTATCAAATCTTTGATTCCAATAGAGGAATAGTAGAAAATTTAATAGGAAATTTGTAGGTACTGTTTTTTCTTCTGGGAAAGAATTTTTTCCACCAATTTATTGCTTTTAGCGTGGGACCTTTAAGGACCTTTTCTGAAAGAATTTTGCATTCATCAACATTCCCTGTAAAAGAAAAGCATTACTAAGTATTTATTTTTCGATAATGATTTAACACACAAAACGACTAAGTATACAGACACGCGGCAACGTGTCGCCTAAAGTAAAAAATCGGTTAGAAAAAAGCAAATATTCGAAGAAAATTTCTGTTATTGTGTTGCTCATCGCTGCTGTCTTTCATACATTTAAAGCTGCATTACTTGGTAAGATATGTTTTCTCTTTAATATTGTATAAAAACTGAAGCAAAGCTATGAGAGAAGAAATTTGTGCATTCCATGTTCCTTTACAGTTCAATTTATCTTTTCTTTATTGATTTTGCACGAATTCGTTTATGATAAAAGTCATGCATTCTTCAGATTCCTTCTGGGAAGTAATGCAGCATACACATTGACGCAAGCAGCTACACGACTACATCTGTCAAATTATAAAAAAAAACCCACGTTCTCATAGAGACGACTATTTTGGCGACGGCACGACCACATGACTACCAAACACAACTTTTGCTATCGCCAATTTAAATTTATTTCTAATTTGACAAGCAACAGAGGAAGAAGAAGAGTTTACTTTTGTATTTTTAGATGTGTTTGTAGCTGGTGCTGTCGCTTCCATTGTGTTTAGTGGCTGACTACACAGCGATAGTTGTAGCCGACAGAATTTCATAATCATGTATTCATGTAGCTGCTGCCGTTAATGTGTATGGACCAGAAGACCGCTTTCAGACACTCTGCTCTCTGCAATTTGCCGTCGACAAAAACTTTTACAACATTTTTCCATATTTCCTTAAATTTCAGAGATTTACTCTATTTTTTCAAGGAGTTAGAAAGAGACAAAAATACTGCTGAAGCATATTTTGAGTTACATCCGTGACAATGCCATATCTGAAGCGTATATGATATGTGCGGATTTACAAAGCCAATTGGCCCGCAATTATTTTTCTAAACGGTTTTTTATGGCTCCGGTGAGACAAAATGTGTGGAAGATGGAGAAAACAAAATAATTTTCCCCTCAAATTGCTAACATGATAAATAAATATTGTTCATAAAATTTTGGAAATTTTTTATATCAAAATGAAAATATCATTATATCATTTTTCCATAACATTTCTGAAAAGAAAATCGAGTTTTATCGGAATTTGTAGAATAAAGTCATCATTCCATTTTTAATTCGCATTAACTAATGCTATGTATCATGCATGGTTGAAATTATTTTTAGAAGTTTTTTTTCGACATATCGATTTATCGAAATCTGTGCATTCAAATATCGGAATATCGATATTTTCAGCACATCGGCCATCCCTAGTTATGGAAATAAAATGAAACTTCCTAGCTTTCATGATCCTATGTGAAGCTTTTTCAGATCATAAATAAATAAGTTATAATAAAAACAAAAAAAAAAACTTCATCCTGAGCTCTTCACACTAAAATACAAAAATTTTCAAGGATTTGCCTACAAGCATTCAACATACCCAAGTCTGTAAAAATAACTTGGCAAAAGCAATTATATTTAAAACCTACTAGATTTATGCTTCAACTGCTGAAAAATATTTTCAAAAACAAAGAATGTTTATTAAAATATTTTCTTTTCCTTTTTGAAAAAAAAAAAAAAAATAAATAAAAAATAAAATGTGCGCACACAAAAAAAAAAAGAAGCTAAACCAAAAGAATTAGCCTGTTCATTTTTTCTTTCTGTGAATGAGTTTTTTGTCTTTATATGTACAGTAAAAATAATGTGAAATCACACAAAATGCTGCTTCTGCTATTGCTGCACTTCAAGCAAACACAACAGCAAAAAAAAAGAAATAAACTTAAACTCTCAACAAACTCAAAGCAACTCTACAAATGCAGCACAACAGCAACAACAACATATTTTTATATATATATAATATATAACTACGTGGAAATAAAGGTTGAATTGCTGACTGCTGCTGCTTGCTGCTCATTTAGTTGCATTTATCATAATATTCCCTTAACGTCGTCTTCTCGTTTTGTGTGAAGCTACTGACTGCATTTAGTATTTATTGTTAAAAAAAAATAAGTAAAGAAAGCAAAAGAAATAAGCTTGACTTCGGAGTAGAAAAGAAGCAGCAGGCTCCTATGTGATCCTTTGCTCCTTTGAGACTATTATTGCTATTGCTGCTTTTGTTTCTATTTTGTTGCACATCCGGCATGAGTTTTTCTGTTGCTGCTGCAATTGTGTTTCAAGGTTTCGACTGCCTCCTGCTGCTGTTAACATTTTTGCTAGTTAGCTGAAAGAGTCGCGGTTGGAGTGGAGAGTATAAAACAAACTTAGTACAAAACGTTGTGCTTTTTTTTTTTTTTGATTTTTTCTTCTATTTTTGTTTCTAGTATTTTGCTGCTTAATTTTCTTGTACTTTTTATTTGCTACTTTAGCATATAAATACTTAAATGGTATATAGAAAAAATAAAAGAAAAATATGCACAAGCATACAAACGTGTATGTATGGGTGGGTTTGACGTGGCCCCACAACTTGTGCCGGATATTATGTCCTTCTGTTGCAAGTTATGACTATGCAATGACAAAAATTGTCGGCTAGGAAGCAAATTCGTTGCATTGACACTTAGCAGAATAAAAATTCAAAAGCTCAGCTGAAAAAAGAAGATATTATCTAAATTCGTAGAACTATAAGAGTTCAATTCAAACAAATCTTTTTTTTTTTTTTTGGTATTTTAGAAATTTTCATTTTAATCAATATGGCGCCCAACGTGGGGGATTCGTTTTGAGGCATTTAAAGTGCATTACCATACGTTAATTCCATTACTAATTTATTTACTAGTCATTTGAATTAAATTTTGAATATGTTTTACTATGGCGCCCAACGTGGGGTATTCGTTTTGAGGCATTTAAAGTGCATTACAATACGTTAATTCCATTTCTAATTTATTTACTAGTCATTTGAATTAAATCTTGAATATGTTTTACTATGGCGCCCAACATGGGGTAATTTTTATTTACTTACTTTTACTTCAAATTCTAATATTTTTCATTAATTTTGGTATCTGTTTATGATTTTATAAGTAGAGGTTTGATTAAAATTCTCCAGACGGTGGAAATTTATGAAATTAACTTCTTGGACTTTTGTGGATATTTCGAAATTGGTCCATATCAAGGGCTCGTTCAACTTTTTAATTTTCATAAAAATGTTTTCTTCAAGTGTAATAACAGTAGTAGTAGCACTTTCGCCCGCTATTAAAAAGCGCATGTAGCGCGCTTTTTGCTGGAAAAGTACAGTACGTGTCGTCTGGCGTTTGCTGCTACTGCTGCAGCAACCAACACACATGCATCATATGCAGCAAGTAACATGCTTTAGAAAATGGAAAAGTATTCCTTTGCATGTATGTGTGTGTGCATATGTCATTTGCGACTTTGGAGAGCGCATGAAGTGGTTACAAATTACTTCTTCTAGTTATATATATATATTTTTTTTTTAAATGAAACAAATTTGTGCCACAAAAGGAAAAAAAAAATACATACATAAATATTCAAATTAAGATCAGGGTCGACATAAAAGAGTTTGCCAGTGTTGCCAATGCCAATGCAATGTATTCATGTATGCACCAGTAATATTTAGCAAGCATTTTATTATGATTTCTTTTCAGTACTTAGCAGTAGCTTTTGAACTTCATGCTGCTATGTAAACGTTTATTCTCTATTATGTTGCCATACAAATTTTATGGAAAGGATTGCAATGAAATTTTTGTTGTATTTTTTACTGCTACTCCTTTTCATTTGTTTTATTGCACATTTAAGTCTTAATAGCCACTTTAATCATATTCTATGTTATATGTCTCTTTGAATGTGTATCTGTCTAAGTGTGTGTTTATGCATTTACAGGGACAACATGTAGTGACTACAACCAACCAAAGCTAGATGCAAAAGTATTTAATTATTTATAGCTGGCATGAGGGTCTACACACACAACAGTTGCGGTAACGAACATAGGTCAAAATTAAAAATAACGCGCATTCATTTAACATACCACAGGCAATACACACAGAAAGAAACGAAGCGATAGAGAAAAAGAAAAAGAGAGAGAGAGAGCGAATACATAGTATTAGTGATAGCACGCGTTACCACACTTTTGCGGCTCTTGGAAAGGAATCATATCTACAACAAGTGTTTAGAAAAATATGTTACTGTATGTAGCAGAAGAAAAAGTACATGCCACTTGCCACTAATATTATATGCATGAGTGAAAAGGATTTCTACTTTATTTCTAAACTTTTTCTACTAATGACTATTGTATAAATTATAGCGCAGTGTAATATTTGTTCATACACAAACAAGACTTAATTTTAATTAAGGGAAGATACAATATGCTCATTTTTACTTTTACACACAACACTATACAAGTACGTCAGGCGATGAGAAAAGAACAAAAAACAAAACAAAAAAAAAAAAATCTAACCATAGAAAATACAGCCACAGTCGATCGAAGTATGTTGAGTGTGTAACAAAATATTTAATTAAAATAATAAATAAGCATAAAATAACGCTTAGTCATGTATTTTAATTGAATGAATTCAATTTAGTGTAACATATTATGCGCTCGTATAGTTGCATACTTTTAGGCTATTGTTGCTAACTATGCCTACTTCCCTCAAACAATAAAAACTGTTTGTAATGATTTGCCATTTAATTTTTTAATTGTATGCTTATCTTTGGCAATTAAGTTTAGATTAAAAATTTCTTTTCTACACTCACCTATAACCTGAACTCAATTGTACATCTCCAATGGCAACATTTTCAAATTGTGCGGGATTTGCTGTCCATCGCGCCCAATAAAATGAGAAATCATTCGCTTCGTAATGTTCTGTGAAGCGGCATTTTAATGTGAGATCATCATTCTCTCGCGTATCCAGCGATTCGTCTGCTTGTGTGAATGATGTGAGCACTGTGAATCCTGAAAAATATGAAGAGAAAGAAATAAAATAGAATTAGTTAAAAAATCGATAAAGATAAAATTTGTAGCAGTAAAACAAAGTTTTCCCTAATCAAGTACGATCAAGAACTTACTAAACATGTAAATATAATAATTCCATAATGAAAATATATTCAAAACACAACTTGCTCTCATAATATAAATGTAGAATACTTTTAAATATATAATTTTGCAGACCGAGGAGTGTGAACTGCTGAATACACAAACCCAGACTGAGTATTGTCGAATATTTAGACACAATCAAGAACAAGATTAAACAGTTAATAATTCAATTATGAAAATATATTCAAATCAGAGGAAATGAGTCAGGGAAAGGCAATCTTTTTTTGAAGTCATGAGAATGAAAATCTTATGACTTCAAAATCATGACTGCTTTTAGGTCACTTGGAGTTACTTGAAGTCAGTTAGAGTTACTTGGATACACTTGAAGTCACTTGGAGTCACTTGAAATCATTTGGAAACACTTAGAGCCACTTGAAGTCACTTGGAGTAACTTGAAGTCACTTGAAGTTGAACTCACTTGAAGTCACTTGGAGTCACTTAGAGTCACTTGGAGTTACTTGAAGTCAGTTAGAGTCACTTGAAGTCACTTGGAGTCACTTGAAGTCACTTGGAGCCACTTGAAGTCACTTGGAGTCACTTGAAGTAACTTGGAGTCACTTGAAGTCACTTGAACTCACTTGAAATCATTTGGAAACACTTAGAGCCACTTGAAGTCACTTGGAGTAACTTGAAGTCACTTGAAGTTGAACTCACTTGGAGTCACTTAGAGTCACTTGGAGTTACTTGAAGTCAGTTAGAGTCACTTGAAGTCACTTGGAGTCACTTGAAATCACTTGGAGTCACTTGAAGTAACTTAGAGTCACTTGAAGTCACTTGGAGTCACTTGAAGTGACTGGGAGTCACTTGAAGTCAGTTGGAGTCACTGGGAGCCACTTGAAGACACTTGGAGTTACTTGAAGTCAGTTAGAGTCACTTGAATGCACTTGAAGTCACTTGGAGTCACTTGAAGTCACTTGAAGTCACTTGGATTCACTTGAAGTCACTTAAAGTTACTTGAAGTCAGTTGAAGTGATTTGAAGTTCTATCATTTTTAAGCCGAAAATACATTCAAATCATCCTCAAATATAACTCTTTAAGCTCCTTTATGAACACCAGAGCAGTAAAAGAATGCATTCAAATTAATTGCAATACCTTGAAGTCATAGTTAATAAACAACAATTCATGACTCCAGAATATAAAATGCAGTTAATATATATCTAATATATGTTTTTAATTCCAATATATGTATTTATTCAATAACTGATATTAGAATCATTAATCACTTGTGAATTATACCCTCAATTGATTGCATTCTTGGACACCCATCATTATCCTTTAGATTTTTTTAAATATTATTACATTTACTATTTAATTAATTAATTTCGTGCTGTTCAACTTTTTAAAACATATTTAAGTAATTTTGCAATAATTTTTTTTTGTAATGTCATTACAAGTTTTTCCCCTTTTTTTTGTTTTTTTGAGAAAACGAGAATTCATTAAGACATTCCCTTCAATTTTTTACATTTTCCACTTGACTTCAAATTGTAGTTTTTTATTTTTTCTTTTTTGTACTATTAATTTCTTCAAAAACTTGCAGTTCTTTAGAAAAAGCCACCATTTTCCCTTTTTACGTTTTTCTCTCACTTGTTTTCTCGCAATATTTTTTTTTTCTACATTTTTTACGATTTTTTCCAGCCAGCCAAGTCTGATAGTTTTGCAGAGGCAGGCAGGCAGGCTGCAGCACAAATATAATTTTCCAATTTGAAAAGTTTTCCTATTAAATCCATTTCACTCATTCGCATCATAAAATCATTATAAACTTCTTATAGAACATAACGCTAGCGTTCGCTGAATTTGTTTGTGTGTATAAGAATGAATGTTTGGGTGTGTATATGTGCATGTGCAGTTGCATTTATAAGGAACATGAAATTGCAAAGTCGCGACAAAAGTTTTAACATACATAAATTCATTTGCTTCAGCAACTGCAAAAATTCTGCTGCTACCGTTGCATTGAATTTTTTTCATGCCACTATTGCTCCGTTTTACTTAATATCTTCTGTTAAAAGTTGCCCTTTTTTCGGGGTAGTAGCACTTAATTTTCTATAGCTCCACTGTGCATATAAGGTAAGTCTCTTTTGGTTTGAAATTTCTACTTTTCGCTTTTATAATCTTTTATCTTTTACATTTTTGAAAGCAAAAAAAAAAAAATATACAAGTATATGAAGAAATAAAATTTTCATGAACATTTACTAAAGTTCACTAAAGAGACAAAAGAACAACGTTGTTCTCGTCGACGTTGTTGTCATTGTCGTGAAAATGGTGGCACAGAAAATGCCAAGCTGCCGCGACGACAAAATTACTTTATAAAGATTAATTTTGCTATTGTGTGCATTTAAAATGTTCGCGCATAAATTTTCAGTAAAAAAAAAAAAAAAAAATTGTTAAAAAATATGAAATCTTCTTTTTCACCTTTGACTTTGGAAAACGTAGTTAAAAATGCGCCTTTTGGGATTTCATTGCGCCTAAAAGCATGCAGCAGCACAAAACTCAAATGCGCATTTAGCAAATTGTATGCGAGTATATGTAGCTTTTGAAATGTTGAGCGTTGGTGGATATAAAATATTATTTGAACTCAAAGATTTTTGTTTTTTACTAAAATATGCATACTTACTTTAGTGACAATACAACAAAGAAAATCTCTTTCCTGACAGCCAAAAAGTATGCTTTAGAAGTTTCAAATTTAAATTGATACATTAAATTTAAATACCTTCAACTGTTTTCACTTTATGCTGTTCTCACCTAAATACACCAATTAACTTTTAAACGCTACTCAATAATCCTTACATTTTAATAGAGAGCTTTACATAGTTTTAGACATCTCATTCCTACTTGTAAACTCAAACTGTTTTACACATTTGACTTTGATGCAAATACCTTTTCAGAGAAAGTATTTGCCGAAAAGGTATTTCATTTTCTTAAGACTGCTTTTATCTTTTTCGCTCATGCATAATATTTATAAAATAGCTAGCAATAAATTTTATAAAAACTCTTTATAGACCTTTTGAAACTCTTCGTCGCATTCATTCTTTCTCACTCTATTTGCATGTATATATAGCGTTTTAAAAGGTATTTTATGCCTAAAAGTATACTTTGGTTTTACATTTTGTATCTGTATTTTGTAGGTATGTACTTGAATGTGTGTGTGTCTTTTATGCGAAACTTTGTCCTTCATTTTATCGCTTCCATATATTTCTCTAGTCATAAAAAAGGTGAGATATTTAAACCTCATTGCAAAGTTAATGTGTTCTTCAAGTTTTTAAAAGCGTGGCTCGGCGGCACACAAAAAAAAATATGAAAGTTTTTAATTTGTTTCCAAGCACATTTAAAGGTAAATGTTAAATATTTAGCTGTAAACATTCTTTTGTGACTTGCTACCTTACTACCCAGAGGTGAAAACTTAGAAGCGCTTTGAAAATTCCGGAATGAAAGAAATCGAATTTTCATTTAACCCTTTTGGGACCGTAAGGAAACCAGAGGAGATAGAACAAATCAGAATCCGAATTTTTCTTTACAATTTTTTTTAGAAAAACAAACTTTTTGTGCCTCTACAGGCTGGAACTTTCGTGGGTTATCGATGACCCAGTGGCCCTCAATGGGAATTTTTGGTAAACTTTTTCTGTATACTTTTATTAGATATTTTTTGTAAAGATGAACAAAGTAACTTGGTATTAATTTTTCACTTAACCCTTTCTTGACCGTAAGAAAACTAAAACCAATAAAGTAAAACCGATTCCAGATTCTCATTCTTCGACCCCCATTTCATTGTAAAAAAGTTCTTAAAAAGTTTCCATTCAAGATCTTAGGGTCACCGGTGACCCATAGCAAAACTTGCATTTCTAAAAAAGTTAACAAAAATTTAAAAATATAGGAAAACATGTTGTGGTATTTACACAAATTTTGTAAAAATTATGAGCGAGTGAAAATTAATAAAAAAAAAAAAGAAAACATAATTTTTTCACTTTGATCCTCTAAAAAACCGTTATCAAAAAAATATTTATACATTTTTTTTCTTTAAAAAAATTAAAGAACCATCAATTCTCTTTCCACAAACCCAAAAATTTATAAAAATTAATTGGATAGTTTTAGAAAATCGCAAAAATTAATCTTGTGACACCGGTATCACCATGGTACTGAAAGGGTTAAAGAAGCGATCTGAAGGATTCTTCATACGCAATCATTTTTTATTTATTGGGAACCAATCAAAAAATTTAAAAAATTTAAAAAATATAAAAATAAAGATTAAAAAAAAAATTTAAAAAATAAATAAAAAAAAAATTTTAAAAAGATAAAAAATAAAAAAAAATTAAAAAAAAAAAATTTTAAAAATATTCAAAAAAATTAAAAACAAAATGTAAAAAAATGTGATATGTAATTTATATGCAAAGAACTGGAGCAGGCCTTTTGAACCATTTCTTTTCACCTACTTCGGCAGCACTGCTTCAGCACTTCCATAAGCTCATGAATGATTGTATGTTGAAAAATCAGGGCTGTAGAAGATCTTCTTAACTACTTCTTCCCTTCAGCAGCACTGCATCAAATGCTGAAAAATCAGCGTTGGAAAAACCCTTCTGACTGAACCACTCCGCTTTCGTTTTTCGGTAACACTATGTCAGCATTTAAGAACATAAGCTCACGAAAGAAAGGAAAGAGATGAATGTTGAAAAAGCAATGCTGCAGAAATTCTTATTTCAGCTTCTTTCCCCACATCACAGTGCAACTCTGCCAAAAAGTTTATGAGGTAACTGGTTGTTTATCAATAAGAAGGAAAAGTTTTATACAGAGAAAGCAGAAAATCTGAAGACATTCGCCCGCGTCTCAATTTCCCCATTGGGTGTAACTCTTGCCATACATAATAATCTTAAATAAATATATATGCCGTGCGAGCATATTGAAATATTGCATTAATTATTATTTAACAACATTTTAAAGACTTTAATGAATTTAAACTTTTTCGGTATTTTATTTTCTATAACATTAAAATTTAAAAAGATTAAGGTAGGTATGCATGAAATTTTTGTTGTTGTGAAACTACCATTATTCATTTTGTCTTTCAAAGTGGAGGTAGGCATACAAATCCTCTACTATTTCAACGCTCATGTGTGCATAAATAAAATCCCAAATACATTCTTTCTCTTGCCTTCCCACACGTCTGTATGCCTATAAAATTTTAACCTTTTACAAATACTTTTGACCATATACAGAAGAATTCATGTACGAGAAAGAGAGAGAGATCGAAAAAGATAGATAAAGAGCTGAAGAGAGAGAAGTGGATTTTGGCCTACAACTTGTCTTCTGCTCTTTTTTTTTTTTCTGAGAAATAAGCCACTCGTCCGACAAATGGGCGATTAGTCATAAAAAAATAAGATACGACATCCTAATCATGGGCACATTGCTTTACTACTATTTAAAGTGAAGCGCACAAAAAGGCAAAAGCGACCAAGAGAGAGAGAGAGAGAGAGAGGGAGAGAGAAGGAAAAAAAAAGGGACGACAAAGGAATACAAGGGAAAACCAAAAAAGGCAAAGGCAGAGCAAAGAAAGGCAAAGTAATAGGCACAGCAAAGGGCAAGCAAAACAAAACCAAAGGATAGCAGAGAAAAAGCAAACCAAAAGCAAAGAGCAGCTAAAGTAAAGCCACGAACAAGCCTCACCAAAAAAAATAATGAAAGGATTTTCAGCCCAAATGCTTACAATTTGTTTTGGGTCAATTTTTCTTTTTTATTTTGTTTTTTTTCGTTGGCACTAGTGTCGCCATTTTTATGGGAATCTATGCATATAAAACTAAGTGTGTGTGTGCATGTATGTGTGTGTGTGAGTCGTTGTTTATCTATATCCGGAAACGGATATAAATACGAAATTTGGTTAAAACTGTATTGACCACAAGACCGAATCGATGATGAAAATCTTTACGTAACGCAAAAAAAAAAAAAACCAAAAAAAAAAAAAAAAGGCAACTGCACTGCTCTTCTGGTTTTTCAGATATTTATCTTTAACAAGCATTTTCCTTAACGAAATTGTGATTGTGTAAGAAATATATAAATATAAGAAAGAGAAAAGAAAGCCAAGGAAGGGAGAAAGAAAAGGAAGCGGATGTTACTTTCAGGTGATATGGGTCTCAATAGAAAGAAGAAAAAAACAGTTATGTAGTTTTATTTTTATTTATATTTATAGTAGTACCTACTAATACTACTACATACAATTTGGTTTGCTGTGTGAAAATATTTCTGCGCATATTTCTCGAACTAGTGTCATAGTATTTTTATTTCTTTTGCAAGCTTACGATTTAATACCTTTCCTTTTTTTTTTTTTTTTTGTAGTTGCCGTTTGTGAGATGAATTGAATAATTGGAATTTTCATGGAGTGCTAAAGCGAATTCTCTGCCCCTATTCACATACTGTAGTTTTCGTTTTGTTTGAGAGTGTGTGGGTGTGTGTCTAAAAGAATTTACAATTCAAAAAGCGGAAAGAATACAACTTTGTATGTTGGTATATGTGAAACTTTTGCTTTTCTACCTTCTCTACTTTTTGCTACACTATATTGTGAAAGGATTTTTCTTTTTCTTCGAATTGTATTGACTTTTTGTAAAGAAAAGTAAAAAAAAAAATTATTTTTATATAAGAAAATAAATAATAAAATGAATTTGTCAGATTTTGCATGAGTTATAGAGAAGAAAGAAAAATATTCCATTAGTGCAGAGTGAATGCGTTATATGAATTTGTAAGAAAAAACAAAATGTGGTGTAATAAGTTAAGAGAATTTTTAAAGTAATATTTATTTGGGTATATTTGATTAGCTGAGTATTTAAAAAAAAAAAAAAAAAAAAAGTAGATTTCAATGAGAAGTGTGATTTTCCAGAAAAAATAAGGAGTTCATCTTTCAATTTATTATATTGGGAGTATAAATGTATAAACTCGTATTTTTTTCGTAATTTGGACATTTATTGTGAAAAAGTGATTATAAATTTATTCTTTAAAGTATTGTCCAGCGTTAGCCACAACTTTTTCCCATCTTTCTGGGATTTTTACGGATTCCACGTCGAACGAACTCTTCATCTTTTGAGGTTATCCACGTATCGACCCATTTTTTGAGTTCTTCGAAAGAACGGAAGTGCGGTTCAGCCAGACCATGTGTCATCGATCGGAACAAGTGGTAATCAGAAGGAGCAATGTCTGGAGAATAAGGCGGGTGGGGTAGCACTTCCCATTTCGGCGTTTCCAAGTTTGTTTTTACTTGCCTTGCAACATGCGGCCGAGCATTGTCGTGCTGAAGAATAACTTCGTCCTGTCTATTCTCTTATTCAGGCCGCTCGGCTCAAACGCATCAATTGTAGTCGGTAGCGGTCGCCAGTGATCGTTTCATTCGGTTTCAACAGCTCATAATACACGACACCTTTCATATCCCACCAAATACACAGCATGAGCTTGAATCCATGGATGTTCGGCTTTGCCGTTGATGTTGATGCATATCCGGGCGGCCCCATGATTTTTTACGCTTTGGCTTATCGTAACGTATCCACTTTTCATCGCCAGTCACAATACGATGCAGAAAACCATTTCTTTTCTGTCGTTCAATCAGCAGTTCACATGTGAAAAATCGTCGTTCGACGTCTCTCGGCTTCAATTCGTACGGCACTCAATTTCCTTGCTTTTGAATCATTCCCAATGCTTTTAATCGTTCAGAAATGGTTGATTGATCAACTCCTAAAGATTCTGTAAGTTCTTGTTGCGTTTGACATTAATCTTCTTCGAGTAATGCCTTCAATTCTTCATCTTCGAACATTTTCGGGCCGCCTGAACGTTCCCTGTCTTCAACAACAAAATCACCACTTTTGAAACGGGCATACCACACCTGACACATTCTAACGTCTATAGCACAGTCAGGATAAGCTTCAGTGAGTAAACGATGTAATTCAGTTGCGTTTTTCTTTAAATGGAAGAAGCAAATTAAAACTTCCCGCAAATGTTGTTTTGTTGGCATGAAATTCGACATTTTCAGCTATAGTAAAACACTTTTGTAAAATTATGAAAATTATTTGACAGATCAAATCTTATAGTATTTTTGGTGCTCTTCGAGATAGAATAGCTGTCAATGTCAAAAAAATGGCGCGTATGATAGATATGAAGTTAGTCACAATTACGAGTTTATACATTCATACTCCCAATATAAGAAAGAAGAAACACTGAAGAAGATTTCCTGAAGCGTTCATATTTCCACTAGACCAAATGCGTTGTCTCCTATACTTGAAAGAAAGTTATTCAAAAATAATATTTTTCTATTGGAGAAAAATATGAGCCAGAAGATGTCTCAAAGCGCTTGTTTCCTAGAGTTCTTTTTTGAAAAAAAAAACTTAAGTTCTCCATTTCTGTTTCACTGAAAGACACCCCCAGAAAAAAGGGTTCTCTAAAGGTAATGCTAAAATTTGTCAAAATGCCATACGATTGCCATTTGCAATGTCAAAGAATGTCAAACACTATGATAGGAAGCAAAATGATAGCACCAAACAGTTTGGCAGCATATGACTCCATTTGACAATTCTTGTAATAAAGAAAGGTAAACTAATTCCTTTTGATATAAGCAAAACAGCGGTGATTGTTTGCTTACAAAACCAAACAAAATCTGAATGTTATACACATTTGACAAATCGTCAAATAATGTTATTTTCGCTTGAGAAAGCTCCAACTAATGAACAAAAAAAAAAAATCCACAAAAAATAATACAGAATTCAAATATCCATAAGAAACTCTAAATATTTTTTTGAGAAAATTTTTATAAATTCAAATTCCCTGATTTCGCATAATTAATGCAAATAAAATACAATAAAAAGTTTTTTATGTAAAATTTTTGTGTGATTTTCTTTCTGTTCCCTCTTTTTCTCTTTGTGAGATTTACAGCATAAATTACTCAAAAATTATAAGTTTTCTTATGGTATTATAATTGATGAAATTAGAAGGAAATAAAAAATTCAGTGTAAATTATTATGCTGCTATTTGTCTGTCTCGATACTGCTGCAACGCTGCAGCTCATAAAAAATAATACCTTAACTATTTGAGTGTTTTCTTTTTTTCAATTTAGTTTTTTGTTTTGAACAAAAGAGTATTTACACTACTAATTGTATTCTATATTTTTTACTCGTACCTTACTACAATATACGTTTTTTTTTCTTTCTATTTTTTCCCCCAGCATTCATATAATTTAACTTAATGAAAATCGTAATAAATTTTACAAATACGTACACTGAAAATATAATTTATGGCATAATAACAACGCCCATTCAAGCGAAAAGTGAGAAAAAAATTAAAACAAGAATGAGTTGAAAACTTAAGGTAGTACAGTGCCTGCGCAAAAATGTTGTATACTTTATAGAAATTTGACAAATATAGTTTGCCAACGAGAGGTTACTTTAGTAGTTAAAATTTTGTCAACCAATGATTTAATCTATGGAATTCGTCAAAAGAGTTTGTAAAACCGATATTTTGTCATCAAAGAATTTGTACTATTGAAAATTTATAATTAAAGAGTTTTGTTCTTCAAAAAGTTTGCTTTACAGAAATTTTATAATAGAGAAGCATATTCTAGAAAAAGTTTGTCATTAAAAAATTGTTTCTATACAGATTTTGTAATCTAAAGAATTTTCTACAGAAATTTATTCTTCAAAAAGTTTGCTCTACAGAAATTCTGAAATAAAATTTGTTCCACAAAAATGTTTTCTTCATAAAAGAGTTTGCGTTGCAAAAATCTAGTCATCAAAAAGTTTCATTTACAGGTGTGTTGTCTTTTTCTATAGAAATTTTTTCATGAAAAAGTTTGCTATACAGAAATTTTTCATCGAAAAGTTTGTTCTACAGAAATGTTTTCAAAAGTTTGTTGTAGAGAAATTCTATCACCGAAACGCTTGCTCCAAATATGCATTTTTTTCAACAGAAGTTTTTTCATCAAAATGTTTGCTTTACAAAAATTCTGCAATTGAAATACTTGTTCTACAAATATTTAATAATCAAGTGCGGAAAATTTTAGTAAAAAACTTATCTTTAAAGAGTGTTTTCTAATGATATTTTTTTCATCAAAAAATACAACAGAAAGTTTATCATTAAACAGTTCGTTTTACAAACATTTGGTCGTCAAAAAGATTGCTTTAAAGAAATTTTGTAATAGAAGAAGTTTGGTCTACAAAAATATTATCATCAAACAATTTTCTACATAGATTCCGTCATCTGAAGAATTTTCTACAGAAATTTGTTCTCCAAAAATATTGCTTTACAAAAATTCTGCTATCGAAATACTTGTTCTACAAATATTTGGTTATCAATTGGGGAAAACTTCTGTAAAAAAACTTATAATTAAAGAATTTTTTCTATAGATATTTTTTTCATCAAAAAGTACTACAGAAAGTTTATCATTAAAGAGTTTGTTTTACAAAAATTTGGTTATGAAAAAGTTTGGTTAATAGAAATGTTTTAATAAAGAATTTTGTTCAACAAAAATTTTTTCTCACATAGATTCTGTCTATCTGAATAATTTTTTACAGAAATTCACGCATCAAAAAGTTTGCTTTACATAAATTCTGACATCGAACTTGGTCTACAAAAAGGTTTTTTCAAAAATTCTATCACCAAAAATCATTGTTTATAGGCGTGGATACTATTTCTTTAGATATTTTTTTCATCAAAAAGTACTACAGAAAATTAATCATTAAAGAATTTGTTTTACAAACATTTGGTCAACAAAAAGTTTCTTTTATGGAAATTTTGTAATAGAGAAGTTTGTTCTACAAAAATATTATCATCAAACAATTTTCTACATAGATTCCGACATCTAAAGAGTTTTCTATAGAAATTTGTTCACCAAAAAGTTTGCTTTACAGAAATTCTGCTATCGAAATACTTGTTCCAAAAATATTTAAAAATCAAGTGGGGAAAATTTTAGTAAAAAACTTATCTTTAAAGAGTGTTTTCTAATGATATTTATACAAGTACAACAGAAAGTTTATCATTAAAGAGTTCGTTTTACAAACATTTGGTCGTCAAAAAATTTGCTTTATAGAAATTTTGTAATAGAAGAAGTTTGTTCTACAAGAATTTTATCATCAAACAATTTTCTACATAGATTCTGTCATCTGAAGAATTTTCTACAGAAATTTATTCTTCAAAAAGTTTGCTTTACAAAAATTCTGAAATCTAATTTGTTCAACAAAAATGTTTTTTTTTTCTTTTTGAAAAAAAATTTGGTTTACAAAACTTCTTTCATCAAAAAGTTTCATTTCATTTTTTTTTCACCAAAAAGTTTGTTATACAGAAATTGCTCATCGAAAAGTTTGTTCTACAGAAATGTTCTCCCAAAAGTTTATTTTGCAGAAATTCTGTTATCGAAAGGCTTGCTTTAGAGAAATTCTAGTTTTATTTTGTTCAACAGAAGTTTGTTCATCAAAAAGTTTGTATTTATAGAGATTTTATCACCGAAAAGCTTGTTCTACAAAAAGTACAACATAAACTGGGAACAAAATTTTTACAGAAATTTTCCAACTAAAAATTTCTATCATGCAACATTTGTTTCAATATTTGTTTAAACATTTTTAGCTGAACAGAAATTTTGTTATCGAAATGCTACTTCTGCAGAAAGTTTGATTTACAGAAGTTCTGACAAAGAATCATTCTAGTTCTAATTTCAATTTCATCAAAAAGTTTGTTTTACAGAAATTCTGTCAGTGGAAGGCTTGTTCTAGAAAAACTTTTCAGCAACACTTTACAGAAATTCGAACATCAAAAAGTTTGCTTTACAGAAATTCGATTATAAAAATTTTGTTCTAAAATTTTTAATCAACATTTGAGAAATACTCTTAGAAATTTGCCAACTAACTTTTTGCCGTGTCTATATTCCATGCCACTTCATTATTCCACTTTTCCCGCTCTACTCTCTTTCTACTCTCTGCCTCCTCTAAAAATTGTCTACTACCATATTCCGTGAATTTATTCTGTTCGTCCTTTTTATTTTATTTCTTTTTTTTTTATTGTATTTGATAGTGACCGTAGTCATTTTTGCTGTTAAACAAACTGAAGACAATGGTAAAAGCAAAATCGTGAACTGTTTTTCACATTGTGCGATTATGTACGAAATCTGTAAATTTCTCCATTTTTTTTTTTTTTAATTTTTTTTTTTTAGGTAAGTACTACATTTTTTTTTTTTTTGAACAATGCCAGCACTGGTACCGTATCGTATTTGTTTGTGGAAAATGGAAAACTGTGGGGTACTTTTGTTTTTTTTTTCATTTCATCCTGTTTTGCCAAATTCTAATACTAAAGCATATTTTTAGCCTTGTGTTTGTTTAAAATTGGGTTGTTAGTTAGGTAGAGTTAGAAAAAAGGGGTTGCCACTATTCATTGTGTACGTACGTCGTTGGACGACGATGAGCGAGCGTATTTTTGTGTGCCGCTGTTTTTGTGTGTTTTTTTATTTTTTTTATTCTAGTTTTCGGCTCTAGTGGTATTTTGCAAATTGTATGTAAAGTGGCGGCGCCATTGCATTTTAACTATGTGGACACACTAGACTAACACAAATGCAATGTGTATAGAAATGAAGGTAGCAGAAATTCGAAGGATGTGCACGGTTGAAATTGCATTTATTTATATAGTATACAAAACATTAAATTGGTAAATTGAATTTGAATAGTAGCAAGAATTGCTGAAATTGTATACTAATTAGATAAGTTAAATAAAGCGCTAAATTTAAGTTCTTTTCGTTTAGGTTGTATTTACTAAAATGAAATAATTGTTGTTGTGCCAAATATGGATGTTCGTGTTAAGTAGAATTCTCATTTACATAGTCGCAGTTTCAGAGTTAAAAATTAAAAGTAGAGAAATTTATCGTTAAAGTTGACCCAAATTCCTTTGGTTTTGGGTTCTGTTCATTAGAGGAAGCATAAAGTCAACTCTCACGACTTCAGAACCAAGGAGAATTCATAAGAATGTAAGCTTAATTTCATCAAGCAGAATTACAGTTTGTTGGCTATTTTTTAATCGCTTTTCGGAAATGCCCACATCTTAATTAAAATCATTTATTTTGATCGCCCAACAATACTTAATCAAGAAAAAAGAAAAAGAGAGAAGAGGTTTAATAAATTTTAATCCCAACAATTATTTTAAACTCACACAGATACATAATATTTACATATGCAAAAAATGTTCAAGGATGTATTTTGCACTTGCTATCCCCTCTCCTCCTCCTCCCCACTTAAAGTAAAATATATTTTTATATTACAGTTTAAAATTTCCAATGTTGGGTAATTAAGTCAGAAATCCAATTATAAAAATTGCAAAGAAATATACACACACACACACACATACATACTCATATGAAGAGGAAGAAAGTACACACACACACACATATATATATGCATGCGTGTATACAGCGAATAGTGTGAAATTCCTTTCTGTTGTTGCTTTTGTTTGCGACAAGTCTCTCTTTAACTACCAACATAGTACCAACAAGTACAACGCAAAAGTGATATGCAGAACATGCAATTAACTGCAATTCCCTTGACTTAAATGCCATGTTGATGTTGTTTTCAGTATACTCAACCGATATCAGTAGTTGTTGTTGTTGCTGCTGTTGCTACTGCTACTGCTTACTTGCCTGCTTGGCTATATTGCTGTTGTCGTTGCTGTTGCTGAAACAATTGCATTTGCAACCTAATGGCAATGTGCTATTGTTTCTTACAATTTTCTTTTAATATAATTCTCACGTAATAATTGCATTTTCTCATACAATGTTTTTAAGTATTCTCGTATGTGTGTTGAGGACTGACTGACTCCCATGACTCTTCAGCCAACCATGCCAAGGAAAATTACTTATAAGGAAAATATAAAGAGCAAAATCAAAAATATTCAAGAAAAATGAAATTTAAGAATCTTAAAAAAAGAAGAAGACTACAAGCTATAAAAATTACACATTTTGCAGCAGTGTTGCCATTTAACGTCAATTGTTTGAATTTAGGTAAAAAGCATGTGAATCATATACGGAAATATGAGTAGTTTTTATAGTATGGTTGAGTAGTAATAAAGTTAATTTTATGTATTTTTAATACTAGTAGTAAACACTTAGCAATAAATAGTGTTAGACTTTATCCTGAAAAATTATGACTGATCCAAACTTTTGAGATAGACTACACCCTTTATATTTCCAGGGAATAATTTATCAAATTATTCAGTCTCCTCGTGAACGTTACTCACAATTAAAGATTCTGGGTTAATCTTCGATCGATTTGTTAGAAGTTTCTTACTCTACCTTATCTATCACTAAATCTTTAGGCTGATCTAGATACAAAAATTTTATTGGAAGTTCCTACTTGATTTAGAGCCCCAAGTTGATTTATTAAAATTTCCAAGTTGGTTTATAGTCCCCAAATTAAATAACAGTTCACAGTTCTCAGGTTGATCTAGAGTTTTCAAATTGATCTATCGTTTGTAAATCAATCTAGCTCTCAAATCGCTCTACTCTTCCCATATCATTCTATTAAATTTAAATTCGATTCAGAGTTCTTAGATCGATCTATTCTTTTTAAATCAGGTAATCCTTAAGCTCCTAAGTCAACTTATTGTTTTTAATATTGATCTAGAGTTCTCAGGCTGATTTACTGCTTGCACAGTAATCTCAAATCCTTAAGTTCATCAAGATCGCCCAAGAGAATTTATAATTTCCAAAACAATCTATAGCTTCAAAGCTAATCTATAGTTTCAAGGAGATCAATTGTTCAAACATTGGTTTATGGGAAGTTCTCAAAAGCTTCTAATCGATATACTGGTCATACCACAAACTAGAGTTCTTAGGTCGATTTTGAGCTCCTAAGTTGACCAATAGTTGCCAAGTCGATTTATTGTTCCCAAATCTTGATATTGTTTTTAAATTGATCTAGAGTTCTCAGATTGAACTATCTATTGATCCTCTTATATCATGTCCGCTTATAGCTCCTAAATCAATCTATTGTTTTCATATTGATCGTGAGTTCTCAAGCTTGCACAGTAATTCAGAATTCTTAATTTGATATAGAAGTTCTCTACAGAATTTATAGTTTCCAAAACAATCTGTAGTTTCAAACCTGATCTATAGTTTTAGGGCGATCTATTGTTTATACAATCATTTATGTAGATTTCTCAAAATGATTTAAAGCTCCTAAATCAATACATTGCTCATACTATAATCTAGAGATTTTACGTCGATTTTGGGCTTCTAAGTTAATCTATAGTTCTTAAGTCGATCTATTGTTCCCATATTATTTTATTGTTTCGCTATAGATCTAGAGATCTCAGGTCGATCTATTCCTTGTTCTAGTTGCTTAATCGATCTATTGTTCCCAAATCATTCTATTATGCTTAAATCGATCTAGAGTTCTTAAATTGACCTATTCCTCTTATATCATGCCCGTTTATAGCTTCTAATCCAATCTATTGTTTTCATATCATTCTAAAGTTCTATGGTTGATTCACTACTTGCACATTCAACTAGAGTTCTTAAGTTTTTCTAGAGTTCCTAAGAAAATTCATATTTTTCAAAACAATCTATAAAATTCAAAACTGATCTACAGTTCCAGGGCGATCTATTTATGGAAAGGGTTTTCCATTTGGGGCATAACAATTTCGTATCTTTATATGAACGCACCTTTAAACTTTTTTAATGAACTGTCAATGTCAAAACGTTAGTTAAAGTCAACATTTTCATCATGGTTAAGTTCACGAACCAGCAACGTTTGGAAATTATTAACAATTACTACCGAAATTCTGAGTCAATGGTCGCCACTTTAAGAGCGCTTACTCCAATTTTCGGTCGTAATAATCGTCCCACCCGACAACCGGTGCGTGCTATAGTGGATAAATTTGAATCCACATTTTCACTATTGGATATTCCGGCGGCAAAAAAACGTCGTACCACTCGAAGCGAAGAAAATATCGCAGCCGTAAGTATATCGATTCAAAATGACCCAAATTCCACGTCGTTCTCAAGAATTGGGCATCGCTCGAACTACACTGTAGCGTATTTTGCGAAGAGATCTTGGCACACATGCTTACAAGATGAAATTGACTCAAGAACTAAATCCACTTGATCATTTGAAACGACGAAACTTATCCAATTGTACACTGGCAAAACTTGAAGAAAATGAAGAATTTCATCGAAAAATCGTCTTCAGCGATGAAGCTCAATTCTGCCTCAATGGCTTTGTTAATAAGCAAAATATGCGTTATTGGTCAGCAACAAATCCACATGTGTTTCTTGAGACACCATTGCACCCGCAAAAAGTTACTGTTTAGTGCGGTTTTTATGCCGCAGGTGAGATTGGGCCATATTTTTTCGTGAAAATTTAACTTTAAACGACCGTCATGTTACCGTCAATGGAGAGCGCTGTGGTTTCAACAAGACGGCACCACTAGCCACACAGCACGCGTCACAATCGATTTATTGAAAGGCAAGTTCGGTGAACGTGTTATCTCAAGAAATGATCCGGTGGAATGGCCGCCTCGTTCATGCGATCTAACTCCATTGGATTTCTTTTTATGGAGCTATATCAAGTCACTGGTCTATGCCAACAAGCCAGCAACTTTAGACGAGCTCAAAGACAATATCAAACGCGAAATTGCCAACATTCCGGTCGAAATGTGTGCAAGAGTGGTGGTAAATTGGGTCCAAAGAATCGATCGCTGTAAACGGGCTCGTGAGGGTCACATGACCGAAATCGTATTTCATTCATAAAATGTAATGCTTGCACTACACCCACAATCAATTTGAACTCAATATCTCAAAAAATTCTGTGTTTTTTTAATAGCTAAAATTGTTATGTCCTTAATGGAAACCCCTTTAGATTTCTTAAGACAATTAAAAGCTCCTAAATCGATATATTTTCATACTACAATCTAAAATTTTAATCTATAGTTTCTAAATCGATTCGTATTATCAATAAAGACTTCTTGAGTCTATTTAGAACTTCAAATTCAATGTTCAATTCTCAAGTTATCAACTTCAAATATTGTACGTACATCGATAAAGAGTTACAAAATCGATTTAGAGCTCTTAAGCTGATGAGAAATTCCGATCTTAGAAATCCAAGCCAATTTAAAGTTCCTAGTTTTTGAATTTATCTAAACTGATTCTTATTCTTTAATAAAAAAAATTCAATTACTCTTTCCAATATGGCAACTTTTATTATAAAAATACTAAACATTCAAAAACTAATGGATTTTCTCTTCAAAAAGTTAAAAATTAAATCAAAAATTTTTCCCAACTCTTGTTTAGCATATCTTCATCTTATGTAACCAATCTCCAGTCTCCTGTTGTATACAACCGCTAAGAAAGTTTCAAGTTAAAAATAAAAAATTCTTTATAAAATCCATTCACATAGATTACCGCATTCTATATATAAATACTAAGAGTATATTTCAATATTTTTATGCTTTTATCTGCATAATCGAAAGTTTATTAATAAAAAAAAAAAAAAAAAAAGTAGTAGAAAAATTCAATATAAAATCTGTAAAATGCAACAGAATTTCATTTGAAGAACTCCCACACAAGTACACATATTCTATATTATCGTTTTGCGGAAAGAGAAGTATAAAATGCCAGCCAGACAGACAGCAAGTAAGTGAGAAAAAATAGTAGTAGAAAGGATATGATATCATAGTAATAATAGAAGAGAAATCGGATCTCATTCAACACCAACACATCATAACAAAGTAAAAATAGTAATACTAGCTTGTTAAAAAAAAAAAAATAACTAAATAAAAAAAAAGTACTCAGAAAAAAATGCAGTAAAATACATACATGTGTGTAGAGTTGCCAACAACATCGAAAAATAGAAAAAGCTCAATGATGATGATGAAATATGTGCAAAAGTGTTAAAGAAAAACGTGTGTAAGAAAAAAAAAAAAACAAGCAACAGTAGCGAGCAGTTGCATTTCGAAGACACACATCAAAAAAAAAAAAAAAGAAAAAAAATGTTTTTAGTTGATTTACTTTGATATAAACGCCGCTGAAGAGCACTGCAAGGAGCAGAGGGTTCCACAATCTAAGTTTATTTCATTGAGTAGTAAGGGAAATGGTAGAAAAAAGAAGCAAATGCCAAGCAGAAAAAAAAATATATAAATTCTTTTAGAGTATAGAATAGCAAATGACGGAAATGGAAAGACTGCAATCAAGAAATGAAATCTTGATGTGTCAATGTAATGAGTTTCTCCCACACATTTCTCCTTTCTTCTCTTCCCTGCAGGGGTTTGCCTTGCCATAGAGTTAGCGACAGTAGTACAGTAAATTAACACAATGATAATGTTAAAGGTGTTGGAAAAATTGGCATTGTACCTAACTAAGTATGTATGCACTTGCAAGTGTACTAAAAGTTTCCATCTAAACTAATAGTGGAAAATGTAATTAAAGTAGAAAAGGAAAAGAAAGATTCACATAGCGAAAGAATTTCAAGTGAAACTTTAGAATTTTGTCTTTTTGAAGCTTTTAGTTCCTTTTTGAAATTGATTAAGTTAAATTTATACTAATTAATAATATGTAAGGGGCTGTGTTTTAATTCAATTAAAAATCCACATGGCAACACAGATCGAATTGCCGCTTCTGTTGTTTAAGGCACTTGGCAGATAGCTGAAAATAGAAGTGGTAATTTCGACCGGTGGTACATTATTTGATTTATAGCGAAGTTCTGAATTGGAAAATGGTCTGTATTGGAACATGTCACAAAGACCAATTCGATCAGTTTTTTTTTTTTAATTACATTTATTTTGGGGAGGTTGAATCGGGACATGGTTTTCTGGAACTACAGTTGTAATAAAGCTCATTTTACGTAATAAAAAATTTGTTCAAACCAGAACGGCTCATTGTGATACCACATCGTTAACCCAACTGAACAGTTTAACACCGATTCCGAATAGCGGAGCGGCATTTTGTAATCACTTGGTGGTTTTGACATTGCCTACCAGGAGGTGCACTTTCTTATAATTCTCTTCCACTTCATATTGATAGGAATATAAAAAGGTTATGAGAATTAATCTCCAGACCAAGGCGGGAATCGACTCCGCTACCTCCCTGGTGAAAATATAAGGCACTACCCACTAGACTATAGAGGTCGTCTAAATCTAGGGTGAATAGTCTGAAGCCCTAACTAGAGACTAAAAATAAATCCTTTTTTTTTTTAAGTTAAGTCAGACTAAAAACTTTTTAATTAAAAAGTAGAATTTAAAATTAGTTTCAACTTTTAATTAAAAAAATAAAATTAAAAAGGAGACTTATAACTCTAAAAGTAAAAGTTAAGAGTTTCCTTTATTTTTATTAAAAGAACTTAACATTTAAGAGTTCTTCAAAACTCTTACTTTTAAAAGTCTTGAGAAACTTTTATTTTTAAAAGTCTTGAGAAACTTTTATTTTTAAAAGTTTTTGGAAACTTTTATTTTTAAAAGTCTTGAGAAACTTTTATTTTTAAAAGTTTTTGGAAACTTTTATTTTTAAAAGTCTTGAGAAACTTTTGTTTTTAAAAGTCTTTAGAGCCCTAATACATTTTTTTTTTACAATTTTCTACTAATACCTTTTCTTATTATTTTTTAGTACTTTTTCTATTATTTCGTACTATGTTTTCTACTACTATTTTTTAACTAATTTTTTGCTACTTTTTCAACTCCTTTTACTACTACTATTTTATAATATTTTTTATGCGAATACTTCTCTAACTACTTTTCGTACTACTTTCTACTACCCTCTCTAAAATTTGTAAATTACTAAAACAACTTGAAGTTATTGAAAGATCACAGGAATGTAGTAAAATTTAAAATAGTGATAGAAAATAGTAGTAGAAAAAAATAGTAGAATATGGTAGTAGAAATAATAAACGAAAACTTAAAGCCTTCGGAGACTTTTAAAAATAATTTAAAAAAAAAAAAGTTTTTGAGAACTTCTATTTTTAAGTCTTTGGAGTCCTACCACATATTTCTTGATATATTCTACTATTACCTTTTATCACTATTTCCTAGTAGAAATACTACGTTTTCTATCACTATTATCTCTACTTCTAATTTTTGACTACCTACTTTAACTACTTTTACTACTATTATTTTGTAATAATTTTCATACTCACATTTTTTACTACTTTTCTACTAGTTTTCTAACCAATTTTCTTTTCTTACTACATTCTGCATTCTAAAAATGTAAAATTGCAAAAACGATTTAAAATTAGTAAAAGACCATAAGAAAATAGTAGTAGAAAATAATAGTAGAAAATAGTAGTCGAAAAAATTAGTAAAAAATAGTAGTAGAAAAAAGTAGTAGAAAATAGTAGTAGAAAAAAGTAGTAGAGATAAGAAAATAAAAAGTATATCCTTCAAAGACTTTTAAAAATAAAAATCTGGAAAGACTTAAAAATAATTTTAAAAAATAAAAGTCTTTAAAATTTAAAAAATTTTTTTTTTTTGATTTTCAAAATAAAAGTTATTGAATAAGAGTTTAAATTAAAAGTTAGAAAAAATTACAAAAACGAATTAAAATTAGTAAAAGATCACAAGAAAATAGTAATAGAAAGTAGTAGTAAAAATAATAGTAGAAAATAGTAGTCGAAAAAAGTATTAAAAATTAGTAGTAGAAAAAAGTAGTACAAAAAGGTAGTAGAGATAAGAAAATAAAAAGTATATCCTTCAAAGACTTTTAAAAATAAAAATCTGGAAAGACTTAAAAATAATTTTAAAAAATAAAAGTCTTTAAAATTTAAAATTTTACTTTTTTTTTTTGATTTTTAAAATAATAGTTATTGAATAAGAGTTTAAATTAAAAGTTGGAAAAAGAAGTTATTTCAAAACTCTTACTTCTGATCATCACTTTGAACTCTTAAGAAATAAAAGTTTATAAAAACTCTTATTTTGAAGATTTTTTAATAAAAGTTCGAGAGTTTCATGCTCTGGTTCTAACATCTTAAGAGGATTGTTTTGTATGCTTTACTTTATCTAATTTAATTTACGTTAAATAACTTGATACTGCAGCGACAGAAAATTAGAATTGAGCCTCCTAATGAAACCATTTTTTTTTTTTTTTTGTTATTTTGGTAAATTATGATTCATTTTTCTGGTTTGTTTAAATTCACTTTATAACTGAAGGTGTGCCCCATAAATATATAAATTTACATACAATAGTAATACAAAAATCACAGATGCAAACAAAAATTGCATAAAATTAATGCCCACACAGAAACATTTACGATCAGGAAATAAGAAAGACTGAAAATTCATATTTGATGACAGATAGTTTGAGGTTTTTTTGGTTTTTTTGGCATAAATTAATGTTGTAAACCCCAAGAAGAAAAGACCGATTTCTGTATGATATTAAAATTAAAATTGCAGAAGCAGCAGAAATATCAGAAAAACAAAACCACAAAAATAAATCTAAAAAATTTAAAGCAAAAATATCTTCAAAAGAAATTGAAGATATAAGGAAAAAAAAAAAATGAAAAATAAAAGCCTAACTTGGTAACATTTAAACAGATAAACTAAAATCGGATTTCTTCTTCACTTCAAGCTAAGTAAATATGAAAAACTTTTATGCTAAGAGCAGCTACCTACGTACGTACTACAATATAAACACATTTATGTATAGTAGTACTCAATTGACTAAAGGATATTGAAAAAGTGAATAGAAAGAACGAAAAAAAAGAAAGAAAAGAATAAAACCTAAATGTAAAGTTATCTGAAACTTAACTCTTCTTACGTAAGTGTCCATCATAGTGTTTGTGTATGGTTTGGTTTGGTTTATTTGGTAGTTTGGCATAAGCTAAAAAACCACGCAACGGAAATTGCTTTGCCAGAAACTACAGGAAACTCAGTTTTCTGTTTGAAATTCTCTGCATTGGTAAGTTACACATACTAGTTTCAAAGAAAGCAAGCAAGAAAGAGTGAGTGAGAGCATATAGGTAAACATGAGGGGGGGGGGGGGGGGGGAACAAAACTTATCGGTACACAAGTGAATATGAATGCAGTTGCATTTGTTGCAGCAAACAGGCAAGTATTCAGTGTTAGAATTTAGTTTGATTTGTTGGCCGTATTTTTTTTTTCTTTTTGTTGTTCCTGAAAGCTTTGTACAATTTCAGCAACAACAAGTGCAACAGCAAGTACAATATATGAAATTTTTGTTGACTAAAATCAAACAAACAATACCCAAACCAAAACTAAGCTGGGAAATATGTAGTTGCAAGAGGAACACAAATGTTGGGTTGAAAACCTTTCTGAATCTTGTAAATGTAAAGAAAAAGTTACACAACTGCAAACTTCATATTTAGTTTTCAAGGGAATTATGGCAACTGTGTATGTGTTTTCGTTATTCATTATTGCAGCAAAAACTCACAATTTAGCCTTGCTCATAAAAATTATTGGGCAACTAACTTGTTGAATTTTACACCACCACTCAGAGAATATCAAAACCAAAATCCACAAAAAACAGGCTTTTTCAAAGCAACCTCCTGGTTACTAACACTATGTGTTTTATGTTTATTTTTAATTTTCTCCTTCTTTATTTCTAACGAAACATAAACAAAAACATTTTGGTTTTTTAGCTTTTTTTTTTTTTTTTTTTGGAATATTTCTAAATACAAATGACGTTTAACTTGTAAACAAAAAAGGCCAAAAATGTTTTCATGTTACAAAACTCATACAAATTTACAAAGATTTTCATACACTTTCATATGTGCATTCATACTTGTGTACTCCCATATACAGAGATACACTGGAAACAATTTCTGGTCGAAAAAAAAGAAAAAATTACTTTAATATTACTAAAAAAAAAAACCCGAAAAAATACTTTAAAATCACTAGAAAATTACTAAGAAAAAATCCAAAACAAAAATCAAAAAATTATTCGAAAAAAATAGAAAAAATTATTCGAAAATTACTAAAAAAAAAAAAAAAAAGAAACGCCAAGAACACCCAGAAAAATACCCATACCATACAAAGAAAAAGTTTCCTCGATTTGAATCCACGAAAATTTCTCTCGTATAAGTAAATTTTCCTCAAAATAAAGAAAAAATGTGCTCCTTTTATGCAACCATGGTGTTCAATTTGAAGTAAGTTATTTCTTCATTTTTACAAATTTAGTTGCATAGAATAGAAAATGTAAGAAAGAGACGAATATACCAAAAATGTTCTCCATACAAAATTTTGGTATACACAAAAAACTAGCTTTACTCTTTTGGCCTTACCAGACAATCGCGTACGCTTTGTTTTTCTTTTGAATTTTTTAGTTGGCGTCTCTATTTCAAGCGAAGCGGTTGTGTTTGTGGCTGTTAATATAATTTGTGAAAAAGAATATATATATATTGTGAAAAAAATTAAAATATATTGAAAAGATAAGAATTTCAATAAACTTCAATTTTTTTATGGCCATAAGGATCTTTTGATCATTTCAAGGCGATGACGCCTGTAGTGTATGTAAAAAAAACGTATGAATGTAAACCTTAATACTTATTAAAAATAAAATAAGTGAATACAAGTAAAAATCTATGCCTTTTAATTAAAACCACACTGTAGAAAATATTCCATAAATTGAGGATTTAATTTAATTTAATTATGGAAAATTATTCCTCAAACTGAGGAAAATTTTACCTAAATTTTATACAATTTCTCATATTGAAATAAAATATTATTCATTTGAAAAACGCAATTTCTACAAATTGAAGACATTTCTTTAATTTAAAGAAAACTTCCTTCTTTCGAAGAAATTTTTCTTTAAAATATAGAAAAAATATTTCCTCAATTCAAAGAAATGTTGTATATCTAAACGAAGAAACCGTTTCTATGGCGCCAAATCATTCCCATTTTTCCACAATTTGATAGCCGTTTTTCTTCAAACGAGGTAATTGGTTCTCTGGGTGAAAAGACTTTTCATGTGGAGTCGCTAGTAAGGTATAATTTTCTCCCGGCAAAACAGTTTTTTATGATCAGAAAACTAGCTAATTTCCGACTTTTTCCCGCAACGGAATCAAAACTGACTCGGACTTATTCAAAAACTTCATGAAATACTCGGTGGGATATAGACAATCGATTTTATATTTGAGATATAGTAATACCAAATTGATGTGTAAAAAAAATTAACCAAATATGAAATTTACACATTTTATGAAAAGAGAATTTATTGATTTTCTAACTGAAAGCTGCACTCTTTATGTGGAATAACATTTTTAATAGGTAGTATTTACATTTACAGTGGAAAATTGCGCATTTTAAGTAGAAAACCTCTTTAAAAGGAGAATTTACACATTTTATGTGTCAAATTTACATATTTTATATGAGAAGTTAACCTATTTTATGTAAGAAAAATTCACAATTTATATGAGAAAACACTTTAAATAAAACATTTTTGCATTCAATAGAGCAAAGTTCCACATTTTGAGAGGGATAATATTTAAAATTTAAAAGTTAGGAAATTTATGTAGAAAATGTACACATTTTATAAGAGAAATTTAGACATGTTCTTTTAAAGGGGAAAATGTGTTTTTATAAATAAAATAAGAAACTCTAAAAGTTTGAGTGGAAAAATATTTAAGTGGAAAATTTTATACGGTTAATTTTACATATTCTATATATAATTTGCACGTTTTAAGTACATGAAAAAATATAAAACGTAGAAAATCAAGTCAATAAATTTAATAGTGAAAATATACAATATATTTCATAAGCAACTGATTTCGAGTAGGAAAACAATGTAAGGGGGGCTAACAAAAATTCGCTGAAAATTTTTTTTGCTAAATTGAAAAATGCCAGATGATTTGGCATAGTATTGCAATATTTCGTTTTAAGTTTCTCTGCAAACATTCAAAATGAAAACTAGAAAACGCAAAACTATTTAGTAAAATTCGGTAGAAATTTCACCGCCATCACAAGAGATTCGGTTTGCCATTCTTTACGGATTTCGACGTAACCTCAAGCTTGTGGATATATTTAATGAGTGTCAAATAGCATATGAAGAGAATGCCCATCGCTTGTGATCGTCTCGAAGTTGTTTCGGAGATTCCAGACCGGGTATTTTTCTGCGGAGGACGAATCACATGAAGGCCACCTTCAACAGATGACGTAAGTGTAGCTTTGGTAAAGTCTAAAATGAACGAAAACCCAAAATTGACCCAGGAAATGATTGCTGTGGAACTGGGTTTGAATGTCATGATTGCAACGCAAATATTTTAATGATGCTTAACAAGAGAAGTGTGCCTAATATTAGATTCAAAATTTTGAAAATTTTAACAGGTGATGAACCTTGATTATTTGAGTACGATCCAGAAAGGAAACAATAGTCGATGGTATAGAGCTCAAAAAATGCTAATCTATCCATTAAAGCGAAGCAGCAGAATTTAGCGGCAAAAATAATGATGTCAATTTATTTTCACCATGGAAAAAAATTGTAGCTGCTAAATGATATACTGAAATCTGTTTACCACAAGTTTTTTAAAACTTGCATCATGATAATGTCCCAGCTCACATTGGTGAAAAACCGAACAACTTAATTTTGTTCTTAGAGATTAGGTTTTATTTCTGGTTGTTACAAAAAATAAAAAATAATGAGGAGATAATTTATGCCTTTAATGTAGAAGTTGCAAAACTAAAGAAACCGATTTTGATGGTTGTTTTTCGAAGTGAAACAATTATGCAAAAAAAATTTAAAAACTATGAAGATTAAAGTTATGAAATTAAAATTGTATTTAACCTCTTCCTTATAGCCAACTAAGCGAACTTTTTCTGTAATGGTTTTAGGCTTTTTTAATCAATTGGTTATTGATGAAAATAAAACCTCTTTTGTTAGCCCCTCCGTAGTTCTGTGCAAAAACATATCAAATATTGGGAGTATGAATGTATAAACTCGTAATTGTGACTAACTTCATATCTATCATACGCGCCATTTTTTTTGACATTGACAGCTATTCTATAAGAATTGATCTGTCAAATAATTTTCATAATTTTACAAAAGTGTTTTACTATAGCTGAAAATGTTAAATTTCGTGACAACAAAACAACATTTGCGGGAAGTTTTAATTTGCTTCTTCCATTTAAAGAAAACCGCAACTGAAGCACATCGTTTACTCACTAAAGCTTATCCTGACTGTGCTATAGACGTTAGAATGTGTCAGGTGTGGTATGCCCGTTTCAAAAGTGGTGATTTTGATGTTGAAGACAGGGAACGTTCAGGCGACCCGAAAAAGTTCGAAGATGAAGAATTGAAGGCATTACTCGAAGAAGATTCATGTCAAATGCAACAAGAACTTGCAGAATCTTTAGGAGTTGATCAGTCAACCATTTCTAAACGATTAAAAGCATTGGGAATGATTCAAAAGCATTGGAAATTGGGTGCCGTACGAATTGAAGCCGAGAGACGTCGAACGACGATTTTTCACATGTGAACTGCTGATTGAACGACAGAAAAGAAAGGGTTTTCTGCATCGTATTGTGACTGGCGATGAAAAGTGGATATGTGACGATAACCTAAAGCGTAAAAAATCATGAGGACCGCCCGGACATGCATCAACATCAACGGCAAAGCCGAACATCCATGGATCCAAGCTCACTCTGTGTATTTGGTGGGATATGAAAGGTGTCGTGTATTATGAGCTGTTGAAACCGAATGAAACGATCACTGGCGACCGCTACCGACTACAATTGATGCGTTTGAGCCGAGCATTAAAGGACAAGAGGCCAGAATATGAGAATAGAAACGACGAAGTTATTCTTCAGCACGACAATGCTCGGCCGCATGTTGCAAGGCAAGTAAAAACATACTTGGAAACACTGAAATGGGAAGTGCTACCCCACCCGCCGTATTCTCCAGACATTGCTTCTTCTGATTACCAATAGCTCCGATCGATGACACATGGCCTGGCTGAACAGCACTTCCGTTCTTTCGAAGAACTCAAAAAATGGGTCGATTCGTGGATAGCCTCAAAAGATGAGGAGTTCTTTCGACGCGGAATCCGTATGCTACCAGAAAGATGGGAAAAGGTTGTGGCTAACGATGATGGACAATTCTTTAAAGAATAAATTTATAATCACTTTTTCACAATAAATGTCCAAATTACGAAAAAAAATACGATGCATTCATACTCCCAATATGTACTTTCACATATTTTTTTTTGCTCTGCAAAATGATATAAATTTAATATTTTTTACAATAATTTTTTCCAGTGTAAAATATTTATGCATATGTTACAAAAAAAAAAAATTAAGTAAAAAAAAGGAAAAAGTTCAGGGTTGAGATGAAAAACTTTTATTCAGTTTTTTTCTGACTTTTTGCTTCGCAACTACAAGAACTTTATACCTACTAATATTTTGTGCTCAAGGGTGGCGTCAAATAAAGTACACAAGGAGCTGACCTCAAAAAAAAAAAAAATTAATGAAGAAAAGATTTTCAAAACATCATTCCAAAACTTAAAAGCTAATAAGTAATGAAAACTTCTAATATAAATTATCACTTTCAATTCCTTCTGCATAATAGTTTGTATTCTCTCTGTGATAAAAAACGCTAACGATCTGCCCCTGTTTTTCTTTATCTATAGTAACGTTTATGTATGCACTCGTCTCTTTCTCTTTTTCCTGTTTGCTATTACTTGCAATATTCTATATCTTTCTGTGCAAATTTTTCTTCTTATGTTATAATGACATTACTTTATCATAGCCGAAAATTCAATTTTCCACTTTTGCCCACTGTATATGTAATATGAGTATGTAATACCCACGCTATTTCGTCTCTTTGCTCCTGGCTCCTCCGTTTGCATGTGTGTGTGTAAAAAAGAGGAGTTAGTTGAATTTCCTTGACTTAAAACTCATACACTGAAGTACTATACACGCGTAGTAGTTGTAAGAAGTGGCACATAAGTTGCATGAATGTGTAGGTACTTATCATATTTTCCACTTGTGTGTATGTTGAAAAGTTACTCGAAAATTTTTTGCGCCCCCTTAGGTTTTTTGAAAGCATTTTCTTTTCGTTGCTTATTTTTTTTTTGTAACTAATGTAGCAAATGTTGATAGTTTAAAACATTTTTCTTCGCTTCTTCGTATGCCTACGAGAGAAAGTGTTGACATCTTTTGAAGAACTTACCTGAAATGATAAAGAATAGAGGAAAAAGGAAATTAAATTATGAGTAGCAATTTAAAGGAAGATATGAAAAGCAAAAAACTTAAGCATATAATATTACACCTACACTTATCTAGATGAACTAATAAACTTTAGCTCAGCTAACTCTGAGATTTAAACTTCCATAGTAAATTTTCAAAAGTTTGAATATTTTTAAAACCTTTCAGGTTTTTTTTTTTTTAGTTGTGCATACAATTTTCAGGCTTCGCAAACTTTATTTAATTAAGCTGCATAAACAAAAAATCTTTGGAAAAAAAGTTTATGCTTATTTTATAACAATTTCGATTGATTTTACCAAAATAAACAAATTTAATTTCAAGTTAATTTTAGCCTTAAAATTTCAAGTAAATAAACATTATTTGCTCTTAAGTTTGTAAACAGTACGTACATTAATAATTATTATTTACTGTAATTTAATAATAAATTGTTAAAGTGTTTTCATTATAAAGTAGACAAACTCTTCATTTGTAGTAAGTTTAAACTTTTTGCTCTCAAAAAGACATTTACTTCATAATATAAATAAATGTGAATATTTTCTACACAACTTTACAAACAAGTACTCATACAGAAATTTATGAATACATGTATGAAAACACACACTTTCACTTACTTACTTATTTGTGCATGTGTTAAAAAACTATTGTATTTATATATAGTACACTACATTACTGTATTTTACTAACTTGGCGCTAAATTAAATACTTTTCCGGTACATTCTTCTCAGTTATATACCAGTATTTACCACAAACAAATTCTTTTCTCCTTTGGCTCTTTCCCTTTTACTCCATTTCGTTGAATGGAAAATAGAAAAACTAAAAAAAAAAAAGTTTCATGTATAAAGCATAACAAAACGGCATCATTTGTAATTTGAGAAAAAATATAAATAATAATAATAACAAAAAGAGAGAAGAAAAGAAAAATGTTTAAAAAAAAGTAAGAAACCCTTTTCTTCTGCCAATGTAATAAACATAAAAATATAATTTTATAGCATTGCAGTAGAAGCTAGACTCAAACGAAAAAGTTGCTAAAATTATAAGGCACAAACACTGTGCAACAATTTTCAAAAAATTTCATATGAAAGTATTAGTTGGTGGTAGTAAAACCTTAGCAGAGTTTTGCTAGATTGAAGTTTCTAAATTTTATTGGAAGTATGAATGTATAAACTCGTATTTTTTTCGTAATTTGGACATTTATTGTGAAAAAGTGATTATAATTTTATTCTTTAAAGTATTGTCCATCGTTAGCCACAACCTCTTCCCATCTTTCTGGTAGCATACGGATTCCGCGTCGAAAGAACTCCTCATCTTTTGAGGCTATCCACGAATCGACCCATTTTTTTAGTTCTTCGAAAGAACGGAAGTGCTGTTCAGCCAGGCCATGTGTCATCGATCGGAACAAGTGGTAATCAGAAGGAGCATTGTCTGGAGAATACGGCGGGTGGGGTAGCACTTCCCATTTCAGCGTTTCCAAGTCAGTTTTTACTTGCCTTACAACATGCGGCCGAGCATTGTCGTGCTGAAGAATAACTTCGTCGTGTCTATTCTCATATTCTGGCCTCTTATCCTTTAATGCTCGGCGCAAACGCATCAATTGTAGTCGGTAGCAGTCGCCAGTGATCGTTTCATTTGGTTTCACCAGCTCATAATACACGACACCTTTCATATCCCACCAAATACACAGCATGAGCTTGGTTCCCTGGATGTTTGGCTTTGCCGTTGATGTTGATGCATATCCGGGCGGTCCCCATGATTTTTTATGCTTTGGGTTATCGTAACCTATCCACTTTTCATCGCCAGTCACAATACGATGCAGAAAACCCATTCTTTTCTGTCGTTCAATCAGCAGTTCACAGGTGAAAAATCGTCGTTCGACGCCTCTCGGCTTCAATTCGTACGGCACCCAATTTCCTTGCTTTTGAATCATTCCCAATGCTTTTAATCGTTTAGAAATGGTTGATTGATCAACTCCTAAAGATTCTGCAAGTTCTTGTTGCGTTTGACATGAATCTTCTTCGAGTAATGCCTTCAATTCTTCATCTTCGAACTTTTTCGGGCCGCCTGAACGTTCCCTGTCTTCAACATCAAAATCACCACTTTTGAAACGGGCATACCACATACCTCCTGACACATTCTAACGTCTATAGCACAGTCAGGATAAGCTTCAGTGAGTAAACGATGTGCTTCAGTTGCGTTTTTCTTTAAATGGAAGAAGCAAATTAAAACTTCCCGCAAATGTTGTTTTGTTGGCACGAAATTCGACATTTTCAGCTATAGTAAAACACTTTTGTAAAATTATGAAAATTATTTGACAGATCAATTCTTATAGTATTTTTGGCGCTCTTTGAGACAGAATAGCTGTCAATGTCAAAAAAATGGCGCGTATGATAGATATGAAGTTAGTCACAATTACGAGTTTATACATTCATACTCCCAATAGTTAAAATATTATCAAATGATATAAAAAATTAGCCCGCAAGTGCTTCTTGCCTTTGGTGACCCCTAGTAAAATTTACCGTGGAATATTTTTATGGGACACTTTAACCCTTGAATACCCCTTTAAAAGGTACTTTTATGGAATTTTTCAAAAAAAAGGACCAAAAAGACCCATATAAGTAGGAGTTAATGGGTTAAAATGTTCCTCGTAAAATTTTAATGTAGATTTCTGAAGACAAGATTCAACTTAAATGTAGATTTACTCATGATTTTTAATATTATTTGATAATATTTTTGACCAAAATTTAGAAATTTCACTCCACAGTAAAAAAAAAAAATAAAAAAAAACTTTGATGAGGTGGACCAAAATCCAGCTAGAGTTTTACTACTACTAACTACTACTTTCATATGAGACACATTTTGCTGAGGCCTGACAACGATTGTTGCCGTGGAGTAGCTTGTAGTACATTTACTATATGAAGTAGACGCGGTTTTGTTTTTGTGCCTATGGAAATTAAATCTAATTGTTAATTTTTCAAAGTCTTGACTACTGTTCCATGTATCTGCTTCATTAAATAATGTGTAACAGGCTTAAAGAACGTGTATGTGTAGTCATCACAACAACAAATTAATTGAATATGGCCTGATTCAACACACACTGTCTCTGTCATGTACTAGACTTCGAAATAACGAACTGTTATGCAGACTAGTAGTAAAGAGAAAAACACAACAACAAATAAGTATACAGAACGGTAGTGGTAGTTTTCTTTCAATATCTCTAATCAGTGAAGATATTTGTAATCAAATCTGTAATTCTTGGTTATGATTTCTTATACAAGCTACTAAGCTTGTATAAGATATTGAAAGATTAAGAACTATCACTAAGATCACTGATGATGAATCGTGGCGGATTCCAAAACGGCCGTCTGATTTGCCCGTCTCTGTATACGCTGAGGTTTTGCTTTTTATTTTGGCATTACCTTTAACCCTTAGGTACTTTTCATCATTGGTGAGACCTAACGAATTTTTTCGCAGAATAGTTTTATGAAACACTTTATCTATTTTTATTGAATTTCGCAAAAAAAGGACCCAAAAAAACCCGTATAAATAGGAGTTAATAGGTTAACATGTTCAGGGAAAAGATTTCGAGTAAATTTTAATTTTAGATTGGGATTTTGAAGACAAGATTCATCTTAAATGTAGATTAACACATGATTTTTCATATCATTTGATGATATTTTTGACTAAAATTTCAATCCACAGTAAAAAAAAAAAAATTGTGATGAGGCTAAGGCTTTACTACTACTAACTCAAGGCCGTATTTATGGGGGAGATTTTGGGGGTTCTGACCCCCCTCTCCCCCTCCGAAATGTAAAAACTTTGTTTTAAGTTTTGATATTAATTGCCAGTGGATGGGAAAAAAGTCAAAATAAAATCTATTGAACGATTTTTAAATATTTTTTACTTTAATCGGTTTCTTTCTAAAAAGTCAAATATAAAAAATATTGGAAAAATAAATTTGAATTGAAATCATGCACATTATGGCCAAAAACGGTATTTTTAGGTGTTTAAAACTCCTATTTTCTAAAATGTGCCGTGATGGGAAGTTTTTGACCTCAGATTCGTGTTCAGCACGAAAAATTCATTCGCAAATACTAGGAACCATTTTATTCGCCAAACGCATGCAGGCAGTGTCATTGGATCAGCTCCCAAGTTTCAAGGCACAATCTTAAAATGTAATTAATTTTTTAACCCATTATTTCTCAGAGCACCCCAACTCGGAAGATCTCTTTCAATGCTGTGACTGCACGAATTTAGGGAATATATGCCAACCTCATCCGGGCTCATTGGCAAGTCAATGAGTTATCAAAATGATGTCTTTCACGATAAAAAATGTAATAGAAACCATATTGAATAATATATAATCTTCTCTTCCGTTGTCGAAAAAATCTTTCGCCTTTTACTAATATTTATTTGAAAAAATTTAAATTGATTATTCTGTGAATTTTTTTTGTCATTTTCGGCCATTTTTTTAGATTAAGATTAAGAAAACTATGAAGCAAAAATTTTTCCTAAAGCTTTAAGATATTTATCCACTGTTGTCTCTAGTCTGATAGGGCCCCATCAAATGCATCATCGAATTAAATTTATTGTATTTAAACATCAGTTTCATAAAAATTTGATATAAATATTTTTTTTCGAATGAAAACCCCCCGAAAAAAAATCCTGGCTACGGCCCTGTACTAACTAATAGTTCTTTCCTTGACGACCTCTCCGACTTTGGGTCAACTGACCTAGGGAACCAACTTAATTATATAACAAAGTCCAAGTGGTTCGATTACTCTTGATTGTTCTTGAACTGTAAAATTACACAATAATGATGTAAATAAAATAATTTAAAAAAAGAAAAATATATTATTAGAAGTGTATGTTTTTGTTGAATGGAACCCACAAGAAAGCAGACGTCGTGAGCGACCAAAAAACATCTAGAACTAATGGATAAAAATACAATATGGCAAAATGTGAAAATGACTGCATAAAATAAAGTCAGATGGAAATATTTAGTAGAAGTCCTAAGCTCTCAAGAGGAGTAGAAAGAGGGGAAGGAGGAGGGGGGGAGGGGGGAAGAGTGAGGAGAAGGGAGGGGGGAAGAGTGAGGAGAAGGTAGAGGGGAAGGGAGAGGGAAGGGGGGAATGTTTTTACAGTGCAAATTAATTGTGTATTTTTTCAAGCAATTTTTTGTAAAATTACAATTAATTAAAATAAAAGAATTTATATGAAATTAAATTTTCAATTTCCTATTAGTAGAAGCCCTAAGCATTCCAGAGGAGTGGAAGGGGGGAAATGTTTTTACCCTACAAATTAATTGTGTATTTTTTCAAGCAATTTTTTGTAAAATTACAATTAATTAAAATAAAAGAATTTATATGAAATTAAATTTTCAATTTCCTATTAGTAGAAGCCCTAAGCCATCAAGAGGAGTGGAAGGGGGGAAATGTTTTTACCCTACAAATTAATTGTGTATTTTTTCAAGCAATTTTTTGTAAAATTACAATTAATTAAAATAAAAGAATTTATATGAAATTAAATTTTCAATTTCCTATTAGTAGAAGCCCTAAGCCCTCAAGAGGAGTGGAAGGGGGAAAATGTTTTTACCCTACAAATTAATTGTGTATTTTTTCAAGGAATTTTTTGTAAAATTACAATAACATAACTAAATAAAGAATGAATAATGCAATTTCCTATTGGCAAAAATTTGGTTTAAATTTTTTTAACTCTTCATTTTTCTTGCAATCTTTTCTTCACTAGTGTTGCTTCATATTATGCCGTCTTCGTTCATGACATTTTTTTCCAGTGATGTCATTTGCTTACACACACTCAGGCACATAAACATACACAGTAAGTATGTAAGAAGTAAAATACGCAATATCATTCACATTTTTATTTTACATCTGAAGAATACAGACAGACACCGACACATATGCAAAATTTTTCCTTTATTTTTTATTTTTTTTTTGTATTTAATTTTATTGTCGTTTGGCATACATACATACATACATATGTAAAAGAGTAAAAATTTCAATGCAATTATTATGCAATTTTAAGCTAAAACTAATTCGAGCAATTCGAGTGTTGCAACACATGAACAAATGAAAGAAATACCTTCATGAGTAAATAAATATACCAGCATAAAAATCATATGAAAAGTTTTCAGTATTTTTTTTTTCTTTTTTTTTTTTTTGCTTGTTCCTATCTTTGTAAATATACAAATATTTGTATGTATGTGTGTTTGTATATATCTGTGATATATATATATATATAAAATTTGCAGAAATCTTGATATTGTGTTGCTTGTGCATTCGTGCTTCTTATGCTCACTTAAGTGAAAATGAGCAATTGGTTAAAGAGTTGCTGGCTGGCTGGCTGGCTGGCTGACTGTTGATACTGCTGCTGTTGCCTTTGAAGCATGGGCGTGTGAACAATTGAAAGTAATTGTGTATGCAAAGATATACATATATCAATATCCATACATACACATACATATGTATGTATGTAAGTATGTATATAAATATTTGTTCAGCTGCCTTATGAGTAACCATTGCAAAAATTCTTTGACTTTTATTATTTTACTTGCGTTTACTGCAAATTATGCTTCGTCAATTTCACAAAATTATTTCTATAAATTTTTCATTTTCATTTAGAAAATTTTTTTATTTTCTTTTCAATTTAACAACAATTTTTATTTTATTTACAATATTCATTCACTTGCATATTTTCTTTTTGTACACGTATACATTGTAAATAGGTGCATAAACTTATAGCAAAAAAACAAAAAAAAAAAAAAAACAAATTGAAATTGTTACTTTACCAATACAAGTGTAAAAAGTTAGGTTATGTATGCATATAAATTCATAAAGCTTTGTGGTTGCAAGTTGCTATGCAAAAGTTCATATAAAAAAATATTGTTTCTTGTTTATATTTTTCTCCTTTCCTCCTACAAAAATTTATGGAAATGTAATATTGTTTTCCCAAAAGTGTTGAATATTTTTTTAATTTTTTTTTTTTGTATCTGCTTTGGTATAGAGAGAGAAAAGAGTAATAAAAATGCAACACTGACATGACTGCGCTGTTGCTTGGGTTGCTGCATGAAGAAATGCAAAATTTTAAACAAAACGGCAACAGTAAAATATGTAAAACTTTTAACTCTATGCTAAAAGTTCGAAGCATCAATACACTTGAAGAAAATTTAATACTTGACTTACTTAAAACGAAAAATCGGATTTAAAAATCCAAAGGGTGGGTGGGTGTGAAAATGTTGGTCATCCTGAAGAATTGATTAGTTTGGTATTAAGTCCAGAAGAGTCACATCCTGTGGCATTCGCAACAATAGAGAGCCATTCATTTGTGATCCAAAGTCGGTTAGTAGTGACAACATACATAGTTCATTAAACTTGTCACAAATAACTACAAACTTTTTACAACTACTGGTTTGTAAAACGAACCAAAAATTGTTTGTTTTTGTAAACTATAAAACAAATAACAAATAATTTGGTTAAAAATGCATTAGCAACAACAAAACATGGTTGGTTAAACAAGTCATAAAATAACAAACCATTTTGTTAGTTATTAGTAGAACAAACTTTTTTCAACTAATAGTTTGTAAAACAAACCAAATTGTATTTTGTATTATAATATATAAAAAATAACAAACTATTTTTGATATTTTTAGTAGACTATGAAAATTAAATCTAGGTATTCATTTTCAAAGTCTTGACTACAGTGAAACTATTTTGTTCAATGCACTGGTAGTACAAACATTTTACAACTATTGGTTTGCAGAATGCAGAATACAAAAAAAAAAAAAAAAAAAAAACAACAGAAGAGCTAAAAATAAAAGTGAATGAAAATGAAAAATAGTAAAACGGAAGTGAACACACAAAAATTGTCGACATGGAAAAATGGGCATTGTTGTTGTTGTACTTTCATGACATTTTCTGTCGTTTTTGGTTGTAAAAAAAAATTACATTTTTGTCGCTTTTTTGGGTGACTTCACTTCCTTTTTTTTCTCCTCCTCCCTTGCAGCGCTCTTTTCATACATTCAACGCTTCATTTTCATTTTGTTTGTGTGTTTGTTGTTATTATTTTTACCATCTTTAGGGAATTTTCTTAAAAATATTTGTTTTTATTTTTATCATCATTCTTGTCGTTGTTGTTGTTGTCGTTGTTGTATATGTTATATTTGACTGACAATGTCCTTGTACAACAGCGACGTTAGCTAGCGTTGTCTGCTCACAGTGGTCCGAAAAAATATGAAAAAAAAGAAACCAAAACATGCCACAACACAGAAACAAAATTGAATAAAAAAAAAAAATAAATAAATAAAAAAAACCTAAAATAAAAAATGAAGATGAACGCAATTCTCTCTAGTAAATCATATTTTTCCATTTTTCCAGGGGTTGAAGGGAGGGTTGACCAAGTACTTGAACAGCGTAAAAAAAAATTAGTAAAATATGAGGAGAAAGTGAAATCTTATTTTTGTTGGCAGCTTTCACCAAAATTTTAGGTAGCCACACGAAAAAGGAAGTTGTCGAAATCTTTGGGAGTTTGTTTTTTTGTTTTTTTTTTTTGTTTTGCAAACCCATATCAAAACAAAAAAAAATGTTTGTTAAAACTTTTATATAAAGCTGCCGGTCTCATTTCGCTTTTTTCATTGTGTTCTAATTTTTTTTTTTTGTGCGTTTTTCACGTGCACGTGAATTTTTATTTTATGATAATAAATTTATATTTTTGTATTTTTCGCACAAAATTAAAAAGCGTCAAAAGCATAAATAATTGTAAAAGTTGTAAATAGAATTTTGTTCTATATTTATTTATGTAGACACGGTAACAAGATTGTAACAAAGGTGGGCAAGCTTATAGGTACCAACCACGTAGTTTTTGGGTGTGTAAGAGAAAATAGCTAGAATTTAGAATTTATAGCTGCCTTTTAAAATTTAATTATGCATATGAATTTCATAAGAAATTTTAGCTGAACAAATTTTAAAAAATAAAAAAAAATAAAGTTCTTTTTTTCTGTGGGCATTTTCTTAAACAAAGAAATATGCAAAAATTTGACAATTCAAAAGAAATACATACATTTCCTTGCCATCCTCTCAAACCTGCCTTCAAACCTTTTTATTAATAATAACTTCTTGTAAAAGAAATAGAACATTCTTAGAATTTTCGAAGCCATATATGTTGGCGTCTTCTTTGGAGAGTTTAAACTAAGCTGCAAGGCTAACACAATACAGCAAACAAACTATATTAAGTATTAGGACACATAATTGAAAAATTCAACAAATTACACACATACAAACACAGATGATAAACAAAAAAAACACAGAAAAGAAACGCTCAATGTTTTGTTTTGTTTTTTTTTTTTTTTTTGTTAAAGCAGCATAAATAAATTGTATGGCTTTGCATTTTCATGAATGTTATTTTTCTTTTCTTTTTGGTTTTTTTTTTTTTTTTTTTTTGGTACTTGGTTGTTGACTTTTTGTTGCTACAACAAAACAATATTATCCTAAAAATGCCCTCTAGAGTATACTTAAGAAAGTACGGCAAAAGAAGCAACACCAGCAGAGGGAGCATTTTGTGTCATTCATTCATTGAAATTACACGCACATTTAGGCGTAGTACATGTATGAAAAATTAAGTTTCAACTTAAGCATACTTGACCTAATAAGCCAAAAAGAGAAAATAAAAAACAAAAAGTACAAGGAAGCATTTTTCTTTTCCCCTTAAGCACACAATTTAAAAATTTGAATACTTAAAAAAAAAAGGTCAATTCGGTTAAAGAACTACTAAGTTATATTTTAGCACACATTTCTATACCATACACTCGAAAGAAAATTTAGTTTTATTGTGAAGGTTTTTTATATGCAATCGGTTTCTTAATTTGAAAGCTATTAATCTGTAAATAAAAGGTTTACACATTAAATGTATGATATAAAAATTCAAAAAATTAATACAAAAAAAAAAAAAACCGGTAGTAAATAGTATGTAAAAATTAGTGTCCGACCGAAACCGAATTTAGGCCATTTTTCTAATATTCGGCCAAAACCGAAACCGAAACTTTTTAATATATATGTATATATCTGTGGTCACAAGGCATAACAGCATAAGCGTGTTTTTTGTATTTTACAGGAGAGCACTTCAAAGGTTCAAGTGCTAAGAGTAATCAGGTTGAGTTGTGCTATTTTTTCGCCCTAATATCTCGTAAACCACTAAACCGATAGTTATGAAATTCTGACTGAATATGAAAACGGATATGAAGATTCAAATTATGATAATAACTCGAATTCGACAAAACTCGAGTTGTGTTGTTATTGCTTGTGACCACAGATATGTTAAAAACAAAATTCAAATCATTTTAATTATTTTTTTAATTAAAACTCAAAAAAAAAAAAATATATTCGGGCGCACAAATTTTTTTTTTTTTTTTTTAAAGTACGTTGACAGAAAAATTCCATATTCGATTCTGATCAACTTTGCCGAAGAAAGTATGGCAAAAAAAATGGATCCTACCTTCCCGTAAAATTCGAAACATTCCAAATATTCGGCCATATTTTTTGCCGAAACCGTATTCTTAGCCGAAACCGTATTTTTAGTCGAAACCGTAACCAAAACAGAATATTCGGTCGGACACTAGTAAAAATACAGAGAAGCATGTATTAGCAAAAAAAAAAAGCAAAGCCTTAAATCTTCGCATACTAACATCCTCTCGCTACATACATCCCAACGGGCCGGATAGTCAGCAGCTCGCCTGAGGAGTATAAAGTCAGCACTTGTTGTTTTTGTTTTGTTAACGAACACTTGCTGCCGAAAAGCAATCGTTTCCGAATCAAACGACGATAAGATCATCGTAATTTAAAATAACAAAACTGCTGACGCAAAGATTTCGTGAAAGGTCTTTTGAAGCATTTCGAAAGAAGAAGAAGAATATTGTACAGCAGGGCAGTGGAAAAAAGCGAACGAACTGCTGACGAAAAGATCTCGTGAAAGGTCTTTTGAAGCACTCCAATGACATGCAATGTTAAAAACGTAATGGTGTGTCATACAGAGAGGAAGCGACATAAAATGTTGTTTCAAAAACAAAAAAATTACTGATATTTTTGCTTACTTTAACCGGCTATACATACACGCGCAAGTTATGAAAATAACAAAACGAGCTTACAGGGTTTTTAAGTTTGGGTTAAGAACTAAATACTATATAATTTTCAGTTTCGCACCTCGTCCCAAACACGTCCATTTGATAGCCTAAATTATGCAAGTTTTTTGAAATTCATAAGCTTCAAGTACCGTTATTTTTTATAAGGGGCAGGCGAAACCAACCAATCGCTAGTTTATTTTCTTTTGAAAGATGTATCCTTGATGGCTTAGAAACATTAGCTGCTTACATTCAACCGTATGGATACTGGAGTCAGCTAAAAACCTAGTCAAGTCGGAAAAATATGCATATTTTTAGCCTGGTGTTATTAATCGTGGGTGTTAAATATGTGGATTTAAATTAAATTTACAAAAACTACTATTTTTTAGCTTTAGAACGTCATCTCAAACGTGAATATATATTTAACCAATCCAATTTTACAGTTAAAAAAGGAAAGCATTAAAATTACACTTTTTCAATTTTTTTAATTCGCGCTGCCGCGAAGTGGAGCATGAGAAATATTTATGACGTCCTTCCTTCCTTCTTTGGAACTCTAAAGAAGATTCTCACAAAGTTTGAGCGAAATCCGAGGTGTCCTGGCTTTGCCGACTAGACGATTTCATATGGAATGACTCTATAACATTTTTGAACTGTGCTACTTGCGAACCTCGAACATTTAAACATATTAATTTTTGTATAAAATAAATGACAAGATTTACAATTGTGTCAACACATACGTTATAATTTTCCACACGCGTGTGATTACAAGGACATATTCCAACTCATGGTCATTACGCAAATGATGATATGTATTTATGACAAGAGGCTATTATTAATAAGCATTTGATGATGTAAGTATGTATGTAGGTACGTGTTAATAGATTAAAGATGACATATTTTTGAAAGAACTTGTGGTAAAGTAAATGAGAATATACTCCAACTCATATGGAATGAAAAATTTGTACTGTGGATATTCGCAGAAAATATTCAAAAGAAAAAATTAAAAACTAAATATGTAACTAAGAAAATACTATTATGTTATTTGTAAGTAATCTGCACATTTGATATGCAAAAAAACATATTCAAAAATAAAAATGAAAAAGTAATACAAGTGTGAAATAATTATCAAGTCATAGTTAAGAAAAATATTTTGAAACAAAAATTTAAAAGTAAATGAGAAAATAAAAGTACATAAGGGTTAATTTACACAATTTAGTTGAGAAAAACAAAATTTCGAAATGAAAATTTGTACATTTTATGTGCAAAAAAAAAGTATATATTAAATTAAACATAAAAACGCAAAGTAAAAAACGAATTGTTGAGTAATCGACCCATTTGATGTGCAAAAAAAAAAAAAAATATTCTAACACAAAAATGAAAAAGTAAAATAATTGCAAAATTACTCTTAAGCCATAGCTAAGAAAATTTACACATTTAATGTGTGAAAAAATATTTTGAAATAAATATTTAAATTTAAATGAGAAAATAAAAGGTAAATTTATACATTTTAGTTGAAAAAAAAAAACTTTCAAAACGTAATTTTTAAAAAAAGGAAATTGAATTGAAAATAAAAAAGCTAAGTAAATAGTGAATTTGTAAGTAATCTGCACATTTGATGTGCGAAAAAATAATTCAAAAATAAAAATGAAAAATTAAAATGAGTGCTAAATTAATTTTAAATCATAGCTAAGAAAATTTACAAATTTACACATTTAATGTGTGAAAAAATATTCTGAAACAAAAATTTAAAAATGAATGAGAATGAGAAATAAAGGTGCATCAAGGTAAATTTACATATTTTATTTGAGAAAAAATTTTTCAAAATGAAATATGTGCAAAAAAAGAAAAAAAAAATTGAAATAAAAATAAAAACGCAAAGTAAATAACGAATTGTTGAGTAAACGACACATTTGATGTGCGAAAAAATATTCAAAAACAAAAATGACAATTTAAAATGAGTGCTAAATTAATTTAAAATCATAGCTAAGAAAATTTACACATTTAATGTGTGAAAAAATATTCTGAAACAAAATTTTAAAAATTAATGAGAAATAAAGGTGCCCCAAGGTAAATTTACATATTTTAGTTGAGAAAAAATTTTTCAAAATGAAATACGTGCTAAAAAAAAGATATTAAATTGAATTAAACATAAAAACGCAAAGTAAATAATAAATTGTTAAGTAATCGACACTTTTGATGTGCGGAAAAAATTTTTCAAAAATAAAAAGGAAAAAGTAAAATAAGTACAAAATTTCTCTTAAGTCAACTCTAAGAAAATTTACACATTTAATGTGTGAAAAAATATTCTGAAGCAAAAATTCAAAAGTAAATGAGAAAATTAAAGTGAATTTACACATTTTAGTAGAGAACAAATTTTTTAAATGAAATTTTTATGTGCAAATTAAACTAAACATAAAAACGCAAAGTAAATAACTAATTGTTAAGTAATCGACCCTTTTGATGTGCGACCAAAAACATATTCAAAAACAAAAATGAACAGGTAAAATAATTGCAAAATTACTATGAAGTCATAGCTAAGTAAATTTACACATTTAATGAGTGAAAAAATATTCTCAAGCAAAAATTTTAAAGTAATTGAAAAAATAAAAGTACACTAAGGTAAATTTACACATTTAAGTTGAGAAAAAAAATTCAAAATGAAAATTTACACATTTTAAGTGTAAAAAAAAAGTTGTTAAATTAAAAATAAAAAACCAAAGTAAATACTGAATTGGTAATTAAAAAACAAAAACAGTAAATGAAAAATAAAAAAGTAAATAGTGAAAATATTTACTCAAAGTTATAGATAAGAAAACTAACACATTCTCAAAAACAAAAGTAAAGCAATACATCCAAGCAAAAATAAAACTAATAAAGATGAGTTATACCAAAAATACGATAGTGCAAAAGTTCTGTAACTTCCACAGTAGAATGAATTCACGCCACATCGCTCATAATCACACAAAACAAATCAGTTACCCTAGTTTTGCCATTTACCATTAAAGTTACACTACAGTGACGCGACTTCAAAACACAAATTCAAACGATAAAAAACACTCGCGTTTTAAATTTTTTTTGTTTTTTTTGCTTGATCTTTCATAGTTGAAATCTTATACTTTTAATCGCTTCTTATTCTTATTACTTCTATTACTTGGAAGTATATAGTACCAGTAACCAACCAGTTTCTAAACTAGATCTACCCTTTTCTGTATTGTGTTTAGTTTTGTTAATGCTTTCGTCACTTTGGTTTTTTGTTTTATTCTGTAACTTGTACTCAATTGTTTTGCAAGCAGGCAAGCAACCAGGTTCAGTTTAGTTTTGTTTTTCTTTTTTTTATCAGTTGTTTATATGTATTTTGTATTGCTTGTTGGCAGCAAATCAAGCGTAAAAATTAAAAAAAAATAAAATAAAATAAAAAATAAAACAATTTATATGCTGCTGGAAATCGTGTTGTTGTGGTCATTATTTTTTCTTTAGAATCAGAACAATTGTATTTTTTATACTTATATATATAAAAAGTAGCAAGTAGTTTAATCTATTGTATAAGTAAGAAAAACGTAATTTAAATTGGAGTAAGTACGTGCAAGAAAGAGTCATGACTCATGAGTATATACCAAATGAGACTAGCTCGTTTATGCATAAGTATATGTATTCTTGGAAGTCTTGCAGTAAGTATACATGCACAGTTCAAATAATGATAATTTTTTATAATGACAGTTTATCACTAATGGTAAAAAAAAAAAAAAATAGTTATAAAAATACTAGAATGAACTCTTAAGTTCTACTACTTGAATTATGATATAAAAAGTATAAAATGTTAAAATTTATTCGGAATAAAAAATTAAAAAAAAAAAAATTGTTTTTCTTTCAGAAAACTTAATTTTCCAATAAGAAATCCAAGTTGAATTAAAACTATCTATAACACTAGAAGATATTGGGAGTATGAATGTATAAACTCGTAATTGTGACTAACTTCATATCTATCATACGCGCCATTTTTTTGACATTGACAGCTATTCTATCTCGAAGAGCGCCAAAAATACTATAATTTTACAAAAGTGTTTTACTATAGCTGAAAATGTCGAATTTCGTTTTGCGGGAAGTTTTAATTTGCTTCTTCCATTTAAAGAAAAACGCAACTGAAGCACATCGTTTACTCACTGAAGCTTATCCTGACTGTGCTATAGACGTTAGAATGTGTCAGGTGTGGTATGCCCGTTTCAAAAGTGGTGATTTTGATGTTGAAGACAGGGAACGTTCAGGCGGCCCGAAAAAGTTCGAAGATGAAGAATTGAAGGCATTACTCGAAGAAGATTCATGTCAAACGCAAAAAGAACTTGCAGAATCTTTAGGAGTTGATAAATCAACCATTTCTAAACGATGAAAAACATTGGGAATGATTCAAAAGCATTGGAAATTGGGTGCCGTACGAATTGAAGCCGAGAGACGTCGAACGACGATTTTTCACATGTGAACTGCAGATTGAACGACAGAAAAAAAAAGGTTTTCTGCATCGTATTGTGACTGGCACAAGTGGATACGTTACGATAACCCAAAGCGTAAAAAATCATGGGGACCGCCCGGACATGCATCAACATCAACGGCAAAGTCGAACATCCATGGATCCAAGCTCATGCTGTGTATTTGGTGGGATATGAAAGGTGTCGTGGATTATGAGCTGTTGAAACCGAATGAAACGATCACTGGCGACCGCTACCGACTACAATTGATGCGTTTGAGCTGAGCATTAAAGGATAAGAGGCCAGAATATGAGAATAGACACGACGAAGTTATTCTTCAGCACGACAATGCTCGGCCGCATGTTGCAAGGCAAGTAAAAACATACTTGGAAACGCTGAAATGGGAAGTGCTACCCCACCCGCCGCTTTCTCCAGACATTACTCCTTCTGATTACCAATTGTTCCGATCGATGACACATGGCCTGGCTGAACAGCACTTCCGTTCTTTCGAAGAACTCAAAAAATGGGTCGATTCGTGGATAGCCTCAAAAGATGAGGAGTTCTTCGACGCGGAATCCGTATGCTACCAGAAAGATTGGAAAATGTTGTGGCTAACGATGGACAATACTTTAAAAAATAAATTTATAATTACTTTTTCACAATAAATGTCCAAATTGCGAAAAAAATACGAGATTATACATTCATACTCCCAATAAAATATTCAAAGTTTGTGCATGTTAGATTTCTTGAAGAAAATCGAGGTGCATGAACATCCGTTGATGTAAGACAAGAGAGAAAGAGAGAGAGATAGAGAGAGAAAGAACGTAGAATAGATCTCAAAAATTTAAGTAAAATTATTTACCTCATTTACTGTACATAATAAGTGCTTTCGTTTATTTCAGAAACCTAATCAAGGATAGAAGTGGACTTAAAATTTCATATAGGAATACTAAATTTAATCTGCCAAAGTTTCGTAGAAATTCATTATCATTTTAAAATTCAATTCTCATATAATGGCTACCATTAACTACTCTAAATATTTTAGTATTTAATTTAATTAAAAGAATAATTAAAAAATGTTTGCAGAAAAGGTATTCCACTAAGAAATAAACGCAAAATATTTAGCTTTGTTCAAAAAATTTCAAGTTTCCAGCTACTCGACATACAACAGTAAACAAGTGACCTATATATTTTTTGAAATGGAAAAACAAAAACTTTCCATGTATACCCCTGAAAAGTACCTAAAGAACAATTTCTAAAAACACACAAAGGAATTGTAAATTTAAGGGGGTGAGAACTTCTCAGTTTGTGCATATATATGTTGTGCTTGTATGTGCTTGTAAAAAAAAGGATATATTTAAGTATTTGTTTTTTTTTTTATTCAAGACAGAGGGAGAGCTTAAGTTGTCGATTGTTTTTTTTTTTTTTTCTTTTACCTCAGCAAAATATCAATTCCAATTCTACTTCTTTGTCTTTTTGTTATGTAAAATTATAGAAAATTTACATAAAAATATAAACACTGTAAGTTTTTCTTTGCTAAATAAAATTTATGCAAATATCCTTTTTTTCCCTTTGCATATAATTTCAAAGTGATTTGAATCAATACTAAAATGAAATTACAAGATTATAAAGTTATTCGTATATGCATAAAAAGTAGGTACCTTTTATAAAAAAAAAAAAAAATACAAAAAAAAAAATAGCAAAAAAAAAAAAATAATAATAATAATACAGAGAAATGAAATGAATAAATAAAAAAATAAAAATACACAATTTAAATGAAGCTTAGAAAACTTTTTCGTATTATTTATATAGAAAATACTCCTGCCAACAAATATCACTTTTCTTTTTGTTGTTTGTTTTGTGTGTTTGTGTGTGTGTGTATATGTATATATGTAAGCAAATGTAGATATGCATTTAAAAAGGGAAAAAGTGTTTACAACTTTTCACTTGCTACTTTCTACAGAGTTATAAACAAAATACAAAACCAGAGAAACCACAATGTAAAACATTTTAACACTATTGACCATCATAAGCATTTTTAAGCTTAATATTTCCTGTGTATGTGTGTGTGTGTCTTATGCTACTCCATTTCCGTTTCCTATGGTGCTTACAACTAAACATATACACACACACACACACAAATACACAAGCTCAGTCTCTTTCTCTCTCTCTGTCTCTGAGTTAACTTCTCCATTGCTTAATAGTAGAGGTAATAGTAGCAGTAGTACTAAAAATATAAATAACAACAAAAATTACCCAACTTTGTTAGTATATTTTTAAGGACACCTCTCTTTGTATGTATATATGTATATGAATACTTTTCTTTCTCTCTCTCGGCATCCAGAGTTTTTCTACTAAAAATTGTGAGTATGCAAACTTTTTAATTTTTGTTTTGTTGCTGCAAAAAACTAAAACTTTTAATTTTTCTGTTTCTTTTTTTTTTTTTTACATTTTTTTTTTGTGGCAAAAAAGCACAAAAACAACAACTAGGTACCTATAACAAAAAGTTGTTAGACATTTTTGTTGTTTGTTTGTTTGTTTGTTTGTGAACAAAATTTCATTTGCAGTAATTGGTGCGTTTTCACATTTTCAGACACATTTTCATACGGAAATGTGGTGCTGCTGCTGATGATGACGACGATTACGATGGTGTACTTAAATTTTTTTTATTTTTTTTTTGCCTGTTCCTTTTGTTTTGTCATGTTTTTCTCAGTAGCTATTAAAGTTTATTTGTAGCATAATTTTTGGTAAACAAAAATTAATGTTCTAAGTGAATTAAACCTTTTAAAATGTGTTGATGAAAAGTTTGAAAAAAAAAAAAATAATTTTAAAAATATGAAGAGAAATATAAATTTCTACAGTGTTGAAAAGTTTGCGAAAAAGTATTTTACTTTGTAGAAAATAACAAGTAATTGAAAAGGTGTTGATGACGGAAGTTTAGTTGGGTACTGTAACCAAAACATAAAAAAAATAAGAAAAAATAAAAAAAAATAAGAAAAAATAAAAAAAAATAAGAAAAAATAAAAAAAAATAAGAAAAAAAAAAAAAACACACAAAAAAAAAAAAAACAAAACAAAAAACCAAAAGAAAGTTAAATTAAGATTGGAAATACGATAGTGACTTTAGCCTTGCAAGTCAGTCTGAATCCAATGCTTGACTATTCTCAACTATGCCAAAATAAATATCTGAATATCTGATGAGAAATACAAATTCTTGTCTGGTTTGAATTTTCAAATTAAAAAAAAAAACAAAATGTAAGGATGCAGCTCTCACTCAATCTGAACTCAGAGAGTAAATAACTGAAGAAATCAAATCGAATCAAAAATTCTTTAGTTGCACAAAAGTTATCAAAATTGTGTAGATTTAGTTTTCGAATTAAAAACAAGAATTTCTCGGAGAGAATGAAAATATCTGGTAGAATTACAAAAGATTTGAATGAAAAATTCTTCAACAAATTTTTAAGACAGTTTAGATTTAGTTTCAGATTACAAAAAAAAAAAAAAAATTAAAAATCGTTTGGGAGCAGTTCTCACTCATTTTGAACATCTGAATCAATCAAATTAAATGAAAAATTCTTTAGTTGTACAAAAATTAACAAGGTTAAATCTCGAAGAGTAAGTAAATATCTAGAGTAAAATCACTAAAGTTTTAAATACAAAATTCTTCAATTGCACACAAATTTTTAAGACAGTTTAAATTCAGTTCCTGATAAAAAAAATTAAAAAAATAAATAAATAAAAATTTTAAAAAATTAAAAAAGGTAGGAAACAAAATAGAAAAAAATAAAAAAAAAAAAATAAAAAAAAAAGGTTTGGGCGCAGTTTTCGCCCAAAAATAAAATTTTAAAAAAAACCAAATATTAAAAAAAAACAAAAAATTAAAAAAAACAAAAAATTAAAAAAAAAACAAGAAATTAAAAAAAAATAGAAAAAAACTAAAAAAATAAAAATAGAAAATAAAAAATGAAAATAAAAAAAAAAAAAAAAAAAGAAAATAGAAAATAATTTAAAAAAAAAATAGAAAAAAAAGGTTTGGGCGCAGTTCTGGCCCATTTTTAAATGGAAGAGTAAACATCTGGTAGACTCAATTTAGCTTTGAATCAAAAGTTACAGAAATTAAATTGAAAAACTAACATCAAATTTCGAAAACACTTAAAAAAATTTTAAATTAATTTTATATTAAAGAAATTTTCTTAATTTTCCGGTGCATTTTCACACAATTCTTTTGTTTAATTTAAGCTGCTCAGTTTTCAGTACAGTTCCAGATAAAAAAAAAATTAATTAAAAAAATAAATTAAAAAAATAAATTTAAAAAAATAAAAAAAAAATAAAAAAAATAAATAAAAAAAGACTAAAAAAGGTAAAAAAAATAGAATAAAATAAAACAAAAAATTAAAAATAATATAAAAAAAATAGATAAAAATAAAAAAAAAATAGAAAAAAAGGTTTGGGCGCAGTTCTCGCCCATTTTTAAATGGAAGAGTAAATATCTGGTAGACTCAATTTAGCTTCGAATCAAAAGTTCTTCAGTTTTACAGAAATTAAATTGAAAAACCAACATCAAATTTTAAAAACACTTAAAAAAACTTTAAATTAATTTTCTATATCTACCTACTATATTTATGCATATACTAAAGAAATTTTCTTTTAATTTTCCGGTGTATTTTCACAATTCTTTTGTTTAATTTATGCTGCTCAATTTTCAGAACAGTTCCAGAAAAAAAAACATTTTAATAAATAAAAAATTAAAAAAATAAAAAATAAAAAAAAAAATAGAAAAAAACTAAAAGAAGGTAGAAAAAAAATAGAAAAAAAAATAGAAAAAAAAATTGAAAAAAAATTGAAAAAAAATAAAAAAAAAAAAATAGAAAAAAAATAGAAAAAAATAAAAAAAAGATTTGGGCGCAGTTCTCGCCAATTTTTAAATGGAAGAGTAAACATCTGGTAGACTCAATTTAGCTTTGAATCAAAAGTTCTTCAGTTTTACATTAAATTGAAAAACTAACATCAAATTTCAAAAACCCTTAAAAAAATTTTAAATTTCTTTTCTATATCTTCCTTCTATTTTTATGCATAAACTAAAGAAATTTTCATAATTTTCTGGTGCATTTTCACAAAATTCTTTTGTTTAATTTAAGCTGTCAGTTTTTTAATTTTTTTTATTTTCAATTTTTTTAGTAAAATTCCTTTATTCACTACATTTTTATGCCTATGTGCGTGTTTTTGTGCATTCTTTGACAGTCAAAGCAAAAATTTATTATTATTTTGTTTTTGTTTTCGCAAGCAGTCTTAAAAGTCATATCCTTTAACAATGACTCAAAAGAGAGGTGAAATAAAAAACAAAACAAAATTATGCAGCATACTTTTAGGCTTCTGAGTACTTATAGAGAGAGTTCTGACTTTTCTTTTCTACATTTCTGGCAATTAAGCACACACCAGTTTTTTGCTTTTTTTTGTATGACTTACACACCTAAACAAGCATTCAAACACTTATATAAAACAAGCACACACACACATATACATACATATAGTACAAATAAATCACATGCTTTTATTCAAATGGCACTAAAGTGTTTGTAAGTAAGTATGTGTAGTAAGTAAGCACCTAAGCAGGCTTTCTAATTTTTATTTGCTTTAATTTTTTGTTTGTGTGAGTGTCTGTGCATGTTTTTTTTTGAAATATTATTATTTTTATTTTTTTTTTTTTTTTGGAGAAAAAATTTCTTCAGTTTTCATTAGACATCAAAGTAGAACTGCACAAATTATTTTGCTTTTGCTTTTCTTTTGAATTGAGAATATTAGCGTTTATTTTTGTTTTTTGAATATTACTTATTTTCATTACACATCAATGGATTTAATGTACTCATCTTTCGTTTTAACAAATTCTTCTCTTTTTTTTTTGTTTTTTTTTTTTTTTTGCTCTAGGTAAACATCAACAATTTAAACAAATATGCACGTGGTTACACAAAATTTGCATAGACTGTTAGACACTGTAAATACATATGCTTTGATCAATCTTTTTTTGTTTTTGCAATAGAAAAATAAATAAATACTTAAATATTTCGTTAGAAGTTAAATGATTTTAACATACACACACACACACATGAATGTTTGCATTTAGAAGCGTGAGAAAAGGAAATTGGTTTTTTAAGCTATGGTAAATAAATTGTGAGAAAAAAATTTATTAGCTTTTTAAATTATGTAGAGTTGATGTCATTCTTGCATAAATTTTTATAGGAAATTTATAAGGAAATTGTTTGCTTTTTGTTTATTATTGATTTTTTGCATTCATTTTTATATATTTAGAAATCTATAGAAAAATATAAAATTGAAAACAGTGAAAATTCTTAAGTTTTCTAGTTAAGTTTTTCGTATAGAAATAAAGTGAAAATAGTTAGAACCTGTTCGTGGTTCTGGAAAAAAAATCCTTCACATTTCAATTTATGTCTTCTTTTCAACTCTTTTGCCTAATGAGTTGGGCAAATATAGACTACTTGGACTTTTGTTTTATTTTTAGAGTTTGTTTCATTTATTTATATTTGCATACATGTGAAAAAAAAAAAACAAAAAAACAAAAGTAGCTATTAAATTTACACTGGCCACAAATTGTTTATGGTTTATTTATTTGCTCATTTATATATGGGAAAAATAAAATGTTGTAAAAAAAACATCAGCGGTTTTTACTTTTTTTCTCCTCAATTGAGCATGTCATTAAAATCTTGCTGTCATTTCAATGTATACGATGATGCCTATGCTTTTAATCTTTTTTCTTTTTTTTTTTTTTTTTGCTGGCCACAATCATTAAAATGGTAACATTAAGAGCAGTAAGCAATAACAGCTGTTGTCTCATCCAAAAGCATCAGCAACAACGGTTGCTAAAAGGTAATTATTAATGTTAGCTATAGCAGTTGGGATTTTTATATAAGTATAGAGTAAAGTAGCAGCAGGAGGAGCATAAGTTACCTTCTTACCTTTTAGAAAATATTTAGCAACATTAAATATACATAGATGTATATATATATATATAGAGAGAGAGAGAGAGAGAGAGTCTGTGAAAGAAACATAGGCTCTTTCTGTATCATTCTTCACACAAATTAACGTTGCTGTTTTAACATCAACAATTTCTAATCATTCACATGATTTTCACTCTTCCATTTTTGCTGTTGCTGTTGCCGTTGAGCTTGCTGCTGCTGATGACCACCTGTTTTAAAATACATTATAGGATAACAAATTAAAGCTACAAAATTACTATAAGATAGAAAAAAAAACAAAAAAAAAAGGTTTAGAGTTTTTGTGCTCCTTGTGCACACACACACACACACAAGTATTTGGTTAAGGTTTTCATATGATGTTGCTTGCTGTGGTCACTGGCTTTTCTACACACACACTTGTTTTTGCGGCTTTTGGCTATTAACCTTTTTTTTTTTTAGACGGGGCCTACTAAACCATAGTAATTTTATATCAAGCTCATGCTATATTCGCTTCCTTATTCTTGACCATTTCTGCTTTGCTATTCGGCAATGGTGTGAAAATTAATTGCATATGCACAAAGTTATTTAACACTCATGCTCACACATTTCTAGCCAAAATGATGAACTTGAGTTGTTAATCAATATTTAATGAAATTTTTTCTGGTTGGTGGTTGGTTTTGCGTTTTTGGTTTTTCACACACACACACACACACACACACACACACACAAGTTTTCCTCATGTGCTGAAAATTATACATGTTGAGGCTATTAATGTGTTAAATAATTTTTGCTTATTAGAAGGAAAAATATTTTTAATTGATTATTTGCTTTAAACACTTGAGAGTTTTGTTTACCATTTCAATTTGAAACATTTGTATATAAAAAAAATATATAAATTTAATTTTTATATTTTTTAGACAAGTGCGAAAAAGCATTTAGGCAAAGAATGAGAATTTTTTTTTTCTTTTTTTTCAACTTTTGTTTTTATCTCAATTTTTTTAAATTTTCAATTAAAAATCATGAAAGTTTTACATTTGACATATATTAAATATTCAAACCGAATTTCCAATCTATAAATTCAAAAAAAAAAAAAAAAAATATTTATATATATTTATTTGAAAACGTAATAATTCAACAATATTTATATTTACAAATATATTTTTGTATTTCTAATAGTAAAAACAATAACAAGATTATTATCTCACATAAGCAGATTAACTATCAGCAAATAGTATAAACAATTTATGTTTTGATTGCATTCATAAGAACATAAAATATTTATACAAAACTATTACAACTTGAGGATATGTAAATTAAAATATAAATTATTTAATAATAATACCAAAATTGCATATATAGAAACATAAGTAATTCTCAAAATAAACTGGCAATTGTTGAATGGTTTAAGAAAGAAAAACGAGAAAAGAAAAACAAATGTTTCATAGATTTTGCAACTTAAATAATTATAAAGTTTAAAAAAAAACAAAATAAAAGACCATTTAATCTAGAAATCTTAAAACCACAATACCAAAATTGATTACTTGAAAATAATGTGTGAAATTTCAGCATAAATATCTATGAGCTTTGCCTGAATGAATTAATTTCAATTTCACACAAAAGACAAAAAAAAAAAAAAACAATAAATATTTATGCCACACACAAACACACTCACACACACACACATGTACAATGTACAAAAATAACAAAATTAAGTTAAAAATATTTACATTAATTTCTTATCTAAAATAACAACAACAAATGGAAAATTTGCATACTGAAATGAAATTTATTATTTCCTTAAAGCAAAAAGCAACAAAAAAAAAAAAATAAATAAATCCTTCTATTTCCATTGCTCTACTACTATCTTCTTCACTTCCAATTTATCCCACCATTTCTATTTCTATTTCTACTACTATCTTTCTACTACTTACATACATATTTCAATCTCATCGCACCTACACTTTTTCTTTTTTTTTTTTTTTAATTTTCGGTAAATTTTGCTTTCGAAAGATGAATGCAAAAATGCAAAAATCCAACAATAAACAGAATTTGTAAATGATGCAAAGATAAGAAAATGAAAAATTTACATAAATTAAAATAACAGAAAAAGTAAAGTTTGTGTTTTTATATCAGAGTAAAAGCTGCACACATTGCTATAGAGCAGAGACGACGCGTGCAGTGAAACGAAGTGGATTGGAGTGGAGAGAAGAAGAGTAAAAATAACATACAGAAATCACTTGAAATGTAAATCGATATTTTAAATATAAGTAAGAGATAAAAGAATGAAGAATGCAAATCTACATAGAAAGGAGAAAATATTCTATACTCAAAGAAAAAGTATTATTAAAAATACAGAAAAGGATCTTGTTGATGATCAAACTTAGCTTACAGTTCTAGCTTGCAGACTGAGTTATAATTCACAGTTTAAAATAAACATTTTAAGCTTTTAAACAGAAGCTTTGCTGAAAATTTGTAAATTAAAAATTAGCTTCAGCTAGTTTGCTAAACTTTAAGTATGACGATTTTTTTTTCCCGAGTGTACGAATTTAAGTTTGCTAGAGTAGTTACATAGTACATATTTAAGAGCTTGACAAGTATTTTATGTAAAAATGTTGAAATTCTTTTAAGTTGCACTGGAATAAGCAACAAAATATAAATCGTAATTGATATGTGAAATATAATATTATGCATGCATACAGTGGTGGACTTTAAAATATGCCAAATGCAGTAGAAAAAAGTAAAAAACAAAAGAAAAAATAGCGAAAAAGAAAAAGGGGAAAATTTGAAAGGGGGGATAAAAAGAAAGAGGGGAAGGGAGGAACAGATTGCGGGGAAAAAAATAATTAAAATAAGGAGGAAAAAGAAAAACAGAGAAGTAAATAAAAATGAAATTAAGAAAAACAGTTGGGGGTAGAGAAATAAAGAGATAACAAGAGCAAAACGAAAGGGAAAGGAAAAGACAAGTAAGGGGTAGGGAAAAAGTGAAGGAAAGAGGAAATTTTAGAAATGTGGAAGTCAGGAAAAATATGAGGGTAGAAAGAAACAAGAAATCAAAAGGAAAAGAGTTAGCGAAAGGGATAAAGTAAAAGGAAAGAAAAAAGTGAGAGAGGAAAGAGTGAAAAACGAAAAAAGAAAAGCGCAAAAAAAGGGAAAAGGAAAAAGAGAGGAAAATTAAAGGGAAGGAGAATAAATGAAAGGGTGGGAAAATGAAAGGGAGGTTGGGGAAGGAATGTGAAAGGAAGAGTATATGGAAGTAAGATGAGAGAGTACATGAAAGGAAGGGTGGGAGGTTACATGAAAAGGGGAAAAGGGAAAGCAGCATGAATGGGAGGCGGCGAGGGAAAGGGGGCATGAAAAGAATACACGAAAGGGTGCGGGAAAAGGGGCACGAAAAGGAGGGGAGAGGGATATGGAAGGGAGGCCCTCATCCTCAAAAGAGCAAAAATAAAGTGAAGAAAACGAAAAGAGAGGGAGAAAGGGAGGTTAGAAATAGAAGTTAGAAAAAGAGGTTTGAAAGATAGACTAGAAAGGTTAGAAAGAGAGGTTAAAAAGAGAGGTTCATAGGGGGAGAGAAAGGGAGGATGGAAGGGAGGGAGAAAGGAAGGGAGAAAGGGAGGGTGAAAGGGAGGTTAGAAATAGAAGTTAGAAAAAGAGGTTTGAAAGATAGACTAGAAAGGTTAGAAAGAGAGGTTAAAAAGAGAGGTTCATAGGGGAAGAGAAAGGGAGGATGGAAGGGAGGGTGAAAGGGAGGGAGAAAGGTTGGGTGAAAGGGAGGGAGAAAGGGAGGGTGAAAGGGAGGGAGAAAAGGAGGGTGAAAGGGAGGGTGAAAAGGAAGGTTAAAAGGAGGGTGAAAGGGAGGGTGAAAGGGAGGATGGAAAGGAGGGTGAAAGGGAGGGTGAAAGGGAGGGTGAAAGGGAGGGTGAAAGGGAGGGTGAAAGGGAGGGTGAAAGGGAGGGTGAAAGGGAGTGTGAAAGGGAGTGTGCGAGTGTGAAAGGCAGGGTGAAAGGGAGAGTGAAAGGGTGGGGAAAAGGGAGTGTGAAAGGGAGGGAGAAAAGGAAGGTTAAAAGGGAGGGTGAGAGGGAGGGTGAAAAGGAAGGTTAACAGGTGGGTGAAAAGGGAGGGTGAAAAGAAAAGGGAAAAGGAAGAGGAAAGGAAGGGGAAAGGAACGGGAAAAGGAAGGGGAAAGGAAGGGGAAAAGGGAGGGTGAAAGGGAGGGTGGAAAATTAAAAGTAGGAGAAGAGGGAGGGAGGAAGGAAAATGAAAAGTAAGAAAAGGAGAAAGAAAGGAAAATGAAAGGTAGAAGGGAGGAAAAAAAGTAAATGAAAGGTAGGAGAAGAGGGATCATGAAAAAAAAAGGAGAGGGGGGAATTAAAATCAAAGAAAGGGGGAAGGAGAAATTTAAGGAGGGTGGGACGGGAGAAGAGAGAGAGAAGAGAAGTTGCATAAAGAAAATGAGAGGACAATCGAAATCCTTAAAACAAGAAAAGAAAAAATTATTGTAATGAAAAAGTAAGAGAAAAATTGCAAGAGCACAGAGAACACTGTACTATTTAAAAGTACACCATTGCAAAAATTCCAAGCATTTTCGTATTTCTATATTTCTATATTGTTGGATACAAGAAAATATCTAAACTATCTACTTTAACACTGATTAGGGTTACTTTGTTGTTATTGTTGTTGCTGCTGGTGAAGTAGCAATTGTTACTTGTGCAATACAGAGAGACTCAAGTTGCAAACAAACACACATGGATAAGCTTGCAAGTTGTTGCACAAAAATTGTGCAAATTTGCGAAAATTTTAGTTTCTATGTATACATTTTTTTTTTTTTTTTTCTTAAACAATACCATATATTTTTCTTACAAAGTTGTTACTAACTCTCCAATGTCCAGACAAATACATTGTAACTTTATAGATAAATATATTTTGTATGTAAACATAAATATTCATGCATACGAGAGTATAAAATATTTTTAAAAAGAAGAAAAAAAAAAATACTATAGTAGTTTATATTTCGTATGTATGTAAGCTTACTTATATTTCTCATTCGTTTATTGTTTTTTTTGTTCTGTTTTGTTTTTCTTTTTTTTTCACAGCGCTTTGCACTGGCACAAATAAAGTATTGCATAATCAAAAGAAAGAAAAAAACAAAAAGCGAAAAGGCAACAGCCAAAAAAAAAGCTAAAAAGAAACAAAACTAAATCAAAAATTGTATTATTAACAACTGCTACGCGAACAAAAAAAAGCGCAATCAGTTATTAAAAAATACACAAAAAAAAAAATACATAAAAAAAGTAGAGTGTATATTTAAGTCTCTTAATTGGCAAAATGTGAGCGGAACGCGAAGCCCCCTCCCCCCTTCGTCTCTTTACACTAGCGCCCCCGCTTTTAAGAGTTGAACACAAACATAATAGTGTATACCAAAGCTAAAGTAAAAAAAATGTAGCAGCATATTCTCATACATAGTAGTAGGTAATCGTATTAAATTGAGTAAAGCAGTAGAGTGAGTAGAGTATGAACAGAGAAGGAAGAGTAAGTAGTACCCTATGAAGTGAAGGGATTTATTTTCGTTGTTAGTTTTTAAATGATACCTTTTATTTGATGCAGATTTTTTATTTTTTTTTTTTTGTTTTTTTTTATTTATTTATTATTCTCTCTGTGCTTATAAGTTATAAATACTACAAATGTTAGTCAAAAATATGCAGTTATTTTCGATTAGTTTTCCTTCTTTTTCTTTCTCTCAATTAAAAACAATAATTTAACATTAAAGTATACAGGGTGACAATCGTAAAGTGACGCACACATTTCAGCAGTTAACATTGCTGAATATATAAGTATTCATTTGAACCCCACCTCATTCAATATAACCTCCTTTAGCCTGCACACATGCCTTCAATCGATCCGGAAATCGTAGGACTGTTCGCCGCAGGACTTCCTGATCAATTTCAGTCCAGGCTTTCTCTAATGAATTTGTCCGCGACTCCAGACTGTGGTGTTGAGATGCACAAGCCTTACTCTCTAAAATACTCCAAATAGAGTAGTCCATTGGATTCAAGTCTGGGGAGTATGGTGGCCATTCTTGAGATGTTATGAATCCAGAAAAATTGTCTTTTATCCATGTTTGCGTTAATTTTGCCATGTGGGAAGGTGCAGAATCTTGCTGGAAAGTCCAGTTTTCATTTCCAAATGTATCTTGGGCCCAGGGAAGAACATGTTCATTTAAAATGCTCCGATAAACAACCTGGTCAATTTTAACACCCTCTTCAACGAATATTAGAGGGGTTCTGGCATTAGCGGAAACTCCAGCCTATACCATAACGGAAACTGGCTTTTGAACTCGGCCAACAGTCCAATTTTGTTGCGATGATGATGTTAGCCACATTCGGTCATTTTGCGCATTGAAATGTTGTTCAACCGTGAAAATTTTTTCATCTGTAAACAAGATATTTTCAACATTTTTTAACACGGAGGAGCGTAGCAACGCCTTGCATCTTTGCAGTCGCAAATCTTTCGTTTTTTTTGTGCCAGATCTTGAGCGTTTCGGAGCTTGTACGGCTTCAGATTAAGCTTTGATTTTGCAATGGTTCGCACTGTTTCACGGTTTACTCCCACTTCCTTAGCGATTTTTCTCATTGAGCGCCTTGGATTTCGCTTGATTCGTTTACGAATTTTTTCTGTTAAACCAGTAGTGGCAACTGTTGAAAATTTTCCCCGGTCTCTATCACCAAAACCCCCAGTTTCATTATATCGAATAATAGCTCGGTCTTGACAAATTTAAAGCCTTTGCAATTTGACGGCTACTATAATTTGCCAAATGAAATTTCATAATTTCACAACGAACATTTTCCTTGTCCATTTTTATGGAAATTTCAAAATGTAATAACAAAAATTCAAATGAAATTAAAAGCAAAGCCAATGATGAATGAATTTGCTTTTTAAATTAAAGTAACGGTAAATGGCAAAGCTTGCTGCAGAGTATTAAACTTGCGCCACTTTACAATTGTCACCCTGTATACGTTCTACAAATTAATAACTAAAACCTTAATTATGTAGCAGGAAACAAGCTTAAAACATTTCATAGTTTATAACTTATAATTGAAAACTGCATTTATGCACGTATATATTTTAATAAAAATGAAATTCCCACAAAAGTAGATAGAAAAAGAAAATACAATAAAAAAAGAGAAAAGTATTAAATTACAAAGTTTTGTTTTTTTATGCAGGCAAAAAAGTTTTGCACACCACACCAAAAAAAAAAAAAAAAAACTTTTTGCATACGTTCCTCGGACGAGCACCGAATAGAACGAGGGAGCATACACAACAATCTGGCAACATTATGTTAACTTTATTGTTTTCATCTCAACACACACAGCAAAAAAAAAAAATATAAAAAATATATATAGTATAATATTCAAATATATATATGGGGCAATCCATGCCAACAAATTCCTGAAATCAACATTCTCATTTTTGGTTTCGCTGAAACTTGAAAGTCTTTTTATGTTCAACCTGAATAGGAAGTACAAACGGCAAGGCAGCCATTCGAGCATTATGCTCCACTGAGATCACCTCTAAACTGGTGTGGGACTGTTTGAGCAAGCTCAATCAGCTGGGCAAGGACAATAAAGTCGCCCTATGCTGGATTCCTGGATACTTAGGAATAGAGGGCAATGAGCAGGCAGACGAGCTTGCTAGAAAGGGAGCAGCGACCACTTTCGTGGGACCTGAACCCTTCTGTGGAATAGGAGATAGCGTAATCAGGGAAGTACTCAGGCAGGAAGAGAAGAACAAGAGGCAAGAACTTTTTAATAATCTTCCGGGACTGAGGCAATCCAAAATGCTTCTAGGTAACTATAACAAGAATAGATACGCATTCTGCATTGGTCTCAATAAAAACAGACTGCGTATATTAGCTGGTGTTCTGACTGGGCACTGCGGGCTCAGAGAACACCTTTGCAAAATAGGAGTTGAGGAAAGCTCAATATGTAGGTTTTGTAATGAGGAAGCTGAATCATCCGAACATATCTTAGCTCAGTGTGAAGCACTGATCCACAAAAGAATGAAATATCTGGGTATGTACGAAGTGCCCAGTACAGAACTAGCATCCATAGCTCCGGGCGCAATACTCAAATTTTTGAGGGAGACTGGACTGGATGAAGCACTCTAGGCAAATCAGACTAGATAGAGAAGAGGGACGTACAATAGATCTTATAGGTCGCGATACAAATATATATAAACCTCACTAATACAATACAATACAATAGGTGGGAAAGCTTTCTTGATCAGTTTTTGTGAATTCGTTCATGAGATAAAAATTTTCGAAAATTCTGATAGTATGGAATTTTTGATAGTAAATAATTTTGTAGTAAATGCGTAAATTTTAATTATTTTTTTAAATACACTTTTTGATTCAAAAATTTGAAACTTTTTTAATAAAGTTTTTTTCAATTTTAAGATTAAAATCTTGTTTTTCAACATGACTGTAACGATCGATTTTCTTTTTTAAATTCTTAAAAATACTACTTTCAGTTCCATCAATTTAAAACCTAGTCTCATTGCGGGTAATTGGTCTTACTATTTTTTTTAATTTTAAAAATTTATGAAACCGATTTTTTTAAATTTAAAACTTCTAATATATGGAAGATTTCATATCACGTGGATTCACTTTTAAAATCGATTGGGCTCAAGCTTGTAGTCAAGCTTAGTCCTATTGGGTATTTGTTACCACACCAATTTTGAACGAGATTGGTCAAAAACTCGCAGAGTTGTAAGGGATAGAATTTTAGTCAGGCAACCCCTGTTTCGGATCCATGTAACTAATCACCTATTGTACGAGGGTTGCTACTTAAGTTTTAAGATATGGCAACACCAGTGTAGATATGTCAAATCTGACATCACTTGAAAAATTCATCTCTGCCAAAAAATAAAATTAAATCGTGAACATTTTCTTGTAATGATTTTTTATGATTTTCGACGTGGATTAACTCAACAACAGTCAGCCGATCAACTCTCTTCTACTATTAGTGATGAAGCACCATTCCAAGCCACGGTGTTTCGCTGGTTTTCGGAATTCAATCGTGGTCGTAGTTCGCTCCAGAACGAATTTCGTGAAGGTCGTCCAAAATCGGTTGTTGTGCCAGAAAACATCGATGCTATGCGTGTACTGATATTGCAAGATCGGCACGTGACTTATCGTAAGATTGAGGCATGCTTGGGCATTAGTTCCACTCGTATACATTCAATATTGCATGAACATTTAGCGGCCAAAAAGATTTGTTTGCGTTGGATACTGCATAATTTGACAATCGCCCAAAAAAAAACTCGTGTCGATTGGTGCAAAGAAATGTTGAAAAAATACTTCAAAAGACGTCTATAAGATCGTAATAGGTGACGAATTATGGATAACTAAACAACAATCGACTGTATGGGTGTTCCAAATCCAACAAAAGTTGTTCGCGCACGAAGCACTTCGAAGCAAATGGTCGATGTTTTTTCCGAAAACTGATCATGTGGCCACCGTGTGATTAAAGCAACGTAGAATAGTCAATTCTGAATGGTACACCATCATTTGTTAGCCAGAAGTGTTCGGAGAAATAAGGAAAACCAACCGCCGATGACGAATCATTCTCCACCACGACAATGCGAGCTCTCACACATCGGCTCAAACGAGAGCACTGAAAACATCGAATTGATGGGTCATCCGCCGTACAGTCCTAATTTGGCACCCAAAGACTTCTTTTTATTGCATCACATAAAGAATAAATTGCGAGGTCAACGTTTTTCGTCGCCTGAAAAAGCGGTTGATGCTTTCAAAACACATGTTTTAGAGTTACCTCATTCGGAGTGGAAAAAGTGCTTCGGAAATTGGTTCAAATGCATGCAAAAGTCTATTGATCTATCTCAAAACTTAAGTAGCAAATTTTTATTCAATTTATTGATAGATAGATAAACAAGTCTGGGTCCACTTTCGGACATCAAAGTTCTCAAAGGAAAAGACTTGAGCTTTTTTATCGCATATCTGATTTATCGCATATATCAACTGATGCTTTACTGTAATGGCACGCAGCCAAATCAGGTCCAAAGAAAGCAGAAACTGCGTGCTGCTTTATGAATGGCAAAAGTCTTTTTTTGCGGACACTCCCGGACAAGGCCGTTTTTAGGGAGGAGTTTTGGGGGTTCTGAACCCCCCCCCCCCCGCCCCCCCGAAATGTGGAAACTTTATTCTAATTTTTGAGATTAATTTCCAAAGGTTAAAAAAAAAGTCAAAATAAAATCTATTTAACGACATTTTTTACTTTCATCGGTTTTTTTTTTCAAAAAAGTCGAATATAAAAAATAAATTTGAAATCTTAGTTACACTATGCCATCAAATCCAATTTGTTTTCTTCGACATGAGGTTTGACTACGGATTCAAAAAGAGAAGGTGATACTGAGCACTCCTGCATTCATAGTTTTTCTGGGTCAGTAACTGTTTTTGATTTAAGGTTTCGTCCTGAATCAGTTTGAAAAGTTTACAAATTAATAAAAATAGAAAAAATTATCGGATCCTTGTAAAATAAGACTTGCTTGAACCCTATTTTTTTCCAAAACGTGACGTGATGGAAAGTTTTTGACCTCAGATTCGTGTTCAAGGTGAAAAATTCTTTCGCAAAAACTCCATCTAATTAGCAAAACACATCTTAAAATTAATTTTTTAACGCATTATTGCTCAGAGCACCACGACTAGAAAGATCTCTTTCAATGCTGTGACTTCACGAAATTAGGGGATGTAAGCCAACCTCATCCGGGTTCCTTATCATTGATAATGGCTCAAATTCCCAATGATGATCATTTGAAAAAAATGAGCCTCTACTATTTTTGGTAATTCTTTTGAGGTTGGGTACATCATCCGAAGTGGGAAGTCAATGAGTTAATGAAATTATGTCCCTCACGATAATAAAAAATGCACTAGAATGCGCATTGAATAATATTTATTTAAAAAAATTTAATTTGATTATTCTGTGGATTTTTTGTCACTTATGGCCATTTTTTTGAGGTCAAGATTAAAAATAATCGAAAAATTTTTCCTAAAGTTTTAAGACACTTATCTACTTTTGTTCTTAGTCTGATAGGATCCATCAAATGTATCATCGATTTAATATATTGTATTTTTAAATCAGGTTGATAAAAATTATTTATGAATATTTTCTTCAAATGAAAACCCCCCCCAGAAAAAAATTTCTGGCTGCTCCCGGATATATATAACGGAGTTAATTGTCCCAGTTGTTAGAAATGAACTGATTCGTCTACCACAGCTACAGATTGCCTGCCACACCAAAAACTTCTTGGGGAATTTAGGCTTCTTCAGGGTTTTATACTGCTCCTGGACATTTTTTTTGCAATCTGCAACATAAAAATCCACACCTGGAAGCTGTGAAAAGTTACCCAGTACATAAGTCTCTTCGTTCATAATGCAGCAATCAAAATTCCTTATGAAATAACGGTGCAATATTTTGGCTTGCTCTTTTGTCACGCTATTCTTCTTCGAATTTCTGTCTGGAACTTTTTGGACCTGGTATGACTTCAGCCCTGCTTTCCTCTAAATTTTTCTAACAAAAGTTTCAGAGCATCCTAGATTTTCAGCCACTTTCCTACCTGATATATTGGAATTTTTGTTTTAAGAGCTATCACCTTCTTTTTGCCACTTCCTTGCTTCCTATTAATGGTCAGGCGTTCATTGTATACTTTAATGACACACGAAACGGTATTTCGCGAAACCTGTGCTTTTCGAGCAATTGCGTTGAAAGTCAAATTTGGATTCTCATTGCGCAGTCTAATATTTTTTTGAACGCCTTTCTATTTTGGTGATCATTTTGAAGCCAAAAGCTATCGAATGATCTCAAAATTTGACATGAGAACTTAGACATGTTTAACAAAGCTACTTTGATGTCAAGAAAAATTTTAAATTTGAACTAGGAAAACGCTATGAGCAAAAACGTATGCACCAGTTTCATCGTGCGCAAACCTTAATCAAGTAAGCTTGTATATAAGTGAGAAGAATATAAAAAGATATTTGATTTGTAGAATTTATTGTCATGGATTGCCCCATATGTAAGTATCCATACACGCACACATGTGTGCTATCAAAAATAGCAACAAGAACAAAAACAACACCAACAGTAAAAAGAAACAAAAACAGTGAAGAAAATTGACTACTTTGTTATAATTTTATTCAAATTTTTGACTATGCGCGCAGTAAAAGTTTTTGTTTTTTTTTTTTTTTTTTTTTAGTAGGTACCTAGCAGTAGTAGTAACATTTCTTTTAGTTTCTGCTGTTTGTAGATGTCTTTTTTTTCGTTTTGCATAAAGTTACTACCTACTACACAATCTACTACTTTTTCTACTACTATGTGTTTTATTTCTCTTTTTTATAGTGTTTTTTATTTTTTGTAGTAGTGCAATATGTTTGGTTAAATTGCAACCGCAGTGTAGTAACAGTACAAAACGCATACAAATTGCAAATACACTCACATTTGAACATACATACATACTCGTATATGTGCACACACTCACTCAGAATATGACCGTCTTGCGTATCGTTGTTTGGTAATATCAACTAAACTTTTTTGTTGCCAGTTGCCAGTTAGTGTTGCTGGTTTTTGTCTTGCCGCGCATACATACAATGTCTGTACATTGCGAACGATGAGTAAGAGTTTGTGATCCTGAACCTGGTACTCGCCCCCACTCCTCACCTTTTTTTTTTTTTTTTTGTTATAATTTTATGCTCTTTCCCGCTTTTACAATGAATGTGGACGTTGCACTATTTGTTGCTGAATTTATTTGCCATTTTTATTTAGAATTGAATTTCTAAAACAAGTCACGTTTTCTCAAATGCTCACATCAAAATGAAACAACAACAACAACCACTGCCAGCACGATGAGTATGTACAATATGAAGCAGTGGAAACGAAAGGATGTAGGTATGTCGTAAATGTTTGAGTGTCTGTATTTGCATTTGTGCTTGTACAAAACTTATGCAGCATTTCCGGCCATTGCAAATAAATACTCGAATTTGTGTGTGTGTGTGTGTGTGTGTGTGTGTGTGTGTGTGTGTGTGCATTCAAATGGTTATAATTTTCCAAGTTTATTAATATTAGATTTTTGTTTTGATATTTATGTATATTTATAATATTGTTATAACGCCACTGTTGCATTTTGAGAGCCAAATACTTTTAAAATTTACAAAACTCTTCAAAAACGTGTGTTACATAAACAGATATATTTCAAAAAATCTTTATACCCACGAAGTCAGGATTCTGATTTTTTTTTTTCAAATCTAGTGATGTTTTAGGCAGGGCCGAATTTAGACGAATTGACGCCGAAAGTAGTTTTAGTTTTGACGCTCTTTTTGGATTGGATGGGGAGAGCTAAAAGAGAGAGCTAAAGAGAAGGCTAAATCGGTAACCACCAGGCTTTTAAACCCATTCCGAACTCACAAATTTTTTTGAACCTGAATTCAAACCTGCACCAGGTTTTGTTGAAGAGTACGGGCTCAAGTTTTCTTCAGATGATAAATCCTAGAATTCAATGGAATAATGACACTGTACAACAAAATGGGACTTAAAAAAAAGTATTTGAGTTGTGTCCCAGTTTTTATCGGATATTTTTGGTCGTTGATTATGAACCTATAAAATTTTTTTCCGGATCACGTTAGGTCTCGTGTATATTCATAAATCTTCGTTTTTTATTTAATTTAATACCATTTTCATTTTTTTTTCTTTTAGCTTTTCTACACGAATCATATCATTTTAGGAGTTTTGATTGAAAAAAAAAAACAGTTTCCATAAAATTTCAATTTTTTGTGTATATTTCAAAAAACGAAGATCTACTATTTTATTTACTGAAGTTAAATTTCCGGCCATACTGTTGTTTCTAGATGGTCACCCTATAAAGCCACCGCAGTTTGCTGCTGTCAGAGTTCGGTACTAAAAACCAAATTATTTTTTTTTTTTTGCTCGATCCTGAAACCTATTGAGGGAATTATGCTTCAACTGCTTGTATGGAAAATCCGGCTCTGGTTTCAGGTGAAAGTTTCCTCATGTATCGATAACTGTAAAAGCTTCCCATTTAACATTTCTTTGTCTAATTGCTCTAATTGTCATATGACAAGTCATCTGACTTGTCATCTGACTTGTCATATGACTTGTCATCTGATTTGTCATATGACAAGTCATCTGACTTTCCTGTACTTGAATTGGTCGAGTAATTCAGAATCTTATGAGTTTTGTTAATTTTTGTTGCAATGCCCTAAAAATGGACAGAACTTCGTAGTTTCACAGCCAATTACCCATTTTTTATAACTTTTTTAAAAACTTGCAAAGAAAAATATTCAAAAAATTCTAAAAAAAAAAAATTTATTTATTTTAAAAATATTCAAGATTTTGGAAAAATTTTGGAGATTTCAGAAATACGAAAATCTGGAATTTGAAATTTCAAAATCAATGCCAACTATAGATAGGAAATTTTTTTTTCGCTCCTTTGTTATGATTTAATTCAGGTCTAACAGCAACAGTAAAACCTATCAACCTATCACTATTACGGTTAGACATGAAAAGGTAAAACCAAACCATCTATCTAGTAAGGATGACGGTCCTAGTAAGTGTCCCGCTTAATCCTTGCCAACATGCATACAGGGCAGGTAGATCAACAGAAACAGCCCTGAATCAATTGACAGACGTACTACAGAACACTCTAGAACCAAAAGAAATAGCTTTATGTGCGTTTTTAGATATCGAAAAGGCTTTTGATAACACCAAGCTTGAAGCAATACAAGAAGCTCTCATCCGTAGAGAGGTTAATAGTACCCTGGCATGTTGGATGGGAACCATGCTGAAGACTAGAGCAGTCGAAATACCGATGAGTACAGGCTCTCTAGTAGCAAATACCACAAAAGGTTGTTCACAAAGTGGAGTTACGTCCTCGCTAATGTGGAGTAATTTCATAGACGAACTTCTAGAGGAATTAACAATTACAGGACTTATGATCCAGGATTATGCCGACCATGTAGTATTAATATCTAGAGGTAAATTTGAAAATACTCTAAGTGATTTAATTCAATTAAGACTAAAAGTCACGAAAAGATGGTGTTTAAAAGTAGGGCTGAATATTAATCTAGCGAAAACTACAATTGTACCATTTACAAGGAAACATAAGCTTAAAAACTTGAAGACTATTCTTTTGGATATTACGAAGGTGGAACTACATGCAGAGGTAAAATTTCTGGGAATTACTTTCGACTAGAAATTACTCTGAAAAACAAATGTTAGTAACATAACAAAGAAGGCTACAAGAGCACTTATGACCTGTAGATTCATTGCTGGGAAAAGTTGAGGATGTACACCAAAAATACTACGACGGATGTATATGGTAATTGTACGACAAATGATCGCATATGGAGCGGTTATCTGGTCAGATAGAACGAAGAGGCAAACAGCTGTTTATGAGTTGAATACTTAAACTTCAAAGCATATGTTTGCGTAACTGGGGCAATGAGAACGTGTCCAACAGCGTCCTTGGAGGTTCTTTTATAATTAACACCTATCCAGATGCAGGCGAAGAGAGCCATTTATAGAATGTCTGGAGTATATATCGGGTCAGACCATTGCCTAAAACAGAAGAAGTTTCAATACCGAGAGATTACATGATACCGCAGTTTAGTTTCAAAAGTTTAAAACACAACTAAGTAATAAAAAGGATTGGGAAGGTTACTGATGAAGGAGCAGGAGCGGGGGTATATGAGTCAAGGATAAAACTTCGACCCCATGGATAAATACACTGGTATCTTCCAGGTGGAAATATACGCCATAGACAGGTGTGTTTACTTCAACCGGAACTAACGGAATCAGAACATTGCGATTCTAACTGACAGCCAAACGGCTATTAAGGTACTCGAATCCTATCAGATAACCTCCAAACTGTTTAGGTAGTGTCTTGAGAAACTTAATACGCCTGGCTTGGAGAACAAAGTCTGGATACTTTGGGTTCCAGACCATGTAGGAATAGCAGGTAATGAGAAGGCAGTTGAGCTAGCACAAAAGCGGACAGAAATCCCATTTGTAAAACCCGAACCCGTTTTTGGAATAGGAAAAAGGTTTCTAACCATGATGTTAAAAAAATAAAAAGAACAACTGCGAACTCCATGGTTGGTTAAGTTGGTTAAGGTGGCTGATCCACAGCCGACCCACTGTAAGTCACAATTAGCGCTATAGAGCCGTTTTGAAACCACTTCCTCACCGAACTGGTATTAATGATGCACTCTTACTAAACCTACCCCGTAGAGTTTAGGTATCCTAGCAGACTATTTAGACTGACTGCCGATCAATCGGACTAGCTATCGAGGAAATATTTCCCCAGGAACCTATATCTTGTCCTCGCCAAGGCTGGACATTCACAAAGTAAATGGGAGATTGTTTATAGATTGTTCATCTAAGTTTCCGCAACTTCTGCAGTGGGTGTCAAAAGGGATGCGAAGTTTTTTTGCTTGGGTACCTATACACCAGTGGCCGGTGTAGGCTGCTGTTAACCTAGCAGCGTCGGTACGATCCCTGGTTAAAAACTCGCGAGACCATCATACTGAGGTAATCTGGCAGGAATGGAACATATAAACCAAAAAGATTTAAGGAATGTATGAATTTATCAAAAAAGAATCTGAGAATTATAACAGGTATTCTAAGAAGACACTGCAGGCTGAACTGACCTGACAAACCTGAGAATATGAAGAAAGAGCTATGTAGATTTTGTGAGGAGGATATCAAAACTCCAAAACTCATTCTAAGACAATGTTCTATACTTATGCAAAGCCGGAAAATGTACTTGAGAGATTACCAAATAGCAGACGGCATGTTGAAAAACTTAGAAATAGGCTTTATACTAAAATTCATAACGGGTATAGGACTTATATAAATACTATAACCCTTTAAGGATTATAGGGGTCATAGAAATAATATGCTATGAAAACACTATAATCCTCGAAGGAGGCACAATAGTTCCTTAGGACGCGGTGCACATCTCCTAACATAATAATCAACCTATCTACTCTTGATACCTTAATTTTTCGAACTTATAGCTATAAACATTTTCAGAATCATTCCAGTAACTTCAAAGCTTACAAATTAAGTTCATTGCGTAAGCATTTGTATTAATTTTGTAAAAATTTATCAAGAACTAAATTAACCCGGGCAACGTCAGGAGCACTTTAAGAACTACATAAAAATAAAAAATAAAAAAAATATTTCTTTATGTTTTTCTTGGAATTTTTTTATTTTTCATATTTTCGTGGGTACATTTTGTTTGTTTTGTCTATTTTATTTAAGTTTTTTGTTGTGCAACTGTTGTATGTGCGAATGTATATGAGTGTGTGCAATACAATAGCAAAGCAATAACAACAATAACAATAATAAAACGTAAACAGAAACTTTTCATAACTCAGCAAAAAAAAAAAAAAAAGTATAAAATTTTGCAATAATAAAGTTTTGTCTTCGCTACGGTGTTGAACTTGAAGTTGAAGAAGCTCAAGCAGCTGAAGAAGAACTGAATGGTTCGCTTGGAACCATGTGCGTGAGCAAATGCGTTCGGATTCGTTTGCGAATGCGTTTGCATTTTTTTTTTTTTTCGTATATATTTTTGTTTATTGTCTGTATGTATTAAAATTTTAAATAATAAACTTTTTCACATATTTGCATACAGAATGATAACAAAAACAGCAACAACAAACGACGAAACAACAACAGCAAAAAAGTTACAAAAACAACAAATAAACAAAAACAAAAATAAGTTACACAACAAATTATTAATTGCCTTTTGTTGAGTAAGTAAAATGCGTATTCGATGAAATAACGGGGGTGCTTGGGGGTCTGTATTGAACGACTGTACGTACGCAAGAAATTCAAACCTTGATGCGTAAATTTCTTTGGTTTATGTAAATAAAATATTTTCTGACTTTCTTTCATTTTTTTTTCTTCTTTTACTTTTTCTTTCTAAATGAAATTTATTATTCTTTCATTATATGTGCAAAAAAAAAAAATAAAAAGAAATATTTTTGTATTTCCTGGTTTAGCTTTATTTTGCTATGCATAACCTTCTCAGTGGCATAATATTTCAATAGCAGCAGCAGCCACGACGCACACAACTGTCAACTCAATATGCGTAAATTATCCTCATTCTGCGTTCCTTTCCTTTAATAAATGTTTGGTGCTTTTCAACGAGCTTCCCAATTTTATGTTACACTAACTTTATACGTCGTCGTCGCCATTGTTGCAGACCGTAACCGATCGATAAAGGTGTCAAGTCAAATCGATTCAATGACAGAAATTTTTTCTACAGAATTCTACTCACTACATTAAAGTAACAAAACTTTTCACATAAATTAATTTTTTTTTTTTTTTGTGTTTGTTGAGAAAAGTTGTGCTATACTAGGTTTCTGTGGATACACATATGAAAAGTCATATGGTTTGTCATATGACTTGTCATCTGACATGTCATATGACTTGTCATCAGACTTGTCATCTGACTTGTCATATAACCATTTTATTTACCTGTACTTCCCCCTAATCCTCAATCTATTCAGCACTCATTAATTTCATAACATTTCCTGAATTGTGTTTCTTTTGTCTAACAAATATGTTCACATGAATTATGATTTGACATGTCATTTGATTTAACTTTTGATTACATAAGTATAGAATAGTGGTAACTCTAAGTACATAAATATCCAACTGTTAATATATGAATACGAAACTCTAAGTAGACGAATATGCTTAATGAATTACAACGAATAAAACTTACTTATCATCCAGAGTTTGAACTATATCGGCGTTTATTACTACATTACAGTGGCGACGAGATAAAAAAACAAATATTTTTTGGAAAAACGTGTGTTAGATGGCTGACAAAGAAAACAGCAAAAACGAAGGAGAAAAATCAAAATCTAAAGTAAAAATAGAAAATTATAGTATTGGTTCTCAAACAAATAGTGAAAAGAAAATGGCTTTATTGGGAAATTTATCAAATTATAAGGAAGAAGAAGACTGGGACATTTATAAGGAGCGTTTGGATCATTTTTTCATATCCAACGAACTAACAGAAGAGAAGATAAAAGTCTCTACATTGTTAACCTCCATCGGATACAACCCATATTCTTTATTACGTAATTTGTGCCATCCAGTAAAACCAGGTGATAAAACGTATGTTCAGCTCTGTGATTTAATGTCAAAGCAGTTCTCGCCGAAAAAAATCATTTTTCGTGAAAGAAGAAAATTTTATGATGCTAAAAGAGAAGTAACAGAAAGAGCCTCCATATGGTATGCACGTGTTAGAGCATTAGCAGCAACATGCGAGTTCGATGGAATATTATCAAATGCAATCCGGGATAAATTTGTTACATCTTATGGTGAAGGAAAAATTTTTGACCGATTATGTGAAGAAGGCGACAAGTTGACATGCGAAACGGCATTGGAAATAGCACAAAAATATGAACGTGTTCAAGAAATCAACGACGTCCATTTTATTAGAAAGAAGAACAGCTACAAGAAAAAAGTGCAACAACAACAGCAGCATCAGCAAAAAGAAAACTGTTTTCGTTGCGGTAAAAAAAATCATGCAGTTGAGAACTGCAAATACGCAGGCTACAAGTGCAACAAATGCGGTACCGTTGGACATTTGGCGAAAATGTGCAAAGCAAAGAAGGCAAATTTTATAGAAAATGGAGATGCTTCAATTAATTCAATGGCGAATCAGGGCAGTAAATTTGATGATTTTGCAATTTTTAGTATTGATTCAGTAAATTCAAATATGCAAATTAATTATATAAATCCAAATCCTTTTACAGTTAAAATTAGTATATCGAATGTAACATTACTAGCAGATATTGATTGTGGTGCTTGTATATCGGTGATGCCTGTGCAGGTTTTCAAAGCAAAGTTTCCTACCCATAATTTGAGAGCATCCGAGGCCAAGTTGCAGTGTTATGATGGTAATTTTCTACATGTATTGGGTGAATTCATCTCATATGCAGGTGCCGAGAATCGTGTGGTTTTCGTGGTCGTGGACTGTTTCCAAAAACACGTGCTACTTGGTAGGAACTTTATAGGTATGTTTAATTTGGAATTTAAACCGGTGAATCAAATCGTGGATACAAATTTAATGCAAAATACAATGTTTGTAAATAATAATGCAAAAAAAGGTAAAGGAAAATTAACGTTAAAATACATTTTGGATAAACATAAGGCTTTATTTGACGGAAAATTAGGGAAATACAAATTCGCTAAGATTAATCTCGAACTAAAAGAAAACGCTAAACCAATATTCTGTAAACCGCGTCCAATTCCATTGGCTTTACGAAGCGACGTAGAAAAGCAATTGCATGAATTAGTTCGCGTGGGTATTTTAAAACCAGTTGAAAATAGTGAATGGGGAACGCCATTAGTACCGGTTTTGAAGCCAGATGGTTCAATTAGAATTTGCGGTGACTACAAGGTTACGTTAAATAAAGTTATTAAAGATTTCAAACATCCAGTACCGACCGCCGAAGACATTTATCTATCGGTACAAGGCGGTGATAAATATACCATTTTAGATATGTCTAACGCGTATAATCAGTTCGAATTGGACGATGAATCAAAGAAATTGGCTACTTGGTCAACACACATAGGTCTGTTTAATTCAGATAGGCTCCCTTATGGTGTCTATACCGCAACCGCAATTTTTCAACAAAAGGCGGAAAAAACAGTACAGGGTATTTCTGGAGTACGTAACATGATTGACGATTTTATAGTTACGGGCGAGAATGATGACACGCACCTGGACCGTTTAGATAAAGTTTTACAAAGATTCGAAGATGCGGGTTTTAAACTAAATTTAAAAAAATGTAAGTTCATGCAAGATGAAGTGCGATATTTAGGCCACGTAATTTCTAAAGATGGGTTAAAGAAAACCAATGAGAGAGTTTGAACTATATCGGCGTTTATTACTACATTACAGTTACAAATTAATGTATAATCAAAACATTTTAATCGTGTTTTTCTTGACATTTGAAGATAACAAAAATAAATACCTTTCAAGTCAGTTTTTAATTGTACTGTGAAGAATTTCATTGTCACTTACCTGAAAAGAAAAAAGATAGAAAAAATTTTTATTTTTTATTACAGGAACATTTTTTTTTCTTTTTTTAAATAAATTTCACATGTAAAGACATGCAAAGAAAAATATCTCATTTTATATACTACAAGTTGAGGGAAGAAAATATATAAATGTTTATTTTACTTAAGCCATTGCGGTTGTATTTCTTTTCAGCGCGAAATTCTTCGAAAGAATATCTCGTTTAGAATTTACATTTAATTAAAAGATAAAAAGTACATACACACTCAAATACACAAACAACGTGAAAGAAACCATAAGATTGTGCTAAGCACACAGCAGAAGCGTGTGTAGAAAGGAGGGCGAGGGGGAAGAGGAAGTGGCGAATAATTATTGTGAAACCGTTGGGTTTTTTTTTTACTAAGAGTAGAATTTCCTTAAGCATAAAAAGCGAAGTTCTAGAGCAGTGACGGTCACATGTGCTTGAAAAGTATTTGCAAAAATCTGCTCAATTGTTGCTGTCTCTTTCTCTTCTCACATATTTCCGTGGAAAATCTTTTTAAACATTAATGCATAGGTACGAATTTGGTTAATAGTGTAGAATGGCCGTCACTGTTCTAGAGTGACTCTTATTCTCTGGAATACTGGTGAGAAACGTACATGCCTTACAAATACCTATACGCTGTATGTGCAGCTTATCATATAAGCAGAATGTACACGAAGCAAAAAAAAATATGTGTAAACAAATGCTGAAAGGCGATAGTAAGACCAAAGAAGCAACACTGTCAGCACGTTTTCAAAAAAAAAAAAATCAAACCAAGAATATAAAGCAGTGAGAAAATAGCGCTAAAAAGATATGATAAAGAAAAAAAAATATAACAAAAATTGCACAAAAGAATTGAAAATTTTGTAATAATATGTTCAGGGGGAAAACGGTAACAAAAAATATAAACGATGAAAACAAAAACAACAAATACACAATAAAAAAATGAAAAAAAGAATGGTGTGAAATTTCATTTAATTACTTAAATATCTAAAAACAAAAAGCTGAAAAAAGCAACCAGGCAAGCAGGAAGGCAGTCTAGAAGTGTGAATTGTAAAGCAACTATTTACTACTCACTCAAACTCAATGAGGTTCAAGATAAATGCTGATGATGTAGATGATGATGATGGGAATGATGAGCGATGAAATAATGAAGGGTGTAAAAATAATGAAACAGAACAGAAGAAAAGAACTCAAGAGAATTGAAAAAAAAAGAAGCAAATCTACTGAATTACCTAATAATGAAATAATGGATAAAAAATATTGCTTGCATATGTAAAAATAAAATCGAAAAGAAAAAAATCAGTTTTATGTAAGCGAAAATTACTTACTTGCCAAAAACCAAAACAAAAGAAAATGGCTATAAAACACATTTAAAATAAGTTGTAGTTAATGAAGGGCAGGCGGCAAAAGAATTTCAAAAGTGGGGGGAAAAAAAATCAATGCAAAGCATGAGCTGGTGAGGGCGATGCAACGATGTTAGGCGGGTGCCAGAGGGGGATATATGATAACACCGGAAGCAAAAAAAAAAAAAGTAAAAACAAACTAAAGTATATATAGAGAAAAGAAACAAAAACAAAAAAGCTGAAAGTAAGAAAATATTAACACGCAAACACTTACCCACCAGAGAAAGAGAAAGAACACAATCAAAACCACCTGAGGCCATACCACACCAAAATACACATACACACACATTTTTACAAATACACCAGCAAAAATGAGATAAGAAAACTGGGTACATATAATCTCAGAATTAAAAAAAAAAAAAAAAAATTGGTAGAAAGAAAAAATAAAAAATTTGTATGAAAAGTTTGCTGATCTCATTAGTTTTAACCCTCTCGATACTGTAGAAAAATCAGAGGATATAGCGCAAATTTGGAAAACGGATTCGTATTGTCTGAGCATCGTTTCTTGTTGTAATTTTTGATCAAAACAGACATTTTGTGCCTCTAAAGGTTTAAACTTTCATGGGTCACAGGTGACCCAGTGACCCTCAACGGGAATTTTTGACGAAATTTTTCCGTATATTTTTATTAGATATTTTTTTAAAGATAGACAAAGTAACTTAATATTAATTTTTCACTTAACCCTTTTTTGACCGTAAAGAAACTAAAATCGATCGAGCAAAACCGAGTCCAGATTCGCATTCTTCGACCACCATTTCATTGTGAAAAAGTACTCAAAAAGTTTTCATTGAAGATTTTAGGGTCACCGGTGACCCATAGCAAAACTCGTATTTCCAAAAAAGTAATCAAAACTTCTAAAATATGGGAAATCATGTTTGAGTAAATAGTTTTTTTCCACAATATATTAAAAATTGAAATTAAAGAACTATCAATTCTTTTTCCAAAACCAACAAAATTTTTAAAATTGATTGGATAGGTTTTAAAAATTGCATAAATTAATTATGTGACACTACGGTACCGAAAGGGTTAACAAAAATGAAGTTTGCTAAAAATTTTCTAAATTGAAAATAGTGCAAACATTTTGTTGTTGAGAATTGGCTGATTTTCTAGGACACTTTTGCTAACGTACAAGTTGTAAAGTAAAAGAAACAAAAATTTACTTAAAATTTATTCACTCGAAGTAACACATTAGTTCCTCGGTGTCAGTTTTTTTCATTCATTCATCCCCTAGACTGTAACTTGCTTTTTGACGAAATATTTGACTAATGTGAGCTTAAGCTGATCTGAGTGCATCTGAGGCATACCGAAGAACACTAAAGTAGATTCGGCTGTAGTTAACTAAATAATCAATTAACTATGCATTCAACTGCAACTAAATAAGTTGATAGTTGAACAAAGTAGTTAACTACCCTGTAGTCTGCTAAAAAGAGCAGAGTGAGGCGTAATGAACTAATTTTTTCAATTAACAAATAAATCAAGTATAATTTTAGTCTTAACCAACGAGTCATGACTAAATTTAATCCTGATTAAATAGTTAATCGTAATCTGTACTAAATGAGTTAGTCATTATAGTTAGCATTGACTTCAAAAATTCCAATTGCAGATTTTCATATATTTATCTGACTATGTCGCTTATAGGAAATAAAAAATATTTTAAAAATCGTTGGATATTATAAATTATAAATTTTATTTCGCCTTTTTTTTCGCTCCTTGGTCATTAATTATTGTAAAACAATTGTAAGCTGAAACTTCTTGAGTAGTTTTACATATCGTCGGGTATATGCCAAAACCAGAAGTGATTCACTATCAATCAGGATCGATTTATTATTTTTAAATCTTTACAATGAAAGATCATAGGTAAAAACTGGACGTAGATAGATGTTTGATTTATAATATATTTCTGATTGAGCTAGCGATTTAAAATTTTGTGACTTTTCTTAAGTATTCATTTTCTATATTTGAAAAAATTAAGTCTCCGAGTCATACAAGAATAATTATAATAATATGCATTTGAAATTACATCGGCTTGGCACTTGTGGTCTGGCCAGACCCGCACATGTTTTATATGACCAACAACACTCCAAAGTAGACTATGTTCGCTTCAAATGCATTTAATGAACCGATAAGAAAAATAGTATTTGCATTTCATCACAACACTCCATTTATAAACATTATATACCTCTACTTTATATTTTTTTTCTTATTTTTACCTAAGTACGTCCGCAAGGCACTAGGGACAATGAAAAAACCAAAAACATTTACTTGCTTGTTATATAAATGCACTTTAATTCATGTCCAAAAACGCAATATTCTTATCATTACATTTGTATGAAAATACACAGAGGTCTGGCCAGACCACATGTGCCAAACCAAAGTTTATCGAAACATGTGCCAAACAGAGGGTTAAGGAAGTTTTATAAAACTTACAGAGAATTTTTTCAAAATATGCCATGATTTAAAAAATTGAATTTTTATGAATTTCCATTTTCGATATTTATATGATAAAAATTACTTATATATGAGTTATAAAGATAAAAATCAGTTTCAATTTTTGATTTTAAAGAACAAAAATAAAAATTAATATAATTTTTATTCAGTGAGGAATAAAAGTAAAAATCATCATAATTTTTATTCATTGATCAACATAAAAAACATACTCATGTTACTAATATCAGAAATTATGATAAAAATTATTTGAGATTTTTATTTATATTTTTCTAAAATAAAAATATTGAGTAATTTTTTTTACTACAAAAAATTATTATAAAATTTTAATTGATTTTCATTTGTTTTGTGCTCCCAAAAAATCAAAAACAATGATAAAAATTATTTGAAATTTTTATTTATCTTTTTGTAAAATAAAAATATTAAGTGATTTTTTTTTTTACTACAAAAAATTATTATAAAATTTTAATTGATTTTCATTTGTTTTTTGCTCCCAAAAAAAATCATTATTTGAATTAAATATATATTTTTCTAAAATAAAAATCTCGAGTAATTTTTTTTTACTACAAAAAATTATTATAAAATTAAATTATTATAAAAGATTTTTATTTGGTTTTTGTTCCAAAAAGAAAATAAAAAATTATGATAAAAATTAATTGTGATTTTTATTTATATATTTCTAAAATAAAAATCTTGAGAGATTTTTTTTTACAACAAAAAATTATTATCAAATTTTTGCTCACAAAAAGAGGAATAAAAAATTAAGATAAAAACTATTTGTGATTTTAATTAATTATTTGTCAAAAATAAAAATCTTGAGTGATTTTTTTTACTCCAAAAATTATTTTTAAATGAATTGATTTGTTTTTGTTTTTTTTTTTTATACAACAAAACCATTAAAAAAAGCAGTTATTTTTCGACTTTTAAACATATTCTTCATGACTAATTCGATAATTTCACTATTGGAAACATTTGTAATAATTCAAATCGTAATCATCACTTCAGTCATGGCTACAACTAAAATCATTAGTCATTAGTCAACGGGACATGACTAAATGATTAATACAAATTAAGCCATTAGTTTGTGATTGGTGATTTTTGAATTTAGGCCAACACATAAAAAAAATTAGGAATTCTTCTTCAGAACCATTACGGGCATAGAATACTCTAACTTATCTTCTGTGAGAACTCGCAACTTTGACTCTCTCGCAGAAAAAACAAATTGCTCAAATAGCCTAAAGTTGTGTCCTAGGACTCTTGTTTTTTTACATGATAAGGTATCACAATTGGCTTTTATGATATATAACAGACATTTCAATCCACAGTTATGATAAAACATTTTTCACTGAAAACTAAATACTACACCGCTTTTTTATTGAGCGTAGCGTACGCATATCTACATACAAATTGCTAAGATGGGTATAAAATGGAAAATGGGCATAAATGCGGGTTTCCTTTTTTATCATCATCATCATCATCACCAACATGGCAAAGTTACTGTCTTCTTGGAAACTGATGTGGCTTACTTACGGTGATGACGATGTGTTGTTCTTGTTATTATTATGTATAATGATGATATTTTTGTTGTTGTTACTGATGTTGATGTTGATGATGATGCTGCTGTTGTTGTTGCTGTTATTGTTGTTGGTTGATGATAATGACAATATAATAGCATATATGATATGCCAAAAATAAAATAGCTAAAAATGTGAAAGAAGAATTGAAAGAAACAAGCAACAGCAGCAAGAGCAGCAGCAGAAGTAAAAGTAGGGTATCAAAAAGCATAAGTTGCCGCTTCAGCTTCACTTACCATAAGTAAATGAACGATACAAAAGTATCGAGCGCGCATGCATATAAACAAACAGAATAAAAAAAAAAAAAAAAAAAAAAAAAACAAAAATTGCTGCTGCATAAACAGCAAACAGCATTAAAAGCTATTCAGAAATACAAGAACAACAACAGCAGCTAAATATTGCCAACATCATGAAAAAGCACGAACACAGCAACAACAACAAGCAAACAATGCCAGTGACAAACACTACTTACTGCAAACATATATACGTACCTACTACCAGCGCTTTATATATACATATATATATATCACTTCAGTTTTCTACACTACTGTAGTTGTACTTATGCTGTATGTAATAAGATGCAAGAGCAGAGCGATGCAAATACGTTGTGGAATAACGTAAACAAAAGATTTTTATCGTTCGTCGTCATTTAAGTTGCGTATAGAGAAAATCGTGTGTTTTTTAGATTTCGCATAAAAAGAAAAAGCGTATGTAAACAAGCACGAAGATGCGGGTATGGGTACGGATATATATATAGGTATATATATTAGTAAGTCTCAAGAAGAAAGTGGTTGTAAATTATGACAATATTCTTCAGTTTTCAGGCTTCATTTTCATATATATATTTTTTTTTTTTTGTATTTTGGTAAATCTTGATAGAAATCTGTTTTAAATAAGCCGTTATTTACTTGAGATACAAGATACAAAATACTCATATGTAATGGTAGAAATACAGGCGCACCACACAGATTTATCGTAAAGATAAAATTCTTCAACTCGGTAGTCAAGTTAAAAATATTTACAAAAAAAAAAACAAAAATGGAGAAAGGCTAAAATGGAATTAAGATTGAAGAGGCAACAACAACATTTCTGCTGTTGCTGCTGTAAATTACAGGTAATAATTTGTTGATGTTATCTCCTTGTTTGCCTGTTGTTTTGTTCAGAAAATTAAAGAGAGGAAGCAATATACATACATGCATGTGAGTCTATGTGTAAATGTGTTGGGGATATTAAAATTCTTCAAAAGCACTGTGCAGCAAGGTACAGGGTTTCGTTGCAGCAAATGTTAACCACTAAGTTTTTAATTTTTTTTTTTGAATATTTTTTTGTTTGCGGCTGAAAGAACTTTTAGAATTTTTAGGATCAGCAGAGTTTGGCCCATTTACCCAATTTTTTGTATTTTAAAAGCGAGAAATTCATATTGGGAGTATGAATGTATAAACTCGTAATTGTGACTAACTTCATATCTATCATACGCGCCATTTTTTTGACATTGACAGCTATTCTATCTCGAAGAGCGCCAAAAATACTATAAGAATTGATCTGTCAAATAATTTTCATAATTTTGCAAAAGTGTTTTACTATAGCTGAAAATGTCGAATTTCGTGACAACAAAACAACATTTGCGGGAAGTTTTAATTTACTTCTTTCATTTAAAGAAAAACGCAACTGAAGCACATTGTTTACTCACTGAAGCTTATCCTGACTGTGCTATAGACGTTAGAATGTGTCAGGTGGTATGTGGTATGCCCGTTTCAAAAGTGGTGATTTTGATGTTGAAGACAGGGAACGTTCAGGCGGCCGGAAAAAGTTCGAAGATGAAGAATTGAAGGCATTACTCGAAGAAGATTCATGTCAAACGCAACAAGAACTTGCAGAATCTTTAGGAGTTGATCAATCAACAATTTCTAAACAATTAAAAGCATTGGGAATGATTCAAAAGCAAGGAAATTGGGTGCCGTACGAATTGAAGCCGAGAGACGTCGAACGACGATTTTTCACATGTGAACTGCTGATTGAACGACAGAAAAGAATGGGTTTTCTGCATCGTATTGTGACTGGCTATGAAAAGTGGATAGGTTACGATAACCCAAAGCATAAAAAATCATGGGGACCGCCCGGACATGCATCAACATCAACGGAAAAGCCGAACATCCATGGATCCAAGTTCATGCTGTGTATTTGGTGGGATATGAAAGGTGTCGTGTATTATGAGCTATTGATTCGAATGAAACGATCACTGGCAACCGCTACCGACTACAATTGATGCGTTTGAGCCGACCATTAAAGGATAAGTGGCCAGAATATGAGAATAGACACGACGAAGTTATTCTTCAGCACGACAATGCTCGGCCGCATGTTGCAAGGCAAGTAAAAACTGACTTGGAAACGCTGAAATGGGAAGTGCTACCCCACCCGCCGTATTCTCCAGATATTGCTCCTTCTGATTACCACTTGTTCCGATCGATGACACATGACCTGGCTGAACAGCACTTCCGTTCTTTGGAAGAACTCAAAAAATGGGTCGATTCGTGGATAGACTCAAAAGATGAGGAGTTCTTTCGACGCGGAATCCGTATGCTACCAGAAAGATGAGAAAAGGTTGTGGCTAACGATGGACAATACTTTAAAGAATAAATTTATAATCACTTTTTCACAATAAATGTTCAAATTACGAAAAAAATACGAGATAATACATTCATACTCAAAATATACTGTGTGACAATTGTAAAGTGACGCAAGTTTAATACTCTGCAGCAAGCTTTGCCATTTACCGTTACTTTAATTTAAAAAGCAAATTCATTCATCATTGGCTTTGCTTTTAATTTCATTTGAATTTTTGTTATTACATTTTGAAATTTCCATAAAAATGGACAAGGAAAATATTCGTCGTGAAATTATGAAATTTCATTTGGCAAATTATAGTAGCCGTCAAATTGCAAAGGCTTTAAATTTGTCAAGTCGTACGGTAGACCGAGCTATTATTCGATATAATGAAACTGGGGGTTTTGGAGATAGAGACCGGGGAAAATTTTCAACAGTTGCCACTACTGGTTTAACAGAAAAAAATCGTAAACGAATCAAGCGAAATCCAAGGCGCTAAATGAGAAAAATCGCTAAGGAAGTGGGAGTAAACCGTGAAACAGTGCGAATCATTGCAAAATCAAAGCTTAATCTTAAGCCGTACAAGCTCCGAAAAGCTCAAGATCTGACACAAAAAAAGAAAGATTTGCGACTGCAAAGATGCAAGGCGTTGCTACGCTCCTCCGTGTTAAAAAATGTTGAAAATATCTTGTTTACAGATGAAAAAAATTTCACGCTTGAACAGCATTTCAATGCGCAAAATGACCGAATGTAGCTAACATCATCATCGCAACAAAATAGGACTGTTGGCCGAGTTCAAAAGCCAGCTTCCGTTATGGTATGTGCTGGAGTTTCCGCTAATGCCAGAACCCCTCTAATATTCGTTGAAGAGGGTGTTAAAATTGACCAGGTTGTTTATCGGAGCATTTTAAATGAACATGTTCTTCCCTGGGCCCAAGATACATTTGGAAATGAAAACTGGACTTTCCAGCAAGATTCTGCACCTTCCCACATGGCAAAATTAACGCAAACATGGATAAAAGACAATTTTTCTTGATTCATAACATCTCAAGAATGGCCACCATACTCCCCAGACTTGAATCCAATGGACTACTCTATTTGGAGTATTTTAGAGAGTAAGGCTTGTGCATCTCAACACCACAGTCTGGAGTCGCGGACAAATTCATTAGAGAAAGCCTGGACTGAAATTGATCAGGAAGTCCTGCGGCGAACAGTCCTACGATTTCCGGATCGATTGAAGGCATGTGTGCAGGCTAAAGGAGGTTATATTGAATGAGGTGGGGTTCAAATGAATGCTTATATATTCAGCAATGTTAACACTTAATGGAAGTACGTCCTTTTGAAAATAACTGCTGAAATGTGTGCGTCACTTTACGATTGTCACCCTGTATATATTTTTTTTAATGCACGCATTTAAATTTCTTATTATTTCACCGTACGTTGCGTAGAAACTTTTTTTTGTTTTGTTCTTGCTTTCTTTGTGTACTGCTGAAGTTTTCTTTTTTCAACATCTTTAAAGTAGTTTAGAAATTACCGAGTTTTGTCTATTTATGGAATTTTGAAAAATTTTCAAGCCTAAAAGAAATCAGAACCACTGTTTCATATTTAATTAGGCGGTAAAATATTAAAAGAATTTTAGATATTTGCTCCACAGACTCTAAGCAATTTTCAGCAATTATCGCTTGCTCCACAATGTAATTGCATGCAATTTAAAAAGTTTAAAAAACAATTATATAAACGAAAAAATACGTTTAAAAAAATCACAGTTGCTCTTTAAATAAAAAACCACATAAAATTGTTACTTAAATATTTAAAAAAAAATAATATTTCTTTATGCTTTAGCGGCAAAAAATTCTTTGTTAAAGTCCTTGGTCGTAAAAAAAAAAAATTTGTACATATATAAAAAAAAAAGAAAAAATAATAATGTGAAAATAAATAAAATATCAGAAAAATATCAAAATAAAAATAAAAGCTGATATTGATGGAAACTATGCTGAGCAACGCTATCATCAAAAAAAAAATTATATGTATATAAAAAAAGGAAGAGGAAAAAAATTAGTAAATAAATATGTCCGGACACTGCTGGCTGCATAAATATTGAAGGAGCAGATGTTTTCAATTTCTGGCACTTCCACAATACCAACAACAACAGAGCGAAAATACCAACACCAACACAGGAATACAAACTTATGCTAACACTAGCACCAACAACAACAACAACAACGGTGACGCTGACTATGTTGATTTTGTTTGCTGCCGTTGATGATGATGATGATGATGACGAGGGCACACAACACACACAGAAAACTAATCGAGGAAATATTGATGGAGCAAAATTCCAACAGCAAAATTGAACAAAAATAAAAAGAGAAGAAAAAAAACATAGAAGGAAGAACGAAAAAACAAAAAAAAAGCTAAAACCAGACGTTGGGCAATTTAAATATACATACAATCACACACACACACATACACATACACATACATACATACACGTACAAACATTTACATATACTCGTATGTATGTGTGTATGCATATAAACGACGACGACGCGTGGAAAAGGAGCCAAAGGTTTGTTTTGGGTTAAATATGCGACTCGCGCGGCATGAGCATTTGAAAAAAAAATATATATATATAATATGTAAAATATCATCGATGAAGGCATAAACTAAACGTATACATTTTTACATTAAAGGGACACACACAGGGATTGGGGGGAAAGAGTAACGTATTTTGGGACGTTGATATATACCTATGTACATACCTACATATATACTTTATACTTTTCATTGTAAATTTTTTTTGCCTATTGAGTTATCAAAAAGAAAAAACAAAAAAAAACGAAAAATTGAAAATGAATTGAGTGGTAGAGAAGTTTTTAAAATAAATTTTTATAAACACTTGAAAATGAACGCAAGAACCACTTGAATTTATTGGAAAAATTAAGTGTTATTGATATACATATATGTTTTAAAGTATAGGCATGCAAACACATACACACACACACACACATAAAACCATGCATATAATATTTTCCGCTTGAATAAAGTTTTTAAATTTACATTATTCTGTATATGAGTAAATGATGAAATTGAAAATCTTTTAATGAAAATTGTAAAATAAATGTTTTTTTTTTTTCACTTCTATGAAATTGAAATATGTTTCATTTCAGTATAATTTATAGGCAATTTATTTTGCAGATTTAATTTTTAGTCATTTCTAGAAAAAGCTAATGAATTAGGTCGATTCTCAAAAAACATGATATCACAGGCTAAAATTTTGGCTGATTAGTTTTAACCTTTAACTGTGGAGGTGGTGATAAATTGTACACCACCTTGTGAAATAAAGTGCCAGTTTTGTTGAACTTAAAAAAAAAAGTTTTCAAATTTTAGAGTTATTTTAATGAAAAATGTTTTTAGCTTGTTTTCAAAGAACAAATAATTAACAAAAAACTTTTTTTTACTAAAATTTTTTAGTAAAGTTGAAAGGTAAAAAATTCACCTCCATAGTTAAAGGTTAACTAGTCGGTAAGGCCCCAGTAACTGGGGCTAGTTTTTTGCGGAAGAAATCTCTTTATGAAAAACAAATATCAAAAGAGAACCAAACTACTCGTTGGTGTTAGTTTTGTTATTTGTGTATGCAGCAGCGATGCCAACTTGCGGGGAATTCCTCCGATTTGCGGTGAATTTTACTGGGTGCGGGGAATCGGAGAATGAGCTGTTTTTTGCGGGGAAATTGAAGTCGTTCAGCTTTTAGTCATACAAGTCTATAGAATATTTTTTGTCAAATTTTTTGTAATGTAAAGCAATTAACTTAAGCAATATTTTATATTTTGGGTCTTAAAATCTTCGTCTTTTCTTAAGTGGGCCCTGTGATTTATTGGTTTGGAGAAATCGATTTTTAAAAAATTGCTTTTTGAAAGTATTATATTTCGAAAGTATTTTGTGAAAATTTCAAAGAGAGAGACGCGGAGTGCTTCCTATATATATAGACGATTATAGCGCCGAGTGTCAGCCAGGCTAAAACAGTTGCGCAGCGCTTCGACTTCCCTTTCGAACGTTGAGATAGCTATGTCTTAGTCCAGTACCTCCTGATTAATAACTCTTAATCCTTGCTGACTAATCTGTAAACTTACAAATTACGATCAGCTATCATAAAGAAAATGAAATATATTTTATATGTTAAAAACCAACCGAACGTCAAAATTTTGAATCCGTTTTTCTCAAAACAAGGTTTTCCCATTTTTTATTTGAGTCAAAAGAGAACCCATGTCTTCTCCTTTGAGAACTTTGATATACAAAAGTGGAATGATGCTTATTGATCTATAAAAATGAATGTCTAGTAACCTGAAATACTCAACGTTCAAATCTGGTGTGAAAACTTCTATCCAATAGGATTAAACTTTATGCAAGCTTGAGCCAGATCGATTTTGCGAGTGGGTTCGCTTGAAGTGAATTCTCCCATATGCCAAAAGAATTCCAGAATCAAAAAGTACATTTCTATTAATCTAACAGTCCCGTAAAAATTGTTTAAGTTTTGGAAAATAAGGTTCAGAAACTGTGGAGTTTCGTCAATTTTTTGAATATTATCTATTTATAGAATATAAATAGATATATCTACTGCTGTAAGAGGGCATTAGGAACAAGATGGGGTCTTCAACCTCGAGTCACTTCCTGGCTTTATTCAGCAGTGGTCGAGCCTAGTCTTCTTTATGGATCCGTCTTCTGGGGGCCAGCTACTTCAAAGGCGGTCAACCTTAAACCACTGGATAAGGTTAGAAGAACGGCAGCCATATTGATTACTGGGGCCCTCCGTACTACCTCCACAAAAGCTCTCTTCGCAATCCTTCATTGGTTGCCAACCTCACTTCTGGTCAAGCAACAAGCTAAGTGCTCTGCTGTCAGACTCAGTGCCCTAACTCGCTGGACCCGGTCAAACCTGGGCCATGCCAAGATTTTAATCCACGATAGGTCCGTACCAACTAACGTAGACTACATTTACCACACGTTCTTCACCCATATCCCCAGTAGAGAGGAATGGGTTAATGACGAGGTGGTCACTGACAATTTAATTGACATCTATACAGATGGATCCAAATCGGAGGAAAGAGTCGGCTGTGGCATCTTCTCTAGTAAGTTAGATCTCAGACTCTCTTTCCGACTTCCTGACCATTGCAGCGTCTTTCAGGCGGAAGTAATGGCTATCTATCAAGCGTCCAAGTGGCTTATTCGCAACGATTCATTCGATACGAATATCCGCATCTACACGGACAGCCAAGCAGCAATCAAGTCCCTTGCCGGTGTTTTCACTACATCAAAGCTTGTTCTCGACTGCCGATCTTCACTCAACATTTTGTCGAGTCACTCTCAGGTCCACCTATATTGGGTGCCTGGACATATGAATATTTCAGGTAACTGCAATGCCGACGAGTTAGCAAAACAGGGCTCGCAACTTACAGATATATCACCTACCTGCACCATTGGTGTCCCTTTTACGTCTATTAAATTAGCCATTAAGCAAAACTACCTTGAGGAAGCAAAAAGATCCTGGGTAGCGGAGCATACCTGTGGTATTACCAGGCTAACATGGACCACTATGGACAATAGACGTACTAGACAGCTACTCAACCTAAGCAGAAGCTCCATCAGCATAACGACTTCGGTGCTCACGGGACACTGCATAATGGGGAGACATGCTGCAAGACTTGGACTGCCATTCAATGACTTCTGTCGGGGCTGCGGCTCTGAGGAGGAGGAAGAAACAGTCCTTCATTTCATGTACGAATGCCCATCCCTGGCCAGGAGGAGACTAAAACTCCTGGGTTCACCTTTCTTCACTGTCCGAGCTATCATCCATAAATATTAAGAACATAGCCAGATTCATTATGGAATCCTCATGGTCCCCACTCCGTAAATGGGGGAGTCGCGCCGTACTGTGGTATCACAATGAGCCTAATTATGTGCTTAAGTGTGCTTTCAAGCAGAAGGCTGCCACTCCAACCTAACCTATTTATAGAATATTGATATTTTTCAGAATTTTCTATCTATTTATAGAATATTGATATTTTTCAGAATTTTCTTCCATTGTACGAATTTTGTTCATTTTTCAAATTTTGTCTATTTGTTGAAATTAATTTTGTTTTTTTTTTTTTTTAATTTTACGCATTTTCAGTTTTTTTTCTGTTTTATTTTTTTAATTTTTTCAATTTTTTTAATTCAGCTTATTTTTAAAATTTAGTCTATTTGTAGAAACAAGTCAATTTTTAATTTCTAGAATTTTATCCATTTTTTATATTTTGTCAGATTTTAGATTTTTTTTTAATATTTAGAATTTTGTCCATTTTCAGAATTTTGTCAATTTTAATCTACCGTTTGGCACATGTTTCCATAACCTTTGGTTTGGCACATGTGGTCTAGCCAGACCCCTATGTATTTTCATACAAATGTATGAGAAAATTGCGTTTTTGGACATGCAATAAAGTGCATTTATATAACATGAAAGTAAATGTTTATGGGTTTTTCATTGTCCCTTGCTTTTCATATGTTTTGAAATACGTACTCAGGTAAAAATATGAACAAATATTTATCAAGTAGAAAACAGGTAAAATATTTTTTTGTCTCATTCATTTTTACACTTTATTATAAAGTATATTATGTAAAATGCGAATAGTATTTGTCTTATTGATTCATTAAACGCATTTGAAACAAACACAGTCTACTTTTGAGTGTTGTTGGTCATATAAAATATATGCGGGTCTGGCCAGACCACATGTGCCAAACCGAAGTATACTCAAATGCATATCATTATAATTATCTTTGTATGACTTTTTAAATATGGTAGACAATGAATATTTAGGAAAATTTACAAAATTTGAAGTCGCTAGCTCAATCAGAAATATATTAAAGTTACAATTGAAATCGAAAAAGTTCTGGCTGGTCCCATGTACCTAACGGAGGGTTAAGATAATTGGTAAATTTTTTTTTTAACTTTTCCATTTTCAAAATTTTTGTTTATTTTTTATACCTATATGGCTAGTTTTTTCTATTTTGAAAGTTTTTAAGGATTTATAAATCTTTCAAATTTTATACAATTTGAGAATTTTTAAATTTTGCTAATTTTCAAAATTTGTATATTTTTTTTTTAGATTTTTGTTCAATTTCAAATTTTTTTTTTTTTTGTTTTTTTTTTTTATTAATATTAATGGCACAAAAGATCTTTTGGCTCCCCTAAATAATAAATAATTGTTAATATTTCGTTCATTTATTAAATTTAGCCAGTTTCAAAATTTTTGTTCATGATTGCAATCTTGCCCATTTTCAGAAATTTATTTTTTTTTTAAAAAGAAGAATTTCGTTTTTTTTAGAATTTTTGTCCATTTGTTGAAATTTTACGATTTTTTTTTTTTAAATTACGCATTTTCAAGAATTTTAACTTTTTTTTTAAGAACTTTGTTAACTTTTGATAGATTTTTAAATTTTTGTCTGTTTGTTGAAATTTAGCAATTTTTATTTTAAAAAACTACGCATTTTCAGAATTTTGTTCTTTTTTTAAAAACTTTATTTGTTTTGATTTTGATAATTTTTAAAATTTTGTAAATTTTTTAAATTCAGTTCATTTTTAAAATTTCGTCTATTTGTAGAAACTAGTAATTTTATAATTTTTAGAATTTTGTCCATTTTCAGAATTTTCTCTACTTTAAGATTATTGCTAATTTTTTTTTTTAACTTTCCTATTTTAAATATTTTTGTTTATTTTTTATACCTTTATGGCTAGTTTTTTCCTATAGTGATAATTTTTAGGACTGGATCCATTTCTTTAATTTTGTTCGTTTTCAGAATTTTTTAAATTTTGCTAATTTTCAGAATTTTCATATTTTTTTCTAGAAAATTTTGTCCATTTTCATATTATTTTTAATTTAAAATTTTTCATTAATTTATTAAAATTTTCCCTTTGCTTAGAATTTTGTTCATTTTCAGAAATTTTTTCATTATCATTTTTTAGAATTTTCTTGCGCTTTAATAATTTGTCACTTTTTTAGAATCTTGTCTATTGTTTTAATTTTGCCTAATTTTTAAATTTTGACTAAATGAATTTTCAGAATTTTCAAATTTTTTCAGAACATTTTTTCAGTTTTAAAATTTTGATCATTTTTAGAATTTTGTCCATTTTAAAATTTTGATCATTTTTAGAATTTTGTCCATTTTTTAATTTTAACTCATTTTTAAAATTTCGTCAAATTTTTTAATTTCAACTCATTTTTGAAATTCGTCAAATTTTTTAATTTCAACTCATTTTTGAAATTCGTCAAATTTTTTAATTTCAACTCATTTTTAGAATTTCGTCTATTTGTAAAAAACAAATAAATTTTTTATTTTTAGAATTTTATTCATTTTTGATATTCTGTCAGTCTTTACATTTTTTATTTTATTTTTTAAATTTTGTCCATTTTCAAAATTTTGCACACTTTAAGATTATTGCTAATGTTTTTTATAACTTTTTCCATTTTAAACATTTTTGTTTTTTTTTTAACATACCGCTAGTTTTACTTATTGAAATAATTTATAAGATTTTGCTTAATTTTTTCAATTTTTTCCGTTTTAAAAATTTTTGTGAATTATCAGAAATTTGGTCATTTTTAGAATTTAGCTAATTTTCAGAATTTCTATCAGTTTCTTTTTCTTAGAATTTTGTTCATTTTCATATTTTACGATTTTATAGAATTTTGTTCATTCATTAAATTTTGTACATTTTCAGAATTTCGCTATTTTTCAGAATACTTAACTTTTTTTTTTTAGAATTTTTTCCCCCTTTTCGGAATTCTGTACCTTTTAAGATTTTTTCATTTTCTAATTTTTCTTCAACACTCACGATTGAGACTATTGAAAATTTTCTCCACATTTTTGTACATTTCTCTAATTTCTGTATCTTTCTTTTATAATTATAATAAAACGATAAATGAAATATATACTTAATATAATATATGCTCTCTTCATAAGTCCATCAACTTTAACCCAACTTAACCTTCACAGTTCTATATCAATGTTCATAAGTCAAAAAACTCTTATGAAACATAATCAACACTCAATAGAAGACAAATTTTCTTCTCATAAATCAAATGTGACAGAAAAATGCCTAGAATTTGTAGATGTTAGGTAAAATTACTATAAAATGTCAAAAAAAAAAAATGTATCTTTTTCAAATTAATTATTTATTTTAGAAGTTTCTGTTTAACACACCAAAATTAAAAACATAAAATCTTGACATTTGAGAATTAAGTTTATATCAAATTAATTCAAAAGCAACAAAAATTCTTAAACAGCATTAGCTGCATGCCTTCAAAATTTATGGCTTATAGCTATGAAATCACTGCTTTCAGAAATGTTTGCGTTTAATTACAAAAAATGTTAGAAACAAGAAACCCAAAAATTTCTAGACAAATTAACTAACAATAACAAAAGACAAAAGATTTTTTAATTTTATCGTGATAACTTTTTTTCTCAAGTCTTTCGAATTTCATAATACTAGCAATCTTTTTCCTCATATTTTTATAACTTTTCTTTTGTTTTTTTGTTTTTTTCAACAAAATTTCTTTGGAATATGACTAATTAGGTTTAATCATCACCTGAAAGCAATACTTAAAAATATGTTATAGAGACAAAACAAAAAAAAACACAAAAAAAAAAAATGAAATAAAATAAAATTAATAAGCTTCAATAACACCTGTGTGCTTCACTCTACCACTAGCCAACAATACATACCATAGTTATAAAAAAAAATAATAATAATAATATTAATAAGAAAAAAGTTATTCAAATTTCATAATCGAGCTAATCTAAAACCAGAAATTCCACTTGTGTCACACACAAAAACATACACACTTCACTCTCTGCCCTCTACTTTTAACTTGAGAGAGACTCCACAAAGATTTCAGATTTCATATCTACTCTATGAGAAGAAATTATTAAATACACTTTATCTCTTTATAGTATTTATAGTAATGTAGTGTATGTGTAGAAGAAATGCCACATTAATAACGTAATAACAATTTACATGACAATGTTGCCAAGTTTTTTTTGTCTCCATTTCCTATGAAAAAATTCAACGTCATCATCTTGAAATAGACAAACCAACCAGAGAGAAACAAAACCAAAAACAAAAAAAAAAAAAAAAAACGTAGATACTATGCAAATGTTTTTATCTTTTTTTTCATTTGGCTTAGCTTTTCAAAGATCTAGGGTTTCTAACTTAAAGCAAAAAAAAAAAACAAAAACACAAAATATATGAAATAAAAAATCTTAAACAAAACCCATAAAAAAAAAATAACTACCATTTTGCCGCCACGTTTTTTTGTGTTTTATTTTTTATTTTTTGTATTTATCATTTGTTACGTTTTTATTTCCAATTTTTTTTTTTTTGTTATTTTTTTTTTTATTTTAATTTTTATATTTCATTTTGTTTATTTTTGTGTATTTCGTTGACCTAAAATAACGTTATAATGCGACGACCTGCCTTGCCTGCCCGCTTGCCTGACTTGCCTGTTTTAGTGTTAACTTCTACTTCTTCTTATGCTGCTTTGTCTTACCTGCTTTTCTTTTTATTATTTGTATTTTTTTACTACTACTACAGCAACAACTTCTTCTTCGTTTCGTTTTTAACTTTTTGAGACTTCGTTTTATTATGCACAGTGTGACGGAACGCGCAAAAAATGGGCAAAACGCTAGCGTTTTTAAACTGACAGGTTGATTGGTATAAATTTATTATTAATTATGCAATATACAGACAAATTTACATGTACTTAATATATTTTATGAAAAAAGCTTAAAATCCTTTAAGGTTCAGGACTGGATCAAAAAAAAAAAATCTAAAAATAATTTGTTGATACCATTAAATAATTACCTTCACATAAAAAACGATTAGGAGTTATTTTATTTCTTTTAGGAGTTATTTAATTTTTATTAGGAATTACAATAAAATAACTCCTAATCATCAAAAATTTCGGGGTTTCTTTCATTTTTTTTTCTTCGGAGCTATTTAATTTTCTGTTTGGAGTTAGTTATCCCATTACGACATTACGATATTTTTTAAAAAAAGCTTAAAATCTTTTAAGTTTCGGACTGTATCAAAATAAAAAAAATTCTAAAAACAATTTTTCGAAACCATTAAATAACTCCTAAATGAAAAAAAATAAATAATTCCTAATTACCTCCACATAAAAAACGATTAGGAGTTATTTCATTCTTAAGGAGTTATTTAATCTTTATTAGGAGTTACAATGCAACAACTCCTAATCATCACAAATTTCACGGTTAAATTAATTATTTCCTTTGGAGCTATTTAATTTTCTATTAAGAGTTATTCCATCATCACTTATTTCATTTAGGAGTTATTTTCATTTCGGAGTTATTTCATGGTACCTAATTTTTCAACTTTTTGCTAGTATAACTTATAAGCTATAAAAGTTATCAGCATAAAATTTGCATGTGTTTACTGTTTGATGCTAGGGGATTTTTATGGATAACTCGAACACCCCGCCCAACCCCTACCCCCCCTTCTTGTGATAAGTATCTCACAAATTTTGATTGGCGGTCATGAATATAAAAAACAAAATTCTAAAAACAATTTTTCGACACCATTAAATAACTCCTAAATGAAAAAAATTAATATCTCCTAATTAGTTCCACATAAAAAACAATTAGTAGTTTTTTAATTTTTGGAGTTATTTAATTTTTATTAGGAGTAGGTTAGGTTGGAGTGGCAGCCTTCTGCTTGAAAGCACACTTAAGCACATTTAGGCTCATTGTGATACCACAGTACGGCGCAACTCCCCCATTTACGGATTGGAGAACCATGAGGATTTCATAATGAATCTGGCTATGTCCTTAATATTTACGGATAATAGCTCGGATAGACTAGTGAAGAAAGCTGAGCCCAGGAGTTTTAGTCTCCTCCTAGCCAGGGATGGGCATTCGCACATGAAATGAAGGACTGTTTCTTCCTCCTCCCCAGAGCCGCAGCCCCGACAGAAGTCATTAAATGGCAGTCCTAGTCTTGCAGCCTGTCTCCCCATAATGCAGTATCCCGTGAGCACCGAAGTTTTAATGCTGATGGAGTTGAGTAGCTGTCTAGTCCGCCTATTGTCCATAGTGGTCCATGTTAGCCTGGTAATACCACAGGTATGTTCCGGTACCCAGGATCTTTTTGCTTCCTTAAGGTAGTTGTGCTTAATGACTAATTTAATAGACGTAAAAGAGACACCAATGGTGGAGGAAGGTGATATATCTGTACGCTGCGAGCCCTGTTCTGCTAACTCGTCGGCATTTCAGTTACCTGAAATATTCATATGCCCAGGTACCCAATATAGGTGGACCTGCGAGTGACTCGACAAAATGTTGAGTGAAGATCGGCAGTCAAGGACAAACTTTGATGTAGTGAAAACACCGGCAAGGGACTTGATTGCTGCTTGGTTTTCCATGTAGATGCGGATATTCGTATCGAATGAATCGTTGCGAATAAGCTACTTGGACGCTTGATAGATAGCCATTACTTCCGCCTGAAAGACGCTGCAATGGTCAGGAAGTCGGAAAGAGAGTCTGAGATCTAACTTACTAGAGAAGATGCCAGAGCCGACTCTTTCCTTCGATTTTGGTTCATCTGTATAGATGTCAATTTAATTGTCAGTGACTACCTCGTCATTAACCCATTCCTCTCTACTGGGGATATGGGTGAAGAACGTGTGGTAAATGTAGTCTACGTTAGTTGGTACGGACCTATCGTGGATTAAAATTTTGGCATGGCCCAGTTTTGACCGGGTCCAGCGAGTTAGGGCACTGAGTCTGGCAGTAGGGCACTTAGCTTGTTGCTTAACCAGAAGTGAAGTTGGCAACCAATGAAGGATTGCGAAGAGAGCTTTTGTGGAGGTAGTACGGCGAGCCCTAGTAATCAATAGGGCTGCCGTTCTTCTAACCTTATCCAGTGGTTTAAGGTTGACCGCCTTTGCAGTAGCTGGCCACCAGAAGAGTTAGGAGTAACAATAAAATAAAGTCATAAAAAATTTGAGGACTTATTCCGTTTTTTCCTTCGGAGAAATTTAATTTTTTTTTAGGAGTTATCTCATTACGACTTATTTAAAGTTAGGAGCTATTTTATTTAGGAGTTTTTCATTTCAGAGTCATTTAATGGTGTCCAATTTTTCAAATTTTTGCTAGTATAACTCTTAAACTAAAAAAGCTATTAGCATAAAATTTTCAAGTGTTTAGTATTTGATCCCCTCCCCCCCCCCCTACCCCTTTGCGATGAGTATCTCCTAAAGTTTGATTGGCGTTCACGAACATAAAAAAATTTTAAGGATTCGAAAAAATTTTTACGAGCCGTTTATAAACTACAGAAATTTATCCATTTAGAGAAATTTTGTAAATTTTCGGAATCACGTTTTTTTAATTTTTTTTTTTTTTAAGCATTTGCGTTCCTACTGTGCAATGTGATTTGAAAATAAGATTTTTTTCTACTGTATTATAGCTTCGCGTCTCGCATATCTCAAACATACATAGACGAAATAAGCTTTTTATCTTGGCTTGGCTATCATCAAAAAATGATGATGCGCTCTTCTTCGACTACCTTTTGTTATTTTATTCTTAATTTTTTTTAGTTTAAATTTTTTTTCTTTCAAGATCTTATTTAAATTCTATATATCAACAATCTTCAATATGTGTGTATGGAAGATGAAGAAGAGACCCTGAGCAACTCAACAGCTATGACAGGCAGCACCACCACCAGCAGTTGTTGATGTATGATCGCATTTTGTATTGCATCAAGCGGCGAAAAATAAGATAAAGCAGATAATGAAAAAGCAAAGTTAAAGCTGAGGCAGCAAGAAGCTTAAAGTATTCAACTTCTTGTGGCTTTTATTTCATCTGCCTTTTTTATTCCCAATTTTTTTCGATTTTTTTTCAATTTTTTTTTTGTTTTCTGTTTTATAATTGGGAGCGTTTATGAAAATATGCGCGGTGGCGCGCTCATGTACGCGGCGTATATATGTTGGTATGAATTTGTGCGCCCTACATACATGCCACATGCATGTACAAAGTGAAACAGTAATTAAGGCAACATAACATCTGCTCCACCTTGAATTGAATTGAATTTTTGGTTTTATTTCTTTATTTTTATTTTACTTTTTTGCGGTTTCGTATTTTGGAATACTTTTAGCAATATTTTTTTTTTTTTTTTTTTATTAACATTTGTTTTTTTTGTTACGTTTTTTCCTTTGTTTTCGGTTTTTTTTTTTGGGAGTGAGCCGCAATTTTTGCGCTTCAGAATTAATTGCTTTTTGAAGTACCTACATAGTATATCAAAATAAAAGAAAAAAAAAACAACAAAAAAAATATTCATATGGTTTTATACAGCAGCAACGCTCAGTGTTTTAATATTTTGGCCATCATCACTTTGGGTGATTTTTTTGCTGTTTTTTTTTGGTTATAACAAATCAAAACTCATCATCACTGCTGGTTTTTCTATATTTGTAGCGGAATTAAATTTATTGTAACTACTTATAAAAATTCATTAAAAAAAAAATTATTTAAATAAAAGTGACACCGAAAATATTTAAAAATGATTTTTATTAAAATCATAAAAATGTCATATTCAATGTCAGCTAGATATATATATATATATGTGTCACAAAACCTGAGCCATTTTTAATTAATTAATTTAAAAATATTCTTTCTCCTTTACGGATATCAAAGCATGAGAATTGGAAAATTAAAAGGTGGTATAATTTTGAAAACATTTTTAAAAAATTGTATTACCGACACGAAGTTAAGAAATACATAACGAACTTCAATTCAAGTCTTCAATGAATTTTCATCTCACTTCGGAAACCTGCCAAAAAGTATAGTATGCCGAGAACCTAGAGGAATGTTCAAAATTTCAGAATTTTAAAAAATTCTAAAATGATGCAAAATTCTAAAATTATGCAAAATTCTAAAATTATGCAAAATTCTGAAAACGGAAAAATAAGAAAATGGATAAAATTAAAAAAAAAATCTAAATTCGAAAAAATGGATCAAATTTGGAGTGACAAAAATTTTAAATTCTCATTAGTTTGGGGATGAGCCGAATCAAAGCCAGACGGATCCCTTTTCGCCCCCTAACCGCGTGCTGCCTCTAAGCACACATAAACCAGCATGCTCCGAATATTAGCATCCTGCGTCAACGCAAGCATATTCTTACAAGCCAGGTGGCCAATCTCAGGTTCATCAACATATCGATGACCCAAGATTGCCAACCTTCTGCTCGCCAACGCTAAGCATTGCCACAGTAAGTGCGCCGATGTCTCCAGCTTCTTCAGACTCAACCTACAGGTGTTATCCTCAACTAGTTTCACCTTCTTGAGGTGATACCTGAAAGGACCATGACCCGTAGATAGCGCTGTTAGCCAGCTAAAAATCTTTCGGTTTAGTCCGAGGCCGTCTTTACCTGCCTGCAGTCGTTGAAAATCCTCCAATTTTTTACGATATTCAGAGTTTATCCACGGTTTTAAAAGGTCCTTCACCAACCCATCACCAATGGTGATTGCATGGTTCTGGTCCATAAAATTCAGCTGTTGAAATTTTTTTAGCCAAAAGGTCAGCCATTTCATTTTGCTCTATATCTGAATATCCTCTCTTCCACATCGGTATAAGCTCGTTTACACGAGCGCACTCATCGAGTTTTTAAACACACTCCATGGCCAAGCTTGAGATTATATCTGTCCTCTGCTCACATTTAATCACTGATTGATTGTCAAGTGCAATGACAATTCTCTTGCCATTGACCTGACACTCAATAAGTCGGTCCAGTGCATGCACTAAACCCAGCTTCAATGCCTAGCAAACAGACACATATTTTTCCAACCGTAAAACACAAGACAAATTTAACTCATCTAAGAAAATACCTACCCCAGCTTTACCTTCAGTGAAAATGCTGATATCGCTATCCGCAACTTCCACGTCGACGTTTCCATCCACTATCCGAGTCTTATAACTTTTCTCAGTTATTTTGACTTTCTTCATGCCGTTCTCCTGAATATCCTTATATAAAGTATCTAGGTTTCGCATGTGTTCATGTAGGGCCGTCGAGTTATGCCATGTGGCCTTTCTCAACATCCTGGCGGCCATTTTCTTTATTTCTAAATCCAGTGGCAGCAAGCCTGACAGCACTTCTATCACGCTTGTTGGTGTGGTACGCATCGCACCAGTTACGCCAATACATGACAACCGTTGGACTCTATCCAGCATCCTTTTAATGGTTATCAGGTTAACTTTCAGCCATCAGATCACCAAAGCATACGTAATGATAGGTCTAAACATCAAAGTGTAGATTCATTTTGAGGCATCAAAGGATATACGCCATTTGAAACCACAAATGCGTCTACACTAAAACAGAACCCTTTTAGCCTTCTGAATCTTGTCCTTAACATGATCGTTTCAAGTTAGTTTGCTATCTAAAGTTACCCAACGATATTTGACTTTCCTGTAAGTGTTAATTTCAGATCCAAAAACTCTAAGTTGTTCCCAACTCAGGCCAACTCTCTTACGAGTGAAGCATATGATGTCTGACTTCCCTGTGCTGATGCTGAGCTCTTCTTCACTATAACATTCCTCCACCGTTTTGAGTTTTTAAAAATTTATATTGTACCAAAAATAACCAAAATTTTTAAAAATTCTAAATTTATGTAGATACATTTGTAGTAACTCGAAAAATTCATGGAAAAATTTCATATTCACGCTTGCTACTTTTAATGTGATACAGAGCTGAAGGAAAATTTATAGTTGACGAAATTGTTAGAAATTAAAATCAAATTTCACGTCGGTGTCATGTGAGATTTTATAATAAGTATGAGTTTGTGTGTGTTTGATTATATATATTTTACTTTAAGCCCAAAAGTATGCAACACATAATTTCTATACCAAAAATGGTTATATTGTTTTATTGAATAATTTAGTTTAGTTTATAGTTTATGCTCTCCTAATTGGAATTGTAAAACAATATCAAAATTAAACGATGTAGACTTGCAAAAAGCGGAGAAAGTTTATTGAAAAGAGAAAATGAAAAATTCAAAAAACCCATAGTTGCACTTTTTGGAACATAAAAACGAAAACTTTTATATTGGAACGTAAATTATGAGACTCATTTTAAATTTTTTATTATTTGTAATATACATTCGCAATGAGACTCAACTAATTAACATTTAATTAGCATTACGAATTACTTGTTTAAAAAAAAAAAAACAGATTTTAATTAGATTTTGAAAATGTCATCTACAAAAGTAAAATTAAAAATTCCAAGAATCAAATACTAAAAATTAGAACACATATGTAATACTACAGTTATTGCCAGATTTTCCTGGAATTTCCCAAGGTTTCAATTACTTAAATTGAAATTGATGCAAAAAAAAAACAAAATTTTCCAAGAATATTATATATTTACACGACTATGACATGCCAATTAAAGGCAAAAACAAAATCTACCCAAAATAATCTTTTCATTCTACAAAATTTTCACACAAAGTGGCAACCTTATGTGCACATATTCACTTAGGCATAAATGTGTAGGTAACCAAAAATTTTCTTAATGAGATTTAATTTAAATAGAAATGTAGAAATTATATGTATGCTTTCAATTTGCGAAACAAAATATTATTCTATGAAATTTCGTGAAAATTGTGAAAACTTGTACAAAACTCATTAAAGCTTTCAACTCTTTGACTGAATTTTAGTGTTACCACACAAAACAAAATTCATCGTCCTTGAGCTTAAACATGAAAAAAGAAAATGTAAAACATAAAATTAATCGCAAAAAACAACAATCAGTATGCACTGCTATTGCTGATAACATAGCAGCAAAAACAACAACAATAAATGCAATTTAATTTTATTGCATTACATTCCAATGTAATATGCGAGCTGCGTTGGCAACCCTTGCTTTCATTATTTCACTCTCAAAATAATTATGAAAATCTGTTGTCACAACATTGTCGCACATGATGTTGGCGTTATTGGTACTGGGTGCTATAAATATCACAAGCAAATCGTTATCATTGCATAAATGCATTTTTATGCTTTTTTTATTTTCATGGAATTCTAATTTTTTTTTTTTATTGTTATGCTACACACATACATACAAACAAACAACAGCAAATAAAAGTCTCTCATTCTCTCTCATTGTCATTTTTTGCATCCTTTTTTTTATATAAACGAAATACTTTAAATGCTGATGCGCCACTTATGGCTTTATGCAGATGCATGTGTGTGTGTAAGCACTTGTGTCATGGAGGATGTTTGCATGTTTGGATGTGTGCGTTTGAATGTATGTGTATTCTATAAAAACCTATATATGAGTGTGTGTTCTACATTCTATATTTTCATGTATGCATGCGCAATAGTTGTACCAAAAGAGAAAACAAAAGGGAGTTGTAGAATATTGTCATTTTATCACAAACAAATACTGGATGCGTATTATTCGTTGGGATTCAAATTAGCACAAAAAAATTTTATGTTAGTAAAAACAACAGACATATTTGCTATGACAGCAAGCATCTATTTTGTATGAAGCGTACAAGTTTTTAATTTTAACTTTCGAAGTAAGAATTAGATAAAATTGACAAAATTCCACAAATGGATAAAAAAAAAATTTGCAAGTGGACAAAATTAGAAAAATGGGAAAAAATCGCAAAATAAGTAAAAGTTTTAGGGATGGACTAAATTCTACAAAAAAAATTCCAAAAATTAAATTAACTCCATTAATGGACAAAAAATTCTATACAAAATTAGAAAAATGGAAAAAACCGAAAAATGGACAAAAATTCTAGGGATGGACAAAATTCTACAAATGGATAAAAATTTGAAGAGCGCACAAAATTCCAAAAATGAAGAAAATTCTAGAATAAAATAAAATTTCAAAAGGAGGAAAAAATTTTACGAGTAGTCAGTAGAAAAATGGGGAAAAATCAAAAAATGGACAAAAATTCTAGGAATGGACAAAATTCTACAAATAGATAAAAATTTGAAGAGCGCACAAAATTCCAAAAATGAAGAAAATTCTAAAATAAAATAAAATTTCAAAAGGAGGAAAAAATTTTACGAGTAGTCAGTAGAAAAATGGGGAAAAATAAAAAAATGGACAAAAATTCTAGGAATGGACAAAATTCTATAAAATGGATAAAAATTTTAAGAGCGCACAAGATTCCAAACATGAATGAAATTCTAAAATAAGATAAAATTCAAAAAGAGGGAAAAAATCTTACGAGTAGTCAGTAGAAAAATGGGGAAACATTAAAAAATGGACAAAAATTCTAGGAATGGACAAAATTCTACAAATAGATAAATATTTGAAGAGCGCACAAGATTCCAAACATGAATGAAATTCTAAAATAAGATAAAATTCAAAAAGCGGGAAAAAAATTTTACGAGTAGTCAGTAGAAAAATGGGGAAACATTAAAAAATGGACAAAAAATTCTAAGAATGAACAAAATTCTACAAATGGAAAATATTAGAAGAGCGCAAAAGATTCCAAAAATGAATGAAATAAGATAAAATTCAAAAAAGGGGAAAAAAATCTTACTGACTACTCAGTAGAAAAATGGTAAAAATTAAAAAATGGACAAAAATTCTAGGAATGGACAAAATTCTATAAAATGGATTAAAATTAGAAGAGCGCACAAAATTCCAAAAGTGAACGAAATTCTAAAATAAGATAAAATTCCAGAAATGGAAAAAGCATTTTACGTGTAGATAAAATTAGAAAAATGAGGGAAAATTATAGGAACGGACAAAATTCTACTATTGGATAAAAATGTGAAGAGCTCACAAACTTCTAAAAATGGTCAAAACTCTAAAATTAAATAGAATTTCATAAATGGAAAAAAAAACGAAAACAGAAAGTCGACCCAGTTTTCGAAGTGACAAAAATTTAAAAGTTGGTAAAAAGTGAGTAAAATTTCAAAAATGGACCTAACCTAAAAAATAATCTAAAAAAAGTAAGAAAAAAAAATCGGAAAATAGATAAATCTCTAAGAAAGGAAAATTTGACAAAAGAAAAAAAAGGTACAAAAGAATAAAAATCGAAAAATAGACAAAATTCTATGGGTGAACAAAATTCAGAAAATGCTCAAAATATTTAAAGTATAGAATTCTAAAAGTGGACAAAAAACTAGAAATTTGAAAAAAAAAATACCGAGTTTCTGAGCGATTAAATAGATATCGAAAAAATCAGCAGTTAAAAACGAAATATTCAAGAAATTGAGAGCTGTTGGTAGAATAGAACCTAAATGGGCTAATAACACAGTGCAGCAAAATTTCAACTTTTGTCTTAAGCGCGAGATTTTCAAACGGTTTTATAGTAATTTGAAATCACTGATCACACGACTGCGTACTTAGTTTTTCTCTGTCACATTTAGTTCTTCCACAATATGGACCTGAGGTCTTCAAGGGCTATTAAGAAATTTGTTTATTTCAACAGATAGGAATTTGATGTCAGAAACAAAGCTATTAAGCACAAAAAGATAAAAAAAAAATTTGTGTATCCACTTTTCCTTCATCTTCTACCCTTCTTCCTGGAAATGGGGTTTTAAACACTATTTTTCATTAATTGGCCTATAAAAATAACAGTTGAGAAAACTATTATACTGTCTTTGGAGAAAATATTTCTTTTTAAAAATGATGAGGGGTCCTAAAACATTAGAATGGCCTACGAGGTACATATGTATTTCCCAGAATAATGCAAAATCGAATACACACAAAACATCTCGCCATCACTTAACCCTTTTGGAGCCGTAAGAAACAAGAGCGCAAAATCCAACCCGAATTCATATCCTCTAACCCCCATTTCTTGTTATAATTTTTCATTAAAACAGAAGTTTTGCGCATTAGAAAGGCTGAATTCTTATGGGTCACTGGCGACCCGTTGGCCCTCAATGAAAAACTTTTACGAGCTTTTTTCGTATTCTATTTTTATTAGATATTTTTTTTTTTTTTTGAGATACACAAAGTTTTTACTATTGATTCCTTACTTAACCCTCACTTGACCAAATGGAAACTAGAAGCGATTGCGCGAAATCGAATTCGAATTCACCTTCAAAGATCCACATTTCATTGTAAAAAGGTTTTAAAAAGTTTTTATTGAAGACTTAAGGGTCACTGGCGACCCATAGCAAAACTTGATTTCCAAAGAAAATAAACATAAATTAAAAAAAAAAAAATGGGAATTCATGTTTGAGTAAATAGTTTTTCCCATAACATATTTAAAATAGGGTGTATTTGAGCAAATGTTATCAAAATTGTGAGTGATTAAAAAAAGAAAAAAAAAATTTTTTTCAAGACTTTTTTAATAATAATTTAACTTTTTTATGTATTTATATATAAATTTATTATAACCAGTGTAATAGTTAAAAAAAAAACCTAAAAAAATAATTTTGGTTCACTGGTGACCAATGGTCCCGAAAGGGCTAAACCTTAAGAAAATATTTACACATAGTTAGAAATAGATTTTTTACATTTTTCAACGAGTGTTTGTTATTTTTTTGGGTTTGCGTATTAATTTTCAACAAAGAAAAATTAATAAAAAAAAAAATATCCAAAGTTCGCTGCAAGTTGCATTGAATTGTTTGCAAATTGTCTCGCTACACATACAAATGCAAGCATATATACGTACATTTTTCTAATACAAATGAATGCGTTCAAGTGTTATTAAGGACGAACACATATCTAAAATACTTGAATGTATAGAAAATTCATTTATGCGGCAACGTATTTACAAAATGCAATGCAAAATCAAATTCTGTTTATGTAGATGGGGAGAGAGGTAAAGTATTTTTTTATTTTTGTTTTTTTTTTTTTTTTTTGTTTTTTTTATTATTTCAACTACAACTACTACTACAAAAACTTAAAGCATATACATCGAATGTGCATCTCATTTTATTTAATGAAGTGTTTTTCCTATATATGCTGATGTTTGAAGATGATTTTTGCATCGTTATCATTATTATTTCATAAAAAAAAAAAAACATAAAAAATGAAGATGTATTTCACGCGGCTCTTTGTTTGCATCAACCGAGCGTCGAAGCGCAGTATGATTAATGCGATATATTTTTTTGAGGTTAAGTATGTGCAGATGTATGTGTGAATTTTCATTCATGTATATGTATATATTTTTTTTTAAATTTATACATGTTTTTTTTTTTTTTTTATTTTATATAAAATTTATTATTATGAAAATCATGCAAGTGCAAATCGCATTTTTAATAAAACTTTTAAATAAAATATGTACAAATTAAAAATTAAAATATGATTTACAAAACAAAAACAGCAACTAATTTACTTTAATTTAAACGCTAAATGCTAACTAACTTACTAACTAACGAACTAACTAACAAACTAACTGAACGAACCAACTGACAAACTAACTAACTTTTTAATTAAAATGAAAATCTATGTCAAGTCACACAAAAATAGTAGGTAGTAGTAGAAAAAAAACAAAAAAAAAAAAAAAAAAAGATTGCTTCAAACTGCTCCCAATTTTCCATGTGTCAACGTGAAAAGCAAACAAACATTGTCTCCTCTCATATGTGGCTAGATGTAGGTAGGTACCTAGCACTGTCATATCCACTCCTGCAACTTCCACTTCCACTTTTACTACTTCTACTACGACTACTATTGCGTACCCAAAGTAACTCATCAACTTAAATCACACAGTCACACACATGACGCAGGTTGAAAACCAAAATAAAAAAATTAAAAAAAAAAAAAATTAAATGTGCCAGCAGCGTTTTTCACAGCATGAAAATATACACGTATATATTTCACAAAAAAAAAAAAAAAAAAAAAATATGGAAAAAAAAAACAACAAATGTGTGTGTATGTTTGTATATAAAAATTATAAATAAAAGTAGAACAAAATTATCTCACCTTAGAGTTTATAATCAGTTGCTCATATATATTTTTCTACTACTACTACTATTATATATAAAGGTAGTTCTTCTAACTACTAAGTTTTTTTTTTTTTTTCTTCACTCTGCTTTACTTTTTGCTTTAACACAAATACGCAAAACCGGAAAAACTCTGCGTATTTGTTACACTTAGACATTTTTGTGTGTCGCATGTGTTAAAAAGTTGATGGTGCAAAAAACACTGACTGCTGCTTTTCTTTTACGCCTACCACTACACTACAAAAAAAAAAAACGAAAAAAAAAACAATAACAAAAATTAAATTCTTTTCTACTTTTCCTTCCATCGTTCCCTTTTATTGCACTCTCATTTCCACTTTTAATTTTTAAGAAAACCCTCGAAAAATGAAAAAAAAAAAACCCATAAAGTAATCATACAAAGTGATAACCCAATCGGCAATATGGTGATGCTGTCGCTTACATGCGGCAGCAATTAGAAATTCATACTTGAAGCTGGTTTTAGCTGCACAAACAAATTCTAGGGGGATTGGGGGAAAGGCGATTTTTATGCTGATAAAACTTTTTATTTAAATATTATTTTATATTTATTTTCGTTTCAGGATGTGGTTGATAATTCCTTTTACAATCGATGTTTGTTTTGCTGAACTTCAAACATATAGCATTACTTAGTAATGCAAAAATGAAGTACCTGAGCGCAAAAAAAAATTTATTTGCTCCAAAACTTGATAAATCGAAAGAAAATTAACAACATTTTTGATAGAATAATATAATTTTCTAGTTGAGAAGGAAAGGAGGAAGAAGTGGGGTTCAAAATTGTTTTTTCCTCAAGGGGTGAGGTAGAAACTGGAATCTAGTGGTTCTTTTCCCTGATGCTACTATAACTTAAACTTAATTTAACTACAATTAATATAAGCAACTAACTAGTTTGTTCCATGCTAGCTGACCCGGCAAACGTTGTTCTGCCCTTTTTGTGAAGAAGCGGGAAAATTGAAGTTTATTTCAATGAAGAAGAATAACGTTTCTTGGTGTTTAAAATTGAACATTGGTAATGACAATTCAAGGTTAAACGACGTACATTGAATTTGGTAAAAATTCTAGATTTAAAAATGAAGCATCAAAATTGGCATTTTTAAAACTATTTTTTTTTTGCAGAAGAATATCAAAGACCGTTCTAGAAGTTATATCTAATTCCAAAAACTATTTAAAAATATGGACCCATTTGCTATTTATTATAAAAATAGAAGTTATTACAGCGCCACCTATCGGATTTTGATATGGCTATTTCATATTTATTATAAATATTGAATTTGTTACAGAGCCACCTACCGGAATTGAAGATAGCTAGGCAGGGTCTTAAGATATTTCATAAAATAGTAAAAATAATGGTAGAAAAAGGAATGGTAAAAGTAGTAGAAAATAACAGCAAAAAAGTAGAAGAAAATAGTAGTAGAAATAGTAGTAGAAAAGGTAGTAGGAAAAATAATAGAAAATAGTATTACAAATTGTTGTAAAGAAGCAATAAAAAGGTAGTAGAAAAAGTAGTGGAAAAATATTTAAACATAGTGGTACAAAAATAGTAAAAAAAAATAGAGTAGAAAGAGTGGTAGAAATAATAGTAAAAAATAGTAGTAGAAAAAACTGTAAAAAAGTAGTAAAAAATAGTAGAATGTAGTAGTAGAAAATAAGAAAAAATGTATTAAAAAAAGTAGTAGAAAATAAGAAAAATGTATTTAAAAAAGTAGTAGAAAAAAAGTACACAAATAGTAGTAGAAAATATTGGTTGAAAAAGTAGTAGAAAATAAGAAAAATTTGCAAAAAAGAATAAGTTTAAAAGTTGTAGAAAATAGTAGTAGAATTAGCAGTAGAAATAGTAGTAGAAAATAAAAGTGAAGCATGGTGCCACACCTACTAATTCAACAAACTGAAAGAATTCAAATTTAAGTACCGTACCATAAATGCCTCCTAAGATGTCTCATAATGGAAATTCAGGTTATATGGAAGGTGCCACACCCCCTTTGTCAATCCCACCCATATTGTTGCATGGCATTGTCAATTCTCGTTATTGAGATATACCCAAAAAACTGTTAGGATTGTATGTGAGGTGCCAAGCCCACTTTCCTAAAATCCATTATGAATAGCTATGATTCATCCTCCCGACTAAGAAAATATATTCTGGAAATATGATTTCAATCGGTCCAGTCGTTCAGAAGTTACACGATGTCATACACACAAAACTCTACGATTATATATATTAAATATAGTAACTTTAATAGGAGGCTATAAAAATTGTACATAAAATGTGTAAGTTGTACAATTTTAAAGCACGAAAAAAGTGTCTTCGAAAATTCTTGAAAATGAACCAATCTAATACCATGTTCCCACTGAGCCGAAATTGCGTAGTTTCGGCAAATGATTTCGAACGAACCAGCAATCGTTCACATTGCACGATTTGAAAATTTCTTCCTGATTTTGAATCAGTAGTGTTCCCTTGATCATGAAAAAATAAAAACTGAAAAAAATCCGCGGAAAACTTTTTGAGAAAAGTGACTTTGAATATTTCTGTATTCGAAATGTGTAGAGATTTTCAAGAAAACGATATTGAGATTAGAATCAAAGTAATAAATTTGAATCTCTTGTTATGTGCCTTATTTGACTTCAACCGCAGCCACGATGCAGTCTTCCATCGCAATTTGTTCATTATTATTATTTGAAGGAAGGACGACTCGAAAGTCAGGCACTGCGACCTATAAGATCTATTGTACCAAAGTCCCAAGAAAGAAAGGAAGAGAAAAAAAGATAGATAAGAAACATACCCAAGCCGAGAATTAATCCCGGGTCTCCAGAGACAAGAGTTTGGCACTAGACCACAGTAACGATGGTGAGACCTACAGTTTAACGCCGATTTCGAACGGCTGTGTGGGAATTTTTTGTGTACTTGTACACATTCTTATAATTCTCATCCACTTCATATCGATAGTGAATATAAAAAGTTTATGAGAATTAATCACCAGACCAAGACGGGAATTGAATCCGCAACCTTCTGAATGAAAGTCTAGATCACTATCCACTAGACTATCGAGGTCGTCATAAGTATGTCCGCTTTTTTGTCTCTACGCAGCTTTTACACCTCTCTGCCCATATCTCGGCTATGAGCTCTTCTTCCCGTGTACTCCAAAAATTTCTTTTTTTATATTTTCGTTTTTCCATATTAATCAAGTTGTACGCAAAACAAAATATAAATGTCTTTATAGAAATGTCAGAGCAAATTCACTTCAGTGAAAACATTCAGAGTTGCATCAGATTTCCGCTTGGTTTCGAATGCGGTTTCGTTCAAACCACCTCAGTTCCGCGGTTTCGTTTCACATATTTTTATATGCCGAAATTGGGCATTTCAACGCAGTTTTAGTCGAAACCACGGAAATGATCGAAACCACACAATTTCGGCTTAGTGGGAAAATAATATGAGAGGCTGAGAGGAAAAGTGGTATAACTTCTACGTTCAGAAAAAAGTGGAATAATTTTATTGAAGAGCAAAAGCGAAACGAAATATGTTCAGAGCAAAAGTGAAACGAAATATGTTCAGAGCGAAAACGGAATAAAAAACTATGCTGTTCTTGCTCGGAAAGAATTGTTATACCATTTTTGCTCTTACTTTTAAGGCGTTTCATTTTCACTCTAAACCGTATTACTTATGCCATTCTTGCACTGACACTAAATTATTTCACTTTTGCTCTTATATAAATTTTAGCCCGCTTTTCTTCTCAGCCTGTCATATAATACACACATAATCAAAACTCTAAAAATAATAAATTAAAAATAATAAAGTAAAAGTAAATCACCCACACACACTCTCCTGATTATTTTCCCTACTGGGCTTCTTCGCATCTGCACTTCATATACTAATTGCAATTGCTGCTGCTGCTACTGTGCTTCCTTTAAGTGTTGCTGCTGCCTGCCTGCCTGCCTGCACTCACAACTCAGTTACTATTTGCAATAATAAAACGAAATGTAAAACTACTGCAGCTGCTACTTTTAAGTTACATTTCACTATGATTACGACTACTACTATTCACTGTTAGTTCAGGTGTGTGTGTGTTTTTCTTAGCTTAGAAACTTTAGTGTTGTTTATACGAAAAAAAAAATAGGAAGAACAAAAAAAAAAAAAGTACAAACAAACAAAAAAAAGTGTGTCCTATACGCGTCTATCTCATGTTTACTTTGGAATTGCTCCTGTTGCTAAATATGTCAGCAAAGATAACAAATTTTCATATACGTTGAATGCTTTGCAACTACCTACAAATTTTCTACTCTTTTTGTAATTTTCTGCTATATTTTTTTCTCGTTGTTGTTGTTGTTGCTGCTACTCTTGTTATTTCTATTCATTTTTATTTCTTTTCATTTATGTTAAAACGTGCTGCTGACAGTGTTTAATGCTTTCACAGCCGCAGGACAAATCTCTTCTGTTTTAGCTAGTGTTTTATAATGTTTCCACCTACTTGCTGACTGCTACTGCTCCTACAGTTGCACTGCACTGCGAAACTGCTGTTTTATTTTCCCTCCAGCAATTTTCTCAGTATATGCTCCCTCATTTCCTTATCTTTCTTTAGTTTTTAAAAGTGGAGGAGGAGATGTTGGTTAGTGTGTATCCTTATTTTTTTTGCATCACATCCCAACGGGCCCGATTGTCAGCAGCTCGCCTGAGGAGTAAAAGGTCAGCACTTGTTGTTTTTGTTTTGTTAACGACCACTTGCCGCCGAAAAGCAATCGTTTCCGAATCAAACAACGACAAGATCGTCGTAATTTCATAGGGTGGCCAGACTATACTTTTTTTTCGTTTTCAAACCGAAATATTCAGTAAACTCATCGTTTTCAAGCCGATAAACTTTTTATTATATTTAGGTCACACTAAAAAAAAAAATACAAACGAAATTCAAAAATAAACGTAGGAGTCAGTCGCGTGTTGTTTTAAAGCGAAACGGTCATCGGCAATTGTTGAAAATAATTAAAAGGTATGAACGTATATATAAATTAAATTGAAAAAATATAACAAATGAAAAAATACCATATAATGTGTGTATATCTTTTGTATTTGCAGATAGTGTTAAAAGGGAAAATTTCGACTTCTACCAACTTGAAGCAGCGATGAGGATCTTATAGATGATGCCGCAAGAAATTCCGCCGAAATAAATTAAACTTTAATCTTAAATACTTAGTTATATTTATAAGTATTATATATTTGGTTATTTAAAAGTTATTTAAAATATAAAGTGTTAAAATATGAAAATCAAATTTTGCCCTTATTTTATAAAGCAGAGTGGAGGTAAAAACGAATGAACTGCTGACGCAAAGATTTCGTGAGAGGTCTTTTGAAGCACTTAGAAAAGAAGAAGAAGAATGTTGTAGAGCAGGGCAGTGGAAAAATGCGAACGAACTGCTGACGCAAAGATCTCACGGGAGGCCTTTCAAAGCACTCCAAAAGGAGGGTAAACGGAGTGCTTTTTTCCAATGACATGCAATGTTAAAAACGTAATGGTGTGTCATACGGAGAGGAAGCGCCTACAGCTGACTTGTCAGCACTCCGAAAGGCCTTTTGGAGTGCTTTTTTTCCCGTTGGGATCCTCTGCATGTGCACATACATCTATAGATAGAGCAACACAGCAAACACACACATTTAATAATTAAAATGCCAACACTAGAGAAATTATTTAAATGTCGCCAGGAGTTGCGCGCTGATAAGTAGTGTGCGGTCTCTTCTCATAGTCACAGCTATAGCAGTAGTAGTATCTTCTAAAGAGTTAAAGTTATAGCACACAATTGCAAATGCTATAGTCACACTCGCATCTAATGCGCTCTGTATGTATGTATGTGTTAGTGTGTGAGTGTATGCTAAACTCAATCCTGCGGCGACAGCTGAGCCACACTTTGCTCTCAATTAACCGTATATGTGTATATGTGTTAGTGAGGAAACTGTATGTTTGTGAATATGGAGACACTTGGTTGTAGTTCGTTTCTCTACTCCTGTTGGAGTATGTTTTTGTTTTTACTGCAAGGACATTTTAATTATTTTGATACTACTATACACTACATACTTTTTTTCACAAGCTTTTTGTTCACACTAGTGCATGTTTATCTCATTTGTGCATGACTCGTATGTGGATGTAGTCGTGTAAAAGTTTTAGGAAAATAGAAATTGTCATTCATTTTGATGCGTGCTATTTACACTGTATTTTTCATTTCTACTTATTGTTTTCTCATACATTCTGTTCAATGTTCTTATTGTTTTCTGTACACAGTTTCTTCTTTATTAATGTATTTTTTTTTTTTTAAAATAAAATTGTAGTCTCAAATGCAGAATACTAGTCAGCACTGCTTATTTTGCAAAATTGAGGTCTTTAAATATTTTTAGGTTTTCTTTAGTACAACTGAACCCGTATTGAAGTAGTTAGATTTACTGCTGTCAGTTAAGGAAAAAGAAACAATCAAGAATTTTTTTTATAAATGTTTGGTCTTCGCAAGTACGTTTTGAAAGTATTTTCCGTATTACTTAACAAGTTACAAAATCAAATGAAATAAATTTGAGTTCGATGGCAAATAATTATCTAAAACTAAGCATCCGTCATGCCAGTGTTTTTTTTTTTGGTATGGTATTAAAATGGCGGTAAAAACGGAACCGGCGCTCTTAACTTTTGTGGTTAAAAAAATATAAAAATTTGTATTCAAAAACTTCATTGCCAAAAACAGTTTAAAAAATATATTTCTGTGTAAAAAAAAAAACCCAAAAAAAAGACACTCACGATTTGACCCTTTCTGTACCAAACATGATTTCCCATAATTTTTAAATTTTTGTTAACTTTTTTGGAAACACAAATTTTGCTGTGGGTCACCGATGACCCTAAAATCTTCAATGGAAACTTTTTAGGAACTTTCTTTCAATGAAATGAAGGTCAAAAAATCCGAATCTGGTCTCGGTTTTGCTATATTGTTTTCAGTTTAATATTAAGTTATTTTATTTATCTTCAAAAAAAATTTCCAATTAAAATGCACAGCAAAAGTTCATAAAAAATCCCATTGAGGGCCACAGGGTCACCGGTGACCCATGAAAGCTCAGGCCTTCCGAAGCTTAAAATGTCCATGTTAATCAAAAATTGAAACAAGAAATCAGGGTCAGGAAATACGAATCCGGATTCTTCTTTGGTTTTTTACGGTCCCGAAAGGATTATGTATAAAAAACCTCAAAAATATACAACAGAAAATATCCGGGTTGAGTGATTTAGAAACTGCTTACTTTCTCTATTTCCAAGTGTATAATAAAAAAAAAACCAAAAATATTGACTCTTTAAAATTAATAGGCTTTGAGTGAACAATGATGCCAGAAGAATACCAAAAACTTCATAGAACTAGCAGATCCGAAACCACAAACGATGACATTTGATGTGGAAAAATAAGTACAAAAATGAGTAAAATTTAAAAAGCAAAACGACAACCAGAGACCGCAACAAATACAAAACTTTTGTCCAGGCCCTATGCCCCTGAAAGAGTTACAGGGGGGCCCATACAAGAAGAATACTTATTTAAATTTCTAGGTTAGGTTAGGTTGGAGTGGCTGTCGAGAGACACACATTTAGGCCTGAACGGCCCATTGTGATACCACATAGTTGGACCTACAGTTTAACGCCGATTCCGAACGGCGGTGTGGCAATTTTTTATCGGCTTGGTGGTTTTGCCATTACCAACCAATGTGTGTACTTGTACACTATCTTATAATTCTCATACACTTCATATTGATAGTGAATATAAGAAAGTAATGAAAATTAACCACCAGACGAAGACGGGAATCGAACCTCCCAGATGAAAGTCTAGTGCACTATCCACTAGGCTATTGAGGTCGTCTTTAAATTTCTAAATTGTAAGCAATTTTTTGCTTCATCTAGGTTTTAATTATAATTGTTTTCGGTCCCTGCTCAGTTTTCCACATTTACAAATATGTAAGAAATTCGAAATATACTGAATTTACACAATTCATTTGTCACACACTTGAGAAAAAAAATGTTTTTGTATGGTTAAGTGATTAAAAAATATAAAAAATAATAATAAAAAAAAAAAAAACAAAATACGGAAATTTACACATTTGATGTGTAAAAAAAATAGTTAAAATATATGAAACGCACGCCGCATAGTGAAAATTACACAAAAATACGTTATTTTTGTAAAACCGATCAAATTTGTACTTTCTTATACCAAATTCTATTTTTACATTGAAAGCTTTAACCCTTTGACGCCCGAATAATAATGGGGCTTGAGAGCAACTTTTTGTTGTGAAATTATGGTTACTTAGGTCTTCCACAATCATGGCACCAAATATCTTGCTTCTACATTGATTTGTTTGTCCTTTAATAAAGGTTAAAAAAAACATAGCTATGAAGCTGTAGACAACCACTGGATAACTCTTTTTCCACAATTTTTTTATTTTCATATTCTCTTATCTTTTATAAATATATCTGATAAAAAAAATTTCCGGTTAGTAATAATTTAATGTATTATTTTTCAAAAAATAGTGCAAAAAATTTTACTTAAAAAATTTTTGCACTTACGTTTTTTGCTGGACTTCATAGACAATACATTAAAAAAAAATTACTTAAGCAAAAAATTTCAAATATTCAGCAATCAGCAAACTTAAAGAATACCTGACAGAACCGAGTACAAATAACGTTAATAGTAATATCTGTTAAACATTTTATTTATGCCACATAAAAGTGAATGTTGCACATACGCAACATTGGGTATGAAAGAGTTAAAGATTTACTACTAGTGCCTGTTACACATTTCTATATCAATTCTTTAGATAATAATTTCGAATAAAATATCGATCGAAAATAAAAAGCCGATAATGCACAAACGCTTTAACTCTTCCCGAACCGTTTATATTCCTATCGCATTAAAATATACAAATATTTAATACTTACAAGTCAAAATCGATAAAGAATTATTGCACAAATTTGTAATTACAAGAATATAGTAAGTGTATTTACCTGGAAAGACAAGAAAAAAATATATAGAAATTAGAGAAAATTCGACAAAAAAAAAAATAGTAATTAGATATTCATATATAAAGGTTAATCAAGGACCTTGCACGTTCCACCTGAAGCGCGCCAAACGTGACGCTTCTTTATAACATATGGAGGTCCAAGGTGCAACATTTTGCGCAAAACAAAAATAGAAAGGAAAACCTTAACCTTTCAGCTTTCAACTGCAAACACAAAAAAAAAAAAAAAATCAAAGTTCAAAACAACAAACTACTAGTTCTCCACCACAACAATACTACATATATGAACTTTTAACCTTTTCGTTGATATTTTATTTCGGTTTTGGTTTCACACATACATACATACATACATACATACATACATACATGTCTCACTTGACTACATTCGTCACTCATTAAACATGTTTTTTAATATATTTTTCATACAAATATATCTACGAGTGAGTTATAATGCACTGCACTTTCATTTTTTACAAATATTATACGAATACACCAACTTTCCCAGTTATAGCACAGTTGCAGTGTAAAGTTTATACTTTTGTAAAAAAAAAAAAACTGCAATGAGCTAAATACAACAAAAAGCATACAACATTACAGAGGCTGCTGTTAATTATTAACTTCATTTCAGTGAATCATCATCACAGTGAATGTAAGTTACATTAGTCAGAGTGTTATGGTACATAATAAATTTAATAATTTTAAATTCAATAAGTTTCACATTACACATTTCATATGTTATCATTAATACACACAGACATTTTCTCATAGAGAAGTTGTGAAGGTGAGTGAGTGATGATTATTATTTCATTGTACGCACATTTTCATTGTATGATTTTCTACTTTTCTATTTTTTTTTTTATATATTTTATATATTTTCTTCATTTGCTTCATTGATTCCACATATAGACACATATGCTGCACATGAAGTAGTCGTTTCTAATGCGACATTTGTGGTGCGTATTTATCTGTCTGTCCATGTATCAAGTACCTACATTTTTTCTTATTATTATTTTTTTTTTTGGGTATTAAAACTTTATACTGCGGTTTCACTCATATGTGACAATTCGATGCTCTTCGATGTACACGTCTCGTTTCATGTTTCAATACCTTTCTTTCTATTTTTTTTTTTTTATCATGTCTTCATCTTCTACGACGTTTTCTTTTCTTTGGCTTATTATTTTGTAAAATTTGTAATGAATTTTATTTTTAACAAGTGTGGAAAAAAAAAAAACAGAAAGACAAATTATATTTCAAGCATGATTGCATGTAAAGATTAATTTTATTTTTTTATTACTTTTAATATTTTTTTTTTTTGAAATTTTTAATATTTTTTATTTTTTTTTTTTCGACTTGTGAAAGAAAAAACTTTCATTTTTTCTTTTCGGTTATTTGCGTGATTGCCATATGTTGTAGTTGTTGCTGTGTGAAATCAGTGTACCTATGGGTGCACAAAATATGAAATATTTCTAAAATAAACTGCTACAACATATTTGTAATTTTTGACAATTTTTTTTTTTTGTTAAAAACAATGTACTTATTTTTAAAAGTTAAAATGCTTTAGTTGGTCTAGACCAACATTGTTGTGTTAATTTAAAAAGTTGCGAAAATGTTAGGTAAACTTTTCTACATAAATTTGCACTTTTTTAACAGCTTGAAAGTTTGTTTTATGAATATTTTGCTAATTTTATAATAACGTTGGAAAAAAGTTTGTATATAGAAAACGATAACTACAAGTTTTGTTAAATAAACAATTTTGGTTGAACTGATTTCAATTAACAAACTAATTTATTATTTAGATAAAGTCAATAGCAAAAAGTTAGCTAAAGCACATTTCGCGTACGGTCAGCTTGCTAAAAATTTGCTAAATTTACAACAAATTAAAAAAGTTTCAAAATAGAAAACAACCAATAATTTTGTTTAAATATAATATTTTGGTTGAATTGATTTCAATTAAAAAATTAATTTTTAATTTAGAGAAACTCAACAGCAAAAAATTTGCTAAGACACATTCCACGAACTGATAAAGGTTACTAATAAAAAAAAGACAAATTCAACAGCAAAAAGTTTGCTAAGTATTCATTCCACGTACAGACCAAGTTTGCTAATAAAAAACTTAGCACATCAGTTTTGCTGAATTTCAAATAGCTTAGCAAAAAACCCAGACACATTCAACAGTCAAAAGTTTTACTAAAACACATCCCACGTACGGACAAAGTTTGCTAATAAAAAAATAGCAAAATTCATTGCCAAATTTAAAACAGCTTACTGCATTTTTGGATGTACACAATGATGGTAAGGCCACTCACTTTATATGAAGCATTAACGTGGACAAGGAATACTCAACTAAAAACAGCGAAAGCTAAACTAGGAAAAGTTTAAAAGTTAGCATGTCTCTGTATAGCGAGAGCGATACGAAAAAGTTCGGCTGCTGCATTAGAAGTACTATGGGACTTCAGTCTATAACACCTCGTAGACAGCAATCGCAAGAGCACCAAGAGATAAATTTAACGGGGAGATCTATAAGACCTGAAAACCGATATCACCGAGTTATAGACTATAGACTATCCCTTGGATAGAATGGACCAACTATATAGTTTTGAGAAAAACTTTGTTGCAAAACTTAGTAGTAAGAACGAATGTGAGTGAGGGTGTAGAATATAACTAACAAGTAGAAGAACGCACGATTAAGTGGTCTACAGATGGCTAACGAACTGAGGATGGAACTGGGGCTGGAGTATGTGGGCCAAGAGTCAAACACAGTGAGATGATGGGGAAATATCCTAGCATCTTTCAAGGTCAGATTCACGCAATAAACATATGTGTGCAATTTAACCTGGACAGGAGGTACAAACAGCCAGGCAGCTATTTGAGCACTATGCTCTTTTGTGATCATCTCTAAACTGGTGAGAAACTATTTGAGCAAGCTCAATCAACTGGGCAAGGACAATAAAGTCGCTCTATATTGCATCACTGAACACGTAGGAATAGAGGGTAATAAACAAGCAATCGAGCTTGCTAGAAAGGGTTCAGCGACAACTTTCGCGGGACCTGAACCCTTCAGTGGAATTGGAGATAGAGAAATCAAAGAATTACTCAAGCAGGAAGAGAGAAACATGAGACAAGAACTCCAATCTTCCGGGACTGAGGCAATCCAAAGCGCTTCTAGATAACAACAAAAAGAGCATTCTGCATTGGTCTCAACAAAAACAGTTTGCTGGTATTCTGACTAGGCACTGCGAGCTCAGCGAACACCTTTGTAAAATAAGAGCTGAGGAAAGCTCAATATGTAGGTTTTGTAATGAGGAATATTTTAGCTCAGTATGAAGCATTGATCCTCAAAAGAATGAAATGTCTGGTTATATACTGAGTGCCCAGCACAGAACTAACCTCCATAGATCCGGGTACAATACTCAAATTCCTGCAACTTGTTTTCCTCATCAATTAAGACAATTTTTCCATTAAGTACTAATTTATAAATTCAACAAACACCAACTTGTTTTTGTTTTTTTTTTTCTAATTTTTTTTTAATTACATTTAATAGCATTTTCTCATCTTCAAGAAGTTTCAGCTAAGTATACTATATGTATGCAAGCTAGTTTTGCCGCTTCCTCAAAGAAATTAAAGTAATTAATTTTAACTTTCTTGACATTTTAACATTTGACATTTTAAATCTATAAAAATGCACACATTTATCTTTACACAGCATTTCTAATTTTAGTTTTCTAAAGACGAGCAATCATTGAAGTAACACAGATAGATAGAAAGGAAATACACACCCACTATATACGATAACTAGTACATGCGAATGGGTGAGAATGATTCATTTAACAATCAATTTTTGAAAATCTTTTATTTATTCTAACTTAATTAAAACATTCTTGTTAAGCTTTATTTTCACTATTCCTTTCCGTTTTCATTTCTGGTTGCTATTTTTAATATATGTAACGCTGCCTTAATTTGCAAATGCCCTAACATCAAATTTTTCAATATCAAGTTTTCGATGGATTATGATAAAGCGTGTTCACTTTCATCTGTACCGAAAATTTTAGAGACCTACTTTGAAAACAGACGATCATTCCGTTTAGTTTAAATTACAAATTCTTGAAGCAGTACTTTTAAATAAATACCAAAATGTTATTTGTTTCTCCTGTAAAATTTGAAAAATGCGTGTTAGGACTTTAGCAAATTAAGGCAGCGATATGTGTCTAACTAAATTTCTAGCAAAAAAAACAAAAAAAAAACATTTCACTAATTTTATATTTTCAGTTGTTGTCTAAGTAGAGATTTTCCTGTGAATTGTTAATGTCAGCGTTATTGTTTGAATGAACTGAAGTTGTTTCTGTTCTTGTTGTCAATTTTAGAAATCTCGTTCATCATTTTTTGGATGAATTTACTATATATATATAAAAAAAATTACTTGACATTTAAGTTGTATGGATGTATGTATGTAGTAACGAGGGCGCAAAGTTAAAATCATCAATGCAGCAGCTATTACAAAAACAAAAAATACTGACACTAACAAAAGCTACAGCATCATTTTCATTGTTGTGATCATCATCATTATCATGATTTGCATCAGTAGTAAAGAAGCAACAACAAAAGGGCAGCAACATCATCATTTTTCTGCACATCAGATGCAGCAGCAGCAACAGCCATAACAAAAATTAAATGACATTTTCATCATCTGCTGCAGTCAGGAGAAACACATTAAACAAACACAGCCACATTAAAATAATGAGCGAGAGAGAGAGTGTGAGTGAGAGAAGAAGAAGAGTGTGTTGTAAAAATGAATTTTTATTTAAAATTTTACTTTGTTGTTTTTATTGTTAGCTATGCGCCATCATTGAGAGATCAAATGAGAGTATGAATGTGGGTGTTTTTGTGTTTGATGCATAACGCATTCAGTAGTGTGAGTCGTCATGAGTATTTGATGCCATTATATTTCCATTTCTATATATTTTTTTTTGTTTTATTTAGTTGCAGACAATTTCATTTCAATGTCAAAAGTAAAGTTTAAATAAAATGTCATTTGAGAACTCTCTCACACACACATACACACTCTCTCGCTACCCAACGGGCCCGATTGTCAGCAGCTCGCCTGAGAAGCACTTGTTGTTTTTTTTTTGTTAACGACCACTTGCTGCCGAAAAGCAATCGTTTCCGAATCAAACAGCGACAAGATCGTCGTATATTCATAGGGTGGCCAGACTATACTTTTTTTTCGTTTTCAAACCGAAATATTCAGTAAACTCATCGTTTTCAAGCCGATAAACTTTTTATTATATTTTGGTCACAAAAATGCAAACGAAATTCAAAAATAAACGTAGGAGTCAGTCGCGTGTTGTTTTAAAGCGAAACGGTCATCGGCAATTGTTGAAAATAATTAAAAGGTATTAACGTATATATAAATTAAATTGAAAAAATATAACAAATGAAAAAATACCATATAATGTATGTATATCTTTTGTATTTGCAGATAGTGTTAAAAGGAAAAATTTCGGCTTCAACCAATTTGAAGCAGCGTTGAGGATCTTATAGATGATGCCGCAAGAAATTCCGCCGAAATAAAATAAACTTTAATCTTAAATGCTTAGTTATAATTATAAGTAATATATATTTGGTTATTTAAAAGTTATTTAAAATATAAAGTGTTAGAACATGAAAATCAAATTTTGCCCTTATTCTATAAAGAAGAGTGGAGGTATGTAAAAACGAATGAACTGCTGACGCAAAGATTTCGTGAGAGGTCTTTTGAAGCACTTAGAAAAGAAGAATGTTGTAGAGCAGGGCAGTGGAAAAATGCGAACGAACTGCTGACGCAAAGATCTCACGGGAGGCCTTTCAAAGCACTCCAAAAGGAGGGTAAACGGAGTGCTTTTTTCCAATGACATGCAATGTTAAAAACGTAATGGTGTGTCATACGGAGAGGAAGCGCCTACAGCTGACTTGTCAGCACTCCGAAAGGCCTTTTGGAGTGCTTTTTTTTCCCCGTTGGGTATCTATCCGTCTCTCTTGCCTTTTCGCTCACATGTATCTTCAGCATCCCATTCAAATGGCAAGTGAATTTCTGGTCTACCCTGCTTAATGATGTTACAAGCGTGTGCTGTTGTGTGTGTTTTAAATGAAGTTATTAAGAAAATTTTGTGTTTTTTGTTCTGTTTTTTTTTTTGTTGTTTATGTATGTTCTTGGCATCTTATGCTTGCATCAGTTCAGTTCAAAAATTATGAATTATGAAACAGAAATTTCTCATGTCATGAATGAAGACAGTAAAGAGTTTTGATAAATATTTCTTCGTAGTAAAATGAAATTTCTGCCAGCATTTTAGCTTCAATTGAGCATTAAATTGTTAAATTTATTATTTCTAAGGGCAGAATTTTTAATTATTCCAAGAATTATTAAAATATTACAATACTTTCATTTTTTTGTCTCTTTAAAAATATATTTTATTCAAGTACTATGCATATATGTAAATTATTTTAAACTACTTTAAAGTATGTAAAGTTATTTTATTGAAAAATAAGAGTACTACACACAATATGCCAGAACATTTAATTGATTAAAAAATATTTAAGGGGAAGGAAAGAGTTTTATTCATAAGAAAGATAGGAAATCTTTTAGGTTCAATTAAACCATTCAGTTCAGTTTGCTTTTATGATATTTTCCCCAAAAGAAAAAAGAAGAAGCTGTGTTATTGAAGGACTCTATTCATGACTTCCTTGAGACATTGTGATCAACTCATAGACTTTGACGTAGTTTTTTTTTAATCACAATATATCAAACTGTGCATATACATACAGTTCCTCAAGTGGAAGAAACGACAATTTTTAAGAATTTTTTTAAGGTTTTGTATACAAATTGAAAAAAAAAATTGTATTTTGAAAGCTTGAAAAAAACAACAGAATTTAATATGTAAATAATAAACTACCTTCGAAAAAATTCTTAAAAATTTTTGTTTGTTTTTTCACATGAAGAACTTTGTAGTCGCACTTTCAAAAACTGTAAGGAAATAAGAGCTTTATGCACTTTACAGGGTGACAATTGTAAAGTGACGCACACATTTCAGCAGTTATTTTCAAATGGACGTACTTCCATTAAGTACAATTAAGTGTTAACATTGCTGAATATATAAGCATTCATTTGAACCCCACCTCATTCAATATAACCTCCTTTAGCCTGCACACATGCCTTCAATCGATCCGGAAATCGTAGGACTGTTCGCCGCAGGACTTCCTGATCAATTTCAGTCCAGGCTTTCTCTAATGAATTTGTCAGCGACTCCAGACTGTGGTGTTGAGATGCACAAGCCTTACTCTCTAAAATACTCCAAATAGAGTAGTCTGGGGAGTATGGTGGCCATTCTTGAGATGTTATGAATCCAGAAAAATTGTCTTTTATCCATGTTTGCGTTAATTTTGCCATGTGGGAAGGTGCAGAATCTTGCTGGAAAGTCCAGTTTTCATTTCCAAATGTATCTTGGGCCCAGGGAAGAACATGTTCATTTAAAATGCTCCGATAAAAAACCTGGTCAATTTTAACACCCTCTTCAACGAATATTAGAGGGGTTCTGGCATTAGCGGAAACTCCAGCCCACACCATAACGGAAGCTGGCTTTTGAACTCGGCCAACAGTCCAATTTTGTTGCGATGATGATGTTAGCCACATTCGGTCATTTTGCGCATTGAAATGTTGTTCAACCGTGAAAATTTTTTCATCTGTAAACAAGATATTTTCAACATTTTTTAACACGGAGAAGCGTAGCAACGCCTTGCATCTTTGCAGTCGCAAATCTTTCTTTTTTTGTGTCAGATCTTGAGCTTTTCGGAGCTTGTACGGCTTAAGATTAAGCTTTGATTTTGCAATGATTCGCACTGTTTCACGGTTTACTCCCACTTCCTTAGCGATTTTTCTCATTGAGCGCCTTGGATTTCGCTTGATTCGTTTACGAATTTTTTCTGTTAAACCATTAGTGGCAACTGTTGAAAATTTTCCCCGGTCTCTATCTCCAAAACCCCCAGTTTCATTATATCGAATAATAGCTCGGTCTACCGTACGACTTGACAAATTTAAAGCCTTTGCAATTTGACGGCTACTATAATTTGCCAAATGAAATTTCATAATTTCACGACAAATATTTTCCTTGTCCATTTTTATGGAAATTTCAAAATGTAATAACAAAAATTCAAATGAAATTAAAAGCAAAGCCAATGATGAATGAATTTGCTTTTTAAATTACAGTAACGGTAAATGGCAAAGCTTGCTGCAGAGTATTAAACTTTTATTGAGTATTGGCTAGACCCGACCACGCGTCGTTGTGGCTTAGTTTACATGCAAAAATATCCGTTGGCGACGTACTTATTGTATCGCCTCTCTCTTTCATTTCTTTCATGCCATTTCCATCAACAGATGCTGTAAGATGTGCTGCTTTTACGACCAACAGATGGCGCTGTTTTTTTTTAAATAATCAGTTTTTACCTATTTATATTTTTATTTATTTAGATATACACGTTCGTATTCACGGTTGTGTCAAAATTTCAAAGCGATCGGTGAAGAATTTTCGGAGATTTACGGTTTTCAACAAACGAACATTTACGGGAGTGTCGTGAGGGTTGGAGCATGTTTTGAATTTTGCTCATAACTTCCGTGCAATGCCGAATTTTAATGTTTTAATGTTGGCTATCGTTGTAAAGATCTCACAAATTGTAAATATTTTTGCTGAATATTAAAATAAAATTGAATTAATAGTTCAGGAGTTATGGATATTTACAAAAACAAACAAAAATTGTAGGCAGGGTCGGAGCACTGTAGAAAATCAATAAGTTATGAAGGAATGCCATTGAAAATAACATGAAAATCAAAGAAAAAGGAAAAATTACACTTGAAAACCGGGAAAAGAGACCGGAAATCCAAATAAAAATCCTACTGTGCACTATGGGGCCGATGAAAAATCTAACTGGCCAAAATGCGAAAAATCAACTGTCTCGGTTTGAATCCAAAGTAAATGGGCTTACTCTCCATAGATTCCTCATCATAATCCATACACAGCAAATAAGAGACTGATCATTCATGACTTCAAAAAAATGACTTCAAAAATGAAGGATAAGTCATTGACTTCAATATGACTTGTGACTTCAAAGTCTTAATTCCGTATTCACAAAAAGACTGGATTATTGCAATCATTTTTTTTAGAAGTCAGTTGACTTCAAACCTAAAAAGACTGCAATCTTTTACATCTCTGCCTTGTATATACTCCTTCTTCTCAAAAAACCTGGTCCTGATGGGGATTACAAAATCGAACCACTTTAGTACTTATAATTATATAAGTTTTTTATGGAGTATATAAGTATTACATGGGACTTTTTTAACCCTTATCATGACAACGTTTTTGAAAAGTAGGGGGGGGGGGGAAAATACAACATGTCTGACATAATTTCCAATACACGGAAAAATTGCGCTTCGCTTTTCCCAGATATTTGCTTTGGAGCCCGCTTTGAAGTGTATTTTAGATCAAAGATAGAGACCAAAAATTAGTTTTCTGACCCTGATGAGAAAAATTTCAACATAGTAGGTCAGACTATAGATGGCGCTTCAAGTCAAGTCAAATTTTAGACTTTCTTACTCTTAGCTCTATTTCTGAGCAAAAAAAAAAAAGACGCAGATATATAAAATTTTAACAAAAAAATTTAGGTTTTTACTAGATGGCGCTCCAGTAGTTTTTGGGACCAGAAAACTAATTTTTGACCTCAATTTTGTTCTTAAACATATTTCAAAGGGCACTCTAGAGTAAAAATCTGAGAAAATTGAAATTTTTCCTTGTACTGGAGCATCTCTGTGAACCGATTGAGGTTTAAACACAAGAATTGTTTGAGTAAACGAATCAATTTTTGATCTAAAAAATTTTCCTAAGGAGAGCAAAAATTTGTAAAGATATTTAAAAAACGTTATACTTTAATCATCTTGTATTTACCTCTTCTTCTCAAAAAAAAAACCTTGTCATGGATGGGGGTTACAAAATCGATCCACTTTAGGGTATGAAGCAAATTTCTTATAATAAAGTTCCAGGAAAATAGAAAATCATACCCAGTTATACTATATCAACTCCTGAAACTACAGAGACTTAAAAAAAAAAATAAAATATTTAAACGTTTTCAAAAAGTTTAAAGCAATCAATGAAATTTCATTTGCTCAGCCTTATATGATCAATGAAAACTGACCGGAAAAACGATAGTTAAAAGTTTCCACTTAATGCTGCAGTAAATCAGTCAACAGCCAACAATGGAAATATAAATATTTAAACTTTCACCTGTTTGTATTAACTAAAAATATATGACTAAACGAAAACCATAAAAGTGAGCATCATTTGCACATATTTAGTTATTGAATCATAGTAGTAAGAAGAAAATTTGCTAAACTACTTTAGACATTAGCAATGAATAAATGAATAAATGAATGAATGAATGAAATGTGCTGTGACTATAGTGAATATTGCTGTTACATTTCCTATTAAGTTTACTATTAAATTTGCGGCTGATGCTCTGATGATGAAGCATTAAAAATGCGAATCATTAAAACTAAAACAAAAAAGAAAAAAAAAAATAAATCGCACACAAATCGTAATGACTAATGTGTTTTTTTGTTGTCTTTCTTCTTATTTTATTTAATTTTTTTTACTATGATTATAAGTAGAAATATCAACAGGTTTTTATTTATGGTTATAGCTATTAGTATTTTACTTTATGCATAGTATATGAAAGGTACATACTTTAAATTGTATTGAATGATATATGAGGAAGCAACAATATGGCTGCAACTATACAAAAACATCAATACACACTTATAAATAATAAATACATATATAAATGTATTATACATAAATTATTTATATATATGTATGTACAATAATTTTTTATTTTTATTATTTGTGCAGTATTTTTTTTTTTTTAACTTTTTACTTTTATCATCACTGTAGCTAATTTTTTTTTTTAGCGCTGACAAACCGGAAAAAATATATATAGTATGTTAAATGATGAAAAGAAATTTCAACAAAAGCTACAAAATGGTAGAGAATAAAAATAATGAACTCATGAATATATATAAAAATTATGGTAAATTAAGAGAAATATGCGACATTTTTTTTAAAATAATAAAAGAAAAAAAAAAATAAAATAAAATTTAGCAGTAGTTGCTAATTATTTTACTGGTTTGTTTTTTTTCTTTTTTCTACTTCAATGCTTCAAGCTTGTTATGCATTTATTTGTTTATTTTTATTTATTAATATTTTTAATAATAATTTTTTGCTTTCTTGTTATATTATTTACACACACTTATGTTGTTAACATGCAGCCGAAACAACAACAACAACAATAGCAACATATAATAATAACAACATGAAAAAATTGTTAACAATAATTCGTTTCATCAGCGCAGCTGAACGTAGCAGCAGCAGCAGCAACTAACAAACAAAGCAAATTTTTTGTCGAAATTTTTTTGTTGTTATACATTTTTATTTTTTTTCTTTATTTTCGAAAGTGTAAATATTTTAACAACCAGCAGTAGCAACAACAACAACAACAATTTCATAGTATGTAGTAGTAGAAATATTATTAAGCTTTTTCAGCAAATGTTGATGACTTCAGCTGATATTGACCAACTTAAACAGAATTGTATATAAGAAATTGTTTTTGGAAAAAAAAAAAAAATTTTTTTTTTTTATTTTCTGCTGTTTCTTTTCTTTACTTTTATTATTAGTTGTAAATGATTTTTAATTGTTTTGAAAATAATTTTTTTCTGTTTGTTTTATGTTGTTTGTTTATAACTCCTTGAGTTAATTGTTGCATATATTTACATACTCGTATGCAGTTGAAGTATTTATTAATAGCAGATTAAATAATAATAAGTATGAAGGCAAAACAATCTTTCATTGCTTTAATTATTTACTTATAAGTGAAATTTCGTTGTATATAATTAAAAAAGAAAAACAAAAAACGATGAAGTCGCGGTTTATATAACTACCTACCTCAAATTTAATTTACTAAAAATTTATGAAGCTTATAACGAAATTTTCTTTTCATTTAGCCATTGAAGGCATTGCATTATCTAGTATTATAATTGTACAAAGACTTCAAAAACTAAAAAAAAACACGATAATTCATGGAATTACTATTACTCGAATCATTTATTATCTCGATAGGTAACCTGTCGCTCTAGAATACTTTTTCTAAAAAAAAAAAAAAATCAACCCTAAAAATAAAGTAAATGTCAAAACTTCTTGAACTCAACTTTAACTCTTTCTGTGGATAAAATCTGGAAATTTCTGTAATTCAAAAACTTTTTTTATCTGGTAAATATTCAAACTTCTAACCTCTGTTAAAATATTTCAATTTCTTAACCCTTTCAGAGCCCACCAACACATTTGTGCGGGTAGAATCTGACAAGAGTTCAACGCTTTCGCTCTATATTCAAACAAACAAAAACAGTCTGATGTCTGATATTTTTGTTGTTGTTATAATAAATAATGCAAATCGAATAACTGATAAGTGATACCCATGTAATGGCTGGCACATATGTGCAAGTGCTTCATATGACCACCAGTTTCCTCCACCCAACATGCCAATTTTCAAAAAATAATTAAAAATAATCTGGTAATTCTGTTAGATGTATCTTCACTTCAGGGATTACACTTTGGTGGCTTTTCTCGACATCGAGGGGGCCTTTAACAATGTCTTTCCTGAAGCGATCATTCATGCTCTCGAGACCCTTGAGGTGGAGGCTCCTTTGAGGAAACTTATACACTCCTTACTTACAAGGAGGGTTATCAAGTCGAAATTGGGGGGCTCTTCCATAACAAGGTATACTCACAGAGGCACCCCCCAAGGGGGGGGTACTCTCGCCACTTCTCTGGACACTTGTAGTCAACGAATTGCTTCTATCCCTAGAAGAGACAGGCTGCAAAGTGATTGCCTATGCAGATGACATAGCCATTGCTATATCAGGCAAATTCCCCAACACACTAGGAGATGTTATGCAATCTGCTCTTAACATTCTCACGAAATGGACAGGAAATTGTGGACTGAGCGTCAATCCGCAGAAAACCGAACTTGTCCTCTTTACTAGAAGGTACAAAGTACCACCCTTTATTGCACCTTCACTCAATGGCACTAGGCTTGTTCTCAATGAAGAAGCTAAATACTTAGGCCTCATTTTAGACAAAAAACTTAGCTGGAAGCAAAATACCCGATGTCGGGTAGATAAAGCAATAACAGCGCTTTACTCGTGCAAACGAGCAATAGGAAACAAATGGGGTATGCAGCCGCACGTGGTTCACTGGCTATATACTTCCGTAGTCAGGCCCATATTGACGTATGGTGTTGCGGTCTGGTGGACGGCTTTGGACAAGGCAATTCATATGAATATGCTTTTGAAAGTACAAAGAACTGCTTCACTCTGTATCACTGGTGCACTAAGAAGCACGGCCACCAAGTCCTTGGATATCATGCTTCACTTCCGCCCTCTTGACATTTATGGCAAGCATTGTGCAGCCAGTACTGCCCTGAGACTAAATTCCATCTCGGAATGGTCAACAGGCAGATCAGGACACTCCACGATCCTAAATAATTTTAGTTTCGTACCTAAGACAATTGATTACACCCTTGCGAAACCAATCTTCAACGACAAGTTCGACACTCTTATTCCTGATAGACAGGAATGGGAGAATGGAGAGCGGTTTCAAAAGGATTCAATCCACTTCTATACTGACGGCTCTAAATTGGATGGCAGAGTTGGAGCTGGCATCTTTTGTGAAGAGCTGGATGTAAATGTATCCTTCAGGCTGCCTGATCACTGCAGTGTATTTCAGTCAGAGGTCACGGCAATCAAGGAAGTCACGTACTGGCTGAGGTATAACGTGATATCCAAGAGGGATATATGTATTTTTACCGACAGTCAGGCAGCTATAAAATCCCTTGAATCTGTCTACCTTACTTCTAAAATAGCTTTTAACTGTAGAGCGTCTCTTAACGAGATGTCCGATCAGTTCAATCTGCACCTAATTTGGGTGCCGGGGCATATAGGTATACCGGGGAACGAAACTACTGACGGGTTAGCTAGAAAAGGAACAATGTTGCAAATCACTCCTGACAAGGAGCACATAGGCGTCCCTATGGCAACGTGTAAACTAAGGCTAGCCACGAATGCAATAAAACTTACTAACGAAAGGTGGTCACTGGAAAACACCTGCAAAACTACTAGACTCATTTGGCCTAAGCTGGATAGTCGCCGGACAAATGACCTGATACATACCAACAGGCAGTTCATCAGTACTGTGACTTGGGTGATTACTGGACATTGCCCCATTGGAAAACATGCAGAAAGACTGGGTCTTCCATATAGAAATCACTGCAGGAGCTGTGGCAACGAGGAAGAACAGGAAACTGTAACTCATCTTTTATGCGAATGCCCAGCTTTGATTCACGTACGAAAGAAACATCTGGACAATTTTATCTTCGATGACCTTAAAGACTTGACTAACATCCAAATCAGACACCTACTTAACTTCCTGAAAGGTACTCAATGGTTCAAATGGCCTGAATTAGAGGGATAGGGACTTCGCTCCTTTTGTATGGTATCGCAATGGGCCTGTCTGGCCTAAGTGTGCTGGCGCTCGCTGGCAGCCATTTTAACCTAACCTAACCTAACCTGGTACAAATGTAAAAGTGTTCCATATGACCACCAGTTTCCTCCACCCAACATGCCAATTTTCAAAAAATAATAAAAAACAATCTGGTAATTCTGTTAGATGTTTTGAAAATGCAGGATTGATCTACTTTTCATTTACCATCTAGTAATATCCAGGTGACGTGTGGTGCATATGTACAAATTCTCCATATGATCACCAGTTTCCACCACCCAATTCCACCCAACATGCCAATTTTCAAAAAATAATTAAAAATTGTCTGGTAATTCTGTTAGATGTATCGAAAGTACAGGATTGATGTATGTATTCCATATGACCACCAGTTTCCTCCACCCCACATGCCAATTTTCAAAAAATAATAAAAAACAATCTGGTAATTCTGTTAGATGTTTTGAAGATGCAGGACTGATCTACTTTTCATTTACTATCTAGTAATATCCAGGTGACGTGTGGTGCATATGTACAAATTCTCCATATGATCACCAGTTTCCACCACCCAATTCCACTCAACATGCCAATTTTCAAAAAATAATTAAAAATATTCTAGTAATTCTGCTAGATGTTTTGAAAAACAAGGATTGAACTACACTTCAATATCTGTCCATTGATACCCATATGATGCCTGGCAGATATGTAAAAGTGCTGCATATGACCACCAGTTTCCTCTATCCTACTCCACCCAACATGCCAATTTAAGAAAAAAAATTAAATAAAAATAATCCAGTAATTCCCTTAAATGTTTCGAAAGGGCAGGGTTGATATACTCTTCAATGCCTGTCCAGTGATACCGATGTGTTGTCTGGCACATATGTAAAAGTGTTCCACTGGTGGTCATCAGTTTCCTCCACCCAACATGCCAATTTTCAAAAAATAATTAAAAATAATTTGGTAATTCTGTTAGATGTTTTGAGAAAACAAGATTGAACTACTCTTCAATACCTGTTCATTGATACTCATGTGATGTCTGGCACATGTGTACAAGTGCTCCAAATGACCACCAGTTCCCTCCACCCAACTGCACTTAACATGAAAATTTTCAAACATAAATTAACGACAATCCGGTAATTCTGTTAGATATTTTGAAAATGCAGGATTGATCTACTCTTCAATACCTGTCAACTGATACCCATGTCATGTCTGGCACATATGTACAAGTGCTCCATATGACCACCTGATTCCTCCAACTCGCTTTTCAAGTTGATATTTTTCATAGATTAATTAAAAATAATCTGAAATAAATATGTGACATTTGTGTATGCATGGTTAAACAACAGTTCAATACCAATCGAATGGTATGTCTGGTGGTCACAGTCAGTTCTCCAAATGGTCATCAGGATCCGAACGAATATTCTATGCTTTGCTTAACATAACATTTTGTGGTTAACATTTTTTCTGTTAAGTTTACATAGAAATTTCTACAATTTGTGGTTTGTGTCTTTGCTAAGATAGCCAGGCGTAGCTATCTTTAAATTTAAATTTATTTATTTTTTTTGTAGATCTAGAAACTTGCTGCTGTAAAATACCTTTTTCTGGAAGAAAACTGTTGGTACAATTTCAATGCTAATGAATTAAAAGTACTGCAGCTGAAATAGTTTTCTGGAAGAAACTTTCTCAAACAAAGTATTCTTTATAGAAGGAACCAAGCCTCACAATTGAATTTATCTGGGTTGAAACTTTCAAAGCAAGCATCGGGCAAAAGTCATTTTATTTTTGCTGATAATATTTGGAAGAAATTCTCTGAACCAACAATTTTTGTTTTTTTTTTTGCAAAAAACATCAAGTCATCTAAATAAATTTATTTCGATTTTAACTTTTATAACACTGTAGAAAAAATTTTAATTATTTATACAAAAAAAAAGTTCCCAGCACAATTAAAAATAATAAATTGCGGTTTTATATAAAAGTTCCATCAGAAAACTAAACACCTTGAAATGCTCTTTGCAGTATTTTAAAAATTCGAAGTTCGAATTATGCAATAAGTTTTAAATCTTTAACAAACCACTGAGAAAATTAAAAAAAACACAACTCAAACTGAAACTAAAATATGCAAAATCAAGCGGGTATTATTTCAATGCGCAAAACACTCTAAATTAATTACTATACAAAATTTAAATGGTACATCTTTTTCTAATTATGGGAAGAAACAAAGATGTACAAAAACAAACAAAAAAAAAAAAAATAAATAAAAAAAAAGTTGTGTGACAATTTGTAGCTCAATGCAATTAAAACAAACAAAAACAAAAGAAGATGAAGCAAAGAATTTTTTAAATAATGCAAAAAAAAATAAATTACAATTAGGCAAAAAAGTTTTCAAAATACACATAAAAAATAGAATAAATATCAAAGAACAAATAAAAAAAAAATATTTAATTAATTCAATCACAGGAAGTTTTCACACGAAAGAAAACCAATTAAATATGCAAATTTATTCCTAGTCACGCATATAACCAACAAAAAAAAAAAAAAAGAAAACCAAAACAACAACAAAAAAAAACAAAATGCTGAAAATTTTAAACAAACTTTTTATATTAGCAACAAAATAGAAACAAAAACAAAAAAAATTAAAATTTTTAGAAAATTTTTTGCAAATTTCAATAAGAGCGAGAGCGCTTAAAATTCTGCATTATAAATTTGTATTTTCATGTGTATACAAATTAAAAAATAACTTAAATTAATTAATTTTTAATTAGGATTTAAAATTTTTATGTTTATTTATAAATAAAATAATTAATATTAAAGCGATAAAGTGCAATTCATGCTACGGAAGTGGCGTACTGGGAAGAGGAGGGAAACATTATCCCAAAAAAAAAAAAAAAAATTTTAAAATGTTTTTTGTTGCTGTGGAAAATTAATTAAATTGCTATTAGCTATGCAAATTAAATTGGTGTAAATTTTTAGGAAAATTGTTCGTAAAGAAAAACTTTAAAACTTTAATTAATACAGGAGTATGAGTATATGGAAAATTGATTGTTTCATTTGGTTATTATTGATTTTGGATGTGTTTTTAATGAACAATACCATAGAGAAATAAATAAATATGAAAATAAATATATATATATATATATAAAATAGCATAGTATTACTGCTTCTTTATAAGCCTAAAGCTATGCTATGAAAAGCTATTGAAATTTTAATAATTTAAAACTATGGCTATATTGAATTTACATACAATGTAAATATATATGATTGAATGAGTTGTATAGAAAATTTTCACAAAAATATCAGAGTTTGGTTTTTATTACTAAATTACTATACAAATTAATATTATAATATAATTATGAATTTAAAACGTCGCCCTAAAAGTATGCTAGTTTAAATATGAAATGAATTAACAAGCTGTTGTAATGTAAACCTTTATAAATTGGTTTAAGAAATTGCCAAAGGTATTTTAATGGGCATTATTATTATTTTTAGGCAAGAGCTTTAATATTCTATTGTCATCCTGTTTTTAGATTAAATAAAGAGAGAAACAATTTTAAAGGAATTTATTGACAGAAATCAAAATTTATTTAAAACTTTAATTTTAAAATTTATCTTATAAAAATTATCCATAAATTCTTAACGCAAGAAAAATTCAATGAAGAAATATATTCTAACAAAATACGGGGGCCAGAATTCACAAATATATTGGCAAAATCTTTGCTAAAAATAAATTACCATTATTTAGATACCCAAAAGTATGCAATGTTTTTTATTTTACAAGAAAAAGAATTAGATTTATCATCAATAGAAAAACTAAATCCATATCTACAAATTTCTAAAAAAAACCCCAAAAAAGTTTCAGAAACTGCCAACAGTATTTTGATGGATACTGCTATTCTTAGATCCAAGCTTTAAGATTCTATTGTCATTTTGTTTTAAGATTCGATACAGAGAAAGAAAATTTTTTATGGCAGAAATCAAATATATACAAAAATTTAATTTTAATATTTCTCTTATTCCCTAAAAGTATCCAATAATTTTCAAGTACATAAGATTTGTTACAGAAACTCTAAACTCAAAAAAAATTGAATATATATAAAAAAAATACTGACTGGAAATCCCAAAAATATACAGACAAAATCTGTGGAAAAAAAAACAAATTACCATTATTTGAGCACCCAAAAGTATGCATTGTTTTTTTATTTTACATGAAATAGAAACATTTTTATCATAGAGACACATTGAAAGAGAAACTAAAAGTATATCTAAAGAAAAAAATATATTTTAATGACTAGACTAAAAGTATACAATTATTTAAATAAAATAGAAGAAACTGTGGGGCACACTTTTTTTCACAAAAATAAATTAAAATAAAGCACAGACAAAATCTATACAAAATAAACTCTAAACAACTAAAAATATGCAATGTTTTTTATTTAAAGCAGTTTTCATATTAATAACTAATTTCCGATTAAAAAAAACCAATCAACAAATGGAAATACAAAATTATTCAATTGACGACTTAAGTACAGTATTTTTTTTTTTTTTTTTTGGGCAGGAACAAATGTCATAATTTACACGATTGAAATGAAAGTAATTTACGCCCCCTGCTATCTACATTCACCTTCAACAAATACACAAATTAATATGAAAAACTTTAGCTTGAAAACATTTGTTATGAAAATTACTTATTTCTTTAAGAGGGCGAAAAAAATAAAATAAATAAATAAAACGGAAAAAGAAAAGAAAATCAATTCGACTTAAAGAAACGGGAGAGAGTGCTCCACTGCTGCCAATACCAATAATTTCACGTAACCGTCAAAAACCGCATATCAAAACCATCAAAATACTAAAATAAAAAAGAAGCTAGCTATTTTTTTTTTTGTACTTTTTCAATTTTATTTCATTTCTAAATTTGTTAGCATTTTCTACGTTTTTTTTTTATTTCTCTGCTGTTTTTAAAGGTGAGCAGCACAAAAAAATAAAATAAAAATTAAATAAAAACACATTTGATTGACAAAACTCATGCCAATAGATTTTGACATACCTACTAGAAACACCTAAAAGTATGTGCAAAAAAAAAAACCTAGAAATTTGTTGCATAACATTTGACGGAGTTGACAAAACTTTTACTAGAGCGTAAAAGAGAAAGAGAAAAAATGAAGTAGAGAATGAGAAACACACGTAAAGATTTTAATTTTCTACTACGACTCGTTCGTTTACGAGTTTAGCATTAAAGACTTGACGACGACAACGAGAGGCCATAAAAAAAAGAAGAAAAACCTAAGCTATAACTTTGCTTAGTATATAGGCACCTAAAAGTATGCTACAATACACTATATAAATTTTAAAGTTAGCGCGCGCAAAAGTTAAAAGTGAGTAAAAAGTACTTAAATTTTACTTTAGCGTCTCTATATCGGTATATTTTCGTTTACTTCTCACATTTTTAACGTACTCGTTTGGCAAATTAATGTTTATTAGGTTCTTTTTTCTTTTGATAGATGGCGGGTATGGGTACAGGTTCGGGTTCGAGTATATATTATATATACAATATACCTATGTATGTTTAAGTGTAACAAAAATTTATTCTCTTTGTGTTATTTGTAGCTGTGCACCTTTTCCTCTTCTTCGTTTTTTCCTTTTTGTGTGTTTATCAGATGCAAAAACGAAATTAAATTGCGCGCATTAGCGTCACGAAATGTAGAAGAATGAAAGAGCAAAAATGTGAGAAAGTGAAAGAGAGGAAGAGCCTCTACAAAGTAAAAAGTTTAGATGAAGGTAGTAGTCGTAAAAAAGTTTATTTCTATGCGTGTACATTTGTTTATTTTGACTTTAAATTTATAGCCAAATATTACGTAATTATGTCAATCACCATTAATCGTTTAAAACACAAATCTTTAACGCGCCTTTAAATATGCTCTGAATTATTTTCCAATTGTATTTACTTTGATTTAGCGCCATTACAATTGACAGAATTCCTCTTCATATATTTAACTAGCTAGAAAAGGTAGACAGAGAAAGAGAGATAGATAGAGTATTTTTGTCTGTCAGGCAGTTAGTCAGTCAGTCAATCAGACATTCAGTCTGCCAATCAGGTATACAGTCAGCAATATTCAGCAAGGCTATAATGAGTGTCTCTGTGTATGCGGGGAACGGCAAATCCGCCAGGCGCTGAAAACACACTTGAACATAATTTGTTTGGTCTTTATTGTTATTGTTGCTTTTTTTACTTGTACTTGTTGTCTGGCTGCATTATACGATTTAACAAGCGGAGGGTATAAATTATTTATAAACTAATTTTTTTTTTTTTCTTCTTCGGTCTTTTACCGAGGGTGTGTTTCCAGTTTCTAATACTCCTGTGTGTGTGTGTGTGTGTGCCTGTTTCTGGCTATGTATGTGCGTGTCTGTGCTATATTTAAGTAAATAAGTAGTTGCAAAATGGTTTTAACGATCTTATTTACCGTTACGCTTGATTACGCACAAAATTAAGGTGTTTTTTTGGTACTTGTGCTCAGTTTTTGTTTTGCTTTTTGTTTTTTTGGCCTAAAATTTTAATTTTTTTGCTTTAGGGTGATGATAATATTATTTTAAGTGTGGTTAAAAGGAAGAAATAAGTATGAAGGTATGAAGTTAAAGAGACTTTTGTGTCGACAAAAAAAAATGGCCGTGTAAACTGGTCCACAAAATTCAAAAAAAATCGCAAAAGCAACAGCAACAGCTTAAAAATGGGCAAAACTATACAATTTCGAAGAGCAATGCTTAAAGAAATATCTCGAAAATGAAAAGAAGTTCTAGTTAAGGAGATGTAGAATTGTAAAATTGAAAATAATTTTGTCAAAAATTCAAATTTTCCACCAATTCAAAAATGAGAACACAGAAAAATCGCATGCTTCAGTTTTCTAAAAATTGTTTTTTGTGTTTTCAGCGAAATGATTTTTTGACATGGTTCACAACCGTTGATTCAAGGTCAAGGAGCAACACGCCGCGCACATTAGTTAACTCATTGAAGCGTGTCAGACCCCTATCCCTGGGGCGCCACGGGGAGATGGTGTGTCGACTTGAGATGGGGGACCACAAGTTTTGAAAGCGGACTCACCCGTTTGTAAGACTTACACAAACTTTAAGTTTTTTTCTACCCTCCCCCTCCCCCCTCCGGGCTTGGTTTTGCTATTCCTGCAAGGCTCATTCGTCTTTGCAAAAATGACACTGACCGATAAAACCAGACCACTAAGTTTCTTCAACTTTTTGCTGGAGAAAATAATTCATGCTGCTAATATCGACATCTCTGGCACTATTTTGTACAAGAAGGTCTTGCTGCTAGCATATGATGATGATATTGATATCATTGGCACCAACGCGCGAACAGTCAGCGAGTGGGTCTAGTAGTTATGCTTTAAACTTACTTAGGATCCAGCATCTACCAAGCACATTGGCCCCGATCCGTTCTGCGGAGTCGGCTGGACCTCTACGAAATCTATCGTTGAGGAGTGGTCTAAGGCAAAATGGCTAGAGTATTGGAACTCTATCCCAGGTTTAAGACAGGCAAAAGCGCTTATCGTTCCGCTTGCCCAAAATAAGCCCATCTCTTATCCCAAATCTGACTTTAGGCTACTGGTGGGCTACATGTCTGGACACTATGGGCTCAGATATCACCTAAACAAAATAGGTCTGTCTAATGAGACAAAGTGTCGTCTATGTCTGAAAGATGACGAGTCGACACCTCACATTCTGTGTGAATGTCCGGCCTTGGCTCGGCTCAGAGGAAGAATTTTTGGTGTTCCTTTTCTGACGGCTAATCACATAAAATCTTCTTCTACAAAAGATGTCTTGACTTTTATTAGGTCAGCTGAACGTCTTTTGTCATAAAATGGGGAATGGCACAAAAGATCTTTTAGGTCAAAGTGCCTGCCTGGTTGGGCTCCCCTAAATAATAAATAATAATAATAATAGGATCCAGCATTAATTACAACAATAATGTCAGCCTTGAGACCAAGTTACCAGGTGCTACTACGGGCTCAGTAAGCAATTGAGAAGTAGAGCCTGCTTGACGGACAAAAATAACGTTCAATAAGTTTTTCTTCATCTTTCACGTCTTGAGACGTGGACTACAAACGATGAGAGGTTGTTAGGTGCGTTTGAGAGAAAGATGCTCCTAAATATCTATGGTCCAATATGCATGGACGACGTGTATCGAATTAGATGGAACTCTAAACTGCATGAGCTGCAAATTGGCGTAGTCAATGGAAGAAAAAGTTCCAGCTGGGAAAGTGTTCTATTCGAGCCACGGTGGTGGAAAGCACGGAAGAGGACGACCGAATCTCTGTTGGAAAGTCCAGACACAGGTGGATCTGACTGCACTTGGGCTTACCAACTGCCACCAACTCGCGCATAGCAGAGGCGACTGGCGAAACTTCATTGAGTCGGCCAAGACCGAAAATCGGTGGCAGTGCCAACTAAGTAAGTAAGCTGAAAAAATTGGTTGAATGCTTTACTAATACAGAGTTTTGTTCATTTTCAGAATTTTGCCCATTTTCAAAAATGCCGTGTAAACTGGTTCACAAAATTGAGAAAAAATATCATAAGTATATAAATTAGTATTTTCAGAATTTTCACTATTTTCAGAACTTTGTCCATTTTCAGAATTTTGTCCATTCTTTTTTATTCTGCAAATAATACATCAATCCTTAAAATAATTTGTTAATAGCCCTACTATAATTTTCTAATCTTAGCTAAAATTTGTCCACATAAATCGAGAGATCATCCCCTTTTAACATTTTGACTTTTTACTCAGTTCGCCGCGCATTAAACAATTTTAAAATGAGCTACCAAATGTAGCCTTTTTCCGGTATTTTTGCTATTGTCATCCGAAAAATGCTTTATGCACTTTACTAACTGTGACGCGAAAATGTTTTGCTACGCAATAAAGGATAGACATTATGACGTCGTCTTATAACAGGGTTGAAATGTAATGAAAAGAAAAGGGTGCTACTGACGACAGCATAAAGATAGAGAGAGGGAAAAAAAAGAACAAAAAATAAAAAAACGAATGTACCACAGTAAAAATTCTTTAATTGCAGTAAAAGAAAGAAGGATAAAGAAAAATCTCATTAGAGGGTGAAATTTTTACAAAAAAAAAAACAAAAAAACGGAAAGGAATTTTTACGGTTTTTTTTTTTTTTTTTGGAAATTGTAAATTATGTAGATAGGCACTGAAGAATAAAACAACACAGCCAAAGCACAAACATTTCATTGCTTTGCGGTGATTTTTTGAAAAAGTGCGTTCACATGTAAAGTATTGCGTATCCTGAAACGTACGTGCATTTAAACGTATCCTGATATGTATAGTAAGTACGTAAGTACGGGTGCTGTATACATTTGTAATGCAACACTCTCTATACTCATTCATACATACTTACATCCCTAAAGTCATATTTTTGTTTTCAAACATCCATACGCAGAAAAGCGAAAATGAGGGATGAGTACTTCTAGTACTAAACCAGAATGCATTGTTGAAGATATGTGTGTGTGTATGTGTTTGTGTGCAACAATGTTTTTAAAGCAATATCAATATCCTTTTCAGAAATCTGTTTTTTTCTTCTGTTTTGTAAATGTGTGTTGTATTTGTGTTTATTTTTACCCTCTTTAAAATTCTACATTTGAAAAATCATCAAGGGAGCATTTGTCATTTGTATCTAAAGCAAGGAAAAGAAAGTAAGAAAAACTACATAGCAGCAAATGAAAAAGTAGTTAAGGTAAATAACGCAGACAAGTAAAATAAATCACAAATCCTTGTAGTATTTGAGAAAAATTAGTATAAAATGTTTCTTCACATTTAAAAGTTTTTTTACGATAGAGTAATTTTTCTGCATACGCTTTAATTTCATTTAAAACCGAAATTGCATTGTAAATGAGTGTGGGGTTAAGGATTTCTCTTGCCAGCTTGTTATTTTATAATTCAGAAATGGCAATTTCGTTTGACAAACCTCAACGGTATTCAAAAATGTGAATTAAAGTTTTGTGAAGAGACCCAGTCTGAAAAATTTCAGAAATACTTTTATGGGGAAGTTTTCAGGGTATCAAAGATTCTTCGATCGAAAAGAAGGCAGTTCCAAAATACCAGAAATTGACAAAATTTCGGAAATGGACAAAATTTCAAAAAAGGAAAACAAATTCCAGAAATGGACAAAATTTCAGAAATGGACAAAATTTCAGAAATGAACAAAATTCCAGAAATGGACAAAATTTCAGAAACGGAAAAAATTCAAGAAATGAACAAAATTTCAAAAATGGACAAAATACCAGAAATTGACAAAATTTCAGAAAAGGAAAAAAATACGGAAAGCGACAAAATTTCGAAAATGGACAAAATTCCAGGGATGAACAAAATTTCATTATTGGATAAAATTCCAGAAATGGACAAAATTTTAGAAATGGAAAAAATTGTTGAAATAGACAAAATTGCATAAATGGACAAAATTCCAGAAATGGACAAAATTTCAAAATGAAAAAAATTTCAGAAATGGACAAAGTTTACAAAAAGGGACAAAATACCAGAAATGGACAAAATTTCGAAAATGGACTAAATTTCAGAAAAGGAAAAAAAATCCAGAAATGGACAAAATTTCGGAAATGGACAAAATTCCAGAAAAGGACAAAATTCCATAATTGGATAAAATGGACAAAATTTTAGATATATAAAAAATTCCAGAAATGGACAAAATTTCAGAATTGCACAAAATTCCAGAAATGAAAAAAATTTTAGAAATGGACAAAATTTCAAAAATGGATAAAATAGCAGAAATGAACAAAATTTCGGAAATGGATAAAGTTCCAGAAATGGGCAAAACTCTAGAATAAAATTCGAGAAATGGGCAAAATTCTAGAATAAAATTCCAGAAATGGACAAAATTTCAGAAATGAACAAAATTCCAGAATTGCACACAATTTCAGAAATGGACGAAATTCCGGAAATTGATAAAATTTCAGAAATGGACAAAATTTCAGAAATAGAAAAAATTTCAGAAATTAACAAAATTTTAGAAATGGCCAAATTTCAAAAATGGATAAAATACCAGAAATGAACAAAATTTCGGAAATGGATAATGTTCCAGAAATGGGCAAATTCTAGAATAAAATTCCAGAAATGGACAAAATTTCAGAAATGATCAAAATTCCAGAATTGCACAAAATTTCAGAAATGGACGAAATTCCGGAAATTGACAAAATTTCAGATATGGAAAAATTCCAGAAATGGACAAAATTTTAGAAATAGAAAAAATTATATTAATAGATATGTAAAATTCCAAAAATGGACAAAATTCCAGAAGTGTACAAAATTCCAGAAAATGGACAAAATTTCGGAAATAGAAAAAAATTTTGCTCGAGAATACTTTTTTTCAAGGTAGTTTTTTATCTACTTAGTTCTCGGCTTTAGGTAGAAACAGAATAAGCTTAAGTCTTGAAGCCGACAACTTGATTTGATTAAAAATTTTCTACTGGGCATATAACATGCGTACATTTTTCATTTATATATGAATAAACGAATGAATGCGGGAATGAGTGAGGGGGTTCAGTTCTTCTTTATGCATTTAAACTTTAATTTAAAATGAAATTTTTGAAATATTTCTTTCACTTTTATTACTCTTCAAACCAGCCAGGCAGACCGACAGACAAGCAGGCACCCAGCCAGTGAAATAAACAATCAGAGTCAAAGGCCCTTTCTTTCTTCTCCTTCAGCTGCAGAATATGTCAAAGTAACAATTTTCCTGTGCTACCGCTTGCTTTAGTTTTGTCTATGTATTTGTTTGGTTGGTTAGTGAAAATGCAATCTGGTGTAAATAATGCCAAAACAAATGGGAATACTTTAACCACTTTTGTTGTTGCTATTTGTGTGGCGCTCACTCGCTCGCTCTTTTTTAATGGATTTTTATATTTTTAAGCTATTTTCAAATACTCTAATCTTGATGAATTGTACTTGAGTTATAAACATAAAAGTAGAAATATTTTTTCTATCCTTAATAGGAGAGTAGTAGAGCATAAAATAAATGTATTGGATTAATAAAAAGTACAACTGTCATTTATTTTTTTTTCTTCTTCTTCTTCTTTTGCATACACTTGAGTGCATAATTTTTAGTTCAGTTTGAATTGAATAATAAAAGAAAAAAAATAGAAAAGAAAAAATTCGTTGCAGCTTAAAATTGAATTTAAAAATTTGAATCATTTTATTGCATGAAAAAATGTAATAAAGCAGTAAACAAAATTTTTCATGGTTATTAATATTTCTATTTGTTAGTTAATACATGAAAATATAAATGCATAATCAATTTGGTGAATGGCATGAGTGCGGGAGAAAGGAGAAGTAGGAAGGGAAAATGCTTGTTTTTCTACTCTTCAACTCTATGTAATTTATGCAATTTTAATTTTTATGGTTTTTATACTTAGTTTTATTAGTTTATGTGCTTTATGTACTTAATATAAATAACATATACAAAATAAATAAACTTTTAAATTTATGCTAATTGCAATTCAAGCATGCACAAAAAAGCAGCAATTAGGCTAAAAAGTTTTATATTAAATTTTACAAAAATTTTGAATATATTCTGTGAATGCGAATGAATACAAATTATTTGGTTCATCAATTTCTATAATTTTCTAATGAGAAAATATAATTGCATAAAATATGAAAAAGTTCTGGTTTTGATTTGGTTTGAAAAAAAAAAAAAATATTTTATTTGATTTGTATAATTTTCCTCAATTTGTGATTACCTGAATATTAAATGATATATTTACAAATGATTTATGTTAATAACTTTATGACAAGGTAGATAATTTTTGGACAAAAAAAAAATTCGAGTAAAATTGCCATAGTATGATTTTGTGAAGTGTTAAAATCAGACCATGAATAGGAACTTAGTTTCTTCCTAAATTCAGATAGAAATTCGGGCCAATAATCAGGGTTAATTCAAACAGAAATTTAAAACCAAATTTAGACAGAAAATCATGCCAATTCAGACCATAGATCAGACCAAAAATCCACCAGTAATTTTGACTAAAATTATCACATAATTCAGACTAAAGTCAGATCAAAATTTAAACCAGATTTATACAAAAAATCAGATCAAATTCAGATAAAAATCCAAATAAAAAATCAGATCAGAATTGAGACCAAGAATCAAACAAAATTCAGAAAAAAAAAATTAAATAAAAATTCAAACCGAAAGCCAAATCAAATTCAGACGAAAAATCAGACCAAATTCGGACTAAAATTCAAACAAAAAGTCGCACTAAATTTAGATCAGATTTCAGACCAAAAATCAAACCCGATTCAGAAAAAAAAATCAAATAAAAAAACAGGCCGAAACTTAGATCAAAAATCGAGCTTAACTTAGACCAAATTCGGACTTAAATTCAAACTAAAAATCAGACTAAATTCAAATCAAACTTCAGACTAAAAATCAAACCAAATTCATAAAAAAAATTACATAAAAAATCAAGCCAAAACTTAAACCAAGTTTATGCCAAAAATCTAATTAAATTCAAACCGAAATTCAAACCAAATTTAAACGAAAAATCAAATCAAAAGTCAGACTAAATCAAGATCAGGATTCAGATTAAAAATTAAAGCAAATTCAGATCAAAAATGAAATCAAATTTTGACCTAGGACCAAACCAAATTCAGAGAAAAAAAAAAACAGATCAAGCACAGGCTGAAACTCAGGCCAAGTTAAGACCAAAAATCAAACTCAACGATGAGCGAAATTTAGACGAAAACTCAGACTAAATTCAGAACAGAATCCAGATCAAGAATCAAACCAAATTCAGACCAAAAATCCACCAGAAATTCAGACTTGAATTAAAACATAATTCAGACTAAAGTCAGACCGAAATTAAAATCAGATTTGTACAAAAAATCAGACCAAATTCAAATAAAAAATCAGACTAAATTCAGATAAAAATCAGACCAAATTCAAATAAAAAATCAGACTAAATTCAGACCAGAATTCGTACCAAAAATCGAAAAAAAATTCGGAATAAAATCAAATAAAAATTCAGACCGAAAGCCAAATCAAATTCAAACGAAAAATCGGACTAAAATTCAAACAAAAAATCATACTCAATTCAGATCAGACTTTAGATCATAAATCAAATTCAGAAAAAAATCAGTTAAAAAATCAGGCCGAAACTCAAAACAAGTTTAGACTAAAAATCTAACTAAAAGCAGACCAAAATCCAAACCAAATTCGTATGAAAATCAGATCAAAATTCAGACTTAATTCAGATCAGTATTCAGATAAAAAATTAAACCGAATACAAATCAAAAATTTAATTAAATTAAGGCCAAGGACAAAACCAAATTCAGAGAAAAAAAAACAGATCAAACATCAGGCTGAAACTCAGGCCAAGTTTAGACCAAAAATCAAACTCAACTATGAGCGAAATCTAAACGAAAACCGAGAGTAAATTCAGATCAGAATTCAGATACAAAAATTTACCCAAAATTCGGAAAAAAAAATCAGGTAAAAAGTCTGACTGAAACTCAAGCCAAAAGGATACCAAAATTCAGAACAAAAACCAGACCGCAATCGAAAATCGAACTCCACAAAAATAGATCATATATAAGTTTACCCTGAAACTACAGATTTACACTTATAAAAAATATTTTGAGGAGAAGCTGTAGCTCGAAAGCCCTCCTCTAGATCTTCCTCTGTTTTCAATTTCTCATCATCAATTTCTTAAAAATTTAACCTAACCCCAGAAAATAGAAAACAATTACTGATTCCAAACTTGTAGGATTTAAGGTGAAATTTAAGTTTTGAAGAAATATGTGTAATTCTGAAAAAACAAAGATTTGACCCAACAATCCTAACAATTTATACTAGACAATAAGATTTATAAAATAAAATATGTTAAAATACATTAAAATATTCATAATCATGTAAACAGTATAAGGAATAAAAAGAATAAATCATGTGCAACTAAAAAAGAAATTCAAAAAAATAATGAAAGGATACAACTCGTAAAATATATTACCGAACGTCAGTCAATGGAGCATAATGCATTTATCACACAAAAATTCAGTGAAAAACAAAAACAAACCAAAAAAAACACACAACCACGCCCATTAAAAATTTAAGAATTTCAAGTAAAAAATGCGGCTACTCAATTTCATGCAACAAAAACAACAGCAAACGAAGAAGACAAAAATTATTAATAATCGAACGAAGAATATGATTAAATATTCTTTGGGTATATAATAAACAAACAAAAAAAAAAAAGAAGAAACAACAACAAACCGATCATCACAATAACTATAGCTACCACAGCGGCAGCAACAACAACAACAACCACCACAAACAAACGGTCAATCACTGAAACAGAAAAAAAGCCAACAACAACAATATTTACTATAAAAGCCTACATATATGAATAAAAGAGAAAAAGCTTCAACCAAGCAACAACATGAAAACCAAACCAATCAGTGTATTGACCACATTTCTTTACATGATACGCATATAAATTTTAACTTTCGCATACTCCACGTCGCACTCACACATACACACACAAACACCCGAACATAAATTTGTATACATGGGTGTGTGTGTGACGAGACTATACGTGTGTATGTGTTATAACTACTTGATTTTGTCAGATTTTTTTTTTCTCTCTCTTTATAGCAAAGGCAACACTTACATGTTATGGTAGTAAATTTTAGGTTTTTGCAAAGCTCTGTTTTTTTTTTAATACTACTATTTTTCTGTTTTGCAAATTATGTTTTGCCTTTTTGACCAGCAACAACAGCAGCAGCAGCAGCAGCAAACATGGCTAACAAACAAACAAACAACATGCTATACATTTTTCTTATAAATATATGTTGGCATATGATAATATATCAAATGAACCTTATTTTTATGCGAGCGAGTGAGAGAGAGAGAGAGAGCAAGACATGAGTAAAAAATAAATGCAAAAAAAAAAAAAAAACTATATCCAACTAGCTAAAGCCAGTGTGGAGGGAAGCCAAGTTAGAGATTTTGTTGTTGTTGTTGTTTTATTAAAACAGTAGCGATAAAAATACTGCAAAAAGATATCGCATAGAATCACAATAAGTAAGAAAAAGAGTAGGTATTTATATATATTTATACACTTTGAATATGAATATATAGTATCTAGGCATGTATATAGGTAGGTATATGTATTTGAAATTCTTTCACGCCTTTACCCACACCCATTGTTGTTGTGGTTAGCGCATTTTGTGTTCGGTAGCTAGCAAAAAAAAAAAAAAAAGCGTGTCTGGAATTTCATTAAAAATTATTGTTTTTTTTAAACAATGCTTTATTGTAAAAATATCAAAGTCTCTAAATTTTTAATTTTTTTTTTTTTTTTTTTGAGTAATGTGAAAAAGTATAAATTTTCAACAAAGTTTAACGACTTCAACGGAGTCTATAATTTATATAGAATTGTTTGAAATAATCTATTACAAGTATGCGTTCTTAAGTTTAAAATTAAATTTATGCCTAAAGCCTTTAGACTGGCAGCTAGTGCTGCAACTGTTTGCATTGGTCCTGAAATCGTTATTGCAAGAGTGATAAATACTAATAAAAAAATAAAAAAAAAAAAAAAACATTTTTACATGAAACTTTATCATATCCTCAATCACAACACACTTCCAATTGAACAACTAGTATTTTAGCGCTTACTAGGTAACAGGAGGGAATGGGACATCAAAACATTCTACACCTCCTATAAAGAACACACACAAAGTTGGTACAAGGACGGCTCAAGAACAGAGAAAGGAACCGGGGCAGGGGTGTACGATCCCAAAACCAAATACTCGGAGCCTATGGGAAGCACCGCAAGCATCTTCCAAGCCGAGATCCTTGCCATAAGGCTCTGTGCACAGTTCAACCTTGAACGTGAGTGTAAGAAGCAAGATATAGTAATTTACTCAGATAGCCAAGCCGCTATCAGAGCACTGGACTCCTCTGAGATCTCCTCAAAATTAGTATGGGAATGTCTACAGCTCCCGAATAAGCTAGACAAGACAAATAAGATTACCTTATTCTGGTTACTTGGACACACAGGAATATATGGCAATGAAATAGCCGACAGCCTAGCAAGGAAAGCAGCGGCCAAGACATGCATTGGCCCTGAACCCATGGTAGGCATGGTAGGAATCCAAACCATAAAAAGCAATCTAAAAGACGAGGAATGGAACAGTAGGTCATCCTACTGGGCACTCCTCCCAAAGTTTAGGCAATCAAAGCCACTTATTGGGAACTTCGACCCCAAACGAGCGACCTTTTGTCTAAAGCTAAGGAAGGACCAACTTAAAATAATCATGGGCATTCTTTCAGGACACTGTAAACTGTGAGAGCACATGAAGAAATTCGGAGTAATTCAGGATAACACTTGCAGGTTCTGCCAAAAAGACAAGGAAACATCAGAACATATTCTAATACACTGTGAGGCATTTGCTCGCAGGAGAAAACGATACCTGGGGCAATATCACCTGGGAAGTAAGGACATCATAGTCTTGAAGCCACATCAACTGCTGCGATTTATCAGCAAGATTGGCTTATCTGACAGTTTATAATTAAACTACTATCGGAGGTACAATACAGGGTGACAATCGTAAAGTGACGCACTCATTTCAGCAGTTATTTTCAAAAGGACGTACTTCCATTAAGTACAATTAAGTGTTAACATTGCTGAATATATAAACATTCATTTGAACCCCACCTCATTCAATATAACCTCCTTTAGCCTGCACACATGCCTTCAATCGATCCGGAAATCGTAGGACTGTTCGCCGCAGGACTTCCTGATCAATTTCAGTCCAGGCTTTCTCTAATGAATTTGTCAGCGACTCCAAACTGTGGTGTTGAGATGCACAAGCCTTACTCTCTAAAATACTCCAAATAGAGTAGTCCATTGGATTCAAGTCTGGGGAGTATGGTGGCCATTCTTGAGATGTTATGAATCCAGAAAAATTGTCTTTTATCCATGTTTGCGTTAATTTTGCCATGTGGGAAGGTGCAGAATCTTGCTGGAAAGTCCAGTTTTCATTTCCAAATGTATCTTGGGCCCAGGGAAGAACATGTTCATTTAAAATGCTCCGATAAACAACCTGGTCAATTTTAACACCCTCTTCAACGAATATTAGAGGGGTTCTGGCATTAGCGGAAACTCCAGCCCATACCATAACGGAAGCTGGCTTTTGAACTCGGCCAACAGTCCAATTTCGTTGCGATGATGATGTTAGCCACATTCGGTCATTTTGTGCATTGAAATGTTGTTCAACCGTGAACATTTTTTCATCTGTAAACAAGATATCTTCAACATTTTTTAACACGGAGGAGCGTAGCAACGCCTTGCATCTTTGCAGTCGCAAATCTTTCTTTTTTTGTGTCAGATCTTGAGCTTTTCGGAGCTTGTACGGCTTAAGATTAAGCTTTGATTTTGCAATGATTCGCACTGTTTCACGGTTTACTCCCACTTCCTTAGCGATTTTTCTCATTGAGCGCCTTGGATTTCGCTTGAATTTTTTCTGTTAACCCAGTAGTGGCAACTGTTGAAAATTTTCCCCGGTCTCTATCTCCAAAACCCCCAGTTTCATTATATCGAATAATAGCTCGGTCTACCGTACGACTTGACAAATTTAAAGCCTTTGCAATTTGACGGCTACTATAATTTGCCAAATGAAATTTCATAATTTCACGACGAATATTTTCCTTGTCCATTTTTATGGAAATTTCAAAATGTAATAACAAAAATTCAAATGAAATTAAAAGCAAAGCCAATGATGAATGAATTTGCTGTTTAAATTAAAGTAACGGTAAATGGCAAAGCTTGCTGCAGAGTATTAAACTAGCGTCACTTTACAATTGTCACCCTGTATATCTTTAAGGTCGAAGTACATGTTACCCCTCAAGATCTATCGAAAGATCAAAGAACGTTTTCTTATAGATCATGATTAGATTTTGATCGGAAAACTAGAAGAAATTTAGTAGAAATAAATAAAGAGCTATCAAAAATGTTTTCTAAGAAACTCTCACATAAATTTTAATTCAAACTATTGTTATTTAAATTTTATGTGAGCAAAGCAATAAATATGGTCAATATTTTTCAACGTTTTAAATATATATATTTTTTTTTCTTTTTTTACTAAAATTCCTTTGCAAAATTTATGTATAGAACAAAGAAAGAGTGAAATGAGTATGTGCTTCAAATATAAATATTTCAAGCTTTTAATATTTATTTAATACAATAAACATGCGCCGACACTAGTATTTATACAATTGTTTTTATAAAACTATGCATGAATGTGTGTGTGTGTGTGTGTGTGTGTGTGTATGCATTTTAGCAAATACTGGGTGGGTAAGCAAATAGTAATATATGTATGAGCATAACCTATTTATATAAAAAAAGAGTACAAAGCTCAAACTAACTAACTATGTACAATTCAAAAGTAAATAAAAGAAAGAACAAAAAAACATATATATGAGTACATATGTATATAAAAGCAATAAAAGCATTTAACGAGTTTTAAACAAAAAAACAAAAAAAATGTATTTAAAAATTCTACAATAACAAACTACAACAAATTGCAGTCAGTGACAGTAGAAGTAGCAACAGCAGCGGAAACAACAACGTATGAACGCTCACGCCTCAATGTCAATAAAGTATGAAAAATAACAGCAACAACAATTTTTTTTAACTACGTTTACACTAACAATAGTACAAAAAATAATAATAAATAAATAAATATAAATAACTAGTTAAGTAAGTATGTAAATGTAAAGTTATTGAATTTTTATAAAAATTCTCAAAATAAAATTTAAAAGAAAAAAAAAAAAAATTCATAGAAAAGTGCAAAGCTTAAATAAATTATCTGGGTCGGTGGCGCGTTGTCCGTCATATAGAATAAATTGTGTTAATGTTAAGGTATGAATGTTTTGAATATGTGTGCGTGTGTATTTAACTTATGAGTAAGGCAAGGTAAGATTTTGTTTGTTTGATCAGCTGAAATGCTGTAAAGAAAACATGAGTATAAACAAACATTTATTTAGTTAGTTAAATGAAGATATCTATTTATTATTATTAATTTTTTTTATCACGCAGCAGAACCTTGCAAAATTATAATACAAATTCAACAATAAAATTAGGTGTAAGTTATAAAAAAAATAAACATTTTCAAAAACATTGAAAAAAAAAACTTATATTGGGAGTATGAATGTACAAACTCGTAATTGTGACTAACTTCATATCTATCATACGCGCCATTTTTTTGACATTGACAGCTATTCTATCTCGAAGAGCGCCAAAAATACTATAAGAATTGATCTGTCAAATAATTTTCATAATTTTACAAAAGTGTTTTACTATAGCTGAAAATGTCGAATTTCGTGCCAACAAAACCAAATTTGCGGGAAGTTTTAATTTGCTTCTTCCATTTAAAGAAAAACGCAACTGAAGCACATCGTTTACTCACTGAAGCTTATCCTGACTGTGCTATAGACGTTAGAATGTGTCAGGTGTGGTATGCCCGTTTCAAAAGTGGTGATTTTGATGTTGAAGACAGGGAACGTTCAGGCGGCCCGAAAAAGTTCGAAGATGAAGAATTGAAGGCATTACTCGAAGAAGATTCATGTCAAACGCAACCAGAACTTGCAGAATCTTTAGGAGTTGATCAATCAACAATTTCTAAACGATTAAAAACATTGGGAATGGTTCAAAAGCAAGGAAATTGGGTGCCGTACGAATTGAAGCCGAGAGACGTCGAACGACGATTTTTCACATGTGAACTGCTGATTGAACGACAGAAAAGAAAGGGTTTTCTGCATCGTATTGTGGCTGGCGATGAAAAGTGGATAGGTTACGATAACCCAAAGCGTAAAAACTCATGGGGACCGCCCGGACATGCATCAACATCAACGGCAAAGCTGAACATCCATGGATCCAAGCTAATGCTGTGTATTTGGTGGGATATGAAAGGTGTCGTGTATTATGAGATGTTGAAACCGAATGAAACGATAACTGGCGACCGCTACCGACTACAATTGATGCGTTTGAGCCGAGCATTAAAGGATAAGAGGCCAGAATATGAGAATAGACACGACAAAGTTATTCTTCAGCACGACAATGCTCGACCGCATGTTGTAAGGCAAGTAAAAACATACTTGGAAACGCTGAAATGGAAAGTGCTACCCCACCCGCCGTATTCACCAGACATTGCTCCTTCTGATTACCACTTGTTCCGATCGATGACACATGGTCTGGCTGAACAGCACTTCCGTTCTTTCGAAGAACTCAAAAAATAGGTCGATCCGTGGATAGCCTCAAAAGATGAGGAGTTCTTTCGACGCGGAATCCGTATGCTACCAGAAAGATGGGAAAAGGTTGTGGCTAACGATGGACAATACTTTAAAGAATAAATTTATAATCACTTTTTCACAATAAATGTCCAAATTACGAAAAAAAATACGAGTTTATACATTCATACTCCAAATAATATTGTTGAGGGTTTTTAATTTATTTTATTTTTTTTTTATTTTTTGGGAATGTATTTGAAAAGCTCAACAAACTTCAAAGAATAGCTAGCGTCTGTATCACAGGAGCAATGCGAACAACGCCCTCCGCGGCATTGAATACATTGCTAAACCTACCACCGCTACACTTATTCTTAAAGAAAAAAGCTCTACAGTTTACATGTAAGCTCATCTCGGAAGCAGAAGGAACGGCGGGTAAAACAATTCATTTGGATCTAATCCAAGAAATTAACCTGATTGAAAGCTTTAGTATTCTTTCTACCGATAAATGTCTTAAGCGTTACAACTTCTGCCACAACTTTAATGTCACATTCCCTGATAAGAATAACTGGGAACAGGTCAGGCCAAAGTTTACAGGGGACTATCATGTATGGTATACAGATGGCTCCAAGACAAACGAAGGAGTTGGGGCAGGAGTGTACGGAGTTAGACCAAAAAAATATATTTATGCCGGTATGGGCACAGGTAACTCAGTTTTGCAAGCCGAGGTGCATGCCATCGAGCTTTGCCTAAGGGAGTATGAAAACTGATCTGTGTACAGCAAGAACATTCACATACACTCTGACAGCAAAGCGGCTCTTCTTGCACTAACTGCATATAAAATTACCTCCAAACTAGTTTGGGACTGCCTACAGCTCCTAATCTGTCTAGCGTCTCATTTACAGAGTACGACTCATTTGGGTGCCAGGGCATAGAGGACATGTAGGCAATGAAATGGCGGACGAAGTTGCAAGGAAAGGATCATCCAGTGAATTCACTGGACCACGACCATTCTGCGGTCTACCATGGAGTTCCGTTAAAATCAGTTTAAAAAATTGGCTGGACAGTAACTCGCTACAATACTGGAAAGAAACCCCCGGTAACAGACAAGCTAAATCATTCATGCCAAAGGTCTGTCAACGCAGAACTAAACAACTGCTTAATTTAGGCAGGAACCAAATCCGAATTGCCACACGGTTCTATACAGGGTCATTGTAGGGTCAAAAAACATCTATCGAACTTGGGTCTAGCACAAGACGATACGTGCCGAATATGTAACGAGGAGGAAGAAACAGCAGAACATATTTTATGCCACTGTGAAGGTCTAATGAGGACCCGACTTCGTTACTTGGGAAACTCTATCCTATAACCGCAAGACATTGCGGATTGTTCTCCTAAAGAGATATTAAATTTCCTCAAAGGAAATAAACTCATAGGAGAACTATAAACACAATTAATCTTTGAGGTATATCACAATAGGCCCTAGATGGCCGCAGTGATCTGGGAAATTATTGCCCACCTCCGTATTAATCTAATCTAATCTAACTCTTACTGAATGAATAAGTAGAAAGAGAAGCATTGAGTTCTACCTATCCCTGGGCATTAGAAAAAACTTTACACCTAATAATTAAATCTAAAAATAAATTAATTTTTCTATTGTCAAAGAAGCAATAAAAATAAAATGTAATAAAAATACAAAATAACTAATTTCTATAATAAATAAATACATATTTCCCTTGTTAACTTTTTGTAATAAAAAATAGAAAAATCAAAGTAATTTTCATCTAATCTTTACACAATCTTACACACTCCAAAGTACATTAAATATTACACAAATTTGACAATTTAATAGCACCTTTGATGACAACAACAGCAGCATATAACCAAAAGCAAAAAAAAAAAAAAAATTCTCAAAGAAAATCAAAATAAAATCAATACAACACAATATTGTTTTATTATGATATGGCCCTAAGGGATAAATTAATTCAAAACTATGTTATGTAAAGAAAAATAAAAAAATGCCAATATATTTCAAAAGAAAATCGAACAAAAAAAATCCAAAAAATTCAAAAAAAAAGAAAAAAACGATCAGAGAGAAATATTGCGCAAAAAGGAACACACACACACACATGCATACATATAATTAAAAACGCATTAAATGTAAATGACTTTGAATAGCTAAGCGTAAGCGTCTCGACTGAAAAGAAATACGCAATCAACCAATCTTCAGTTTACAGAAAATTGCCCTCATCAATTTTGAAAATAAATGCATACACCAGAAAAACGAAAAACGAAAAAAAAAAAATAAAGCAAAAATTAAGCAAAAAACATTTAGGTACAAATTTAGCACAATTTTAAATTTAAAATAAAACCATGAAATATAAATAAAGCAAGGAAGAAGAATTTGTATACATTGACATACTTTGCAAGTACATATCCATATATCTGCTACATGCTCGTTATACGGTAGAAGCAACAACAAATTTGGTTTAATTTGCTGTTGTTGCTATTTCCTCTTTCAGTTCAACTTCTGCCCCTTTCACCACACCAGCAACATACAACCATCATGCACGAGTTAATATGGTACAATTACAATAAAACTTTCGCTAAAAGTATTTTATTATTTAGTCCTTTAGCTGCGTTGTAAAAACAACAACAGAAAATGAATGAAAATGAGCAATGAGTGAAAATAGGCTGAACACACTCATACACACACATTTACATACACACACACACACACACACACACACTAATCAACAATTCACATTCCCAATTTTTCTGTTTATGTATTATTTATGCGTTTTTTTGTTTAACTTTTAAGCTGCCGCATTCTTGAGCTTCTTCATAAGTATGTAATTTTTATTTTTACACATTTACATACATTGTAGAATCCATGATATGGTTGTGTTTTTGTTGCTTTATATTAAAATCAAACGTGAATTATTGTTTTGTGAATCCTTTTTCTCTGAAATCCCCACACAATTCACCACATTTCTTCGCTTCAAGCTTTCACATACACACGCGCACACACACATACATATATCACACCATTCCATTTCATTTAATTTAAAATTTTAAATTTCAAGTTTTATATTATTTTTTTTTGCTGTTTGTTTCCCATCCAAAAGTCATTATGAATAATGTATCAAATAAAATGTATATGGAAATGAATGTATGTCTCGTCCTCTCCTATGGATGTGGATGAACGTATGTATGTATGTAGTTACTGCATATAGAAATTCCTCTTAGGAATACCACCAGCCAGCCATCAAAATATCAACGAACCATCCCGTCTATAAGTACTCGTAGTACTACTCCTACTCGTATATGGGTTTATAATATTTACGAATTTATGCTAAATATTTTCATGTTAAAAAGTTTATTAGAAATTTTGTTTGCAACAAGGAAAAAATATATGAAAAACAAAGACAAAACATCAAAAATTTGTTATTGAATATGAGAATAATCATGTATTTATGCACAGTGGCGCGTTGCAAAGATGAGGCAGTGGAACAGGCCTGGTTTCATAGCGAGTCGGACAGTGAAATTGTGAAGAAAAAAAAAAACTCAAATATTCGGATACATTTTTCCAAAATTCCCAACAGTCCAGGTTTAAAAACTTTTTTGAAGTGAAAAGTTCCATAAGATTAGAAAGTTCTAAAATATATATTTTAATGAAGAGTATTCAATGCTCAACGCTCTGATAAATGATATTACTGCTCTTGATCGCGGCAAAATTAAAGTTCCTGAGAAACTCAAACACTAAGTAGTAATTTTCTATTAAGTTTTTGACACTAAACATGGACAGAATTTTTCAAACACCGGGTTTCATAGCGAGTCGGACACTGAAATTGTGAAGAAAAGCAAACACTCAAATATTCGGATATATTTTTTCCAAAATTCTAAACCGTCCCGGGTCAAAAACCTTTATCCAAAATATAGTTCCTTCAAGTGATAAGTTCCATAAGATTAGAAAATTCTAAAATAGATATTTTAATGAGGAGTATTCAATGCTCAACGCTCTGATAAATGATATTACTGCTCTTGATCGCGGCAAAATTAAAGTTTTTGAGTAACTCAAACACTAAATAGTAATTTTCCATGCATTTTTTGCCGCTGAGAATGGATAGAATTTTTTTTTATTCAATCACTGCAGGATTGAGAAGAAATTCTCATTGAAAATCGTATGCCGGTTTTTCGTCTTTTTTTGAACCCCTTGAAATTCTGATTCAACGTACAAAAAACTTTAAGGAAAATTAATATTTTGATTCCTTAAAGATTTAAAATTCAAACCAGGTCATATAACGCCACTGTTTATATTACGTACGCATGCACATACATATATATACATATATACATATATATGTTGGTATATGATCATATATGTATGTATGCACTACATAAATAAAATGTGTAAATGAAGTTGTTAATTTATTATATATTTCTTTGAAAGAAAAGAAAAGTTCTTTTTGGAAAGGTGGTGATGTGTGAGGTTCATAAATTTTATGTACTTGATAATGAAATATTTTGATTTAAAATAGTGTTGGCCATATCACAACACGCTTATGAAAGAGTTTTAAATTTTTTCATGAAGAGCTCAGTCGATTAGGAGCGGGAAAAAAGGCAAAATAAAATTTGAAATCTATAGTATTCATTGACTTTTCAAATATTTTTTTTTATATCTATATTTTTCTTTCTCATAAGTGACAATGAAAAATACGAAAATCTAAAATTTGAAATTTTAAAATCAATGCTAACTGTAGATAGAAAATTTTATTTTGTCTTTTTTTCCGCTTGCAAATTATAACACTGTAGAGAATTTCGTGATTTTTTTCCGAGGAATTGATGAAACCAAGTTTTCTGAAAATTTAGATTGTAAATGGAAAAGTAATTTCTAAGTTTTCCCATGTTGACGATTTTAAGCGTTCTTTTTATTTTGAAGTTGTTGGTTCAGTCTATGGTCGCGCGTCGGAGTATTTAAAAAAATTTAATTCGGAGTATTTTAAAAAGTTTAATTTAAATACAAATACTTTTACTATGAAAAGGTTTCTCTGTGTATTTTCGAGTACAAGGAATCTGAATTTTGATTTATTTGAACGAAAATTGCCGATGGGTGGCGCTCTGGTGCAAAAAACTTGAAAAATTCCATATTTTTACAACTTAAAAATGAAAAAAAAAACGCTTAAAATCGCCATCCTAGGAAAATTGAAAAAATACTTTTCTGTACACAACCCAAACTTTCAGAAAAACTTGGTTTCTTCAATTCCCCAGCCAACTTCCTTACAGTGTAATGGATGTGTAAGCGGTCAACACTGGTTTAGAACAGATTTGGCTAGGCGATATCACGGGTACAAAAAAGCGTAAGAAATTTCATTCAACTCATTTTCTAACGAAAATATCGCAATCGATCACTGTACATGTGTAAGTAGCCATTATTAATTTAGAGCAGCATGGGCCAAAGAGTAGCCCGCGTGCACGTGAGTGTAAGAAATTTCACACGTGCAGGGCTCATTTCCACATAAAAAAAGATCTCAATCTATCATTGTGCATGTATAGGTGGCCATCACTAATTTAGAGAGAGTATTAATTTTTCGCTCAGAATGCAATTTAACCTATTAGTAAGAAACAGGATACGGATATGTTCGCTTCAGAACTACTCAAACTAAAATTTATTTGTTCACATAAAAAAGTTCTGCAGCCGAGAGAAATTTGTTTTTTAAAGTTCGTTTAAGAGAGCGATTGATTTCAATGTCGCATTCGGCTTGGAACTAAAGTTAAGAGAGCCAGTCCGATAGCACATTTTTTGATTTTTGTAATTGGAGTATTCATGAATAATTGAAAATGTGTCGTAACTTAAAATGCGGCAAAATTTTGTATGCAAAATGAAAGACTTTAAGAGAGTTTTATACAACTTAGAAGATATGATACCAGAGACTACAATAGTGCGAACTGAACTAATGAAAGGATGAGAAAAGATTCGTGATATGGAAAGATCATAGCAAGCTTTAAGCTCTTAATGCATTTTATATGTGGAAGCTCGAAAGCTTTTTTCCGCCCGAAGTGCGTAATGCGCATCGCTGGATTATTTAAATGATTGGGAATTCGATTTATTCTAGAACCTTTTATTAACCTTCTAGTTCCCAAATTTTTATTGATAAAAAAATCGGAATTGATTAATATTGGCGTAAAAGTCATAAACTGATTTAAAACCCCCCCAAAAAAAAACTAATGGACGTGGTTTTATGAAGTCAGAAAGTTTGAGCGCCTAAGATTATTTGTTTTTGAATGAGCTCTTCATAAATTTATTTTAAGTAATTAAATATTTTATAATAAAAATTGAAAGCTTTTTATCAATTGGTTTTAAGTAATTAAATATTTTATATATAAAATTCAAATTCAAATCTCAGCTATCCATTGCTTTTATCTGGATAATATGAAGGGAAGTATTTTATTTAGTTTTTTTATTTTTTTTTACTATTATCTCAAATGCAATCAAAATAATTAATTTTCTTATTTTTCACAAATTTTTTACTTTGACTGTCGCTAACTTCTGTAGTACTCATCATAGCTCATAACTGATGCATTGTTTTAAAAGCTTGGGAAATTCTCTAAGAGATATGATAAAATGTAGCAATAGAAAACTTTTATGGTGGCAGTTCCATCCCTTTTGGTGAAGGCCGTCTAGAGGCGGTCTTGGGAACTAGAGGGTTAAGCGAAACGAAAAAAACGTGAGAGTAATCAGATATGAGATATTTCAAAAAGAATAAAATTTCTTAGGCGGAGTTTAAATCCACAAGTAAATTGCTACAATTTCTTTCAGAAAGTTTTTTTCGAGAGTAAACGGGAAACCACAAGTTTCTTCTTTTTTTATTTACATCAGCAATTTACTCTGAAAATTACTTTTTGAGAGTAACTTGAAGATGTAAACTCCCCCTTAAGAAATTTAATAGGGAAGTATTGAAAAGATCGCAAACAGAATTGTAGGACAAAGATCAGTGAGACTGAGAATGCAGTTTTTGGAAACCATTTATAAGGAAATTGAATACTGATATAATAATTAAAAAAATGGGGAAAGATTTTTGTTTGCAAATATTGTAAAAAAAAAAATCCAAGGTATTTGAGCCATAGCCACGAAAAAAGCACGGAAATTAAGTTTTTGGTAGAAACTTTTAAGGAAAATAATTTTTTCTTTTTTTCAAATTTGTTTTAGAAATAATAGCTACAGGCAAAAACTTTTATTTTCTGAAATATTACTATGAAGTAAAATAATTTCCCAAGAAAAATTAGCAATGGAAAAACAACGGGGAATCCTAAAAAAAAAAGTTTCAAAAAGGAAAAAATAAACAATTTCAAGGATAATTCATGAGAATAGGATCTTGTGGTTTTCTCAGTTTAGACATGGAATGAATACCTCATAAAATTCTAGGTGTTACAATCAATAGTAGTGGGAAAATCCACAAAAATAACAACTTGTTCACATATGTTGGAAACATGTTACGCATAAGGAAGAGAAACTAGGATTTTCTCCATAGACTACAAAAAAAAAAACAGTATAGTTGCAGGTAATTGCCTACAAAGTCAATGTCAAACCATAATTAACAATGGTTGTCACTTATTGTTAGTTATACAATACAATAAGAAAATGACTAGCAATAAGAAAAAGACTAGCAATAAGAAAATAACTAGCAATAAGAAATTAAAAACTTACCTATTAAAAAATATCTCCAAGTAACTGCAAACATGTTGAATCAATATGTTGTTTGTCAAATGATGCTGGTGATAATGTTGCTGCTTCACAATCGTTGTGTTGCAATTGAAAAACTGCAAATTCAACGTTGACAATAGTTGTAATGATGATGATGATGATGATGATGCTGTAGAGTTTTGTTGATGTTGGATGTTTAAATTCCCAGAAAGTTGATACAATATGTTTTTGTTGTTGTTTTATTATTGTTTTTCTACAGATTTTGTATAGATGACAGGTTGCACAAGAAATTTGTATTTATTTTGTGTGTTTTTTTTGTTGTTAGGTAGGTAGTTAAAATTTATTAAGGTGAAAGCAATATACCTGTCAAGCAATCAGGAATGCATTGCAAACACTGAGAGAGACACACACCGAGAAACACCGAAAAATTCAAACGAAGAAAACGAAAAAAATAAATAAATGCACACTTTTTCAAATGAAAAGTTTGTGCAATTTTGCTCTTTCTTATATTTTTTGATTGCACACAATTCTAATTTTTAAGCTTTAAAAGGTGTATACGTTTGCTTTTCTTTAAGTAATTCTTTTTTTAGACGTTGTACATTGTACAGTTTTTTTTTGATGAAGTATTAAACTTTTATGTTATAAATGTAGACATTTTGAAACACTTGAAGAGAGGGAAAAGAAAAAATATTTAAAAATCAATTTTTGAAATAAGTTAACACATTTTTAGTTCACACGAATATGATTTTTTTTAAGATAAAGAAAAAAAAAAAAAAAACAAAATGGCTTTAATGTTTTCTCGAACCCTTCTGCTAGGGTTTTGTTTAGTCTTCGCCTTCTCTTGCTTCTACTTGAGTTCGAAACTCTTTCGAAAACCTTTTTTTTTTTTTTTGTTCTTTTTTTGCTTTTTCCAACCTCAACTTCTTTAAAATATTCCTACTACCACCATTTATTCTTATTGCTTATGCACAATGTTTTTTTTTCGTTTTTTTCGTCTTAACAATGGCTTTAATCATACATAAAAATCACACAAAAGAAGTTGAAGAAGGAAGGTAAAATAAAACAGGTAACATTTCATATATGTATGTATTCATGTAAGTATGTATGTAAGCATTCACAAGCAATTTAGGGCTTGTTTTCACTGAGTGAGCCCGAGCTGGAGTCAAAGCCACACCAAGAAACTAAAGAAAACGTTGAAAGGTTTCCAAGAAGCAGCACAACACAACAACAGTTTCAACACCAGCAATAACAACAACAACAATCTTGTCGTCTCGTATGTATATAAACTTGTATATAGTATTAGTTGTTGCACAGGTAATAGTAGTTGTTGCTTTATACCAACTTCATGAACGTTTTACTAAAGAAACATTTAAACACCAGCACCAGTTCCACCACAACTTCTACTACTACAATTCTACAATAACAACTATACACTCCAATAAGAAAAGTGCAAAGACGCTGATAGTTGTTGGCTGATGATGACGACAACAACGACAACTTCGGATGCCGTTGCTTCTCGAGCGAAATACTCGAGAAGCAAAGAAAAAGCAAAAAAAAAAAAATTACAAATTGTTGTTGAAAACCTGTTTGACAGGTAAGAAACGCCGCTCTGTGTATATATAAGAAATAGAAGAAACAAAAAAAAAAACGAAAAAAACACAGCAACAACACATTTGTCGTATGTGAAATGAAGCTGGATTATTGTTAGTGTTATTGCAGTGAATGTTGATAGTGAGCTGATGTTGACGACGACGATGGCCGATGATGACGAAAATGTTGAGAGAGCGATCGTTGTTGATCTATAGTTGTTGTTGTTGTTATTTGGATTATTTTTCAGAATTTCAAAATGCTATAGCACATACATATATATACACATTTTGCTGTTGTTGTTTGTTTTTCTTTTGTTTTTATACGAGAGTACAACAAACTTTTCATATACAAAAACAAAAAAGAGAATAAATAACAGTAGGTGAGTAGTAAAAAAGAGAAGGAGAGCACGTAAGTAAGGCGCGTTTTTTCCAAGGTTTTTAACTAATGATGCTGAAATATATACACATATGTATGTATATATGTATGTATGCATGTATGACAGCGATGATGACGAAGCCAACGAACGAACGACGAGATGCTGTGTTGAGAGGTTGAGAGACTTGAAGCTAAGGTTTAATTTCAAGTAGGTTTCTTTTTTAACATAGTGCATTTGTTGTTGTTTTTTTACCTGCCTGCACACACGCATCTCGTCGGTTAAGATTTTTAACAAGAGGGGCAAAATGGAGGCTGCTGCTGCTGCTTTTGTGTTTGCTGCACTTGCATGCATTTATATTTTGATTTTTCTACCATATTTTTCTTATTAAAATGTACCGCACACATACACACACACACATAAGCGCAAAGAAAAAGTTGTTCGATTACTTTTTTTTATTAAAAATGATTTTTAGTTAATGTTTTTTTTTTTTCAATTTCAATACTCGCTTTTGTTTTCTTTTTTTTTAATATAAGAAATCTAAAACTCTAAAATTCCTTGACTTCTTTTTATTTTGTTATTCACTTAAATTTTTACACTCAAATTGGTTGTAATTTTTTTTATATAAACTTTTCCCCGTTTTATATTTGTCAAAACACTGAAGAACATGGTTTATGAACACAAGGCTTTGAGTCATGTTTGTTAGAATTTGATGAGCTGATCACGAATGCCAAGCCATTATGTGGCACTATCTCTTGGCTGGCAATAACAAAACAAGAAAGAGTAAAAATATCTTTTTTTAAAAAAGTTTGGCCTAAACCCTCAAACGGGCTGTTATCCCATAGTAATAAATTCGTAATCATTGAAAATAACTTAAAGCACCGTACACATTTGCATTTTTTTTTACTTTATATTTTCACTCGACAACGATATAAACAAACGTCGAAAACTATTTTCTCGTTTTCTTATTTTGGGCTCCAACACAACAGTAAATAGTAAAGAAAAACGTACGGAATCGCAATACGATTGTCCGTAACATTAATCCGTTGCAACAGAAATCTTTCGCTAAACTAAAGGTACACCAATAAAAGATTTTCTTGAGTTGCCTGAGAGTTTCTCTCTCTCTCACTCTCTCTCTGAGCGTAATGTATCACAAATTCGTAGTGCTCTCTCCCCTTTTCGTGCATTTTTTTTTTTTTTGTTAGTTAGTTCGTCGTCATGTTTCAGTTTTTCTCCAGCAGCTGTTGTTTTTGTTTTTATTTGGTGGGTGTTTGTTGAGTGTTGCCTGCACAAATGTTGCTAGCAGCATGTTTCAAATACAAATAAATACTCTTTGAAATTACGCGCTCTCTCTCATTTGTTTTGTTTGCATCATTATTCATCCGCTCTGAGTCTTTTTGCTTTCGCTCTAGCAACATTATTTATTCACTTCTTTACCAACTAACTAACTAATGTCATGTCATTTGGCATATGAATAATAAAGAAACCGGTTGTGCTGGTTTCCTTTGATTCTTTTTTTTTTTTTTTTTTTGCCCCATTGCTATGTTGGAATTGGACTTTTTTTGTTTGTTTATTTATTTTCTTTTTTCTTGTTGCACTTTGGCTTGTACTTGTTTATTTTGCAATTTCTTTCTCTTTTTTTATTTACTTTCAAATGCAAAACATATGACAGGAACATTCACATAACTAGTACAAGTTGTAGTCATCATAGGCACGAGCTCGAATTGAACTTTAAGTTCAAATCAGGGAAAACTAACGCTTCTTCTTCTTCTTCTCTTTCTGCAACGAATATTTGTGTGAGGTGTTGTAGATAAGTTAATTTTATGAATTTATGATGATTTAATGAACACACTAGTGAGTCTACAGATTGAAGAATGAGGAAGGGGCTTAGAGGGCCGGATTCTGCTTCATTTTTCATTTCATATTTACTGGCAGGGCCTATGAAAAGGGTATGAGGGGAGGTGGTGGAGGGATTAGAAGAGCTTAATGTGTTTTAGGAATCTAAATTTGTATTGCTAAAGCCCTTGTTTTTATTTGAAAATCTCATAAGTTTCTTTGAGTCTGCATAGTTTAAACCCAAAAAAAAGAAGAAAAACGACTGTAATTAGTTGCTATTAAAAAAAAAAAAACCAAAAAGATACTGGCAAGTCTGCATCTACATATTTATATCACTCTGAACTAGAATTAAAAAAAATTTAATTTTTATTTTTATAATTCAAATTTACTTTTGCCAAAGAGTATAAAGATACTCTTTTACTTTTGATACCAACAAACATGTTGCGCAAACATTTACAAAATGTATATATACAATGAGTATAGAACTTTTGTACAGAAAACTGTTGCAGAATCAACAAGTTAAACTAAACTTAATCCACGTTTACATTAGGCATGAATTGCCAGCAATTGTTGAGGTTTGCTCTACTCTTCCTTTCACTTTTTCCCCTTCGGACCAACAAACTCAAACAAATTGCCAACAATTATTTTCTAATGTAAAATAGAATTCACTAGCAACATAAAATCTAAGCAACTTAATGCATAAGAAATTTGAACAGCCCTGTTTTAGCAAACGGATAAACCAAGAAACAAACGAAACATGTTTACAAGAGAACAACATGTTTAATGTATATAACTCAACCAAAAAAACATGTATGTATACTAAAACACAGGGGCAAAGCGGATAAAAATATGTTTCGCAGCAATTTCAACTGTTCCCAAGCTTTCAATTCCCCTTTTCCGAGACACACATACACACACATACAGATATCTAGAAACAAAATACGTTAAAAGACAAGCACAGGTATACAAACGATCAGTTCTCTTGCTTTAACTTTATTGGTGAAAAAAGCAAAGAAATCTGGTTTGGTTCTTTGATTTGAAGCTAAACAGTGGGTACAAAAATATAGAGTCTGAATTGAAGTGAGCAGGGAGAGCGAAGAGGGCAGGGGGCGGATATAAAGCGACAAATCAGGTTTCGAACATTTGCTAAAAAGAGTGTGGTTAAAATTGTTAATTTTTACGCTTGTATTGACGATCTACTTTTAAGCTGAAGTTGTTTTTGGTTACATTGGTTGAAGCTGCTTTCATATAAACGTTGAAGCATTTAAGAAAAGATTCGAGACTCGAGAGTCGAGTTTTTTGTGTTTGTTGCTGTTGGATTTTTATGCTTATGTTCATGTTTATTTAAAAAGCAAAAATAAAGTTAGAAGGAAAAGCCAAAAAGAAATAAAAAATAATACAAACAACAAAAACAAGTTTACTTAAGTTCGTTTTAAGCCTGCAAAGACCTGAGGCACAAACTGATAAACGTGTTTTTTTTTCATTTTTTTTTTTGTTGCTTTGGCTTTGGCTTTGGCTTGTTGTTTTCGAAGTTTCTATTGCATATAAGGTAGAAGTATATGAAATGAGGTTTTGATTTAAAAGCCACAAACGCTTTGATTTCACATTTCAGAATGCTTAGAACAAGCGTGAATTAAGGTTCTTGAAGAGTCGTTAGCGCTTTAAAATTTGAATGCAAACAATTTGCGTAGGTTTATTTGCTGCCAAATGCATACACAATTAGAAAGATAGTAAATAGCAGTTGGCAGCTGCTGGTGTTTCAGAAAGCTGCGTGTTTTGCATTTAAAATTTGTTAATTTTTTTTCTTTAGCTTTTCATTATCATATTATATTTAAACTGTTATCAAACAAGTTAGATAGCTAGCTAGCTAGCTAGCTATCCTACAATTCTTCAATTCTTCCTGTCCAAGCAATCATTTTTGATTTAATGCCTACTGCTTTTTGTTGCCATTGCCACTGTCACTGCCACTGCTGCTGTTTCTGGCGTTGTTGTTGTTGTTCTGTCTTTTGTGCTGCATACTAATTATGGTCATTTCTTTTATGATAATCACAAGAGAAACACAAGGAATGAATACTTACTGCTTTTAATCATTTGAGAGGTGCTGGTTCACAACAACAACAACAACAACAGTGAAGCAGTCAGCCAGCCAGCTAGCCTGCCAGAAATGCGTTGTTGCTCATCAACCCTAAAAGCAACGCATTGGCTGGCAACACTTGTTGGAATGCCGAAGCGTTAAAACTACCAGCCACACAAAACTTGTTATAATTATACTGTGTATTCCGGGGGGAAAAGATCAAAGGGAGAAAAAAGAAAAGAAGCAGGAATAGGAGAAGAAAGAAGCCAGCAAGAGGAGTAGTGCCAAAGTGCGGGCGACTAGTGTTGCTTCTAAAGCTATGTTATTTTAAGTTGACTTCAAGCGTTTTAATTTACAGTTTCTGCATGCATAAATTTTTAATGCATGCACATTTTCTTTTTTCAGTTTTTCTGTTTTTTTTTTTTTCTAATTTAATCTTTGAGGTTAATTAACTTAAAACTGGAATTGCTTTATGCCGTGCAGTAGTTGCTTCTTTCTTTATTCAAATAGAAGAAGAAGCTGCGCAAAAAGTTCACAACACTCGCTGTTGAAGAAGCGCAGTATGTAGGCGTTTTATGCGACTATTCCGAGTATAATTCCAACTATATACTTAAGTTATTATTTATTTGTTGGATTTCATTTCATTGTCTATTCTCTGCGGACATTTTTAATGAAATTTTGAATTTGAATCGTGTGAAAATGTTTTTCAAAAAAAAAAAATATGCATAAACAAATTCTAAGATGTAGTAATTTAAGTTATTACTGTATTCTAAATATAGTTTTTTTCTTTTTTTTAATTTAGGAAATCCTAGGGCAAGATATGTAGCTGCGACTAAGGGAAGTTGAAACTGCTTTGAACATTTCGTGCTCATAGTCCGGTTTAATAGATGTGATGAAAATATTGTATCTGCAATTTCCGTCTTGAAACTAAACTACAATTATGAATCTGGTGATTTTCCACCAGTTCTTTTTATTCGTTGTCTTAACAATGTCTTACAACCCTAAAAAAAATTATCTTTAATTCTTGCTTACTGACGGGTAAGTTCCCAGACTGTTGGAAACAGTGTTATATAACACCAATATTCAAATCTGGTGATAAAACTGACATAAATAATTATAGAGCTATTGTCAAACAAGGTGTTATTGCAAAAATATTCGACCATATTATTAGCAAAAAAAACTTTATTGTCATGTAAATACTGCTTTGAGTGTGTGTCAGCACGGGTTCCTACCAGGGAAATCCACTTGCACCAATTTATTTTATTTATTTATTCATTCATTTGTAATACAAAAGCCCAATAGGCCAAAAAATATATTACATAGCAAGTATGTGCGAAACTTAAATTAAAATATGAAAATTTAAATTAAACGAAATTAACTGAGTTACTTTAATCAGTTAAAAACCCATTCCAAAACTATTCAATATTGCCCATTATCAAAAATATTTAAAGCAGATAATCTATGTCAAATGATTAAGAAAAGTAAAATGAGGCCTATAACGACAGCAAATATGAACATATGTAAATACAAACAATGTTGGTCAAGAGATGCCATTAAAATGTTCAATGATTTTACGCTTGAAGACCATATAGGAATCCGAAAAAGAACGCAATTCCCTTGGTAATTGATTCCAGGTCCTAGCTGTTCTTACCAGAAACGATCGTTCAAATGAAGAGGTGGAGATTCTTGGGAATATAATTTGGACATTTCTAGTAGATCGCGAGAATATGAAATTTGTTACTAAATATTCAAAAACTTGATTTTTAATAATTTTATAAAAATATAAAAGCAATCTATATTTAATGAAAGAATGAAATGAGCAATTAAGGAATCTAATTACATATTGTGAAATATGTTCACGTACATGGACATTATATAAAAATCGAACTATTCGATTTAATAAAAGTTGTACTTTTTTAATATTATACCCAGTAGAACCTGTATATAATTCGAAGCAGTACATCAAATTAGACATAAGCAGAGCATGCACTACTTGATGCTTAACATGATGTGGTAAATACAGATTTTGACTGTATAGTCTTCTCAAAGTGTAGTTTATTTTAGAGCTTAAGCAATTAATATGGGAATCGAATGATGTGGGAATGGCACTTATTTCGAACACCATTGTTAAGGCAATGGAAAATCACAAGCAATTGGATGTGATATATACTGACTTTTCCAAAGCATTTGCTAAGGTTGATCATTACATCCTTTTGGAAAAATTAGAAAAATTTGGAATTTCTGGGGTACATTTGAACTTTCTTAAAAGTTTCCTCTCTAATCTCTAAGTTGGTCGTAAAAATAGGGTCAGTTATATCTGAAATAGTAGTTAATGCCTTTTCGGGTATACCGCAAGGCAGGGCCGTAGCCAGAAATTTTTTTCGGGGGGGGCCGGGGGGTTTTCATTCGAAGAAAATATTCATAAATAATTTTTATCAAACTGATTTTGAAATACAATAAATTAAATCAATGATACATTTGATGGACTCTATAAAATTAAAATTTTAGGAACAATTTTCCGATTTTTTTTTATTCTTAACCCTAAAGCATGGCCAAAAGTGACAAAAAATTCCCAGAATAATAAAATTAAATTTTTTCAAAAAAAAATATTATTCAATTTGCATTCTAGTGCATTTTTTTTATCGTGAGGGACATAATTTCATTAACTCATTGACTTCCCACTACTGATGATGTACCCAACCTCAAAAAAATTACCAAAAATAGTAAAGGCTCATTTTATTCAAATGATCATCATTGGGAATTTGAGCCATTATCAATGATAAGAAACCCGGATGAGGTTGGCTTATATTCCCTAAATTCGTGAAGTCACAGCATTGAAAGAGATCTTTCTAGTCGTGGTGCTCTGAGCAATAATGCGTTAAAAAATTAATTTTAAGATGGATTTTGCTAATAAGATGAAGTTTTTGCGAAAGAATTTTTCACGTTGAACACGAATCTGAGGTCAAAAACTTCCCATCACGTCACGTTTAAGGAAAAAATTGGGGTTCAAGCAAGTCTTATTTTACAAGGATCCGATAATTTTTTTATATTTTTATTAATTTTTAAACTTTTTAAACTGATTCAGGACGAAACCTTAAATCAAAAACAGTTACTGACCTAGAAAAACTATGAATGCAGGAGCGCTCAGTATCACCTTCTCTTTTTGAATCCGTAGTCAAACCTCATGTCGAAGAAAACAAATCGGATTTGATCGCATAGTGTAATTAAGATTTCAAATTTATTTTTTATATTTGACTTTTTAGAAAAAAAAACTTTTTTTCCATCCATTGGCAATTAATCTCAAAAATTAGAATAAAGTTTTCACATTTCGGGGGGGGGGGGGGGGGGGTCAGAACCCCCAAAACCCTCCCCCTAAATACGGCCTTGCCGCAAGGTACCCATAGTGGTCCACTACTATTTCTACTTTTTATTAATGACTTGCCTAGCAGTATATCTGTGTCTAATTGCTTGATGTTTGCTGATGATGTAAAACTATTTTTTGAAATAACTACTTTAACTGATTGCTCAAAGCTACAGCAGGATTTACTTGACTTCATCGACTGGTGCTCTTCTAATAACTTATGTTTAAGTGTTGATAAATGCTGTATTGTTTCGTATACTAGAAATAACTCAACACTTATTTTTAATTATACCTTAAATAATCAGATTTTGTCCCGTAAACAAGAAATTAAAGACTTGTGGATCATATTTAATTCTAAATTAAGTTTTTCAAATCACTTTGATTATATTATATCAAAAGCTTACTTACTATGTTTGGGTTTATCAAAAGAAATTCTCATGATTTTAGAGACCCACTAACCATTAAAGCACTATATGTGTCCTTAGTTCGGAGTCACTTAGAATATTGTTCCATCAACTGGGATCCTTTTTATAATGTCCACTCATTTCGTATTGAAAAAGTTCAAAGATTGTGCACTAAATACATACGCCCATCGTAAAATGCTTTGGCCTGACGGTCTTCCACCTTATACTGCCAGACGTAAGCTGCTCGGCTTACAATCACTGCACGATAGAAGAATATATTTGTTCGCTCATGTTTGTCAACAAAGTTTTATCAGGTCTTATTGTCCATCCTGAGTTGTCTAACCTATTAAATATTTACGTCCCCAACAGAAGCTTAAGGTTCAACCGCATGTTTGAGGAGTCCACTCACAAAACCAACTATGCCTTAAATGAACCAATTACAAGATGTATTCGTATACATATGTAATCGTTATAATAATGTACTTGACTTTACTGTTAATGAATCGCGCTTTCGTCTTAATTTATTTATTTTATTTAATTAATTAATTTTATTATGTTGTTATATTTAGTATGTAAGTTATTTTTATACAAAAATTGTCATTAGTCTGTAAGATCTTTGTATCCGTAGACGTTAACAAATAAACAAATAATATGCCGCTGAGGGATCATCTGGAGACGACATACTCCTAATGAAGGCGAGGCAGCGAATCTCAATCAAAAAATGTGTTCGTTTGCCATTTTTGAACTTCTAAACGAACATTATCTCAATTAACCGTTGACAAATGCATTCAAAAATATACACAGTATAAACATACCTAATTCTTTCTGTAGCAATTTTCATGAATGAAAGGTTTTTCTAAGTGTAGAATATATACGGGGGATCTCATCTCAAGGGAACCCACTTTTGCAACCAAATTCATCCGATCGTGCTCAACCTCGCACAAAGTTTAGCCCTATTGGGGCTGGCCCGATTACTGGCATATTCACATTCAGTTCAACATGGATCTGAAACAGGAACTGAACTAAAACTACTCGTGTTTTCATCTCACTTCTTACAGACGACCTCGATAGCCTAGTGGATAGTGCACTAGACTTTCATCTGGGAGGTTCGGGTTCGATTCCCGTCTTCGTCTGGTGGTTAATTTTCACAACTTTCTTATATTCACTATCAATATGAAGTGTATGAGAATTATAAGATAGTGTACAAGTACACACCTTGGTTGGTAATGGCAAAACCACCAAGCCGATTAAAAATTGCCACACCGCCGTTCGGAATCGGCGTTAAACTGTAGGTCCAACTATGTGGTATCACAATGGGCCGTTCGGCCTAAGTGTGTCTCTCGACAGCCACTCCAACCTAACCTAACCTAACCTACACTAGGCGACAATTGAAAGTATAAATTTGCCTTAGTTATCTTAAATGACACTTTACAACGAGTTATCGTATTTATTCAAGTTTTAACTTAGTATGAAAAGAAGTCACGTTATCTAGAGTATTGTTAAATGCAAACTGCACTGTCATCGCGAAAATCTTTTTGCTAGTCGGTTACTGAATTCTGAATTTGCGCGACAATTTTTCAATTGTATAAAATTTTTTTTAAGTGATTTTTTAAGTATTACTTTAATAATTTAAACAAAAAATTAAAGTTTTTTAGTTCGTATGATTCTCAAGGTACACACAATTTTTTGAGTAGTTATAAATTTTAGTTGTTTTTTTTTTTTTAGCTAAAAGCTAAAAGACAGAAGCAATACGTCTCCATATTGTAGAAGACAGAAAAAACGGTGGAATCTATGAATCGGTAGTTAAAAATACGTTATTTCTATTGAAGGTCCAAGGAAAATTTAGGAAAACTTAAAAAAAAAAACTAAAACTTGGAGTATTCAGTACGGGCGTAAACCGAAAATTTCTATTCGAGAAGCAATTCTTTTGAAGCGGAAAGTAACTACCAAACCAGACACATAGCTCGGGAGTTAATTGAGGAATGTGACTTAGATGTATCCATAAGAACTGTACAAAGAAAGTTAAAGTCATTTGAATTAAAAAATTTTTCCGGAAAAAAATTACCTATGATTTCCTCGGCCAATCGGAAAAAAAAATGACTAGCTTTTGCTAAGCAGTATGTGGACATGCCAAATTCGTTTTGGGACAAAATAATTCGGTCATACGAGTCTTAATTTGAGTCATGGAACTCGAAAAAACGCAAACGGGTTTGGGGCAGGCAGTCTGATCGTTTAAAACCGCATCTCATATAATCTACTGTAAAACATGGTGAAGGATCGCTCATGGTATGGGGTTGTTTCTCAAAGTTAGGTTCGGTAATTTACTCAAAATTTATAGCAGTATAACCGCTGATGTGTATGTCAATATTTAACACGAAAATTTGAGTAATAGTGTACAAAAAATGGATTTGCGTTCGTTTATCTTCCAACAGGATAACGTTCCCAAGCATACATCTCAAAGTGCAATACAATATTTTGAACCAAACGCAGTAGAAAAGCTAAATTGGCCAGCACAATCACCAGATCTAAGCCCGATTGAGCATTTATGGTCAATCGTAGACAGTAAAATTGCAACATGGAGCCGTAGGCACCTAATTTTATTTTGGATCGAGATGCAACAACAATGGAACATTATTTCTAATGAGACTATCCTAAATTTAGTTCGGAGTATGCCCAAACGACTACGTGTTGTCATCCAAAATAAAGGCGGTAACACAAATTATTGAAAAATACTAATTCTAACATTTTTTTCTCCACCTATAATACAATTATTTAAATTTATACTTTCATTTGACGTATTTTGTTTCACTTATTATATATCATATCTTCTAACTTTATGAACTAAAGGCCCATAATATAAGAAATTTTTATAAAAACAATGGAAATATGAAACACATATGTATTTATACTTTCAATTGTCGCCTAGTGTATATCAACTCACTATCAATGGTGTCTACCTGTCTGTCAGTCTGTTTGTCTGTTCGAGTGGAATTTTCCAATCGATTTTAAACTAACTTCCCGATGATCTGGAGACTTGAAACTTTAAACATAGCTCAGCACTAGATGACAATGCAATATGAAATATCTAAAATACATATAAATTTAATATAATATAAAATATTAGCGTTTATTTATTTACAGGCACAATAATTATAGTAAAGCATACTTTCAGGCTGGTGTAAAAATATTATTATCATACAATAATTATCTAACAGCATACTTTCAGGCTGGTGTATAAATAAGGAGTACGGTGTTAACAAACCGGTGGAGTAGCTAATGTATGTTTTGTGTCGAGAATAATTAATATGGCATTTTGGAAAGCAGATATTTGTCAATAAGATTCATAGATCAAAGCATTGCATTAATTGTCGTAAAAATCATTTTTTGATACGATCGTAGTTTTTTCAGTATTTTTTCATATTCGGAAATAGGTCAGTACATAAGCAAGATTTTTAGTACAGTTTCGTATAACTAATTCTTTTTATGTTTTCCAACACAATCAAGCCTGGATTTACAACGAATAACCAGTTTAGATGTGGTTAGAGGATTAAGCAAGGACTTAAGCGCAGCCTGACTGTCACTAAATAGACTCCTAAAGATACTCCTTTCTCTCCAACCATTATCAATAACATGGTCCATTGCGTTGATGATTGCAAAAATTTCTGCTTGAAAAACAGAAGTATACAACCCAAGGGAGAAGTGAAGGTGCACTCCATCATTTTCAACAAAGACCCCAGAACCCGAGCCGAATTCTGTTCTGGAGCCGTCAGTGAAAATACGCTTACAATCAACTCATAGTAAATTAATCAAATAATGGGAAATAATCAACTTTCAAAGTTATAGGTGTATAGATCATGTGTCTGACCACTTTGAATAATACTGTCGACGTTTCGACGAAGCATGACCTTCACGTATAAAAAATATGCATGTACTTCCAGAGTATAAATAGACTAAAAAGTATAAAATAATTTCTCCTAGTTCTATAAAGACTTATAACTTCTTACAGATTTTCCTGAAAATTTGTTGTTGAGAATTTTAATAAGTATGAAAATACTTGCATGATTTAAAACGAAAAACGTGGGATGCATATGAGTAGAGCTAAAATTGCTAGCGAATTAGGTGAACTATTCTATTCTTCAATTTCCTATTGTTCATAGCATATAATAGTGCATATTTTTAGGCTTATATTTAATTTATTTTAGAATATAAATCAAGGAATGAAATCGAATCAATATAACGTTCCGGTTTCGGTTTCGGTTTTGTCAAGTGTTTCGGTTTCGGCTATAATTTCGTTCTTTAACATTTATTAGGGTTTCGGTTTCTTTCCAGTTACGGTTTTGAAGGAAAATGTTCAAAATAAATTTGGCAATCACATTACACATTAATTACTAAATAACCAGTAATCTTCTATGGTTCACAAACATTATTTCACAACACTAAAATAAAGAAAAAACGACTGAATCAATAAATATAAAATAATTAATGGCCATATTTCATCGTTTTTGTTTAACTCTTCACTTCAGAAATTTCGAACCTTACGATTTTTTTTTTTGCCGAACGGATGTCGATGTTATCAAAAAAAATTTGGCCGATACCGAATCCGATGTCGATACATACAATAAAAATAGATTTTTCAATAATTAAATTTTTTTTATGGTTTTAAACGGACGCAGTTACGGTTTCATTTCTTGATATAAATCCATTTAGCAGGATATAGAAATAATCACTCTAGAGCAGTGAAGGCCACCTGTATATCCACAATGATCAGTTGATCTCTTTTTTTTTATGGAAATGAGCGCGTGTCAAATTTCTTGTGCTCTTGTGCACGCAGGCTACTCTTTGACCCACGCTACTCGGAATAGAAACCCAAAAGAGAGTAATGTCCTGTCTGGCGATCTCGATAGCCTAGTGGGTAGTGCACTAGACTTTCATTCAGGAGATTGCGGGTTCGATTCTCGTTGTGGCGTTAAACTGTAGGTCCAACCATGTGGTATCATAATTGGTCGTTCTGGTTTGACAGCAACTTAAAAACAAACAAAAATGTTCAGTCTGACACGCAAGGAGATAAAATTTTTTGCTATTTTGAAATACCAATTTTAAAAGATTTTTTTATTGGAACCAAGGATCTGAATTATATTTTGTGTGTTAGGCTTGAAACACACCAGCGGGTTCAGAAAGGCGTAGAGGATTTGAGGTGATGAGAGTAGAAACCCGCAGTGACTTCACAATAAATTTAAGAAAATTATATTTAAAGACTCCTTCACGATCGGCTCAGTTTCATGCATTTCGGTACGCTACACAGTGATTAGTCTCATATTGGGAGTATGAATGTATAAACTCGTATTTTTTTCGTAATTTGGACATTTATTGTGAAAAAGTGATTATAAATTTATCCTTTAAAGTATTGTCCATCGTTAGCCACAACCTTTTCCCATCTTTCTGGTAGCATACGGATTCCGCGTCGAAAGAACTCCTCATCTTTTGAGGCTATCCACGAATCGACCCATTTTTTGAGTTCTTCGAAAGAACGGAAGTGCTGTTCAGCCAGGCCATGTGTCATCGATCGGAACAAGTGGTAATCAGAAGGAGCAATGTCTGGAGAATACGGCGGGTGGGGTAGCACTTCCCATTTCAGCGTTTCCAAGTATGTTTTTACATGCCTTGCAATATGCGGCCGAGCATTGTCGTGCTGAAGAATAACTTCGTCGTGTTTATTCTCATATTCTGGCCTCTTATGCTTTAATGCTCGGCTTAAACGCATCAATTGTAGTCGGTAGCAGTCACCAGTGATCGTTTCATTCGGTTTCAACAGCTCATAATACACGACACCTTTCATATCCCACCAAATACACAGCATGAGCTTGGATCCATAAATGTTCGGCTTTGCCGTTGATGTTAATGCATGTCCGGGCAGTCCCCATGATTTTTTAAGCTTTGGGTTATCGTAACCTATCCACTTTTCATCGCCAGTCACAATACGATGCAGAAAACCCTTTCTTTTCTGTCGTTCAATCAGCAGTTCACATGTGAAAAATCGTCGTTCGACGTCTCTCGCCTTCAATTCGTACGGCACCCAATTTCCTTGCTTTTGAACCATTCCCAATGCTTTTAATCGTTTGGAAATGGTGGATTGATCAACTCCTAAAGATTCTGCAAGTTCTTGTTGCGTTTGACATGAATCTTCTTCGAGTAATGCCTTCAATTCTTCATCTTCGAACTTTTTCGGGCCGCCTGAACGTTCCCTGTCTTCAACATCAAAATCACCACTTTTGAAACGTGCATACCACACCTGGCACATTCTAACGTCTATAGCACAGTCAGGATAAGCTTCAGTGAGTAAACGATGTGCTTCAGTTGCGTTTTTCTTTAAATGGAAGAAGCAAATTAAAACTTCCCGCAAATGTTGTTTGGTTGGCACGAAATTCGACATTTTCAGCTTTAGTAAAACACTTTTGTAAAATTATGAAAACTGTTTGACAGATCAATTCTTATAGTATTTTTGGCGCTCTTCGAGATAGAATAGCTGTTAATGTCAAAAAAATGGCGCGTATGATAGATATGAAGTTAGTCACAATTACGAGTTTATACATTCATACTCCCAATAGATAAAACTCAGAAAATTCATGGTGTCAAAGATAAACCAATTTGTTGTCATTTAAATGGTAAGACAAGCTTAAAAAAAAACTTGGCAAAAAAATAATTAATGTAAGTGCAAGAGTAGCTCAAAGTTGACAAATTTTTTACAAAAGTATGGGAACGTTCGATTTTAGTTTAGTTTAGTCATTTAAAAAAAAAAACTATCTGACATTTTAGTTACAATTTTTCAAGCAGTTTTGAAAATTTCTCAGAACGGATTAGAATGTTGCCTCTGTTTGATGGAATAACAAAAGACATTCTCTGTCACTGTTACTTTTTAATCAAGATTTGAAACATTAAAAATTATGCATTGTTTCAAGAGTTAAGTATTTTTGAAAATACGAAAACTGAAAATTGATGAAATTTGTGAGAAAAATTCTAAAAAATATGTGAAAATATGTGCCTAGATTTTTTTCTTAATTTTAAAAGGCAGCTTTCTTTATTGGAATATGCCCAAGCATGATCTGCCATCTTCCGCACTCAGGAAATAATTCTATTTGAAAGTACGAAGTCTGAACACGTTTCTTTTCGACAAAAATTGGAAGTAAACTTTATTATTAATAGTTCAAGGTTTGTTAGTAAGTCAAACTATGGAATATGAACAACTAGATTTCAGTTTCATAGCCCCTAATAATTATCTTTTTTATTAACCCTAAAAGTATGCAATCATACTGAAAAATTAATAAAGGTGTAAAAAGTCAAAAGTTACATTCATTAAAATTACTTTTATCCCAACATTAAAGGATTAAAATAAAAAAATTTTAACTTTCTGAAAATTCCAATATCAACACAACTGGATAAAAAAAATTTCTCGAATATGAAACCTCTCATTCTTTCACTATAGCTTGACAAATATGATGAAAATTGTAACTTTAAGCATAATTTGTGGCGAAACAATAAAAATACGTTAATTAAAACGGAGCTCAGATTTTTGGGTCTAACGACTCAAAATTTACTAGCATAAGAAATTTCATCGGAATCCGAGCGCTTTTTCTAATTTTGTTCTGTCGTTGTATAGCATCTTATCACTGTGTGCTGGTGTTCTATGAGAAAATGTCTTCAGTCTTTTGTTATTCCTTCGAATAGAGTAACATTCTATTGCGGATTGAAAAATTAAAACCGTTTTTACTATTATAAAAAATTTTGTACCTCAGTTATTGGTGGATATCTGTAGTAAATAATTAAAAAATAGGAGGATAATAGTTTCGTCTTTTCACACCCTACCTGCCTGTGAATAAAAATGCTGGAAGGGGTTATTTCACATCTATATTTCTAGCATGCATAAAACTTAAATTCGAAACGAATGAATTATCTAAATTGTCTCAATTGATCAGTTTTACTCAAAAGAAAGAAAGTTGTGCAACTAAATTTTATTAAAATATCGATATCAGGCACTGTAAAATCTGTTAATTAAACTTGATAACTTTCTCGTGAGTTGAAAAATAGAATCAGAGAAAATATCTACAACTAAATATTAAATTTCGATTTAAATCGAATGTACCGAGTGCATGCATGAAAGGTAATCAATATCAAATCACAAAAACCTTTAACCATGGATCAAATGACCAAGAGGCAAGGCACTTAATGCTACACAAGAACAATAATAATAAGAAGAAGAATAACAACAACAATATAACAATAGCATCAACAACAGCAACAACAACAACAACAACCGCATTTGAGCTACTTAAAAAGGCACACATGCACATGTGAACGATGAACACTTGGACTTACATACAAATGACGATTGGAAGTTGGAAGATGCATGCAACGACAGCGACTTCATCAAAAACATATTAAGTTTCAGATACCCAAACAAAAAAGAAAAAAAATTAAAAAAAAAAAAAAACCAAACAGGTAAAAGAATAAAAAAAAAGCAACAGTAAGAAGTAGAAAAGAAATTTTTATTTATTTTTTGTTTTTTTTTTTAACATGAAAAAGAAATCCCCAAGTATCTATACAATACACCGAGGAACACAGAGAACATCAAGAACTTATACAAACTCACAACAAGCTTCACAAACATGAAAATGGACAGAACAACGATGACGACAGAGACACAGACACTTTGAAGACTTTTTGAAAACACCACGACGGACACGATGACGACGACGATGACAAACTGTGAAACTTGCCCGCCAAGCTGCTGAGGCACTTAACACAAACACATACAGATACATACATACGAATACATGGAGCAAGAAAGAAAGAAAGAAAAAAAAAAAAAAAAAGACGCTGTGGTCAAATGTTTAATCAAAGAAAGAAGAAGATGATGATGACGATGGAGAAAAAAATGGACTCCTCAGAAGTATGTGTTTTTGTTGTAATACAGACTTGATAAAACCACAAGAACCACGTCAAAGAAACGACGAGCAGCACGACGAAAGAGGACAAAAAAAACAAAACAAAAAAAAAAAACGACATCAGAAAGCAGCAAATGTCAGTGTCAGTCAACATCACATGTGAGCTGAACTGAACTGAACTGAACTGAACTGAACTGAGCTGAGCTGAGCTGAGCTGAGCTGAGCCCAAGTACGCTGGGTTGAGCCATGATGTCATATGCATGTGTATTTGAATATACCCAGCGAATTTATTTAACTTTACTACATTATAAAAAGTTTCTGTTCATTTTAGATTAAGATCACTTCGTGTTAATTATTTAGTCATTATATGGCACCGATTGAATTAACACTAATGTTTCAAAATATTAGAATAACTTAATGGACTGGGCAAAGTCGAAATATTTTTGGAATAGAGGAGACCTTTAACGTCCCTGATATACTGAGGCCTGATATACTTGGACAGGAATGAGCAAGAATTTTCAACACCTCAAATTTCTACTTTCCAAATCAAAATTTAAATGTGTATGTATTAAGAACTCGCAAAATTTTGCTACACATATTTTAGCTGCGTTTTATTTGCCACTCTAGTTACAGTCTTTTCAACAAGAGCGTCTTCGGCTTTATTTTCAACATTCAACATTTCATTGCGAATGGCGCTGTATAACCTTTCAAACAATCACAATTACAATTTCGTTGAATAAGGAATTTTGCAATTCGAGCTCCGTGTATGCAAAACGTAGTTAAGCTATCATTATTTGCTCACACCCAAAGGAATCTAAAATGTCTTAGGAAGTTGCTGCAAATATCTTGAGAAGTTGAAAGCGTTCGTAAAGAAATGGAACTAACTTTTTTTAAGACACCAGAATGTTTACGACTTACCAAATCATTGTGCTTTTAGAGGAACATCACAGCAGCAGGATTCGGTGATAGCATGAGTTTTTAAAGCCAATACTACCATTACACATGAAACAACTCAACAAAAACTGGCGCTGAAGGTCACTAATACATCCCTTAGTATTAGTATAATCCAAAGTCGTTTAAATGAATACCAAATTGAATTCTGAGCTACCATAACCAAACTCTTACTGACGGCAAAACAAACAAAAAAAATGGCAGGAGTGGGCTGTCGACAATATGGTTAATGATTAGAGCGATGTGGTCTTTACAGACGAATGTTTTTTATGGACGGCAGGTAACATAAAATGTGCATTGTCCATTAAGGGGAGTAAGATGGTTCTGAGATTAGTTAAGCCTCCAGAAAAACCTCATGTTTGGAAATGCTTTTCAGAGTTTCGACAGAATAATCATGTTTACGAGAAATTTGGATATCCAGTACATAAACCATTTATACCAAAACAGACTCTTAACTTTTGCCAATAACTGATTCGGAAAAAGAAATCGAAATTGAGTGCTTTAAGAGGGCAGGACCCTAAACATCAAAGTAGCTTGTGCAGTAAGTGAAAAGAGGAAAATCGGATAAAAATTTTGGACTGCGCCTCTCAATCTTCAGATCCAAACCACATTGAACATTTTTGAGCAATTATTAAGCTTAAGATGAGCAGAAAAAATGCTAAGAGCATTGTCCAACTCAGCCATTTTTCGCTTTGTATTCCTTCATAAAACCTCCTGATTTCAGCACAAATTACCTGCTGTTTAACTGGAATTTTCCCAATTCGAACGAATTTTCTGTTGGCCAGCCTAAGTATAAAAAATCGCTAATGTGTAATTTAGTTTCTCCGTGCTTGCTGCTGTCTGACTACTACAACAGAAATCGTCTAAAATTTTATTGATATACACAAAAAGTAATCACTTTCTCTACTGGATTCGAAATAAAAAAAAAAAAACAAAATAGCTAAGAATGAGATGTTTAAATTATAGCCAAAAAAAATATCACTCCGCGGAAAGAGTTTCCATTCGGAACTTGAAATCTTAAAGAGAAAAGCTTTCATAATGTTGGAAACCGTTCTGTCTTCGTATCGCTTCATACCTCATACTTTTTGGACAGACAACTGATAGATGCACCTTTCAATTGTCTTTATAATAGCAAGGTAGAGAGAGAGTGAAAGAGAGAGAAGAGTACTAGCATTTCGCATAAAAAGTATCCCTCCCTTTGCATTAACTACAATAATTGAGCAATAGAGAGGCAAACCAATCAAATGAGAGCTGTCTTTGGGACTCTTCTTTTATATGAAACTAAATAAGAGTCCCAAATGCTTTTCGGCTATCTCAAATATAAGGAGTGCGTTTAAAGTTTGAGACATTAGTATTATGGTTCATACATAACGCTCGTATATATACAGTTTTTCGCGGTAGTATACCGGTTTTTCAACTCCAAAACCGCATACCGCCTTTTTTACCAAAATACCGCGTTTATACTAAGAAAAAACTATAAAAATTTTAGCGCTTCGAAGTTCCAATTTATCAATCGCAATGCAAAACGTATGAAAGAACAATGGCTAACAATGAGTTACTTTAGTTACTTTTGAAAGAAGTGGAAACATTGAAGGCGATTCTTGTCGTCAAATGTAACTTGAAATATCCATGCGTTGATTTCTAAAAATATCTCATAGAAAAGTCGGAATCGCTTCGTCAAATTAATTCAAAGCATAAATTCAATACAACTACAGAAGAAGATATGAAAATGGAGAACAAAGACTATTTAGATAATGGATAAATTGCTTTCCTTGTTAATTTTCATTGAAAAAATTGATACCGCGAAATATACAGTTTTTTTGAAATCGATTTACAGTGTTTTAAAAACTTTTGTAAGAAATATACAGTTTTTTGTTCGAAAAAAGATTCGAGCGTTATCCATACACATTGACGACAGCAGCTACACAAACACACGACTATGAAATTCTGTCGGCTACAACTGCCGCCTTGTAGTCAGCTACTAAACAAAATGGAAGCTGCACCACCTACAGCAAACACAGTCAAAACAACAAAAGCAAACTCTCTTCTCTCTCTGTCGCTTGTCAAATTAGCAATAGATTTAAAATTGGCTACAGCCACAATTATAATCGGCGGTCATGTGGTCGTGTCGTCGCTAAAATTATCGTCTCTATAAAAACATGTGTTTTTTATAATTTGACAGATGTAGTCGTGTAGCTGCCGTCGTCAATGTGTATGATGCATTACTCGGAAGTAAGAAACTGGCAAAAAGAAAGATTGTGGTGACTAGAGGTGGGCGCATGACATGAATTTTACGTGACACGCGTGAACACGCACGCACATGAAATAATTTCCACGTGAGCATGCGTGAGCGTGATTTGATTCCCATAATTTCTACGTGAACATGCGTGAGTGTGACATAATTTCGACGTGAAAATGCATGTATATAAGATACCTTCGACCATGACGTCATTATAATTCACAATTTCTTAAATACTTAATTTTGGAGGTTATAAAAATCAAACCTGTGTTTTTCTTCACCTAAGAATCTTGCAAATTCAAAATTTGGCATTACTATGTAGCACATAGCTATTTCTTTTTAGAAAAATGCCAGCGTGCAAGAGCATGCGTGAATAGTATTTTCGAAACCTGTGAGCGTGAGTCAAAAAGTACTCACGCGTCCATCTCTAGTGGTAACTGTGACAAAGTGATGACCATGCTAGAAAGAAATCCTAACCAGTTAAGAAGAAAAGCAATCCGGTTAGGGGAATGATGCTCTGAATCATTTGTATGGAGAGTGAAAGTTGAAGCTGGTCTGAAGACCCACAACGTTCCGAAAGTACCGGAAAGCAGTGCACAAAAGAATTGTGAAGCAAAATCACGCACTCAAAAACTATGTAAAAATTTTGTCAGCCAGTATAGATGTTGCGTAATGAATGATAAAACATACGTCCTTTCCGGCTTTTCTCAGCTTCATGGCCGCTGACTCTAGAGAAAATGTCCCGGAAAAATTTAGAACCCCAGGAAAAGCAAAGTTTCGTTTGAAAAATTCTCTTTTGGCAAGCAATTTGCAGCTGTGGGGAAAGAAATGAAATTTTCGTGATAACAGACACAATTAACACCGAAAATACCGGCATGAGTAATGCTCGTATCTATACAGTTTTTCGCGGTAGTGCATGATTTTTTAGACTCCAGAACCGCATACCGGTTTTTTTTTCATCAAAACGCAGCGTTTATACTAAGAAAAAAAAAATTAAAATAAATTTTTTAACGCTTGGAAACCGAAACTTTTTAAAAATTAAATCAGTGGATTTCTTATAACGCACTTCTTATAAAGATGTGCAATTGAATAATCGAATAATTTTTTTTTTTTTGTGGTAGCTACTTCCCCTGATTATTTCACTTTTTCGAGTCTACTTAGTCTTGGAAGTAAAACATTGTTGCTCCTTAATTTTAGAGAGAATTACTTTAATTTGCTGCGTTCCCAAACTAATTCTCTGCTGCTGTAGTAGAAAATTATTTAGTTTTTATTAAATTATAAGAAGCTTTAGCTCCTCAGGTCCTACCCTCTTGCTAGTTGGTTGGACCAATGCATTCCACATAGAGAAAATAATTTGAAGAACTGCTTACTATCAAATCTTTTGCTGGGCGCATACATAAAAACATTTTTACAAGTATATGTGAATTTAAGAAACTACAAAACAAAAGCCAACTTCAAATGCATGTCACAAGCAACAACAATAACAACAACGGATAAACAATGAGAAACCCTTTTGGCCTTCTGGAATTGAAGCTAAGTCCGTCTAAGTATGTATGTATGTATGTATGTGTGTATGAAATTGCATGCTTATTATATTTGCACGTTAATTATAGGTTGAGGCTTACGAACTTATAAAGCTAGCTCGCTCACACATACATAAAAACTAGCTAACACTCCCTCTCATTCCTTCACTCTCAGCTTGCTGCTGCTGCTGCTGCGGCTGCTGCTGCGGCTGCAAGGCAATAAAGAAGTTGTAAAAAACACATAAGTTTGCCAGGAAGATAAGAAATTATGCACGTAACTCAATTGCAAAAGTAGCAGCAGTAATAGCAAACAACAGCAACAGCAAGTCAAGCCATCCCACATAAGACATGTTGCGCATGCGCAAAACATTGCATTTAGTATCCATGTATATATGTGTGTGTGTTTGAGTGTGTATGCGCGCTCTTAAGGCCAAGTGGTCAGCGTTGATCAAGCACGGTTGCCACATTTCAATTTAAAGAAAAGGATTGTTGGAACACAGTGAGCGCTGTTGCATAATTTCATTGTGTTTTAAATATGAGCTCAATTCTCTTAACTCAATTCAAAAGAAAACAAAAACACAGCATAGAAAATGCTGACACTCCAAAATAAAAAAAAAAAAAAATAAAAAAAAAGGTTGATCCTTTTCTTTGGACTTTCTTCCCTTGTGATTCTTTATAAATATAATTTTTTATTATTATTTTTTTTTGTTTTCGTTTTTGTTTTTAATTCAAAGCATATAAAAACAAATTCTTAGAGGTGTATCCTACATTCATATGTTGTACAATCAAAATTAATGCACCACATGCTGTTTTTTATAACTGAAACTGAATCAGATAAAGATAGACAGACATACGAACAAAAAGCCAGAATGATATCGAAGTAGCTAGATACACAAGAACAACAACTGTAAAAATTACATTAGGCTGCATTCGACATACACTTGAGACAAATCAAATACTGGCTGCTGGCTGGTGGCTGCCGTTTGCTGCTGCTCTCTTTTCTTTACTTGTTCACTTTTTTTTGATATTTTTTTTTTTATTATTATTGTTAATGTGTATTTTATTTTGGCCATTAGAAATGCCTTTTTAAGATTATAACTTGATTTTTTTTTTTTATTATTATTTGCTTCAACTGCTTCTCCTTTGATACTTGGCTTTGGCTTGTTGAGATTTTGTTTGTTTGTTGTTTGTACGTTGCTTTATGTTAGAAATAAAATCAATTCAATAATAAAAATTAAAATTTTACTTATCGCTTGGGGTTAGTTATTAAGCGCATTATTATAATTCGATTTGGGATTTTGAGTTTAGAAATTTGTTTTTGAGAGCGCAGCAGCAGCTTACACAGACATTCAATTGTCGTCGTTATGTTTTTCTGGTTAGAGTTTATTGGCTTCTTTCCTTGGAGTCTGTTACAAATTGTGTTTTTGTTATGGGTTCTGTCATAAAATTTTATATATATATTTATTTATTTATTTCTAAATAAAAATTCGCCTAGTTACATAGACTTAAGCTTTATTATAATATTGCATCGACAACAAAGAGAAAGAAAATTTATTTCATATTTTTGTAGTCATTTGTCAGACCTAGTAATCTTTTCAATTTTCAAAAAAGTATTTTAAAAAATGGCATAAAAGAAATATAAGAAATATTACCGTCACTCCAAGTCTATGCTCTTCATTTCCCCTCTTTCCTCTTCCCCCCCTCTTGCCCATACACTCCAAAACATCATTAAAACATTTACCAGTGTGAAGAAGGATTATTATTTATTCTTTCCATTACGAACTTGTTACTTCTCTGGTAAAATGGAATTAATTCTCATTACAAAAAACATAAAATTCCGTCCTTTGACAAACCTTCAAACCCACATTCCGATGAGCTGGCAAGGCTAGACACAACATTCCCTACTCCTCGCGAAAACCCAAGCAATCTGAAAATTTAACTTACATAGCCAAATGATTAACACAGCTAAGAATAGGTAGAAAGAAATGTGCACGTGCTCCCACGCAAAACTAATCGGACCATCTTACAACTCGAGGAGGTAAGACTCTTGTTCCTATAAATAGATCTTCTATTGGCAAACACTGTAGCCATAATCACTGGTCATTGCCTTATTGATAGAGACATGCCAGTAAATCAGTACTACCCACAAACGACTTCTGCAGAAGTTGCCTCGATCAGGGGAAAGAGGAAACTACTTTTAAATTTCTTTACAATTGTCGAGTGATTGCCACACGTAGACTATCATTCTTTTGTCAATTCTACTTCAACAACCTAGCTGACCCCAAATCTACTGACTGACATTAGGGATTCTGAAGCTTATTAACCCGCAAAGGTTCAATAAAGATTAGGATAACTGTGAAATTATCAGCGTAGCATCACGATGCGTTTTATTAGGCAGAGTATGCCCAACTATAAAACCTAACCAAGTCTAACCTAACCTAACTTAACCTAACCTAACCCCTAACCTAACCTAACCTAACTTAACCTAACTTAACCTAACCTAACTTAACCTTTTTTTTTTTTTTTTTTTTTTTTTTTTTTAACGAGGAGGAAAGCATAAAAAGCCACCCAGTCAGTGCGTGACATTTTCACGCTAAAACCACCTCTCGTCCGTACGGATATTCCTCCCGGAACCACCGTTAGGTATTACGTCGGAAGGCCGTAATGAGCTTAGTGCTCAATCGTCAGTATTGGTTTCTGTCCAATTCTGTTCGGTTTTATCGTCGGTTGACGATATCTGGCTCCATATTTGTAGTATTTGCCGTGCGCTCGACTTTGCGCGCACGTTCTGCATTATACAGAGTGGTCATCATATCTGCAGCAACCTTGCATGCTGCATTCCATTTTTCCGCTGTGTTACACATCTGTGTCGTCAGATTCCTTTCTGTAGGGGGTTCTCCAAAGGCTTTCTCCAGCTCATCTCTGTTTTTGTTAAAACGTGGGCATATAAAAAGTATATGCTGCGCGTTCTCCCGTTCCTCTGGGCATCTTGGGCAAAACGGGTCTTCTTCTCCGGTGTTGATTTTATGCAAGTACTGCTTGAAGAACCCATGGCCACTAAGCAGCTGCGTAATGTGGTAATTCAGTTCACCATGTCTGCGTGATATCCACTCTTCTATATGCGTAATGAGATTGTAGGTCCATCGACCCTTCTCGGATGACTCCCATCTTCGCTGCCATTCCATGATGGTACGCTGTCTTTCTTCTCTTCTTATGGCTTCGGTTGATTTTGTGTCACGGCCATATAACCGCTTCATCTCTTGTGCCTGTAAATCTATGGGCACCTTACTTGCTATGACACAAATAGCATCGTCCGATACTGTGCGATACGCGCTAGCAACCCTCAGGGCACTGAGCCTATATATCGCACGGATATCCTTCTGGTGTGTTTTCTTGCTGTCCGCCCAGATAGGTGCTGCATACAAGATTACTGACGTAGTAACCGTTGAAAGCAGCCGGCGCCTGCCCTCACGCGGGCCTCCTATATTCGGCATGATGCGTGTTAATGCGCTGTTTATTCGTGCTGCTTTTCCACTAGCAGCTTTCAGGTGATCCTTGAACGTCATTCTAGAATCTATAAGTACTCCTAAGTACTTAATGTGTGGACACGAGGTGATGTTATGATCACCAACCGTGATGACCAGCTCTGCACGTGCTCTTCTGGTACTCAATACCACGACTTCCGTCTTCTGCTCCGCCAATTCCAGCTTCGAGTTGTACAGCCATCTTCTCACTCTTGAGATGACATCGTTACATATAGCCTGTAGCGAGTCCAGGTTCTTGGCTACTGCCACTATCGCGATGTCGTCTGCATATCCTACGATTGTTGTATCCTCCGGGAGATCCAATTTGAGGATGCCGTCATACATTGCGTTCCATAGTGTTGGGCCGAGAACGGAGCCCTGCGGAACGCCTCCTTTGACACGATACTGCTTCACGCCGTCATCAGTATCGTATATTAAAATTCTGTTGTCGAAGTAGTTTGCGATTATTTGCAACAGGTATTCCGGTACTTCGAATCCTCTCAGTGCACTCATAATCTGAGGCCAGTTCGCCGAATTGAAGGCATTTTTGATGTCCAACGTCACTACGGCGCAGTACTTCTTCTTGCCGTTTCCCCATTGGTTGCCGCTGGTGGCTACGCGTGCAATATTCATCACCGTTTGTATTGCGTCGACCGTGGATCGTCCTCTTCTGAATCCAAACTGTCGTGCTGATAGCCCTCCTGGCTTTTCAAGCCACTCCTGGAGCCTGTCCCCTATAATGCGTTCGAGAACTTTGCCCAGTGTATCCAGCATGCATAACGGTCGATAGGATGCCGGTTCATCCGGCGGCTTCTTTGGTTTTAGTAGGAGGACTAACCGCTGTCGCTTCCATGTGTCTGGAAAAACTCCTTCTGTCAAGCATGCTCTTTATAGTCGAGCTGCAGGGCTTCCCACGCGGGAAGAGAGCGAGCTCTCTGCGCTTTCCTGCGTGCTTGATGGCATTTCTTCCTGGCTGCCGCTATCTCCTCATTCCACCAGTACACTGGTCTTCTGATCAAGACTGCACGTCTTCGGGGCATCGCAGCATCGCACGCTCTGGAAAGTGCTGCGATGGTATGCACTGCCATGTCTGCAGCTGGTTTGGTCTGGAACATTGCGTCACTCCAAGCTATGTTGAACGTGTCCGCGTCGAACGCTTGCCTCTTCCATCCATTTTGCTGCGCCTTCTGTATCCGAACCGCGAGGGGTGCCACCTTGTTATCCACGTCGATGATGATGGCCTTGTGCCCATCGCTATGCGTGTACATGTTGCTAACGCTCCATTTGGCAGAGCGCGCAACTACGTTGTCCGCAAAGGTGAGGTCTATTATAGACCTACCTCTGCCGTTGTCGAAAGTGTATGCCCCGAACTCATTTAGTAGCTCCAGCTCTAAGGGAACCAGGCTCTCAAGGAGTATGTGGCCACGTCGGCACGTGCGGGCGCTACCCCATGTTGTGGACCATGCATTAAAGTCCCCGCCGATAAGAAGTGGATGCTTTCCGCGTGCTTCTTCCACTAATGCTGTCACCATGGTCTCAAAAGCTTCCTCGCTCATACTAGGTGGAGCGTAGCAGCTGAAAAAGTAGATTCCACCTACTTTGACCCACGTGAATCCTTCTTTGGCTGTTTTCATCTTGCCTTGCAATGAGGCGTTGCCTAGCGCCCTGTGAACCTAACTTAACCTAACCTAACTTAACCTAACCTAACCTTTTTTTTTTTTGTACGTTGGCAGGTGGAAATCTTCATAGATACCGCAGAACTCCAGTTCTACGGTTATGTCGGATTCCTACCGACTAAAACCACCTACTTCCTCTCCTACCACTCTCCCCGCGGGACTAACAGTTGGTATTACTTCGCAGGGCTGGTTCAGCTTTATGCTGTTACTCGTTTGTTGATTCTGTTGTTTGGATCTATTTGTGTTGTGTCAATAATTGTTTATTGTTCATCACCCATCCTCTTCGTCTTCTGTATTTGCGATATTTTGTTGCGCACGCTCGGCTTTACGTTCAGATCACTGTGCGTATAAATGGTGCTCACACTCCATTTGGCACGCCGTGCGATCGTGGTGTGGGCAAAAGTGAGATCTATTATAGAGCTCCCCCTAGCAGATTCAAAGGTGTGATGTCCGACTTCGTTTAATAGCTCCAGCTCCAAGGGTACTAGGCTTTCAAGGAGTATCCTGCCAACTTGATTAGTACGAGTGCTCCCCCATGTGGTGGACGACGCATTAAAATCACCGGCGATTAATATCGGATGTTTTCCATGCGCCTCAGATACCAGCGACGGCATCATGTTTTCAAATTCTTCTTTACTCAAGCTAGGTGGGGCATAGCAGCCAAATAGGTACATGCCGTTCATCTTTACCCACGTAAAGCCTGGCACATTTGTTGCCATTTTTTGTTGGCATGTTTCTTTGCCTGAAATCCAAATGGCTGTTTTGCTCGTCTCATCTGATGTCCAACAATGGCCGTCCATATTCGCGTATTGCTCCGACAGTAACGCTAAATCGAAGCCATGCTCCACTGTCGTTTGCCGCAGGAGATCCTGTGCTTCGCAGTGGTTGAGTTGAATAATTTTCATGATCTCAAGTTCTTTCGTGCCTTTTGAAGCAGAGAGCATTTTGAGCTCCCTGCCGCATGTGCTCCATTGCATAGGGCGCATTTCTCTTTATTCGAACAGGCTGCCGCTATGTGTCCTTTTCCCCCACATCTCCTGCAGAGCCCCGATCTATCTGTCTTATCGGTGCAGCGCAGCGCTGTGTGGCCATAGCCCCAGCACTTGTAGCAGTATTTGGGGGACTCGACTTCCCTTATCCTGCTTATCACCCAACCGATGCGTACCCGTTGCGTCTTTATGACTTTTTTCGCATCGTCCACGGGCAGGCTGATAAAAGCTGTTTGTGTGCCATTATAGCTCTTTCGCAGGCTTTTAACTGCTGTTTCGTCAGGATGCCTGATTTTGCACTGGGCATGAAGTGCTTCGCAAATCTCCAACGGGGTTGTGACTTCATCGAGGTCTCTGCACTGCAGCGTCACTGTGTGTGTTTTGGCCGCCACTTTGGCTGTCTCCTTAAGCACCCCCTCTACAGCCGCCTGGTATGAGACCGTACGACTTTCTGAAGCCCTCTTGAGTTCCAGGAGCAACTCACCTTTAGCCGTTCTGCGAATGGATTTGACATTCTCTCCCAGGGTTTTCAGGTTGTCGCTGGTTTTGACCTTACGCAGGATGTCTGCGTACGTAGCGTCGCCCGCCTTCGATACGATGATGGCATCAGGTCTAGTCCTTATAGTTCTGGCCTTCTTCGTCCTCTTGTCCTTTACACGGGTCCATGCAGCTTTCTTTGGCTCCTTAGTGTCCTTCTGGTTAACCTAACCTAACCTAACCTAACCCTTCTTTGGCACGTTTCCCTTTTGATTGAATTCGCAATTTGTGCTGCACAAAATTACTTAGTATTATTTCTTCACTTAACCCTTTCTTGACCGTAACGAAACTTGAAACGATAAAGCAAAATTGAGTCCAGATTCGTATTCTTTGACCCTCATCTCATTATAAAACTGTTTGTAAAAAATTTTCATTGAAGATCTTAAGGTCACCGGTGACCCATAGCAAATCATGTATTTTCAAAAAAGTAAACAAAAATTTGAAAATATGGAAAATCATGATTGTGTAAGTAGTTTTTCCCACAACATATTAAAAATTTGGCGTGGGAAAAACTATTTCCTCCAAGCAGTTGAATCATGCATGTACTTTGCACCTCAGAAGATACGTGAGTGTTTGTCAAGTAGGAATAATTTGACATGACTGCAGTATTGATTAAAAGCGATTGACAGCAAAGCGAGAATGATCCATTGTTTTTTATGATAAACTTTCATTTGGGGTGTTGCTTTGGTGGCTGAGTATGGAAACTTCAAATATCTTCGGAATAATGGTCCATACACATTGACGACGGCAGCTACATAAACACTCGACTATAAAATTCGGTCGGCTACAACTGACGCCGTGTGGTCAGTTACTAAACACAGTGGAAGCGGTACCCCCAGTACCAAACACAGTTAAAATAACAAGGAATTCTTAATCAACCGAAGTATTTAAGTCATGCAAAAAAGGACGGAAAAGGATCCCAAAACTATAAAATCAATAAATTTATAAAATAAAATAAAAAACAGAAGTGATCATTTATTACTATTCAACAAAGCAAATCTCTAATTGCACTACTCTTTCAAAACCTCAAATCAATTAATATTTAATATCTTTTACGGAACTCTACCGCTGGTAAAGTAAAAGTGCCAGTACAAATACTTAAGTAACTATATGCAACCTCAAATATTAAAATATATTCAACAATATTTCGAGTAAATGAAATTATGTAATTAGATAATTTTAGAAAAACCAAAGAAAACTAATTCTACATTCTTGCATGCAGATGATACACGCACACACTTCATTATCAAGTTCACTTAACCAGGATATTATCAAGTTGAGAGTACGAAATGAAAGCGTTAATCTAATTTACTAAAATGCTAGTCATGCAAAATGGCAAAACACATACACACATACTTAAACAGAGACAGAAACCAATACAGAAAGGGTCGAGTCGAATGGAAATGCAAATAGGAAGGAAAGCAATTGAATATGCATAGAAAGTAGAAGCTTGTTAAAAATTAATAATTTTGCGGTTTAATTTCATCATTACGTGAGTACAAATACACAGGTTGTGTGTATGTGTGTGTGTGTGTGTGTGTGTGCAGTACAAAGATGAAAGGTAAACGAAATGAAAGAATAAATAAAGAGAGAGAGGAGAGAGAGAGAGAGAGATAATATGAAAATTGCATAACCTTCTAGGTAAATGTGCAGCCAAAAACAATTGGCAATACAAAAACAGCAGCAATAGCAGAAGAAATAGAAACTGAAAAGCACATGAAAGCATAGGTTTGTGGTTAGCTCGGTTTAAATGTAGATTACTTGGTATGTTGGAAAGGAATGCATGTATGCATAGCCAAAAGAATAGTTCAAAACTAATGAGTTGCATTTTGGTGGTGGTGGTGATGACGACGACGACATCGAGGCAAACAAATATGAGCTTAAAGGATACAGAGGATACATTAACATCTGAATTCAAGTAGTAGAAATTGAAGAGTACACACACAGTCGAAATGTGAAAAAGTTCTGAATTTTTTTTTCTATTTAGTAGATGCAAAAAGAAAGCAAAGGAAAGTATGCAAGAAATAGCATAATTAAATTTTATTTTGCACTACAGAATTCTATTACCATTGCATATGAAATGAAATGCACATTTAAAACTAAACACAAGGATGTGTTTGCAAGACACTTAGAATTTTATAACCACAGCCAGAAAAACTTTTGCAATTGTCACTTGTGTGAAAATTTTTGAAAAACACACTAAGTTCGCATTAACCTTGACACTTTAATAACTATACATATTTAAATAAATAATTAATAAAAATAATAAAGAAAACTGGATGGAAAATGGAACGAATTTAAAAAAATACAAGGTTGGTTGGTTGGTTGGTTGGTTAATGTGACTGATCTACAGTAGTCCACGCGTTGATCACAATCTGCGCTTTTGCGCCGTTTTGATACCACTACCCCTCCTAACGATAAAAAGATGAATGTCGAACTACATCCACTTTGCGGAGTTAAGGTAGTTAAGGAGATTGTTTGGTTTGAGAGGTCTAGAAAGTAGTTTCCTAGGGATTTGTTTCTTGCAGCTGCTAAGGTTGGGCATTTGCAAAGGAAGTGGGCGAGTGTTTCCTTCTCGTCGGAGTTTCCGCAACTTCTACAGTGTTTGTTGAAAGATATATGCAGTTTCTCTACATGAGTCCCTATAGGCCAGTGATATGTAAAGACCGCAGTAAGTCGGGCGATGTCTGTACAGTCCCAAGTGATAACTTCTCTAGACTTACCGATATTGTATAACGGCCAAATCGTACGGGAAGTACTGCTTGATGTGAGTGCCCTCCACCTCCTGCTAGCTGTGGAAAGACAGTACAGGTTGATGCTTTTCTTGATCGCCCCCCCCAAAGAAACAGGTACCAGGGGGGTTGCGCTGTAGTTCGATTCGAAAGACAGTTCTATTCGAATGCCAAATTCAATTCTGAGAGGCACAAAATTTAATCTGAACATCGAACAAATATTATTCGAAAATGTTTTCTAGACTACCAATCGTTCGAATTCGAGTAAATTTTCTTTCGAATCGAACTACAGATTAACCCTCCCAGATTTAATTTTGTGCCTTTTCGGATTAAATTTGGCATTCGAATAGAACTGCCTTTTGAATCGAACTACAGAGTAACCCCCCCAGATTTAATTTTGTGCCTTTTCGGATCGAATTTGGCATTCGAATAGAACTGCCTTTTGAATCGAACTACAGAGTAACCTCCCAGTTCCGCAAGGGTTAGGTCGAGAGAGGCTCCTTTGAGAGCTAATTCATCTGCTTTCTCATTTCCAGCAATATTCCTGTGGCCAGGAACTCAAATGATTGTGACTTAATGCACCCAGTTTCTCCCTGCACTATCTGACCAGCTATGAGTTGATGGTATTGGACTTTAGGGCTGCAATTGCGGCCTGACTGTTGATGCAAATTGCAACCACACAAACTACTACTATAAATACTATGATGTCACAACAGTCCATGGAGGTTGTAGATCAAGCTTTTCGCATAACGTCGCCTCAAAATTGATTTGGCGTATGTGTGTACAAATTCGTATACCTATACGCCAAATCAATTCTCAGGCGACGATCAATTTTTTGTTGCTTGAATTATGCTTGTACATGAATGGAAGAGACCTACAGTTTTAGGGTGAGTCCCCGAACGGCGCACAATGGTTGAACTTCATACAAAAGGAGGACAAAAATAGAAAATAATAGTTTTTAGGAGACTATGAAAATTAAATCTAGAGGTTAATTTTTCAAAGTCATGACTTAAGTTTATGTCAATTTCGTTATTTGACGTTATATATAAAAACAGGTTAATGAACAAATGTAGTCATCACAACAACAATGTGTACAGAGAAGGGCAAATCAGACGGCCGTTTCGGAATCCGCCACCATTTCTCATCAGTGATCGTTAGTGATAGTTCTTAATCTTTCAATATCCTATATAAGCTACTAATATTTGAAATCATAACCCAGAACTACGAATTTGATTCCAAATATCTGCACTGAATAGAGATATTGAAAGAAACTACCACTACCGTTCTATACACTTATGTTGTTGTTTTTTTCCCATTGTAGCTAGTCTGCATAACAGTTCGTTATTTGAAAGTCTAGTACATGAGAGAGTGTGTGTGTTTGTGAGAAAATGATTCTAAGTATCATTTTTTCTGAACAGGCCCCATTCGATCAGTTGATGATAGTAATAGAAAAAGTTGCCGTAGAGTCACACATTTATGAACAGGAGTTGCTTATGACAATACAACATTTGAGTGCAAATTTCCGCCCACTGCCACGCCCACCTACCATACAACCAAAAGTGGCAAAAATTTCCAATATAAAATATTTTTTTAGTTTAGAAAATACTATTAAAGACACGTTTGTTTACTGCTTATAAAAAGTGAAAATTTGATACATTTTTGGAATTTGAGTTTATTTTTACTAAAACTAAGCTTACAGATTTTTGTTGCTCAGTGACCTACTAGTAAAATTTGATGAGAAACATATTTTTGGAACATATTAACCCTCTATCAACCCTCTTAATGGGCCAAAAAAGTAACTTTTTTCAGTAAAGGCATAAAAAGACCCATAATAGTGGGCGCCAAAGGATTAATATGTTAGAAGAAAATATTCTAGGGAAAATTCTACTATAAATTGTTGAACATACAAAAAGGTTTGATACGAAACTAACAAGTTGTCGTATGGTTTATTATACTTAATCTGTTAGAAATGGGCAAACTTTAGGGCAGCGTAAAAAGAAAACTAGACGTTAACTTTTAAAACACCGAAACACGTGCAATTTTTTTTCTCGATTTCTATCAGAATCTAATTTGTTATTTTTGAAAAAAATTGATTTTTGTCGGACAGTGTAATTGTTAAAAGGTGTAGAAATTTTGGGAACAAAATCTCGTTTCCATCTCGATATAAATCTTAGTCATTATAATCCATTTCCATTGGAGCGGTGTGTATAACCTCAAACCTCAACCCTCAACCTTAGTTAATCTAAGAAATTAACAAAATTGAACATTTTTGTATCTTTACTGCCGACAAATGTCTTCCGCGTTACAACTTCTGCCACAACTTCTGCCACAACTTCAAGGTCACATTCCCTGATAGAAATAACTGAGAACAGACGAGGCCAAAGCTTTCAGGAGACTATCATGTATGGTATTCAGAAAATCCAAGACAAACGATGCAGTTGAGGCAGAAGTGTGTGGGATTGGACCAAGAAAATCCATTTATGGAAGTATGGGCGCAGGGAACTCATTTTTCCAAACCGAGATGCTTGCCATTGAGCTCTGCTTAAGGGAGTATAAAAACAGATCTGTGGTAGCAGAGCGGCTCTTCTTTCACTCTCTGCATTCGAAATCACATATAGTTTATGACTGCCTACAGCTCCTAATCAGCCTACCCCCTCACAACAGAGTACAACTCATTTGGGTGCCTGGGCATAAGGGACATGTTGTCAAAGAAATGGCAGATGAACTTGCTAGAAAAGCCTCAACCATTCTGCGGCTCAGCATAGAGTTCAGTTAAACTCAGTGTAAAGAACTGGCTATACAGGGTGACAATCGTAAAGTGACGCACACATTTCAGCAGTTATTTTCAAAAGGACGTACTTCCATTAAGTACAATTAAGTGTTAACATTGCTGAATATATAAGCATTCATTTGAACCCCACCTCATTCAATATAACCTCCTTTAGCCTGCACACATGCCTTCAATCGATCCGGAAATCGTAGGACTGTTCGCCGCAGGACTTCCTGATCAATTTCAGTCCAGGCTTTCTCTAATGAATTTGTCAGCGACTCCAGACTGTGGTGTTGAGATGCACAAGCCTTACTCTCTAAAATACTCCAAATAGAGTAGTCCATTGGATTCAAGTCTGGGGAGTATGGTGGCCATTCTTGAGATGTTATGCATCCAGAAAAATTGTCTTTTATCCATGTTTGCGTTAATTTTGCCATGTGGGAAGGTGCAGAATCTTGCTGGAAAGTCCAGTTTTAATTTCCAAATGTATCTTGGGCCCAGGGAAGAACATGTTCATTTAAAATGCTCCGATAAACAACCTGGTCAATTTTAACACCCTCTTCAACGAATATTAGAGGGGTTCTGGCATTAGCGGAAACTCCAGCCCATACCATAACGGAAGCTGGCTTTTGAACGCGGCCAACAGTTCTATTTTGTTGCGATGATGATGTTAGCCACATTCGGTCATTTTGCGCATTGAAATGTTGTTCAACCGTGAAAATTTTTTCATCTGTAAACAAGATATTTTCAACATTTTTTAACACGGAGGAGCGTAGCAACGCCTTGCATCTTTGCAGTCGCAAATCTTTCTTTTTTTGTGTCAGATCTTGAGCTTTTCGGAGCTTGTACGGCTTAAGATTAAGCTTTGATTTTGCAATGATTCGCACTGTTTCACGGTTTACTCCGACTTCCTTAGCGATTTTTCTCATTGAGCGCCTTGGATTTCGCTTGATTCGTTTACGAATTTTTTCTGTTAAACCAGTAGTGGCAACTGTTGAAAATTTTCCCCGGTCTCTATCACCAAAACCCCCAGTTTCATTACATCGAATAATAGCTCGGTCTACCGTACGACTTGACAAATTTAAAGCCTTTGTAATTTGACGGCTACTATAATTTGCCAAATGAAATTTCATAATTTCACGACGAATATTTTCCTTGTCCATTTTTATGGAAATTTCAAAATGTAATAACAAAAATTCAAATGAAATTAAAAGCAAAGCCAATGATGAATGAATTTGCTTTTTAAATTAAAGTAACGGTAAATGGCAAAGCTTGCTGCAGAGTATTAAACTTGCGTCACTTTACAATTGTCACCCTGTATAGTAATTCGCTACAATACTGTAGGAAAACTCCTGTTAACAGACAACCTAAATCATTCATGCCAAGGGTCTGTCAGAACTAAGCAATTGTTTAATCTAGGTAGAAAACAAATCTGAATTGCCACAACAAACACTTATCAAACTTGGGTTTAGTACAGGACGATACGTGTCGAATATGTAACGAGGAGGAAGAAACAGGAGAACATATTCTACAGCCACTGTGAATATCCAATGAGAACCCGACTTCGTTACTTAGGAAACTCTATGCTACAACCGCAAGACGTAACGAATAGTTCTCCTAAAGGGAAATGAACTCATAGGATAACTATAAAATACACTGATTCCTCGGAGGATATCACAATAGGCTCAAGTTGGCCGCCGTGATCTGGGATCGTCTTACTCACTTCCTCAACAATATAATCTAATGATCCAATGCGTCAGCATTGCAAGACTTTTAGAAATAATAAAAACCCTAAAAACTTCCTTCCACCAGTTTTTATGTCGTCTGCGACCGAAGCCGACCTTTCCAGGTATTCAGGATAATGTCATTAAAATATTTTCATATTAAAGAATTTTGTACTAAGAAAAATTCTAGCTATTGATGCACATATTCTTTAAAGCTTATTTTCATAGAGATTGCAATACGATTTTTTCTATTTTTTATTTATTTTTTTTTTTTTTTGTATCATAAATTTGTATTCAAGTCTATTAAAAATACCTCAACTAAAGTAACCTTAAATCAACCAATTAGAGTTGTGCTTAAAGTAGAAAAAAAGAAAAAAAATAAAAAACGCCATAAACCATAAACAGCAACATTATTTGTTGAAAAAAAAAAAGAACAGAAGCAACAGCAGCAACACAATGCAACATGATAGTAGCAACCATTAGACAATATTAAATAAATCAATGCAATATGACTTTCGGTTTAGCTCTGTCGGTGTGTATGTGTGTGTTCATGTGCGTGTGTTTGTGAGTATTTTCCAGGATGGCATAATGCTCTTCAATGGTTTGTCTCTACATACAGGCAAAAATGCTCTACCCAGTAATATGCGGTGGGTATGAAGCAAATATGGATAAAACAACAACAAGAACTATAACAGCAACCACTAGTACCTAGTATTATAATTACAATAACAAAACCAGCAACAACAACAACAACATCATTAGACCACGACAATGAATAATTTGCGTATCTGGCAAATGCGTACATTAATCAAATTTAAAAGATGCAAAACGCAAATTGCAGTAGAGCTAGCAGTTGCAGTAACATGCAACAGCAACAGCGGCAGCAGCACCAGCAAACAAGCACACACAACAACAGCTAGAGCTATAGCATTGGCATTGAATGCATTTGAATTGATAAATGTAAAATTGAAATCAGAAACTGATGTTGCTGCTGGCTGTTTAGTTCCTGTAACAAGAACAACAATCAACTAAAAACAACTGGTTACACAGCAATACGAGTGCAATATCGAGCTGAGAGAATCACCAAATCTCGAAAGTCATTAACTTTTCGTGCTGAGTATATGTGCGCCTGTGTATCTTGAACAGGCAACAGAAAAGTGGGTGCAATGATGATGACGACGATGAGTTTTAGTTCATCACAATTTGTTGCTGTTACATTTGCAGCAGCATCAGTAACAACAACAACAACAACAGCCATTGCTGCAGAGGTGGCGGCAATACAGCACGCATCACTGCCACATGCCAAAAGTAGCAAAATAACGCGAATTGCAAGATCAGCAGAGATGATAGCAGAGTGTGTGTGAGAGAGAGAGAGAAAGAGACAAAAAGAAATACTAAAAAGAAGTAGAGAAACAGAAAACAAAAAAAAAAAAAGAGAGAAGGCTAATTGCTGGAACTTTGTAAGCAACTTTCACGTTTGCCAACGATATGTGATATATATGTATGTATGTACCAAGCACCAATAATGGCAACGACAACAACCGAGCTCTACGATGGCCAGCATTACCACTCTAATGAAGTTCAACATGCCGGTCGAGCATAAACAATGTTCATTCGTTCGATACGTTCGTCTGCCCGTTTTACTGCTGTACCTTTGTCTGTCCATCGACTGCGTGCATTCATTCGAACGCCTACCATTGAAAATATATTGCTGCATACATATTTGACGACAACATACACCAAAATACAATGAGCTGCTGTTGCACATTTAGTTGGTTGCCTACATACAACATTGCATGTTTGTAATGATGACGTTGCGAATTGCTCGAGCAGAGGCAGGCAACAGCATTATCATGCGGTAGTAGCAGCAGCAGCAGCAGCAGCATCTTTCAAAAGTAACAGAATATGTTGTCGTTGTTTTTCCATTGGATATGTATGAATATAATTTTTATTTGCACGAAATCATTACACTCAATGAAAACAAATAGTAAAATGTCGCAGAAATAGATGTAAATAAAACTGCTACTTTTCAATCACGTTTGCTGGTATACTTCACAGTGATTAAAACCGAATTGGGTACCTACTCGGATATAAGTATTTTCGTTTCCAACCCACAAATAGCAATTTTTTTGTGAAAACTGCTACTCCACAATCACTGTTACTGAGTAACAGTAATTAATCACTATGATTAATAATGCAATAGCTTTTAACTTTTAGTGGATATTCGTTTCAAAAACAGGAATAGTAAACACTGCATTAAAACTGATGAATTATAATCACTGTTACTGAGTCACCGTAAAAAATCACTATGACTTAAGTAGCAGTGATTCGCTACTCTTATTGGATATTCGTTTAAGAAACAGGAATAGAAATCATACGAAAAAAACTGCTACTTGAAAATCACTGTTACTGAATCACTGTATACAAGCACTATGACTAAAATAGCAGTGATTTGTTACTCTTATTGGACATTCGTTTCAGAAGCAGAAATAGCAATCATAATAAAAAACTGCTACTTCAAAATCACTGTTACTGAATCACTGTATAGAAGCACTATGACTAAAATAGCAGTGATTTGCTACTCTTATTGGATATTTGTTTCAGATGCATAAATAGCAATCATAACAAAAAACTGCTACTTCAAAATCACTGTTACTGAGTCACTGTTAGGAATGACTGTGACTGAAATACCAGAATTTTTAAACTATTATTGGATATTTGTTACAAAAAAACTTTTGTGATATAGTACGAAAACTGCTACTTTAAAATCGGTATTACTGAGTCACTGTTAAGAGTCACTGTGACTAAAAAAAGCAGTAGTTTTTGACTATTGATGAATATTTGTTGCAAAAAAACTTTTGCTATTTAGTATGAAAAATTGTTACTTCAAAATCACTGTTACTGAGTCACTGTAAAAATCACTATGGTTAAAAAAGCAGTGATTTGCTATTCTGATTGAAAATTTGTTTCAGAAACAGAAATAACAATCATAAGAAAAAACTGCTACTTCAAAATCGCTGTTAATGAGCCACTGTAAGAATCACCGTGACTGAAATACCAGAATTTTTAAACTATTATTGGATATTTGTTACAAAAAAACTTTTGTGATATAGTACGAAAACTGCTACTTTAAAATCGGTATTACTGAGTCACTGTTAAGAGTCACTGTGACTAAAAAAAGCAGTAGTTTTTGACTATTGATGAATATTTGTTGCAAAAAAACTTTTGCTATTTAGTATGAAAAATTGTTACTTCAAAATCACTGTTACTGAGTCACTGTAAAAATCACTATGGTTAAAAAAGCAGTGATTTGCTATTCTGATTGAAAATTTGTTCCAGAAACAGAAATAGCAATCATAAGAAAAAAAACTGCTACTTTAAAATCGCTGTTAATGAGTCACTGTAAAGAATCACTGTGACTAAGAAAAGCAGTAGTTTTTACTATTGATGAGTATTTGTTGCAAAAAAAAAACTTTTGTTATATAGTATGATTTATGAATTGTTACTCCAAAATCGCTGTTACTCACTGTATAGAACCACTGTGACTTAAATAACAGGAGTTTTTAACTATTAATGAATATTTGTTGGCAAAAAAATTTTTTTTTGATATAGTACGAAAAACTACTACTTCATAATCACTGTTACTGAGTCACCGTAAAAAATCACTGTTACCAAATTCACCTGTGATAACTAAGTTTTCATTTAAAACTTCGAAATAATTATAATAGTGCCAATTTTTGACTTTGCAATCACATTTACTTACAATGATTTGAGCATCACTGTTACTTGCAGTGATTTCACAATCACTGTAACTTCCAGGAGATTTAAATCATGATGATTAGCAACTATTCATTTCAAATTTAAAATTATTAACATATTTTGGTTTACTTTGCTACCAGTCGCTGGTATTTTGATGCATCACATGAGAAACGCAAGTAACGCTCAGGTAGTGAAAGTACAACAGGAAATTTAATGATTTTCTATACCCAATAAGTCATCAACATATTCACATTATCCCAGATTGAAATGAATAAATTTTGGTTTTTAATTTATAAAATATTTCTTTTATTTTTACCAATATTTTTTTTCAATGAGTGCATGGAATATCTGCAACATTTTCTCCAACTTGAGCAGCTCCTTCTATGCTATGCATGGATTTGTGTATAAGGCATGCGAGACTGGTTTCCAAAGCGGTGGTGGAGACGATGGCTGAAGGTTGGCGGCAAGCATGGAGACAACAGCACAACAGCCTCCGCATTATATGCATGTTGCATGATGCAGCATACGCACAACAACGTATCCATCCAACTTCCATATGAGTATGAGGTCATATAACGGAGCATCTGGATACAAAACACACACACACACACACACACGCACATGTGTTTAACATATATGAAAGATATGCACGTATGTCTGTCTATCTGTCTGTCTGTACATACTCATGTCCATCCATTTGCAGCTTTTCACTAAGCTACTTTGCTTTTTTGATTGTTGTTGCTACCGCTGCTTGGATTTTTTTTGAATTTCTTCCTTTTTGGTTTGGTTTATGCTTTAAATGAAAATTGGTGCAGCTGCAAATTTTTGAATTTTTCGTTTAGGTTTTTTTTTTTTATTGTTTATGTTTTTTTTTGTGATATACTTACATAAAATATGAGTATATATTTACATATTGTATGTACGCACATGTAAAACATACATAACTTTGCATGTTATTTAGTAGTAACTACTGACTACTTCTTCTTTTTTTTTGTAATTGTTATTATCATTTACATATGTTTCAACATCACAAAATCATAACAACAATTTTTAGTTTGGTCTTTCTGAAGGTACGCGTAGGTATGTGCATGAGTTATGTATTTCTTTTCATCATTTCATTTGCGTTTTTAATTATTTTTGAAAGGTGAAAGTTTTCTGCATGAAATATTATATTTTTTTTTTTTAAAAGAAGAAATGTATAATTTCAAAACTAACTGCAGAAGTTAAACAGAAAAAATTAAGCAACACGATTTTGGGCCTGGTTTCCAAATCTTTGTATAGATTACAATCTAAATCAGAAACTTTATTGAGACATTGCGGCCAAATTAAGAGTTAAAAACAAAAATAAGAAACATAATATTAAAATTGCTATTTTACCATCATAACATGGAGGGCTGACATCTGACTAAACTCAAACCACCGGCAAATCACTGTGAACATCGAACGAGCTAGAGATTTCCTTGAATCCGAAAAGCGAACCTACTTAAATTTCAACAAAGCCAATTTGGCAGGTTTTAAGTCATTTACAACTGGAAAGTTCAATTCTTTACCACCTCCACTGAACGAATGTGCTGGCGAATACTTTCCATAAAATCATAACTACAGCAGCAGCACGTTTCATTCCAGCAGGGAGAATACCCAAGATTCAATCAAGTTTACCCCGGTAGTGTGAAGCTCCTCCCATATGAACGAGATGCCATTAGATTGACAGATCCAGGCGACCCAAGAATCGCGATGTGAAACTTAGAGGTCAACAAACAGATTAGCAAACACCGTAAAGCGAAATGGTCAGAACACCTATAAGATTCCAGCCTTGGCTCAGGCTTAAAGAGCCAATGGCTGACCAATAAATTGCTGACAAACTCCACCAGATGAAACGACCTAACATCGATCTCTTTTGGCGAGCTCTATGAGAATTACAACATGAAATGTGCGAAACTTTTTTGCATGCAATTTATAGAGTATCTATCTACCAATAACAAAACCGAATGTGCCACGTTCTGCAAGATCCACCACCTAACTCACGACAAAGCCATCTCTTTCACACGCCTCGATGTGAAAATGACCATTAAACGCGCAAAACCATCAAAGGCGCTTGATCCTGACGGCATCTCCACCATAATGCTGAAACATTTGGACACGCTAGGTATAGCATATCTTACATCTGTGCTTAACTTCTCCCTGGAAATGCTAATCATTCCAGATGCTTGCAAAACTGATAGAATCATTCCACTGCCTAAACCAGGCAAGCCGCCAGATATAAGGGAAATCATATCAGCCAACTTTGCTACTGTCACCTGAAATGAAAATTTTAGAGGCACTACTCTTGCCGCTCCTGATCGAACACCTGCAGTTAGCCAATCACCAATATGACTTTTGTAATCAGCACAAGTCCACAATTGCGCTGAATGGGATAGTGACTCACATAAGAAGCAGACTTAACCAGAGAAGGCCATGCAATTGCACAAGACTGGTGGCGTTGGAGTTATCCAAAGCATTTGGCACAGTCTCTTGGAGTCATCAATGCCCAACACCATGAAACGTTGGCTCGCAAATTACTTAAATGATAGGAAATCCTTCGTCGAGTTCCGTAACGTCCATTCACGTCACAGGAAGCTAAAGCTAGGGGTGCCGCAAGGCGAAGTTCTTTCCCCGATACTTTTAAACCACTATATATTGAAAATTGCGACCACCACCTAGGTTAGGCTGGGTTCAACATCGTCTCATATGAAGATTATTGAACCTTGCCATTGCATCAGGCTTGAACAACGAAGACATTTGTCGTATAGTCAACAATTATCTCAAAAATATTGCACACCTTAGCAAAAAAATCTACAGTCACTCTTTTAATGTCGTTGACTAAAGGTAAATATTTGACATTGATATCCAGGGCTGATCAATACACCCCAAAATCCCCGGTGTAACTTTCGGTTTCTGTTAATTTTCTCTAAATATGCCACCAACGCAACAACGTCCTCAAGTCGCTGATTGGTAGTTCGTGGCGCAATGATAAAGAAACACCACTCACAACACTCATTGGGCTTTTCGTAGCTAATTATGCAGCCCCTATCTGGATGCCTAAAATCAGTAACTCCCAATGGGGCAACCTTCAAACATATCAGAACAGCACCATGTGAATTATCGCAGGATGCCCCGAAACGAAGCTGCTGCCCATAAAAACGCATAACCAACAAATTTCTTCTAGCGTGCCACCTAACTAGCCAAACTAATTATGGACTCGTGACGTAAGAACCCCATGCAATACAGGGTACGGAAAATTTGCCTGACCCTCCATGAAGTAATCGTTCCGCACATCAGTAGCCAACCACTCAACGTATCGTCTTACAAAATTGAACTCAATGAGATTCACCGGCGAACAGTGTTAGAAACAATGCAGAACCTCCAATCCAATGTGATGCTTAAATGGCGCAAGCCACCTACATATGACAGGCCCAAAGGAAAAGCTGGCTAAAAATTATATGAGAGCAAAAGTGAAATAATTTAATATCTCAGTGTAAGTACGGCACAAGTAAGACGGCGTAGAGTAAAAATCGAACAACTTAAAAGTAAGAGCAAAAATGGTATAACAGTTCTTGCAGAGCAAAAACAGCATAGTGATTTATTTCGTTTTTGTTCTGAGCATATTTCGTTTCACTTTTACTCTGAACATATTTTGATTCGCTTTTGCTCTGAACAATATTGGTGTCGCTTTTGCTCTTAAGTAAAATTGTTCCATTTTTTTCTGAACTGAAAAGTTCTACCACTTTTCCTCTCATCCTCTTTTATATGGTTTAGTAATAAAGCAGAAAGAAAATGCAAAGGGAAGAAATGGGAATTAATCACAAATTCTTACATTTATTTGCCCGCATAAAAATTTATGATAATAAAGAAAAATGTTTATTTCTTTTTATAGTTAATAGTTAATTTATATTCATGAAAACTTCCTAGACATATGTTTTCATGTCTGCAAAATCTATGAACGCATATGTATACTGATGTATTACAATACATACGATATCAAAACTGAATTCAAATAGTAATTTGACTCTCACAAAGATAAACAAATAAAACTATTTCATGATTTGAGATTAATTTTTTATTATACAGTGTGAAGTGAGAATGATTCGGCATTATTTCACTTTCGAATATGAAATGACAGGCTGAGGGGAAAAGCGATCTAAAATTTATATGAGAGCAAAAGTGAAATTATTTTGTACCTTAGTGCAAGAACGGCATAAGTAATATGGGTTAGAGTGAAAATAAAAAACAAATTAAAAGTAAGAGCAAAAATGGTATAACAATTCTTTCAGAGCAAAAATAGCTAGCATAGAGATTTATTCCGTTTTTGCTCTGAAAATATTTCGTTTCACTTTTGCTTTGAACATATTTCGTTTCGTTTTTACTCTTAAGTAAAGTTATTTTACTTTTTTCTGAACGTAGAAGTTATACCACTTTTCCTCTCAGCCTCTCATATATCGGACAGATAGTCTCAACTATCGAGAGAAACAATAACTACGGGGGCTCGTTTCACTTTTGCTCTGAACATATTTCGTTTCGTTTTTGCTCTTAAGCAAAGTTATTTCACTTTTTTCTGAACGTAGAAGTTATACCACTTTTCCTCTCAGCCTCTCATATATCGGACAGATAGTCTCAACTATCGAGAGAATCAATAACTATGCGAGCTCAACTTCGTTCGGGGTGGAGCAGAATCTTGAACAACTACAAGGGAACAACGAAGATGCTGATATCTTAAAACCTGTTTCTGTAATAGTATTAATTAAGGATATTTGAATGACTTGACGCTGCTACAGAAACAACATACAACTGATTCCTAACCACGCTGTCCAACGTGTCTCTATAACTGCTAAATAGACGATGGGTGTCGATTTGTTTTTTCCGGATTTTTCACAAATTCGATAACATCAATAATTTTGATTTTAATGTGTTTCTTATTACAAACTTGAAGAACAGAAGCGTGTATAAAAGTAAAGGGTTAGGAGGAAGAGAATTTCTGTTCATTTTGCATACTGTTTGAAAATAATAGACCTAATAAACTTTACATTCATATTTCTTTGATTTTATATAGATTTTATAGTTGTATCAAAATATTTCTATGACCTCAATCAATCTCATTCGTATTTCTTAGTTACATTAAATACCAAAGAAACCTTCAAATAGTAACCAATTGACTATTATTTATTGAAATCAAATCAAATATTGTGTAAACCACAAAGAAGCCAGCAACATTATACATAAATAGCACAATAGAAAATGGGCAATAGTTCATAAAATATATAGCAACAATAACAAATATAAAGAAAATAACAAACACAAATATGTAATAATAACTATATAAATAAATAGTGTAAAGTGTAGTTAAATGGTAGCAAAAGGATAACAAATAAAAATAAAAATGCTTACAAAATGTGGTTATATTTATTCAATTCACAACAGTTGGGTAGATATTTATAAACCAAGTTAAAAGCGATTAATTCAATATGATGACAATAGTATCTACCTACGTATATGTGTGTAAAACACAACGTTGTTATACTAAATTTACACATCTACAAACACAAACAAATTGACTTTATTTGTTGAGTAAATTGGTTGATTTAATTACCACAAACACACAAAAACAAACAAAATGAAAATTGATCATCAATTGTTTAAATGGATTTGATAAAAGTGTTAATAAAACATATATGTATGTATGTGTATGTGCATATATTTAGTATTTACCGCTAGAGTAGAAAGAGGTCAGCAAATAAAAATTGTTCCTGCATTAAATGCTCTACATGAAAAAATTTCTCATAGCATAATTTCAGGCGCGCTTGATTGTAGAATTATTAGGAACTGTACTTTATTTTCGACATAAATATTCAGAAATTTTTAAATTTTTTATTACTTGAAAAATAATTGCATGACAATAACATTCTAGTTATCTATGGCGAATGCATAATGAATTGACCACTCAAAATTCTATACATTATACAATTTTGCAGTTGTTTTTTTTTTTTATTTGCTTTTCTGTTGTGTTTTTTATTAACCTCAACTTTTTAACTACGCCAGGGAAAATACTAAAACATTTTCATGTAATGTTAAAAATGTTAAAAAGTTTTGATAGCTTGTAATAATATACCAACAAGTAAACATGCTATATATGTGTATGTGTGTATGCATGTATTTGTTTATTGACTTTTACTATCACTAATTGATAGCGACAATAACATTCACCAATCATCAACAGCAGCAGTAGTTATAACAGCAAGAACATTAACTGAAGCGGAGCAGCAGCAACTGCAATAGCAACAACAACAATCGCCATCAAATGTGATTCTATTTCATTTGTCGATTTGAATTTACATGTTCACAACATTTTTTACACACATATATATATCTGTATTTAAAATTGTTGTATTTTCATTTCGTACTTATGTAAATTTTGTAAATTGAATTTTTACCAATAGATAGAAGGGAACAGTGAAAAAAGTTTTTTTACTTGAATTTTTTTGCGTGCTTCTTGAATTCTACCCTACAAGCTACATGTCAGTGTTGGGCGAAATTCAATCTAACTACTGACTAAAAAAAATCAATCAACAATCACAAACTTATGACTAGTTTTTTATTAGTCACTTAGCTTAACCAATTTTCAATAATGTACCACAAATAATTTTGGAAATATACCGTATTATAAATCAGGGTTATATGGAAGATGTCATACTCATTAGCTAAAGCGTACCAATATTTTACACACAAACTTCTAACCATATTTTACCCACTAAATTCTATTGACAAATCATATTTTCATTCCAAATCGTAGTACCTATCGCACAATAAATAGTTCCTGAGGTATCCAATAGTCAAAAATTATAGTTATATGAACAGTGCCCCGCCCTTTTTTTTAATAATCCCTTTCACGTTTTCTTGTAGCATGGTTTTGTCAATTAATATCCTTGTACCAAATCTCAGTATTCTTCTATAAATAGATATAGAGATATTCCGAAAGATAGATTCGAGTAGTACGGAAGATGCCACGCCCACTGGTTCACAAATTATCAAGGTAGGCGCAATCACTATCACTTATATAACCAACTATCTTTTACACACAAATTTTCATTGCTTTACTATGGTTTTTCAGATACTTCGTTTCAACCATTCGTTTATAGGTGCCACGCCCACCTATTTATATTTTTCCCACAGAATAATATTGAAAAATAATGTTTCCATACTAAATATTAGACCATACTACAAATAGGTTCTGAGATATCCCACAATTAAAATTTAGGTTACATGAGAGGTGCCCTCTAGCGGAAAAATACGGAAGTTAAATACAACCTATTTTTAAAAACCTACTAAAAATAATCGCTGCACCAAATTTCATAGTAATATTTTTAGCGGTTACAGAGCTAGGGTGAAACTCTTAATTTATTTATATGGATGGTGCCCTCTAGCGGTGAAATTCGGAAGTTTCTATTTTTCTTTCCACTTTCAGAACTCTATGTTTATTCCAAATTTGAAGCGACTACAGAATAAAAAGTAATGATTAAAACAATCAATCATCAATCACAAACTAACGATTAATTTTTATTAGTCATTTCTCGATATTTAATGACTAATAATTTTTATGAATAAAAGGATGATTAAGATTTGATTTATTTTCAACCGAAAGAGTTGGAAGATTTAGTCTCTTAGGGGAGGTATCCAAAAACCCCTTTTTACTTTTGTAATCGCAAATGTTTCCTGTAGCGAAATTATTGAGTTATGAATTTAAAGCGAATAGTTAAAAATAAAAACTGGTTCTAATAAAAAAAACATCGATTTTGCACATTCGTGGTTTTGGACCGACCAGAACTAGTTAATGAGTTTCAGCTTAAAATTTTTCATTGCTCTATCATTATGACTAAAACTAATGATTGAATTAGTCATGTGTGAATGACTAATGATTGAATGACTACCATATTCATTTAGTGATGATTATGACTAATTATTTAATCTTGTCTAAATTTAATCATAATTCGTTAGTTTTGAATAAAATTTTAGTTAACTAAATAACTATATTAGTTAATTGAAAAAATTAGTTGATTATGCCCTACTCGCCTACATACATAAAAAACATCCGAAAGCCAAACTTAAAAAACTCTGAAAAACCTGGGGCAATTTTGATTTGCCTATTCACATTTATTCACATTCGCTGCCGACGCAATGCTGTCACACTTATACCCTAAGCTATTTAGTATAGCGTACGAGATATTGACGAACAATGGCATTCGACTGAACTTTGAGAGCAAATTCGTCAACGCAAATCATGTCAGCTGACACCAATGAGTACATGAGTAGAAACTGAAAGAATTTTTCAGTAATTTTGATAAGATGATGCCTCATAGGTAATATTATTGTTCTGTTCTAACAAAACTACTTCTAATTATACTACCTCAAATAAGAAAAAGAAAGATAGCATTTCATTTACAGTGTCAATAATAGTAGAGCTCTGTCGCTCCCGCAAATACACCCACAAGCAAGCATGTTTATGAATTATGGCCCATACAGATTGACGACAGCAGCTACACGAACACACGACTACGAAATTCTGTCGGCTACAACTGTCGCCGTGTGTAGTCAGCTACTAAACACAATGGAAGCGGCACCATCTGCAGCAAACGCAGCCAAAACAACAAAAGCAAACTCTCTTCTCTCTCTGTCGCTTGTCAAAGTAGAAATAGATTTAAAATTGGCTACAGCCATAATTGTGGTCGGTGGTCATGTGGTCGTGTCGTCGCCAAAATAATCGTCTCCATAAAAACATGTTGTTTTTTATAATTTGTCAGATGTAGTCGTGTAGCTACCGTCGTCAATGTGTATGGTGCATTAGTTTGCCCGACAATGATAGAGCTAGAATAGAATCAGAGAGAGCGTTGGTCGACTGTCGTTACTCACTTGTCAACAGTAGCTGTTTGTCGATTTTGGGGTTTTTGTATTGTGTTTTTTTTTTTCAACACAATAAAATTCAGTGTTTTGCATCAATTCCATTGAAAAAAAAAAACTGCTTTTGCTGGATACATCAAATAGGAACAGGATTTTAAATTCAATAAAAAAACAAATTTTTTTATTTCTATTAATTTTGGATCGTTTTTGAATTACAACTAATAAAACAGAACACAAAAGATAAATCGTCGCCTGAGAATTGATTTGGCGTATAGGCATAGGAATACTTATACACATACGCCAAATCAATTCTCAGGCGACGAAATGTCAAAACATTGCAGAAAATAACACTGAACATACCCAAACGTTGGTTATAATATGGCAAGACAGATTTTACTTGGCACCACTGAGAGAGAGAGAGAGAAAGAGAGGGAGAGTCGCTGTGTCGACATAGAAAAAATAGAATGGATTTTAAGTTGACGAATTTTCGTTGGCAATTGTCGACCGACGATTTCATTTTTGAAGTGTTTATATGTTTACGTGTATTTGATTGCTTGTTGACGACGACATCGACAAACGCTCATATTACGGCGATCATGATCATCAGGAAGATATTACTTGAATTCAATGCAAAAACACAAAATAAATTTACTTTCGAAAGTTGAAATTTTTTTTAAAGAAATTGTTGTTGTTCTTCAGTGGCTCCAACTACTTTTCAGCTTCAAATATTTTTCTTGAAGATTATAGTATATGCTAATGGCTTCATACAACAACTCAAAGAGGGGGTAAAGGGGGGTAGTGGGTTGCTGTAATTTAATTAAATTTATTTTTCTTTTTGTGATGAGGAAGTTGAAAATAAAATTGTTGATTTTGGGTCTCTATAGCAGAAATAGAGAGTACGTGACTACAACATCGGCGTCAGCGAGCCGAAATTCCTATTAAAAAATTATTCATTCTTACTTTGGGTTTGTTTGTTTGTTTGTTATTCTTGAATCAAAATAGTCATAAAGGAATAAATGTATAAATAAGATCGAGAGGTCACGCATTGAAGGCTTTCTTTAAACATCTACCTCGGTTCATTCACTCTACTTGATTCCGGTTTTGCAGATTTTTGATGTCTAACTAATAGGACTAATTAAAAAAAAAATCCTTAAAGCAAAAATGCCTAGCATGAAGTATGATACTACAAAAGGCTAAAAGGCTCATTAAAGATTTTCAGGAAACGGCTCACAAAAGTTAAAATTTAAAATAGTCCAAAGTACTCAATTGCGTAAAAACTCCCAAAACTGATCTGATTTGTTTTGTTTTTTTCGCTATTTTTTTTATTTACCCCATTGGCAATTACATTCCTTCATTCCTTTATGTATGTAAATAAATATGTATACACAATGAAGTACATGTTATGTCAAATGTTAAAATGCAATTTGTAAATTGATTTATGCTGTTTATTTGTTCAAAGTTTTGCTTGTTTTTTTCCCCCTAGTACCCGCAGTCATTCTTCTCTTCCACATTTTTCCTAACCATTTTGCATACTTTTCTGCGCTTTATACCATATTTTTTTTTTTTAGTTATGTTGTGTGTAATGATTTTGTAGTTGCAACAAGTTAAAAAATAATAAAAAAAAAAAAATAATAATAATAATACTAAAGTGAATATTGCAACTTTGTGGCAAATGTTGTTTAAATTTTTTTTCAGTATTGCTACTTGCTATTATTTTATTGTTGTATATTTTTATAGTGCTGCTTGCTGCTTGCCAATATTAATTAAGATAACAAAATTTTAGTTTGAACTGAAAAAAAAAAATATACAAAAATTTAAATTTCCACTTATAATAACAAACAAAACTAATTTCCGATAGTTCTTGAGTATTTTTTTTTTTTTCATTCACTTCTTTCTCTCTCTCTTTTTCTCTTTCAATTTGAGTTGTTATGCTTTTGTGGGTTTTACTGTAGTATAGTAGTGGAAAAATCAAGTGGCTGGAATCCTTGTGGATTCTATACTATTGAGCTAAACTCATACCGTTGTCAATTTCAGTTTTATAATTAACAATTTGCTGTTCATCCTCCCGCTCTTTTCGTTCATAACTCCAGGTTCGAATTTGTATATTTGCTTGATTTCAGCATTTTTTAGTTAACAAAATTTTTGGGTTTATTTTTATGGTATGTATGGAATAACAAACTTTATCGTTCTTTTTGTTGTTGTTGTGAATAAAAATTGTATTTATTAAATATTTATGCGGCGTGTATTTGAAGTTAATCCATTAGTTTTGTTGCATTTTTAATGCGAAATGTAAATTTTTCATACAACTCCAAATATTGTAATACATAGAAAAAAAAAATAAATAAATAAATAAAAGAAAAAAACAAAATATTTAGTTTCAAATAGTTGGATTTGCTAGAAAAGTTTTCCAATTTAATTTTCTGCATTTGATTTTATTTTATATTGTAATGTTGGTGCTTATTGTTTTATGAGTACGAATTAATTGTTTGAAGTATACAGCGGGTATGGAAAATTATAAAAAAAAAACTATAGAAAATTTTAGTTAAGTTTATTCTTCAAAGAAAGCTTCATTGGTTGGATAGATCGATTTGAAGTTCTCGTCACAAAACTCAAAAGAACGTAAGCACATCTGCTATAGAGAGATAGAGAGAGAAAGAAAGGGAGAGAGAGAGAGTTATGAAAGTAGTCTGCGACTGGCAACAAGCGCCTTCAACTGACCAATCACAATCGTTAGTTTCCATTGAGTGAGAGTAAATTTCTCTCAATGAATTATTAGCTCAGTTACAAAAAAACTACACGGCAGTTATTAAGCACTGGGCTCTATATCGTCAAAAGCAGAAGGAGTATAAAAAGTTAATTCGAGATTCGAAAAGGGCTTCCTTTAGAAATTTCTGCAGCGGTATTGAAACTATGTCTGAAACAGCTAGGTTGGCGAAAATCCTCAAAATGGGTCAAGCCAACCGACTGTGTTTACTCAAAAAATCTGATGGCACTTTCACGGAATCAAAAAGTGAGATGTTCAGCTTAATGCTGAAATCTCACTTTCCGGGCAATCAGGTCTCTGTTTTCCGGAAGCGGGGAGGGTTAGTTCGACAGTTTCGCAGCGTAACTGGTGGGTTGCCAGGACAATGGCGAATGAAGATTCGATTAGATTTGCTATTGCTTGCTTTGACAGCTTCAAATCGCCGGGTCCGGATGGTATATTACCAGTTGCTCTGAAAGAGGGTATGGTGCAATTGCTACCGGTTTCGAAGAAGATCTTCATCTCCAGATTGGCTCTCTCTTACATACCTCAACAATGGAGGTTGGTAAAAGTTGTATTTATTCCAAAAATTAGAAAGGACAACTATACCAATCCCAAAAGGTATGATGTCTTTTTTTACTAAAATGTCTTGAGCGCATCCGTTGTGAGTCGTTATTGTTACATCCTCTCTCTTCATTTCAGCATGCTTATCAATGTGGAAAATCTTGTGAGACGGCCCTGCAAAATCTGATAAATCGGATTGAGCGGGCCCTCAACAGGAAAGTATACACTATTGGTATTTTTGTTGATATTAAGGGAGCTTTTGACAACGCGACTTTTAACGGTATGTACAATGCAGCAGGTCAGCATGAAATGGGTCCGGTTCTTGTTAACTGGATACGCTCAATGCTGTCACATAGACTTATGATGGTTCAAAACTGATTGTTGTCAATCCGTGACTTGAATAGAGGATGTCCCCAAGGAGGCGTACGTACTCTCTCTAATGCTGTAGTGTCTGCTGGTTGACTCTCTGCTTGTTTCCCTAAATGAGTCGGGTATCTACACACAGGCCTATGTCGATGACGTTGCCTGCTTAATCCCGGGCCAATCGGTTGGGTATGTTTGCAGGAAGGCCGAAACTGCTCTGATTATGATTGACTCTTGGTGTTGCTCAAACGGGCTATCGGTTAACCCTCTTAAAACTGGTGTTATTCTTTTCACCAGGAGAAGGAAAATTGATGGTCTCGTTTTACCAATACTCAGGGGAATAACAATACAGCTATCCCAAGAAGTGAAATATCTAGGAATCAAACTTCTATGGCATTCTCATGTTGAGCTAAAGGTAGCCTGCTATTGATATGCGCTCCTGGACACTCAGGAATTTCTGGAAATGAATCGGCTGACCTTCTGGCCAGAAAGGGTTCGGAAACTGGTTTCCTGGGCCCAGAACCTGTACTCTCTTTGTCACCTACAGCCATCAAGACCATCACTAATGAGTGGGTCGACTTGACCCACAATCGTAAAAGGGAGGACCTGAGGGGCTTTAGACAGACAAAGACCATGTTACCTGTTATCTCGAAGCGTCTAACAGACTTTCTGTTATCACTTAACAGAAAGATCTGTAGGCAGCTGATGGGATTGTATACAGGTCACTTCTCTTGGGCCAAACATTTGTATATGATTGGCCTAGAAGCTAGTGCCTTCTGTGCTTAGTTACAAAATTCAAAGAGAATCGCGAGAGCCGCCTCTAATTGACCAATCACAGTCACTGGTTTTCATTGAGTGAAAGAAAAATTCTCTCACTGTGCTCAGTACAAATATCCCATCAGGGTCAAAGAACTTTTTAGAACTCCGCAGTAAAAACAAGCAAGGTGAAACCAATAAGCACACGGGAATTTTTACTAATGACAGTAAAGTGCTAAACTACAAATCTAACACTCATAAAAATATATAATATAAAATAACACAGTCCAACAAATTAAAACTTTTTGGCTGCAACTAAATAGCCACTCTATAATCCTGGAAGGGCATATTGTATGGAACATTTTTGTAAAATAAACTTATAGTCCAGCACGTCTGAGATTTTTTTTTTACAGGGGTTTAAAGTTTACACTTTTTGGTCGAAGGGAGTTGAATACTAAGTGTAAAAAATGATATAAATTGATGTCTGAGAAAAATCTTATTGGCAAAGTTTTATGGTAGAATTTTACGAAGATCATTTCTGTAGAACATTTTAACCCTTTATTTCCCCCTTTTATGGGACAATTTGACCCCGTTTTTTGATGAAAACCTGAAAAGTCCATTCAAAAGAGCCATTTAAGGATGAAAATATTACACAAAAATATTTGCCAGAGAACTTTACTTGAGATCACTAAAGACACAAAAGTTATAAAACCGTTATAATAAAAGGAAATAGCCGCCTACCAACAGAAACAAAATGTACTATGATGTTAATTCAGCATTATGTCTCATTAAGATAACTGCAACTTTAATTATGACTACCAAGGAAACATCCCCAGGTGTCTGGCGCCGATTTTTCTGATTTTCATAAATGTAGAGAGCGGAAATCTAAGAGACACGTAGGTATGCAGTACTGCCACAATACTACAAAAACGTTCAAAATTCCATTTTTGTCTACTGATCACTCATCTAACAGCAAGGGACTGCTGCAGCGATGCTTCTTGGCGCCATCAATGCTTGACCAGCCGCCAGTCGTAGTACTGCATAAGTGAACATACCCATATTTGTTTTATCGGCGGAAAAACTAAAGCATTGGTTTTATTTATAGAAATATGGCGCATCATCAAAAGCGAAGGGAAGATTAGATTAGAAAGGGTGTGAGCGAAGGGAAATACGTAGTACAATTGAAGAACCATATTTTTAATATTTTGGAACTCGATTTTCGTCTAAGGTTAGGTTAGGTTGGAGTGGCTGTCGAGAGACACACTTAGGCCTGAACGGCCCATTGTGATACCACATAGTTGGACCTACAGTTTAACGCCGATTCCGAACGGCGGTGTGGCAATTTTTTATCGGCTTGGTGGTTTTGCCATTACCAACCAATGTGTGTACTTGTACACTATCTTATAATTCTCATACACTTCATATTGATAGCGAATATAAGAAAGAAATGAAAATTAACCACCAGACGAAGACGGGAATCGAATCCGAACCTCCCAGATGAAAGTCTAGTGCACTATCCACTAGGCTATCGAGGCCGTCGATTTTCGTCTAAATTTTCATAACAAAAATTATATGTATAACTTGAGACAGTGAGTTATTGACCTGGTATAAAGACGGTGACAGGACACTGGCTTTTTCTATGCTCATGACTTGGATTTAACCTGCAGATCACATACCAGGCGCGTGATAGTTCTGCATAAATTACAAATTTGGTAGAGGTAAAAAGCTATTTCCTTTTATCAGCCGTTAACCGTTATATATATGACTTTTATATCTTTGGTGACCCCTAGTGAAATTTTTTGGTAAATATTTTTGTAGAATACTTTAATCCTTAAATGCTCTTTTTAAAATAGGTTTTCATGCTCTTTAAAAAAAAACGGGTCAAAATGACCCATTAAAAGAGGAACTAAAGGGTTAAAATGTTCTACAGAAATGATCCTTGTAAAATTCTATCTTAAAACTTTGCCATTAAGATTTTTCTCAGACATCAATTTATAACACTTTTTGCACTTAATATTCAGCTCCCTTCGACCAAAAATTGAAAACCCAGGTACAAATTTTTTAAGGCATTTTCAAGTACTTTAAAAACCAACTACATTAAAATCCAAATCAAAAGCTAACTCAAGCATAATACATTTTAAGAATCATCCCCGTCAAGAGTTCTGCCTCACACATAAGTACTTAGTCACATATTTATCCCTATGTTAATTACTAACTAATAAAAGTTATAGGGAAAAAGGAAAAAAGAAAAAAAAACTGAATGACCTCAACAAAAATCAGCGAAGCAGAGAGCAACAGGTTTCATTGTTGACAACGTCATCGTCAAAGTCGGAAGGTACAATTTTGTAGAAGCCAGACAAGCTTGCTGTGTTACTTATATTGCTATTGCTTGTTGTTGTTGTTGTTGATTCAGCCCCTCTTTACTTAACATAATATGTACATGTATGAGTACAAATATAGATAGAATAGGAAGAAGGGGGCGCGACCTTAAGTGAAACACTGTGGGAATTTCTCAATTGTTTATTGTGCATAATTGGTGTTGGTTGGTTTCTTTACGCTGCCTATGGTGCAAGTAAATGTAAGTGTATTTATTCTACGTAAGTGCATGTGTGGTTAAAATAAAGTCAGGGAGACAAGTGCACACACACACACGCACACATGAGTTTGTCAAATACGTTCTTGAGTTTTTGATGCAACTTTAATAGAGGGTTGAGATAGACAGGCAGAGACACGATAGAGAGATAGGCCAAACAAAAGGTCGGCGTTGGCAGCGAATTGCAGCTGCAAGAAGCAAGAAAATTATGGAAATTTGAAATGAAAAAAAACGAAGAAAATTTGAATAGTGTTAAGTAATTTTTGATAATAATTTGACTAACAACTTTTAATGATTCATGCACTGAAAAAAACATGGACGTTTTAAAGAAAGGTTGCAATTTAAACCGTATCAATCCCAGCAAATGAATAAAATCGATTTCCACCTAATATAGATTCATATTGTCTTCTGATGTGGACCTCTTCTTTCTGCTTAAGGTAATTTTCAACAGTTTATTGAACAATTTTCTATGTCTTGTCGCATGACAACTTATGCGTTTGTGTTCGCCCATGATAGCAATAAGCTGCGTTCTACTATTGAAATTTTCTCAGAAGCTGCGTTTTATAGTATTGCCCCTTTTCACTTTATTCCTTTTAGGAAACTTTACGTTATTACAATATTCTTTTATTTGGTGGCATTTATTACCTTTTTCAAACGAAAACTATTGAATTTATTGTATTCGAAAATTTCTACTTTCGACAAAGTACAAACTTTCTAAGGATTCCCCCATATATTTAGTTATATAAATTTGCTGAAGTTTTTTTGAAACAGTTAAATGCTTCAATTGAAATCCAATTTTAATTGAAATGAGAAAAGCATTCCATTTTAAATCAAGAGTGAACTCTGACTCTCGTTCTTTCTATAGAGTGCTGTGATTTGTTTAAAACAAAATGCTAAAAAACTAGAAATTCATTGGAAATAACTCGCCTGGCTACCAACTTAATTGCTGGGTTGGAAAACTTCGGCCAGGCTGGTAAATCACTTACCGAACTGGAAAGATACTCACTGAGAATGTAAGAAACTTTCTGGGTTGACAAGCAACTTACTGGATTGAAAAGACTGTCTGTGGATTGGAAAGTAACGAGTTGGATTAGAAAGCCACTCACTTGATTGAAAAGTCGCTCACAAGATTAGAAGCCACTCGTTGGATTGGCAAGCCTCTCGCTGGATTGAAAAGCTACTCATTGGAAAGCCACTCGTTGGATTGGAAAGCTAATCGCTGAGTTTAAAAGTCACTTGTTGGTTTAGAAAACCACTCGTTGGACTGGAAACCAACTAGCCGGGTTGGCAATTTACTCGCTGAGTTGGCAAGCTACTTGCTGGATTGAAAAGCCACTCGCTGGATTACAAGATCAGAACGTCGCTCGCGAGATTGGAAGCCACTTGCTGGATTGGGAAGCTACTCGTTGGGCAGGGTCGCTAACCAACAGGTTGGCAAGCCACTCGCTGTAATTTCAAGCCGCTCGCTGAATTGGCAAGCTACTAACTAGATTAGAAAGCCACTTATTGGATAGAAAAGTCGCCACTCGCTCGATTGAAAGCCACTCACTAGCTTATAATTCCACTCATTGGATTGGCAAGCTAATCGCTGGATTTAAAAGTCACACGTTGGTTTAAAAAATCACTTGCTGGTTTGAAAACGACTCATTGGACTGGCTGGGTTGGCAGTTTACTTGATGGATTGGAAAGCCACTCGCTGAATTAGCAAGCTTCTCCCTGGATTGGTGAGCCATTCACTGGACTGAAAAGCCGCTTGATTGATTGGAAAGCCACTCACTGAATTAGAAAGCTACTTATAAGATCAGAAAGTCGCTCGCGAGATTGGAAGCCACTCGCTGGATTGGGAAGCCACTTGTTTAGCAGGGTCGCCACCAATCAGGTTGGCAGGCCATTCGCTGTAATGGCAAGCCGCTCGCTGAATTGGCAAACTACTCGCTGGTTTAGAAAGTCACACACTCGCTGTATGGGCAAGCTAATCACTGGGTTGAAAAGTCACTAGGTGTTTTAGAAAGCCGCTTGCTAGTTTGAAAACCACTCGTTAGATTGCAAATCAACTGGCTGGGTTGACAATCTACTCGCTGGATTAGGACTCTACTAGCTGGATTGGAAATCTACTCTGACTTTGTCATAAGAATGAATGGGATGGCGTAAAATACAACTATACATTCAAAGAACACACGATTAAGTTGTATACAGACGATCCGAAAATGGAACTGGGGTAAGAGTATTTCGGCTAATGACGAAACATTCTGAACCGATAGGAAACATCCTAGCATATTTCAAGGTGAGATTCACACAATCAACCTATGTGTGCAATTTAACCTAGATAGGAAGTACAAAAGACCAGACATTGCTATCATGTCGGACAGTCAAGCAAACTTTCGAGCACTTTGCATTTTTGAAATCGTCTTTAAATTGAGAGGCTGAGAGGAAAAGTGGTATAACTTCTACATTCAGAAAAAAGTGGAATAATTTTACTTAAGAGCAAAAGCAACACGAAATATGTTCAGAGCAAAAGTGAAACGAAATATGTTCAGAGCGAAAACGGTTTAAAAAACTATGCTGTTCATGCTCTGAAAGAATTGTTATACCATTTTTGCTCTAACTTTTAAGGCGTTTCATTTTCACTCTAAACCGTATTACTTATGCCATTCTTGCACTGACACACAAAATTATTTCACTTATGCTCTTATTTAAATTTTAGCCCGCTTTTCCTCTCAGCCTGTCAATTAGTGTGTTGGATTTTTGGACCAAGCAAATATAGTCGGACACTGGACACATAGTAATAGAGGGGCACCAAAAAGCAGACAAGTTTACTAAAAAAGGGCGACCGTATTCATGGGACCTAAACCTTTTTGTGGATTAGGAGAGAGCGTAATTAGAGAAGTACTCAGGCAGGAAGAGATAAACAAGAGGCAAGAACTCTTCATCAATCTTCCGGGACTGAGACAATCTAAAGTGGTTATAGGTAACTATAATAAAATTAGGTAAATGCATTCTTTATTGATCTTAACAAAAATGACTGGATATTCAGGTCATTGTGTAGCACTGATTCACAAGAGAATGAAATGTCTGAGCATGTGCTGCACTCAAATTCCTGAGAGAGACTGGACTGGATGAGGTACTCTAGGCAGACTAGACTAGATAGAGAAGAGGGATGTACAATAGATCTTACAGGTCGCGATGCCATCAATATTAATCCCTCTAAGAATACAATGATTGGTCAATTGAAATAATAGTGGATAATAATATTACATAATATTTAATGCCTAATAACTATTTCAAAGGTTATACGAAAATTTAAATCACATCTAAAAATTGTTTTAATTTTTCTCAGTGTAGTTTTACTTTTCTCATAGTATCTTCAAATTGAGGGATACTAGCTGTACATAAAATAATAAATAATAAGCAATAACAGCAACAATTTGTAATAAAATGCTGATTATCATATTCTAATATGAAAATTATGTTATTTCCTCTCTACCTTCTCCTCGCTTCGATGCTTTTCGATACTTTCCAATGCCTCTAAACAATTGTGACTGGCAATTGCTTAGTGACTTAAGTGTGGACACGCAGCGTTTGTGCAATGGAATTTAAAAAAATAAAAATATATAAAATCTTCAATTCGGTGTGTGGAGAGAATTTTACACCATACTACATCAACATATCAACATAACTACTCCTAGGCTTCTTTAAATAAAATTTTATTGCGTGCTTGCAACCGTGACGATTGACTTGACTTTGAACTCATTCATTTTCTTCTACGCTTTTCTTAGAGCTGAAGACGCGCATTTTGCTAGCCATAGAAATTGTGTTGTTGTTGGCGGTGGTGGTGGTTTCTCTTGACTTCCTGTGCTCTCAGCGCATTATAACTCATTATACTAGATGCATACTTATTTATTATATAAAATTGAAAAATTTTTTTAAATTAGTAGCAAGAAAATTCGTTTGCTATTTTTTATTTATTTTTATTTTTTTTTTCTGTTTTGCTTTTATTTTGTTTGCGGCTTTTACTAGTTCCCTGCTTTTTCTTCTTCTTATACCACTGCTTTCTGTTGTTGTTTTTTTATTGTGGTCAATTTCATTTTCTTTTCGTTTCTGTTTTTCTTTTTTTGTTACTTCCACAACAAATTCTTCAGGTTCAGTTTATGTAATCGGCGTTTTCCTTCGAACTTTCCTTCAGTTGAGTGCGTTTCCAAGTTTGCTCGTGGTTATGTAAAGCAGTTACTGTCAGTTATAGTCTGTTCGTCGATTCATCTGTCTGTCTGTCTGTCTGTCTGTTCCAAAATAATTTCCCTGTACTTGCGCATATACACATACATAAATTTGTTATTATGAAAGGTTAAGACTTTGAACGTATTTGAGCAGCCAAGCGGAAGTTGATTTATTTAATCGCCCTGAATCTATTATTTTTATTTGGTGGGAGAATATTCCGCACAACTACAAATTCGATTCATAAATAATTTTTATCAAACTGATTTTTAAATACAATAAATTAAATCGATGATACATTTGATGGACCCTACAAAATTAAAATTTTAGGAAAAAATTTCCGATTTTTTTTTAATATTAACCTCAAATAAATGGCCAAAAGTGAAAAAAAAATTCACAGAATAATAAAATTAAATTTTTTCAAATAAATATTATTTAATATGCATTCTATTGCATTTTTTTTTTATCGTGAGGGACATAATTTCATTAACTCCTTGACTTCCCACTTCTGATGATGTACCCAACCTCAAAAAAATTACCAAAAATAATAGAGGCTCATTTTTTTTTCAAATGATCATCATTGGGAATTTGAGCCATTATCAATGATAAGGAACCCGGATGAGGTTGGCTTATATTCCCTAAATTCGTGAAGTCACAGCATTGAGCAATAATGCGTTAAAAAATTAATTATACTTTAAGATTGCCTCCTAAAACTGCATGGGTTTTGCTAATAAGATGGAGTTTTTGCGAAAGAATTTTTCACGTTGAACACGAATCTGAGGTCAAAAATTTCCCATCACGTCACGTTTTAGGAAAAAAAATGGGGTTCAAGCAAGTCTAATTTTAATTTTTTAAGATCCGATAATTTTTTCTATTTTTATTAATTTTTAAACTTTTCAAACTGATTCAGCCCGAAACTGTAAATCAAAAACAGTTACTGACCTAGAAAAACTATAAATGCAGAATTGCTCAGTATCACCTTTTCTTTTTGAATCCGTAGTCAAACCTCATGTCGAAGAAAACAAATCGGATTTGATTGCATAGTGTAACTAAGATTTCAAATTTATTTTTTATATTTGACTTTTTAGATAAAAAAAACCGATGGAAGTAAAAAATATCGTTAAATAGATTTTATATTGACTTTTTTTTCCAGCCATTGGCAATTAATCTCAAAAATTAGAATAAAGTTTCCACATTTCGGGGGGGGGGGGGGGGGGTGAGAACCCCCAAAACCTCCTCCTAAATACGGCCTTTTATACGAGGGTTGCTACTTAAGTTTTGAGATAGAACCAGTAAAAACAAATATTTATCATTGAAAATGGCTTTACTGTTTTTCAAATTATTCTCCATTAAGATCAATACACTTTGATCAATGTGTTTGAACCAATTTTTGAAGCATTCCGAATGCGATAAATCAGATATGCGATAAAAAAGCTCAAGTCTTTTCCTTTGAGAACTTTGATGTCCGAAAGTGGACCCAGACTTGTTTATCTATCTATCAATAAATTGAATAAAAATTTGCTACTTAAGTTTTGAGATAGATCAATACACTTTTGCATGCATTTGAACCAATTTCCGAAGCACTTTTTCCACTCCGAATGAGGTAACTCTAAAACATGTGTTTTGAAAGCATCAACCGCTTTTTCAGGCGACGAAAAACGTTGACCTCGCAATTTATTCTTTATGTGATGCAATAAAAAGAAGTCTTTGGGTGCCAAATTAGGACTGTATGGCGGATGACCCATCAATTCGATGTTTTCAGTGCTCAAAAAGACTCTCGTTTGAGCCGATGTGTGAGAGCTCGTACTGTCGTAGTGGAGAATGATTCGTCATCGGTGGCTGGTTTTCTTTATTTCTCCGAACACTTCTGGCAAACAAATGGTGGTGTACCATTCAGAATTGACTGTTCTATGTTGCTCTAATGGCACGGCGGCCACATGAGCAGTTTTTCCAAAAAAAACAGGCGACCATTTGCTTCGAAGTGCTTCGTGCGTGAACAACTTTTGCTGGATTTGGCTCACTTTGGAAGACCCGTACAGTCGATTGTTGTTTAGTTTCAGGCTCATATGCATATATCCATGATTCGTCACCTGTTACGATCTTATAGACGTCTTTTGAAGCACCGCGATTATATTTTTTCAACATTTCTTTGCACCAATCGACACGAGCCTTTTTTTGGGCGATTGTCAAATTATGCGGTATCCAACGTAAACAAATCTTTTTGGCGGCCAAATGTTAATGCAATATTGAATGTATACTAGTAGAACTAATGCGCAAACATGCTTCAATCTCACGATAAGTCACATGCCGATCTTGCAATATCAGTTCACGCATAGCATCGATGTTTTCTGGCACAACAACCGATTTTGGACAACCTTTACGAAATTCGTCCTGGGAACAAACTACGACCACGATTGAATTCCGAAAACCAGCGAAACACCGTGGCTTGGAATGGTGCTTCATCACCAAAGGTAGAATAGAGTTGATCGGCTGACTGTTGTTGAGTTAACCCACGTCGAAAATCATAAAAAATCAACGCACGAAAATGTTCACGATTTAAATCTCTTTAAACAACACAAATAGCACTCGTCTGACAAAACGTTCTGAGTACGTTACGTTACCATTAAAAACGACAAAATTTACGATGCTCGTGTCAGATTTGACATATCTACACTGGTGTTGCCATATCTCAAAACTTAAAGGAAGAGTCTTAGAATATATATTTAGAAAAACTCATGTGGATAAATAATACCGAATGCCAACCTGATCTGAAGAAACTGAAAACAAGGTAGGTTAGGTTGGAGTAGCACCTTTCTGTTTGAAAGCACACCTAAGCACAATTACTGGCTTTTAGTGATACCATAGTAAAACGGCGCGACTCCCTCATTATGAAGTTTTTGTTTATGGATGATAACTCAGAGAGACTAGTGAAGAAAGGAGAGCCTAAGAGTTTTACTCTCCTTCTGAGCAAAGATGAGCATTTTGCACATGAAATGGAGGACTGCTACTTCTTCCTCAGAGCCTAATCTTGCAGCATGTCTACCCATAATGCAATGCCCCGTGAGCAGAGATATCATAATCCTGATGAAGTTTCTGCTAAAGTTGAGTGGTTGTCTAGTCCGTCTTATGCTCATAGTGGTTCATGTTAGCCTGTTAGTACCACAAGAATGCTCTGGTACCCAGGAACCTTTTGTTTCTCAAGGTAGATTTGCTTTTAAATTAGATTACATTTGAGGGTGGGCTGGATTAAACCAAACCACTCAGTCTTAAAGACCATTATACTATACCCGAAATAGAACCCGTAGAAGAAAGTAGAAAGAAGCGAAAAAAAATATGTTGTTTTGTACAATCGCAACCTGTGACATACTGGATTTAATTGGTTATCCTCGACACAAACCATATATAATAGTTATGCCATCTGTTAGCCAAAATCCGCACTACATATTTATACTCCATTAGAAACTTAATTAGAATAAAAAGCTTCTAAGAAAAGCCAAAGCAAGATTTTGATTAAGCCAAATTCCAAGAATTTGACTAACTCTCTTCGTGCTGTTTAGCATTAAAGTATTTTGTCACACCTACAATTATTTTAATTTTTTTTTTTGTTTAGTTAAACCTACTTTACTGCTGTCTATAGCATTCAATTTTGCAAAAGTAAAAAATTGCATTTCAGTTACTTTTTTTCATGAATTTTTCTAACCATATGAGACACTGCTGTTGATTCTGCTGTTCCTGTTACTGCAAGTGGCAATAAACAAAGAGCAATACTAAACGCTCAGTAGCATATATTCACGACTAGATATATGTATGTATGTAGGTATACCGACAAAAGGCAACCTAGCTACCTTTGGCTTTAGTTTTTTTCTTTCTATGCTTTCCTTTCTACATTTCACTATTTTTCTACTTTTCTCTATTTTTTTTTTTCTTTTACTACGAATTCACATTTCATTTGGGGTCAAGAAAAATCCATTAGCAGTCAGTAAAGTTAAATAGAATCCATTAGCCAGCCAGAGTTTTCGACGAGCGTTTCGCTGTGATAGAGCGAGGGTGGATGGGTGAATGAAATAAAAACAACAACAACAAAAAAAACATATAGAAAAGAAGAGAACTTGAATTTGAAGTCGACAACATGCGGATACGTGCATATAACACAGCAACGGCAACGGCAACAGCAGCACCAGCAATGACGTTGTCGGCAATTGTCGTTTGGGTTGTCGATGTGTTGTCGATAGCTTCGCAATTAAATTCGTAAGATTTAGCACAAGTTCCTTCTTTTTTTTTTGTGCAGCTACTACTTTTTTATTTTTTTTTTTGTTATTGTTACTACGAGAAGCAATAGTATCTTTTTTTTTTTTTTTTTTTATTCTTGCGAATTCTTTTTGAATTTTTCCATTAATGGCTTTGGTTTGGCGTTTTATTTTGACGTTTTTTCTTATACTGCTGCCTTGCTATTTCAACATTTTATTTTACAAAAATTTATATCAAAGTAGCATATGATTCTTTTGTTGCTGCTGCTACTGCTGCCCACCTTCACTTTAGCCCAAACAAATAAATAGAAATGTGCTCGAGCACAATTGCAAGTTGAAGTTGAAAACCCTTCTGAGCTACACACATACATACATGCATACACACATACACATATACTTATATAGAATAGTAGCTGATATTTTATGGTAACAAAATCGGCAACAGTTAAGTGCAGAAGAAAAAGTAGTGGGAGGAAAATAAACACCAAATGGTAAAAATATGTACATACGCATAAATGTCTATGTGTGTGTGTGTAACAAACACAACAAAATGAAATCTATTAACCCCTTGTGGCATGTGTGTAGCAAAAAAAAAAGCAAAAGCAAAAAAAAACACATTGAATGCATATTTATGGTTTTTTATAACACATTCGTGCCTTTTTATTTTTTCCATTATTATTGTTGCTGTTGTTGTTGCTATTGTTGTTGCTCCTATTGTTGTTTGCATTGTCGATAATGTCAAATGAGCGTACACGAACTGAACACACACTCACTCCAACAAATGACAAAATGAGTTTGCGATTTCTTTTTCTTTTTTTTCTGTAACCATTGCAGCAATTTTTATTCGTTTAATGCTTTACTGTTTTTTATCCTCTTATGTTGCTGTCGATGTTGTTGTTGTTGCTATTCTTGTGGTTATTGCTTTCAAATGCTGGCATAGTTGTTTGTTGTGTGTGTGTGTTTTGAGATCGCGTAAATTGTAGGGAATTGACTAAAAGCTTCATCCACTAGTCGCTTTCCTTGCCATGGTCATATTTTATGTAATTGTTTGTATCTTTGTATTTTGTGAGTTGTGTGCATGTATATGTGTGTGGTGCGTGCTAGTATATATTTTTATACATTATTTTTTTTTGATTTTTAAACTCTTTTTTTTACTCGCATTTTTTATCAAATCATTTGCAATGAGTTGTAATTATTTCACATCCTAAAAGCATGCTTTGAATTTTGTATATGATCGTTTATCTTATATTGTGTTGAAAAATGTGTTGCATACTTTTAGGTAACACACTTTTTCGAGTAGTTTTTTATTCTTTTGAGTCACTCTCTTAAAAATATTCGAAAAAAAAAACTTTGTAACCCAATAATATGAAATGCTATCTAAAAAGGAGTGAAGGGGGGAGGTGGGGTGAAGGGGGGAGGTGGGGTGAAGGGGTGAAGGGAAAGGAAATTTGAGAATAACTACAATTTCTCATCTTCCATTTTCTGCTCTTTTCACCTTTCTGTTGAAAAATTATATTTGTTTCAAAAGTTTTGTTAGAAAATGAATGAAAAGGCAAATTATATGAGGTCAATACAAGGTCGTCATGGGTAGCATCGTCGATTCAGCAATTAAATCATGCCGGATCGAGCAATTTAATCATGCCATGAGTGACTTTAGACCTTGACGACCTCGATAGTCTAGTGGATAGTGCACTAGACTTTCATCCAGAAGGTAGCGGGTTCGATTCCTGTCTTGGTCTGGTGGTTAATTCTCATAATCTTCTTATATTCACTATCGATATGAAGTGGATGAGAATTATAATCGGAATCGGCGTTAAACTGTAGGTCCTACCATTGCCACTGTGGTGTATTGGCAGAGTGCCAGACTCTTGTTTCTGGAGACCCGAGTTCGATTCTCGGCTTTGGTATGTTTCTTATCTATCTTTCTTTCTCTCTTTCTTTCTTGGGGCTTTGGTACAATAGATCTTATAGGTCGCAGTGCCTGACTTTCGAGCCGTCCTTCCTTCAAATAATAATTATAATAATAATAATAATAACTTTAGACCTTGCAAGAAGAAGAAGTCGCCTTATATCGGATACTTGTCATTCTATTCCTCTACTCGAACTTTTAAGGTTCCTTAACCCTTTCGGAATCATTGGTCAACGGTTACCCAAAATACGTTTTTTTAGTTTATTTTACAACTATTACACCGATTATTTTTTATAAATTTATATACGGTGGAAAGAGAATTGACTGAGCTTTAGTTATTATTAAAAAAAAGTTTGACATTGGTACCTAATTGATGACACCAGAGTGAGTAACTTCTTTACAATAAAATGAAGGTCAGGTAGGTAGATAGGTAAGTAGGTAGGTAGGTAGAGAGACTACTCCCTCAATAGAGGGAGCACAATTGGAAGAGTTTTTCAATTTCGAGTCTGGAGATCTTGGTTATGCCGTCTAGGAAAGGTTAGTGGAATGATTTTTGTCTGGTCTTAGTAAGAGCAGGGCAATGGCAGAGAAAGTGGGTTAGCGTCTCTTTTTCTTGAAGGTTATTGTAGCTTTTGCTGTGCGTGTTATTGCCCAATGTCCCGTCAGTACTGCAGTCAATATGGCTACATAAGACCTGGTGTAACAAAGAAGATCCCTGGTTCTGCTATGTTTGAATTTTAGGCATGTTTTCTTGGTTACGTCGCATGTGAAAAAGCTTCCATCTACTATCTGCAAGGGTAAGAAAGTAAGAGAGTATATCAGCCTTGATTTTATTCAGGAGAATTGCAACAGATTGTACCTGAGTTAAATCCAAAGCTGCATCTCGTCTCGCTAGTTCATCGGCCCTTTCAATACCTTCGATGTTCTTGTGATCAAGAACAATGACTCCCTGCATTGGTTACCTAATCTAGAGGATTTTATGTCTGAGCTCTGAATTTTGGTTAATGCTTTGCAGACTTCAGTGATCGGGAGAAGTTCGGCATGGAAAACACTGGCTTCATTCGGAAGTCTAAGAGATTCAGCGATATTGAGATGTTCTGAGTAGACTCCCGCACCGACCCCGCAGTGTATCTTTGACCCGTCAGTGTAGAGTTTTATCTCAAGACTAACTCTCACAGGTTTTCTTCCCCAATCTGCTCTTGTTGGGAACAAAGTATCAAAGCCCTTCATGAAGTTTAATTTGAATATCATGTAGTCAGTGTTATGTTGGTTTGGTATATGCGGTACTTGTGATAGAATTCTGCTATGTCCCTACGGACAGATTCTATTTCTCTGAGTCTGACTAAACTTGAGGTGGCGGAAGCTTTGGTATAAAGTTTAAGCAAGTGTATTTGCATGTTCAGGCCTCCGTCGGGCATGAGCATATGTCAGGATTGTTCTTATTATAGATGTGTATGACCAGAATGCCACTTGTGGACTTAGACCCTACTTTTTTCCGAGCATTCGTTTGCAAGTATATAATACTATGTAGGCCTTCTTGGCTCTAAGTTCTGTGTTGATTTTCCAACTGAGCTTAGTATCAAGGATGACCCCTAAGTATTTGGCGTTATTTGATAGAGTTTGTGGGTGACCATTCAATTCGGGTAGATTAAAGTTTGATTTCTTGGTTTATGTGGTGGACAGCATCATTTTTATTTTATTTAGATTCAATCCCAGGCTGCAATTCACCGCCTAGTTACTGAGTGAGCCCAAAGTCTCTTCTAATGCGAATATGGTCCCGATTTTACCATACCGTTTCCAGTTTCGTTACGGCCATGACAGTGTTAAGGGTAGAGTTAACACTAAGTAACTTTGTCTGTCTTTAAAAAAATATCTAAAAAAAAAAAAAAAAAATGTATGCATAGAAAAAGTTCGTAAAAAGATCCCATTGAAGGCCATAGGGTCACCGGTGACCCATGAAATTTTAGGACTTCAAAAATTGAAACAAGAAATGAGGGTCAGCGAATACGAATTTTTATTCGGTTTCGGTTTTACGCTATCTCCTCTAGTTTTCCTACGAACCAGAAAGGGTTAAAGAAACAAAGCAATTTTTCTTCTTAAACCTGTTTTCTCTTCCATCCCTTCTCTCTTTCTCTCTCTCTCTCTCTCTTAAATAAACTTATTTTTTCTTTATTGGGAAAGATACAACTGTCCAATGGGCTGAAAAATCTAATCTAAAAACAGAGAAAGAATAAATCTTAAGACTCTTTGATATATACTTTAAATCTGGGCTTAGAAGAGTTTACTTGATGACCTCTTTGTGACTTATTTTCTATTTTTTCCCTTCCATGATGACATAGACATTTTTATTTTAACATCTTCTATAATACTTTATGACACTTAGGCTAATAAAAGTGAAAAGCAACAAGAGCAAGTAGGAGCAAAAATTGAACAACAATGCAAATAATAATAAACAACGACAAATAATAAAAATATATTTTTCAAACGATAATGTCAAATCAAAACAAAAGGTGGTCATAATAAATCATCATCATCAGCAGCAGAAGCAACGACAGCATCAGCAACAGCAACATTATCAAGCATCGTTATTATTATTATTATCCTATACATATATAATAATAGATACAATAATAGCAACTAACGAATAAAAGTAGAAGAAACATAACAATTCAGGAACGAATGAATGAGCAACATACACAATTGCAAAAACAACAACAATGTTAATATTGGCAACAAGCTCATCACTCTTTTTGACATGATTCTACTTGGCATTTCAGTGTTTGCTTAACAAGAAAAAAAAAAACATAGAAATGGTAGTAGTAACAATATAAATAACACATCACATCATTACCTACTTACCCCTATAATATTTATTCTATTCTGGCCATGAGTATTATGAAAAATCATATTTTTGGTAAGGCATTAATGCTCATATTTCATATTATATCTATGTACATTTACAGTAAGTACCTATTTGAATTCTTGGAAGTAGTTACGTGACTTGAGTTACTAGAATAAATGAAATATATATTCATATACGATGGAAAGTACCTCATATTCTGTTGAGGTACGAGTAAAAGTATAATCGATTGTATTGCGTTGGTGTATAATCTTTCATACCTTACAGTGTTGGTTCTTTTAGTAAGGGGTTATTTTATATTTTAGCACAAAGAAAAACACATGTATTAGAGCCACTTTGTTACACCTTGAGCTTAAAAAAGAGAGAGAGAGAGAAAGAAGTACTTGTCTTAAGGTTTGTAGAGTTAAGAGTAAGGAAACACTTTAGGTACTTCAACGAAAAAAACGTGCAAATAAATAAGAGTTAAAAATCAGGTTAAAGAAATCATCTATGTAGAAAAATGTGGTATGGATATGATTAATGGACATACTCTTGTGCCCTTTTTATTATATAATGAATTCTAATGTGCTGCTTTTAATTAAAAATAATATAATAATAGCTCGAAAACGAGATTTCCTCTATTTTATTTCATATCCCTAAAAGTATGCAGTCAAAAAAGAAATACTATTTGGCAATTAAAAAAATAAAATTCTTTCATAAATTTGATAGATTAAAAATATATATATTTCAAATTATTTTTTACTTTTCAACATATGTATTCAATTGCTTTCATATTTTACTAAATTTTTTTTCCCTAAGCAAAACAAACTTTTATATATAAACCTAAGTATTTGCTAGGTAATGATGACTCAAATACACTCACACTTTCTCTACATATTTCATTCTTAAGGATGTGATTGTAATGTAGAACTGTCACCTTTTTGGGACATCTCATCTCATGCTTGTTTTTATCCATATTGATAGAGTATCAACTTGCTACAGTAAACTGCTGTGTGTGTATTACTAACAATGAATCTTCATTTCCTTTGTTTGTATATGATCATTTGCTTTGTTCATACACTCATATACAATTATATCTCATATATAGTAGTAGTAGTAGTAGTAGTGGTAGCAATTGTAGTAGTATACCTTGACCATCTGTTTGACCAACATCGTCAAACGAAAACAAAAAAAAAAACAAAGAAAAGAAGGAAACTCTCATCAACGGATTTTCATATCAGCGTATAGCTTGAACGAGTAGATCTCTTTAGCGTTGCTAAGACGAGTAGCTCAGCGTTGTATTGTTGCTAGGTGTCATCATAGTAGCAGCAAAGTAATCACCGTTCGCTGTACAGTGTTTGTTGTTGTCGTTGCCCTCATTCGAAATTGTAAGCGTTTATTGTTTGAATTTCTACTTCTCATTCATGTTTGAATTTTCTTTTTTTCTCATTCACTTTTCAGTGGTAGGTAGCAGCTTTCATATCTAGTACCGTTTTTCCATTGCATGCATGATGTTTGATACACTGCAAATCACTTGAATAGTGCAACAATTTTTTCAATTCCAACTGATTAATCGTTTCAAACAGGAGAGAGTTAATTTATCTCTTACCTTACCCCTTACCGTACCGCTTACCTTACCTCTTATCTTACTTCACGTCTAACGTCACCTTGCCTCTTACTGTACATTACCTCTTACCGTACCTTACACCTTACCATACCTTAACCGTTACCGCAGCTTACCTATTACCTTATCTTCTACCTTGCGTCTTACCTTACATCTTACCTTACCTCTTAAGTTACCTTCCCTCTTACCTTACCTCTTAGCGGACCTTACCTCTTACCTTACCTAACCTCTCACCTTATCTTACCTCTTAAGTTACCTTCCCTCTTACCTTACCTCCTTCCTTACCTCTTACCTTACCTCTTACCTTACCTCTTACCTTACCTCTTACCTTACCTCTTACCTTACCTAACATCTCACCTTATCTTACCTCTTAGGTTACCTTCCCTTTTACCTTACCTCTTACCTTACCTCTTACCTTACCTCTTACCTAACCTCTTACCTTACCTTACCACTTACCTTACCTCTTACCTTACCTCTTACCTTACATCTTACCTTACCTCTTACCTTACCTAACCTCTCACCTTACCTCTTCCCTTACCTAACCTCTCACCTTACCTCTTACCTTACCTCTTACCTTACCTCTTACCTTACCTCTTACCTTACACTTACCTAACCTCTCACCTTAGCTTACCTCTTACCTTACCTCTTACCTTACCTCTTACCTTACCTCTTACCTTACCTCTTACCAAACCTCTTACCAAACCTCTTACCTTACCTCTTCCCTTACCTAACCTCTCACCTTACCTCTTCCCTTACCTCTCACCTTACCTCTTACCTTACCTCTTACCTTACCTCTCGCCTTACCTCTTACCTTACATCTTACCTTACCTCTTACCTTACCTCTTACCAAACCTCTTACCTTACCTCTTACCTTACCTCTTACCTTACCTCTTACCTTACCTCTCACCTTGCTTCTTACCTTCCCTCTTACCTTACCTCTTACCTTACATCTTACCTTACCTCTTACCCTACCTCTCACCTTACCTCTTACCTTCCCTCTTACCTTACCTCTTACCTTACCTCTCACCTTACCTCTTACCTTACCTCTCGCCTTACCTCTTACCTTACCTCTTACCTTACCTCTCACCTTGCCTCTTACCTTACCTCTCACCTTGCCTCTTACCTTCCCTCTTACCTTACCTCTTACCTTACCTCTTAACTCTAACCTAACCTCTTATCTTACCTCTCACCTTGCCTCTCACCTTGCCTCTTAACTTACCTCTTACCTTACCTCTAATCTAAAAATATTTGATACTCAACAGATTTCAATGAAAAATCAAATTCAAATTGAAAAAAAAAACTGTGGCCACACTCAAGTGAGCTTTACTGTACGCCTCAACATATCGGAAGTTGTTTGTGTGTGTGTGTGTGTTTGCAATACATTCATAGATACTGTATCCTGTCGCAGCATATGTTAGCGTTCATGTGTGTCCTTTTAGACAGATTTATGCTATTTTTATTTCATTGTTTCATTCCTGTTACTATTTCCGTTTGTAGTAAATTTCATTGGATTATCCTGTGGGAGGCTTTTATTTGGCTCAACTAAAACATATTTTCCTATTTTCTTTCTTCATATTTGTACTTGTTGTTTTTGTTGTCAGTTAGTTGTTTTGAAATTTATATATACGAGTATTATGTAGTCGAACCTCAATTCACATACTACAATATGATACTACTCGAATACTTGTGCTGCAATCAATTTGTGTATTATTATCCCCAAGTATTACGATTATTATTATTATTACTATTACATACATATCTACTTCCATTTTCATATTCTTCTTATGCGTTATGTTGTTGAGCGCGTCTAACCAGCCAACTATAAACCTCATTGATGTCTATGTCAGGCAAAACACAATTGAACAACAAAAATATCCTGCTTTATAACTCTCCTGATACTATGTTCAGAGAGAAGAAGTTCTTCAAGTGGAATATTTCCTTTTCATATTTATTTGCGTCGCTTGAATACTTTTTTCCATACATTTTTTTTTTTTTTTTGTATTTTTTTTTTTCATTTTTCCTGTCTTACAATTGATGAAAGCATAAAGTGTGGGGCCAACTAAGAAAAAAGAAACAGCAGAAAGGAAACTTGGAAGGAAGAGGGCGCGATAGGTCGCCATTTGGCGAGTGGCAGGGCATACGGAATGCGATTATGATCTTGTCGTCGTTATGCTTCGATTGCTACATATTTGTATTGTCGTACGTTGTTTATCCTCTGTAAACCAAAACTGTTTCCTACAAACAACTAACTTTCTCTCACTCCCTCTCTTTCTCTACCACTCCCTCTCTCTCTCTCTACCACTCTCTTATAGCACTTAATTCATATTCAGCATGCTGTAGTAGGCTTGTATCCTTTAGCTGCTACTGCTACTACTACTACTACTACTACTACTACTACTACTACTTACTACCACAACAACTTTTTGTTTGGTAACGACGAATATTGAATGGATTTTTATTATTTTGAAGTTGACGTTTATATATGAAATACGATTATCCTGACAAGTGGTTGGTCTAGGCGCGTTCATACACACAGATTTAGTTTTTATAGTTGTTGTTACTGTGGTGGTATATCACAAATACTATACGCATATAAATAATTGTATATACATATGTATGTATGTGTGAGTGTGTTTATATCGTAAAGTACAAAAAAGTACTTTCATTCTTGTTGCGAGGGATGTTGGATTAGAAGAGTGTTAGTGTGTTAGTGTAAGTGTGAGAAAACAATAATAATCATAATAAATAATAAATTCATTTTTATTACTTAATGGATTCGTATACATATTTATGTATAAAGTGAAATTAGTCACACTTTAGTTACTCCCTTTTGCATTGCTTATGAATATTAAATCCTTTTATTTAAGTGTTATTAATGCAAAAGTAATAAGTATTAATTAATTCACATTAAGTTTATTGGAATAATAAAATTTTTTTGGATTTGAATTGTTTGAATTATTATAAAAACAAAAAGAATATAAGCAGAAGATTGCGTCACTCATCAATCCCAAGCCCATCATATTTTGATTGTTTTAAAAGAGACAAAGGAAAACTGAACTCCAAAGTGGTTAAAAATGTTTAGTGTAAACGAGCAGTTTGCAGTTGGAACTTTCCATTATTTTTTTTAGTGAATAACAGAAAAAAAGTTTCGCAAGTTTCGCATCTTCACTACAAAGTAACTGGTCTCTAGAATTACAAGGCCTTGATGATTTAACTCTTTCTGTTTTCAATAAATGGGCCTGGTTTGTAATTACTAAACCCTATCTCTTAGATCTGGGAGTTACTTACTCCATACATTCTTCCTTGTTCTGAGCAACGTGTGTGATCTGTGTGTTGGAAAACATTGATTTTTGGGATTAAACTCTCTCTTTCTTAGACCTGCTAGTGTCCTGGCTTAATGCATATTGCAACCAACATCTGCCCTGATGGCTTCAGAATATTTCAAAGTATTGAAAATTAACTTCTGTTATTTTAAATTAATTTCAGAATATTTGAAATTAATTTCAGAATATTTTAAATTAATTTCAGAATATTTTAAATTAATTTCAGAATCTTTGAAATTGATTTCAAATTACTCTAAATCGTTCTAAGATAATTCCATATTAATTTCAGATTATTCCAAATTGATTTGAGAAAACGAAGAAAGTGTCACGGTCGAGATTGAGAAAGGATGCCTCCAAGAGAGCGTACTCTCTCCCATTCTCTGGTGCTTCGTGGTGGACTCCCTTCTTACCGATTTGCAGAATTTTGGAGTACACATCCAAGCGTATTCTGGCGATTTGTGCGTACTAATCTCGGAACGGTCTTTACAGACGGTGTGCATTAAAATGCAAGAAGTCTTGGATAAGATAGAAGTTTGGTGCGGGTCTTTCAGTGAAGCCTAGTAAAAGCACCTCTATGCTTTTCACCAGGAAACGCAAGAAGGATGACATCTAAAGTTAAATATTCAGGAGTAACCTTAGATTGCAAACTGTTATGGAAGAAGCACGTCGAGCTAAAGGTCCTGCGTGCACTGAAGTTGGTTTTCTGGCAGTACAGGCGTGCCTTCGGCAAGACTTGCGGTCTGAATCCCGCTCTAGTATACTGGTTACACATTGCTCTTGTGAGACCTATTGTCACGTATGCCTACGTAGTATGGTGGAGACGAACTTTGGTTAAGTTGACAGTTTTCTCTCTGATCAGGCTTCAGAGAGGTGTGTGCCTGGGTATCACTGGTCCAATGTGTACTACATCTGGTGATAACCTCAAGGCCTTACTTGATTTGCTTCCTCTGAAGCTTTAAATCCCTAAAGAAGCGATGAAAGCGGTCTACAGACTCAGGTTAAATGAAGTCGGGAATGTCGAGGCGAATATAGGGCACAGTCTGATAAACCACCAGTTGTCAGTACAGTGCTCACTGTTCTTGATGCCCGTGGACAATCATGTGCTTTGTATCCGGTTCGGAAGAAGATCAGGTTCCCGGAACGTGATCAATGGTTAAGTCCAGAGGTCGTACTTCGGAGTCTCTGTCATGTCTTCTATACCGACGAATCCAATACCTCAAACGGTATTGGATCCGGTTGGTACTTGGACGATGAGACCAAGTACTCTTTTTCTACTGCACAGATGGTGACTGTCTGCCTAACGGAAGTTTTCGCTATCCTGGGCATGGCGGACTGGATAATTGAGAGGAGATGGCTTGGGAAATGCATAGGCATCTGCAGTGATAGTAGGCCGGGGCGATTTGTATGGACTAAAATTTTTCGATAGCGCACCATCAAAATTATGATTCCTCTTGTCATTACGAACAAAAGTTCTTCCACGACATAGGTCTAAAATGAATTCCGAGGCTCCGAAATTTGATTTTTATGGAAAATGTTCGGATTATATAAAATTTTCAAGGCACTTGGAATTTTTGTAATTTCAAATGTCGAATGGATAACTTTTTAATTAGTAATTTGGGGTCGCTGAATCTGACCCTGTACTCAGATTTTCTCTATCACGTCTGAGATTCCCGGTATGGGGGCCGAAACCCATAATTTTGGTATATGTGGGACCAATATAAATTTTTTTTTTATTTTACTTTATACATGTTTCATAGCTAAGAGTAAGTTGTTTATTATGAAAGGGAGGAAAAAATTACTTAGAAATATTCTACCAACCTTCCTTACCCACTCTTTAGGGTGTTATATGAAGCCTCTATTCATTATATGACCATACCGGGTAAACGATCGCGAAACCTGTCATTAGCTTTTGGTAAAAAATGTTCCACATCGAAAAGTAGTTGGAGTCACCGAAAGTCAAAATTACCTAGGTCCAACATTTTTTAAAAAATTAACCATTAAAAAAAAAATGTTTTTTTTTATAATTCCTTTGTAATCGTCATACCTTGTGAGGCCGTTTTTTTTCAATAATAAGGGGGTGGGGGATGTTTTGATTTTCTAGGACTCCCCGATACTTTTTGATAAGAGACTTTTCCTCGAACACATTTTTCAAAGCTGTACCTAAAATACTCCCAAAATTTGCGGTATGCGGTATTTTTTGTTCGTAAGGACAAGAGGAATCATAATTTCGACGGCGCGGTATCGGTTGCCAAATCGCCCCGGCCTAAGTGATAGCCAAGCTGTCAAATCCTGTCAGCTCTTCAAAATTGGTCAGCGAATGAAAGGCAAAACTAAATAGTGTCACAAAATACAACAAGTTATGCCTTATATGGGTTCCAGGACACTGTGGTATTGCAGGGAATGAACTAGCTAATGAAGGTTCTGCAATTACACCATGGGGTCCGGAACCTTTTCTTGGCGTAAGCTCTGGGGAGGTCATACGTTAGATCGACGACTTCGTGGGTTCTATCCATTAAAAAAAAAGATGGTCTGAGCTTGACTCTTGCAGAACCGCAAAGTGCTTCGTGAGACAACTCAACAGGAAATCAGCGGAATTTTTTATGAAACTGAGAAGAAAGGACCTGAGATTACTGGTCAGCTGATAAGTGGTCAGCACATGATCAACATGGGCTTGAGGACGACAATACTATGGATCATTATCGTTGTAGCTGTCCGGTGTTCACAAGAATTAGATTAAGGCTGTTGAATAGTGATGTCTTGAGTATGAATAATATCCATACTCTCTCTCTTCCTGAGCTTCTAAGGTTCATCAGTGAAACAAAGAAGTTCGAAGTTGACAGACTTTAGACTTTTTTCATCCCATTTATTCCCTCACATATCTTTTCTGTCTTTCTACTCTCTTCTACTGGCTCTATCTTGTATATAGTACAATGGTCTTCGGGACTGAGTGCTTTGGATGTTGGAGAATTTTTTTCTCTGATTAAAAAAAGAAGAGAATCGACCGAATGTGGTGTACGTTCTAGGGTCTTTTTCTCATTCTCCAAACGAGATATATTTAATTAATTGAATAGACACAGAGAAACCATTCATTTTTCTTCTTATAACTAGAAATACATAGCATAATATCCAAAAAAAAAAAAAAATGTTAATTTTGCAAAATTTTATAAATTTTTTCCCGATTTTTTTTTCGATTTTATCATACTCCATTAATTTGACCATTGTATTTAACACTAAGTTTTAACATTTTAATAAATATTATGCCATGTAATCCTCGCATTTCATATTTTATACACTCATACACATTTACACTTATGCACATTCACACACACACACACAAAATCCAAACAAGTACTCATTTTAGGCAATATATTTTGAATAAATAATAATAATAATTTATTGATATTAATACACACTCAATTTCAATATTAATATGTATATATACACAAACACACACACATACGCTTACTTTCAATGCAAAATAGCATACAAATATATAGAAGTATACCTTCAAACACACACACACACATATATGCACGTACTATACAAGAAACACATATGCTGACATATAAAAGTGTATTGGTTTCACATTTAATACACACTCACGCGCACTACTAAATGTTTGCTTCCTTAAACTGTTTTCTTTCTCTCTCAAAGCTGTTAAAAGAAAGACATCAATAGGTATTAGTTTCTTCTTTTTTTTACATATTTTGCTGCTTTCTTAACTTTGTATGTATAAGTGATTGTGTGTGTGTGTGTATGGGATTTGCTGGTACATACACAATTGCTTTGAGTTGAGTTGAGTTGGCAGGAAATTTTCGCCTTCTGGTTGACATTAGCCAATATTGATATTATAGTGGCTCAATATGATTTTCAATCTTCATAAATATATACGCTTTCAATGCATATACATACATATATACCATACATATCTGCTAATGTTTATCCTTTCAGAGGGTTAAAGTATAAGTTAGTACCATGGTTGGTCGTTTTTGGCTTGTGCGTTTCACTTGTTTTTGTTTTTGTTTTTGTTATGTAATGGCAAAGAAAGTCTAAAAGGAGTAAGATTTAAGACTTAAGCCCATACCCTACAGTCTCAACTAAAATTGAATGTTTACTAAATGTATGAAAATCCTTTCGTTACACATGCACACACATATTCACATACTCATACATATATCCTATATATTCTGATAAGTTTTGTAGTAAATGTTTTGCTGTTATTTGAGATTAGTTGAATATAATGCAAAACATGAAAGCAGGAAATGCTGTTGTTATTTTTCTTTGCTACATTTATGTATAGAAAAATAAATTTAAAATCTTATTACCGCATAAATATTTAAGTAAGTGTGAATAAATATTTAAGTCAATGTATGTAGGACTTTTGAAATAATAGTGATTGAAATTATTCAGAAATACCTTGCAATTGTATCATTGAGCAATCAATGAGTGCTCAAAAACGAATTTGTACTTTGTTAATGATCAAAATTGTTTAGTACAAGGATGTTCAAATACGAACTCTGTTGTTCTTGAACATAAATTTGTGCAAAAAGATCAATAACACTATACAACACAACAGGGCCGTAGCCAGAAATTTTTTTCGGGGGGGCGGGGGGTTTTCATTCGAAGAAAATATTCATAAATAATTTTTATCAAACTGATTTTTAAATACAATAAATTAAATCAATGATACATTTGATGGACCCTATAAAATTAAAATTTTAGGAAAATTTTTCCGATTTTTTTTAATCTTAACCTCAAAAAAATGACAAAAAATTCCCAAAATAATCAAAATAAATTTTTTCAAATAAATATTATTCAATGTGCATTCTAGTGCATTTTTTTTTATCGTGAGGGACATAATTTCATTAACTCATTGACTTCCCACTTCTCATGATGTACCCAACCTCAAAAAAATTTACAAAAATAGTAGAGGCTCATTTTTTTCAAATGATCATCATTGGGAATTTGAGCCATTATCAATGATAAGGAACCCGGATGAGGTTGGCTTATATTCCCTAAATTCGTGAAGTCACAGCATTGAAATATATCTTTCTAGTCGTGGTGCTCTGAGCAATAATGGGTTAAAAAATTAATTGCATTTTAAGATTTTCTCCTAAAACTGCAAATAAGATGGAGTTTTTGTGAAAGAATTTTTCACGTTGAACACGAATCTGAGGTCAAAAATTTCCCATCACGTCACGTTTTAGGAAAAAAATGGAGTTCAAGCAAGTCTTATTTTACAAGGATCCGATAAGGACGAAACCTTAAATCAAAAACAGTTACTGACCCAGAAAAACTATGAACGCAGGAGTGCTCAGTATCACCTTCTCTTTTTGAATCCGTAGTCAAACCTCATGTCGAAGAAAAGAAATTGGATTTGATCGCATAGTGTAACTAAGATTTCAAATTTATTTTTTTTTATATATCATTTTTTAGAAAAAAAACCGATGGAAGTGAAAAATATCGGTAAATAGATTTTATTTTGACTTTTTGTCCATCCATTGGCAATTAATCTAAAAAATTAGAATAAAGTTTCCACATTTCGGGGGGGTCAGAACCCCCAAAAGCCGCCCCGCCCCCACTAAATACGGCCTTGCAACACAACAAAAATTCCTGAGCTCTCATATGGGTTATCTGGAGTTATTTTCGATACTGATCACGAATCTACAAACATTTTTTTCGGATCAGGTCGAACTTTTGTTATATCGATGATTTTATGATTTTTTAAAATATAGTAAGGTAGGGGTACGTGGAAAAAAATTTTTGTTTTCTAGTTTTTGTATTTTCTACAAGTTTTATAAGTTTTTATAACGTTTTCAACAAAAAAAAATTGTTTTTTTTTTTTTTGACTTAAATTGGAAATTTTTTTTTTTTCAATTTTTTTGGGTTTTTTACAAGTCTTATAAGTTTTTAAAACGTTTTCAACAAAAAAAAATTTTCAATAAAATTGTTTTTTTTTCGACTTAAATTTTTCAAACAATTAATGAATTCATTGAAAAAATTTTTTTTGTTGAAAATATTGTAAAAACTTATAAAACGTGTAGAAAACACAAAAAATCGAAAAAAAAAATTTTCCACATACCCCCTACCTCAACATTTTTTATCGAAAAAAATTTTTTTTTCGAGTTTTTGTATTTTCTACAAGTTTTATGAGTTTTTATAAATTTTTTTTTTTTTTTTTACCTAAATTTTTCAAAAAATTCATGATGAATAGTTTTTATGAGTTTTTATAAAATTTTTTTTTTTTTTACCAAAATTTTTCAAAAAATTCATGATGGGGGACATGGAAAATTTTTTTCTCCGATTTTTGGGTTTTCTACACGCCTTATGAGTTTTTCAAACGTTTTCACCAAAAAAAAATTTTCAGTAAAAAACTTTTTTTTCGACCTAAATTTTTCAAAAAATTCGTGAATTGAATAAATTTTTTCGTTGAAAATGTAAAAACTTATGAAACGAGTAGAAAACACAAAAAATCGAAAATTTTTTTTTTTAAATCATACAATCATCAATATCATAAAAGTTTGACCTGACCCAAAAAAAATGTTCCTAAATTCGTGATCAGCATCGAAAACAACACCATTTTGTAGTGCAGTGTAATGTTCGGAAAGTTTGTGTTCAAATACGAGCCTTGAAGTAGTACGAGTTGATGTGAAATATTCACTGCATGAGCGTGCAAATACGAACTCTGAGGTTCGTAAACTCTTATATGAAAATATGAAAACAAAAGGGTTCGAATACGAACCTTGTTGTTCGTGTTCATATGTTAAAATATCAAGAATTTTCAGAGCATATAGTAAACTCAAAAATGTTCAGTACAAGAAATATCACTCATACGCCAGGTGTGCTGAATAATATTCAGTTGAAATTCGTTTAATGCAATTAATAAAAATTGTAATAAATGTAGTAAATAGATATAAATATGAAGATACACATGTATAAAAAATAACTCTACCAATCTTTCTGTATGTGGTGCTCTTAAACTGCTTGCTCTGAATACTCAATCCAATTCAATTACACAATTTCTCAACTGTCAGTATATTGTACACACACAAACATATACATATATCTATAAGTGTATTGTATTTCCTGATAACAAAAGCAGTTTTTATGAAATGAAAAATCAGCACTAGAAAAGAATAGCAGAAAACAAAATAGAACATTTATTTTATACTCACATGCCACGAATATAATTTACAATTGAAAAAAGCTAAGAAGGCAAAACAAAAAAAAAAAAAAAACATTAAAACCAGCAAATAACACATACCAATACAAATTGTGTAAAGTGGTTCACACACTCACAAATTCGTAAACATACATTAACGCACACACACACACACAAGTGAACACTGCAATTGAAATGAAACGGTCTAGGAGTAATACAAGTGTCTACCTCCGGCCTCTTTCCATTCCTTTTGTAATGAAGAAAATATTCGCCCAGCAGCGATAACATGAAAAAACCGCAAGTTCCACCGCCGCACTGACGACCACGACCACATAGAGTGACCGCGTCGTCTTGCTACTTACATACCTACATATACGAGGAGCACAAGCAACCAACCAACGAACACAACAAGTGAGCATTTAAGTGTTTGTGTGCATGTGTGTGTATTTGTGACTATAAGTATGAGTATTCATGTATGTGTGCATTGAAGTGTATTCAAGAATCACTTAAAATGAGTTAACTCAACAGTTCTTCACTGACCGGAAATGTAAAATGGAAGCCAACCGAATTCAACTCAACTTTCAACTCAGCTCCACTCAGCTCAGCTCAACTCGAAATTCAGTACTCGATAATACCAAACAACGTCGGATTATTGCAGCAGTGTATTGAATTATTATTAATAATAAATTCGCACGTTCTGCGCCATGATAATTGCACCCAGCGTTTCGTGAGTGTATTTTTTTTATACAAGTACAAGAACAATAACTATCGAAATGAAAAGAAGTACTATAATACATATATGTGTATATATGTATATAAAAGAATTTCAACTGACAGTTCCAAGGATATATGTGTGTGCTTGAGTGTGTGTATTGTAAATATTGATATGGATGGGGCAAATATTATTTTTATTATTACTTTTTTTTTCTTGTATGCATTTGATGTGTATTCAAGTAGATATTTTTTGTACTATTAGCATCTTTCATTTTTATACTTGTAGTCTGAACATACTTCAGTTTTTCTATTACACATGTGAATAAGTAAAACATATGCTTTAGATATTTATACCCTACAGTTATTTTATTATTAAATAAATGATTTTTTGAACTCCCAACACTGAAACTTATTTCGCATCCTGTTTTATTTACATCCAAGAGACTGTTGATGAAGAGAATTTCCTAAATTATTATTCCATTCAAGTTCTCAGCTATTAATTATTAAGTTTTATTTGAAATTAATCAGAGTTTTCATCTGAAATTAATCAGAATTTTTATCTGAAATTAATCCGAATCTTTTATTTGAAAATAATCATAATTTTTATATGAAATTAATAGAATTTTTATCTGAAAATTAATCAGAATTTTTAATTGAAATTAATCAGAATTTTTAATTGAAATTAATCAGAATTTTTATCTGAAAATAATCAGAATTTTCATTTGAAATTAATCAGAATTTTTATCTGAAATTAATCAGAATTTTTATCTGAAAATTAATAGAATTTTTATCTGAAAATTAATCAGAATTTTTATCTGAAAATAATCAGAATTTTTACTTGAAATTAATCATAATTTTTATCTGAAAATTAATCAGAATTTTTATTTGAAAACAATCAGAATTTTTATCTGAAATTAATCAGAATTTTTATCTGAAATTAATCAGAATTTTTATCTGAAAATTAATCAGAATTTTTAATTGAAATTAATCAGAACTTTTATCTGAAAATAATCAGAATTTTTATCAGAAATTAATAGAATTTTTACTTGAAATTAATCATAATTTTTATCTGAAAATAATCAGAATTTTTATCTGAAATTAATAAAATTTTTATCTGAAAATTAATCAGAATTTTTATTTGAAAACAATCAGAATTTTTATCTGAAATTAATCAGAATTTTTATCTGAAATTAATCAGAATTTTTATTTGAAATTAATCAGAATTTTTATTTGAAATTAATCAGAATTTTTATTTGAAATCAATCCGAATTTTTATCTGAAATTAATCAGAATTTTTATCTGAAATTAATCCGAATCTTTTATTTGAAAATAATCAGAATTTTTATTTGAAATTAATCAGAATTTTTATCTGAAATTGTTCAGAATTTTTATCTGAAATTAAGCAGAATTTTTATTTGAAATTAACCACAATTTTTACTTGAAATTAATCAGAATTTTTATCTGAAATTAATCAGAATTTTCATTTGAAATTAATCAGAATTTTTATCTGAAATTAATCAGAATTTTTATCTGAAATTAATAAGAATTTTTATTTGAAATTAATCAGAATTTTTACTTGAAATTAATCAGAATTTTTATCTGAAATTAATCAGAATTTTTATTTGAAAATATTTAGAATTTTTATCTGAAAACTGATCAGAATTTTTTTCTAAAAATTAATAAGAATTTTTATTTGATAATAATCTGAATTTTTATCTGAAAATTAATCAGGATTTTTATTTGAAGTTAACCAGAATTTTTATCTGAAATCAATCAGAATTTTAATCCGAAATTAATCAGAAATTTTCCTTTCATGTCAATGCTGTCTTTTATACCGATTATAGCTAACTTAATTTGTGCTATTGTTTATATGTTGTTTGTGCTATAGTTTGTAGAAAATGCTTCATTAGAATTGAGCGCATATCGTGATCATGTGTTCAATATAATTTGTATGATAACAAGAAAAATGTTTCTATGGACGTGAATTGGAAAAGATAACAGATATAGAAAAATGAGCTTGAAGAACAATTGAGTGCAATTGCAATAGCATAAATTTACTTGCATTCTTTTTCAATTATCAAATACATGTATGTACAATGAAGAGAGTCATTAATTTTGTTGTATAATTTTTAAATTTCAAAATATCTGATAATAGTATTAGTCTGGAATACTTACTTAAAATCAGCATTTCGAATTGAAATGTATTTATGGGATATGCCGATTGATTGAACCGCATTTAATGCATATATCTGAAAATTGTAGTATTTGGAATTCATTGAACATTTAGCATAACTTGCTTTAAATTTGTGAAGTTTAATATTTAAAATTCTACACACACTCAAACACACACACACACATACATACATATATACAGGGACATAAACATTCATATACAATTGGTCGTTTTGGCACAAGCTTTTAAATACAATTTTGAAAAAGAAAATGTGAAAATTATGCTTGATAGGAAGTTTTTGTGCTATACATAAACTAACACATACACACACATTCATATGAATACTAGGTATATACATAGTAAAAATGAGGGCTAAATCGAATGCCATAAGCCAAGAGACATAACATTTAATGGACTCGATTGCAAAACTTGAAATCATGTTTGATTCTTTGGAGAGTTGGCCAGAAACAACACACACACACACACACACATTCACATATAATCTGTGAAAACAACAACAGAGAGACTATGAAGTTATATGCATACATACAAACAAACAAACAAACAAATGTATGGTTATGGCCTTTATGTATATATGTGTTTGTATGAGTGTATGTGTGTGTGTGGGGGGGGGTTTCTGTTTATGTGTGCTTGAATTGGGCCGAAGGAGTCGTTTATTTACCATTATGATGAAAAAATATAGTAGAAAAGTTTACCCAAGTTTTGTAATTCAATTGGAAATCGATGCTGCCGCTGTTGCTATTCCAATTGCTGCTGCGTTGTTTGTTTGTTGCGACAGTTTATCTTTAACTAGGCAAGAGAGATTGTGTAATGGTGCGCAAAAACCTAAAAATTGTTTTCATTTTTGTTACTGTTGTTGTTGCTGTTGTTGTTGTTAAGGAGGTTAAGTGGGTATACTATAAAAGTTCAAAGAGTATAGTGAAAATTTTGGTATGAGAAGATTAAGGCAATTGGGCAGCAACCAGTCAAAAGAATATGGCATATAAAATCAAATTGGTATATAATATAATTGCCTTTAAATTGGCATAATAAATTTTGAAAATATGTTCAATTAAGAATTTTCCAAAAAGAAATGAATGCGTTCATATTGGTATTTGTTTGAATAGTAAAAAGCTTTTAATATTGCGCTTCAATTAATTAAAAGACAAAAAAGCGAAAGTAAAAAGGAAGCAAACTGCATGGACACACGTTGAATGTGTTTTTCAATTAGAAAATCGATGACCCAAATCTAAAACAAAGCAAAAAAAAAAAACAGCAAGATTGTAAATGGATGTATCACACACACTTACAAAAACAAATCCACCAACACACTCAACACAACAGAAAAAAAAATCAACGCAAAAAACAACACAAAAGACATTCAGCGTGTAAGTAAATTAAACTGAATTCTAAATGTACACACACATGCGCGCATAGGTATGTACATACATGCATATGGATGTGTTTGTAAACACATTTACTTTCACACACACACGTCGAAAGCATTTTAACACTTTTGTCAATGTTGACGCATTAAGCTAAATGAGATCACCACCACGAAAACAAAGGCAACAGCAGCAACAACAGCAACAACGACAACACAAGCCATGAAGAGATAATACTATGTACTTGCATATGTATGTGTCTTTTATCACATACACATACACACTCACATTAATACATTTCGAAAGTGCTATCCACAATTTAATGCTATGGGTTTGGAATTGTAAATGCATGAAGGGATTCACCAATTTCGTGTTCCAGTTTCATCTAAATTGACTTTGAAAATAAATACACGATTTTATCCGTACTCGCATATAACGTCAATTTAATTTCATTTTAATTATGTGTGTATGCATGTGTGTTTATACATACCCAGCGGTAAATTAAAGCAATAGAATAGCGCTAAACAAGTGCTTAACTATAAGCACTTAAGTGCTTTAAAAGCACATATATTTTTAACATATAAATTTTAACATTTTATGTCCTAGGAGACTAGCGTTTGTTTAGTGCTGTACTTTTAGCGCGAAACAAGTGCAATAATAAATGCTTTAGATAGGCACTTCGGCTAGATCATTCGCTGCTTCGTGCTTACTTTAGTTGAGAAAGAGAGGAGAGAGAAAACAAAAGATCGAGTATCTTATTTTTTCATTTTTAATTTAAAAAAAAAAAAAGTAATTTTATGTATTATATTATATTATATTTTTATTAATTTTTTACAAAACAATTAAAAAAAAATAACAAAAATTAAACGCACACACTTTTCATGAAATTTCACAACCACTTTACTTCGCTGTTGCGTGAAAATTAACTCGCTTCGTTTCTCGCTCAGTTAATTGTTCGTTTGCTTCACACAAAACGATTCTCATTTTTATTACTCTATAGAAAACATCATTTATTGTCTGCATGGTGGTTACTTTGCAATTTCTGTTTGAAATTGTGCACTTGCGAGCACTTTTTAAGCGCTTAATTTTGAAGCACTTGTCTTAAAAACCGCTGGGTATGTAGATATTTAAATAATACATAGCTGTATTCTGACAATCACATGCTTGAGAGCAAACATATTTACAGAATGCCTATTAGGATTTGGTGGCATTATTAGTTATTCCTCACGAAGGAATGGAAAGTGTGTATGGGAGAGATACAGATAGAGGAAGAGAGAGAAGTTTTTAACCACAAGTAGATTTATACACACAAGCAATTCATTGTATTTGCATACGAAGTATAATTATTTCCAACTGGGAGAATGAAACTTTGTTTTCAATGAGAGGTAAACCTAATTAACTGATCACCAGTGAGCCCAAAAATATTTATTAAATTATGATTTAAATCATATAAATACTATGTACATCTTTGTAAGATTTTTTATTTTTTTTTCTGAGAAAATTCAGATTATTTTTTTAAATTATTTACAACGATATTATTAAAAAAAAAAAACTATATAAAAAACGATGGAAAATTTAAAGTTTTTATGAAAATTACAAAGTTTAGGTATCTTGCGGAAGACCTGAAATTTTTGCAATTGAACAAAAGTTTTTGGTGGTATATAAGTGAATCCATAGAGACAATTTTTTTCCGACTTAAAATTTTGAATTATCAAAAAAAAATTTTTTTGTCGATTCACCCTAATGACCAATTACGGGTTGTTCATTTAGTAAAGTATCTTTTGTGGTAATTAATTTTAGTTATCAACTATTTTAAGTTATTGGGTTAAAATTCGGTTTTTTGCATTATGGTGGAGAATGTGTGACTTTTTTACAAAGAGCATTTTCTTTAACCCTTTCGATACCAAGGTGACACCGGTACCACAAGATTAATGTTTGCGATTTTTTTATATAATTTTTATAAAATTAGGGTTTTTGGGAAGCGAATTGATGATTCTTTAATTTCAATTAAAAAAATTTTGAAATATTTTTTTTTTTTGGTATCGGTACTGTAGCGGATTTTTTTTTTTAACTTTCAATCGCTCATAAATTTTACAAAATTTGTCCAAATACATCATAAAAATTTTAATTTAATGCAGGAAAAACTATTTGCTCAAACATGTTTTACCATATTTTTAAATTTTTGTTTACTTTCTTGGATATACAAGTTTTGCTAAGAGGTCACCGGTGACCTTAAGATCTTCAATGAGAACTTTTTAAGAAATTTTTTAACAATGAAAATGGGGATCGAAGAATGTGAATCTGAGCTTGGTCATAAAAGGGTTAAATGAAAATTTTTTACTAAGTTACTTTGTCTATCTTTAAAAAAAATACTTAATAAAAATGTACAGAAAAAACTCATTAAAAAATCCCATTGAGGGTCACAGGGTCATCGATGACCCATGAAAGTTCAAACTTTTAAAAGCACAAAATGTCTGTTTTAATCAAAAAAATTCCAAGAGGAATAGGAATCCGGATTCGGTTTCGCGCATTCTCCCCTGGTTTTTTTTACGGTTTTTTAAAGGGTTAAAGACAGTATGATTGTTTTCTGAGCGTTTTTTTCCTATTGGGTATTTTTTAAAAAGGGGGGAGGGTTCAAGAATAGAGAAAGGGTGTCATTACAAAAAAATTTTATCGCATTGTGCTGAGCAACTTTGCTTTAGACGTAAAAATCGTATCTATTAAGTTAAGTTGTTTTTTCCTCAGCCTTTGAAAACCCCAATCTTTCGACTTCAAGATCAGATAGTGTGAAAATTAGACGTGATGGAGAGAAACTAACAACAGATTCGTGATCAGCGCTCTTAAATTATTTATTTTAAAACCGTTTGAGAACTATATTTTTTGTTGCACTGTTTAGTTGGAGGAGATTTAGGAATGTTGAATGTTGTCTTCATTTGGTAGATTAATACAATTAATTTCAGTTTTATCACTCAAAAGGAAGAATTTGCTGTTGCGTTTGCAAATTTAATTTTTATTTATTTTATTTATTTATTTATTTATTTATTATAATTTAAAACCTACATTTATAATTATAAAGTTGTTATTGTTCATGTTAATTGTTGCTTTGCTATGATAAGCGATCATTTGTACTTTTTGCTGTGCATTGCATAGAATTTATTGACTATTTCTATTTTAATCGCACTTATTAGCACAACTGTCATGGTCAATTTATTGATAGCGAATGCAAAAAAATTTAAAAAATTTCGCACTCAATTTAAAATTATTTTAGAGATTTTTGCAAATTTTTATGAGTAATAGAATAAATAAATCTGCTTAGCTTCTAACATGCTTTAGTTTTTATAGATGATTATACTCAATTATTAGAGATTATAATGCTGCCAATAAATACATGTATATATGCTTTTAAATCTTAGAATTACACGGTGCGACAGCAAAAAATACCTGGGAAGTCATACTATATTTCTTTTAGGTCTTGTCGAGAAAAACAAGAGTCTGTACTTGAAATTTTCCAAACACCCCCAAAATCTTGATTTACCGTTAAAAAACCCGGTTTTGGGTACCTTTGGGCACTTATAAGCCTGTAACTTGGTTGATTATTAACAGGTTTTCAGTTCCTTACCGGTTTTAGAAAAAAGAAACTTAGGTCTTTCGAACGATATATATATTATTTTAGAAGATTTGAGGAATTTGTGTGTATTTGTCTAGCAAACACAATTTTTTTTTTTCATTTTTTTCACCTTTTCTCAACTTTGACGGTGTTTGTACACACTATTTTATAAATGAGCTATAGTACTTATGGATTTATTCTAAAAACACGTTTATTAAGGAGTAAAACGCAAAATCGGTAAATAATTGACTGAGTTATGGGAGTATGAATGTATAAACTCGTATTTTTTCCGTAATTTGGATAATTATTGTGAAAAAGTGATTATAAATTTATTCTTTAAAGTATTGTCCATCGTTAGCCACAACCTTTTCCCATCTTTCTGGTAGCATACGGATTCCGCGTCGAAAGAACTCCTCATCTTTTGAGGCTATCCACGAATCGACCCATTTTTTGAGTTCTTCGAAAGAACGGAAGTGCTGTTCAGCCAGGCCATGTGTCATCGATCGGAACAAGTGGTAATCAGAAGGAGCAATGTCTGGAGAATACGGCGGGTGGGGTAGCACTTCCCATTTCAGCGTTTCCAAGTATGTTTTTACTTGCCTTGCAATATGCGGCCGAGCATTGTCGTGCTGAAGAATAACTTCGTCGTGTCTATTCTCATATTCTGACCTCTTATCCTTTAATGCTCGGCTTAAACGCATCAATTGTAGTCGGTAGCAGTCGCCAGTGATCGTTTCATTCGGTTTCAACAGCTCATAATACACGTCACCTTTCATATCCCAGCAAATACACAGCATGAGCTTGGATCCATGGATGTTCGGCTTTGCCGTTGATGTTGATGCATGTCCGGGCAGTCCCCATGATTTTTTACGCTTTGGGTTATCGTAACGTATCCACTTTTCATCGCCAGTCACAATACGATGCAGAAAACCCTTTCTTTTCTGTCGTTCAATCAGCAGTTCACATGTGAAAAATCGTCGTTCGACGTCTCTTGGCTTCAATTCGTACGGCACCCAATTTCCTTGCTTTTGAATCATTCCCAATGCTTTTAATCGTTTAGAAATGATTGATTGATCAACTCCTAAAGATTCTGCAAGTTCTTGTTGCATTTGACATGAATCTTCTTCGAGTAATGCCTTCAATTCTTCATCTTCGAACTTTTTCGGGCCGCCTGAACGTTCCCTGTCTTCAACATCAAAATCACCACTTTTGAAACGGGCATACCACACCTGACACATTTTAACGTCTATAGCACAGTCAGGATAAGCTTCAGTGAGTAAACGATGTGCTTCAGTTGCGTTTTTCTTTAAATGGAAGAAGCAAATTAAAACTTCCCGCAAATGTTGTTTTGTTGGCACGAAATTCGACATTTTCAGCTATAGTAAAACACTTTTGTAAAATTATGAAAATTATTTGACAGATCAATTCTTATAGTATTTTTGGCGCTCTTCGAGATAGAATAGCTGTCAATGTCAAAAAAATTGCGCGTATGATAGATATGAATTTAGTCACAATTACGAGTTTATACATTCATACTCCCAATATTAAACTTTTTATGAAAACAAAATTTTTTCAAATATACAATTTTTGGCCATTCAACTCAAAACCGTGTGAATAACCGTTATTTTTTTTAAATTCCGCACCATCAGTTTCTCGTTGAAGTGACCAGCAATATTCTGAAATCATTTTTATTTTATTTTTTCCTTCAATTGTAGCAATTTTTTGGTGAAAATGTTCGGCTTGTTCATTGCTGAATTGGCCCAGGTTATCTGAAAAGAAGTCCAACTGCGAATGTAAGAAATTATTTTTTAAGGACATGTTCCAGCCCATTTTACCATACGCACTTACAAATGCATTAACAACCGTGATGTAGTCGTCATTTCTGTGTTAACCAAGAAAATTATCGTATATCGCAATCTGTTGATAATCAACCAAGTTACAGGCTTATAAGTGCCCAAAGGTACCTAAAACCGGTTTTTAACGGTAAATCAAGATTTTGGGGGTGCTTGAAAAATTTCAAGTACAGTCTCTTGCAGGGTCGTAGCCAGAAATTTTTTTCGGGGGGGGTTTTCATTCGAAGAAAATATTCATAAATAATTTTTATTCAACCGATTTTTAAATACAATAAATTGAATCGGTGATACTTTTGATGGACCCTATAAAATTAAAATTTTAGGAAAAATTTTCCGATATTTTTTAATCTTAACCTCAAAAAAATGGCCAAAAGTGACAAAAAATTCACACATTAATTAAATTTTTTTAAATAAATGTTATTTAATGTGCATTCCAATGCATTTTTTTTATCGTGAGGGACATAATTTCATTAACTCATTGACTTCCCACTACTGATGATGTACCCAACCTCAAAAAAATTACCAAAAATAGTAGAGGCTCATTTTTTCAAATGATCACCATTGGTAATTTGAGCCATCAATGATAAGGAACCCGGATGAGGTTGGCTTATATTCCCTAAATTCGTGAAGTCACAGCATTAAAAGAGATTTTTGTAGTCATGATGCTCTGAGCAATAATGGGTTAAAAACCAATTACATTTTAAAATTGTCTCCTAATAAGATGGAGTTTTTGCGAAAGAATTTTTCACGTTGAACACGAATCTGAGGTCAAAAACTTCCCATCACGTCACGTTTTAGGAAAAAAATGAGGTTCAAGCAAGTCTAATTTTACAAGGATCCGATAATTTTTTCTATATTTATTAATTTTTTAACTTTTCAAACTGATTCAGATACTGACCTAGAAAAACTATGAATGCAGGAGTGCTCAGTATTACCTACTCTTTTTGAATCCGTAGTCAAACCTCATGTCGAAGAAAACAAATCGGATTTGATCGCTTAGTGTAACTAAGATTTCAAATTTATTTTTGATTTTTTAGAAAAAAACCGATGGAAGTAAAAAATATCGTTAAATAGATTTTATTTTGACTTTTTTTCCATCCATTGGCAATCAATCTCAAAAATTAGAATAAAGTTTCCACATTTCGGGGGGGGTGGGGGGGTCAGAACCCCCAAAACCTCCCCCCTAAATACGGCCTTGGTTTCTTGTTTTACTCGACAAGACCTACAAGAAATATAATATGACTTCCCAGGTATTTCTACTTCACTAAATTTTGTAACACTGTGTTATCAATTATGATCTTTTCAATTTTAAACAAAATCTACGTAACTTTACTCATATATTTTTCATTTGCCCCCCTTGCACTCTGTCAGCTTTTGAATGCTTATTACTTTCGGATTAAATCATTTTTGATAAGAATTTTTACTATATTAATATTATGGATACTGTTGATGTTTTGTCTCAGTAATGAGAATCAGTTTATAAATTGAGCTTGATGTTGTTCCTTGTGGCTGTTAATAATCATACATTATTTTAATCGTGAAGTGACAATATGTTTAATTTAAACATTGTTTTTCTAATTTTTATAGCACATAATATGTGCATTCAACTTAGTTAGTTATGATTTACCATATTTGAAAGTTATTGTGAATTCCTGCATTAAAAATAGAAGGAAATTTAGAAATGCTTAAAAAGAAAATATGTGAAAACCCAAATGTGTCGTAGGACACATGGTAAAAATTAATACAAGTGGAAAATCCATTATTTTTTAAGTCTAATATTTTTTTTTTAACAAATGTTAAAGCAGTGCTAAAGAATTCTAGATTAGAAAAAAGTTCGCAAAAAAAATTTAAAAAAGACGTAATTTTTTTTTTCGCAATTTCTGTTTAATTTTCTATTACAATTGCCAGATTAAATAATTTTAATGCAGAATTTTCAACGAACTTTTTTTTTTTGGTCTGCCAGAGAAGTGTTTAGAAAATAAATGTTTTTTTTCTTTTGTTCCTATTGTTGTTGTTGTACGGAACAAAGATTGTTGATATGCGAGGAGCAAATCATAAAACGAAATGAAACCAATATACCGAATACAAAAAATTTATAAGTACGGAGTAATGATGTAACGGATGTGATGTAACATTTGCATTTCCTACGTACAAAACATTCGCATTCGCTACAAGCGAAATATTCACATTTGATACATGCGAAATATTCGTATCCAAATTCGCATTTTGGTTTTTGGCTTTTTTTGCGAATATATTACGAAAGTTTAAATTGAGCAAACTGCGCTCAGACAAATTTTGTCACTTATGTTTGTTGATCTGTTTGCTCAGCTGTAGCCAAACAAACCTAAAAAAACAGCAAAAAGAATCTTTTTTTTTAAGTAGGGGAAATTGGGGTATTGTGGACCACGGGGAATTGCGGACGAGCGTCATATTTTTTTTACCTGGCAGTGAATGACAGCTGCAAATAACAAATAGAAATGAGATACTTCGATAATTTTTTTTCAAATGTTGTTTGAAGAAGCAACTTAGGTAAATATGTTCATAATATCCGCGGAACCTTAAGCCTTCAACACATTTAAGAAATTTCGCATGAGGTTTTCATTGTGTTACTCATATGCTGTCATATTGTAAAAAAAAGAACATTCGGGGAATTACGGACCATTTTTATCGGAGAATTACGGACCACTCAGTTCCTGTCATTTGACAAGCTAACTTCGTGTATTTGATGCATATAAGTAATTTTTCATGCAAAATTTCAGCACAGCCTTAGTTTTTCGGTAATTTCTAATAGATTTTTGGTACGAAAATAATTTTTGAAATGTAAATATACAGAGTTGAGGTTACCTTCTTTTCTGTAAGGAATTTCGGATCATTTTCAAAAAAAAGCGAGCTTATTTATTATTCATATTTATAATTTCGAACATTCGAAAAATTAATCGGCAATATCGCTTCAAATCCATTTTTCATTTTGTTTCTCTTTAATAACACTGTGCTCGAATTAAAAAAAAAAATTTTGTAGCAGACTAAAGACAAATCGTTTCTAACTAATTCGGGGTCATGAAATTCAGTGATGATAAGAGTTTTTTCCTCTGTCAGCAGCGAGTTTTTAGCCACAATGAAAATGCGGTCCACAATACCCCAGTCTTTCCTATAATTTAAAAGTATTTATACAGGGTGACAATTGTAAAGTGACGCAAGTTTAAAACTCTGCAGCAAGCTTTGCCATTTACCGTTACTTTAATTTAAAAAGCAAATTCATTCATCATTGGCTTGGCTTTTAATTTCATTTGAATTTTTGTTATTACATTTTGAAATTTCCATAAAAATGGACAAGGAAGATATTCGTCGTGAAATTATGAAATTTCATTTGGCAAATTATAGTAGCAGTCAAATTGCAAAGGCTTTAAATTTGTCAAGTCGTACGGTAGACCGAGCTATTATTCGATATAATAAAACTGGGGGTTTTGGAGATAGAGACCGGGGAAAATTTTCAACAGTTGCCACTACTGGTTTAACAGAAAAAAATTCGTAAACGAATCAAGCGAAATCCAAGGCGCTCAATGAGAAAAATCGCTAAGGAAGTGGGAGTAAACAGTGAAACAGTGCGAATCATTGCAAAATCAAAGCTTAATCTTAAGCCGTACAAGCTCCGAAAAGCTCAAGATCTAACACAAAAAAGAAAGATTTGCGATTGCAAAGATGCAAGGCGTTGCTACGCTCCTCCGTGTTAAAAAATGTTGAAAATATCTTGTTTACAGATGGAAAAATTTTCACGGTTGAACAGCATTTCAATGCGCAAAATGACCGAATGTGGCTAACATCATCATCGCAACAAAATAGGACTGTTGGCAGAGTTCAAAAGCCAGCTTCCGTTATGGTATGGGCTGGAGTTTCCGCTAATGCCAGAACCCCTCTAATATTCGTTGAAGAGGGTGTTAAAATTGACCAGGTTGTTTATCGGAGCATTTTATATGAACATGTTCTTCCCTGGGCCCAAGATACATTTGGAAATGAAAACTGGACTTTCCAGCAAGATTGTGCACCTTCCCACATGGCAAAATTAACGCAAACATGGATAAAAGACAATTTTTCTGGATTCATAACATCTCAAGAATGGCCACCATACTCCCCAGACTTGAATCCAATGGACTACTCTATTTGGAGTATTTTAGAGAGTAAGGCTTGTGCATCTCAACACCACAGTCTGGAGTCGCTGACAAATTCATTAGAGAAAGCCTGGACTGAAATTGATCAGGAAGTCCTGCGGCGAACAGTCCTACGATTTCCGGATCGATTGAAGGCATGTTATATTGAATGAGGTGGGGTTCAAATGAATGCTTATATATTCAGCAATGTTAACACTTAATTGTACTTAATGGAAGTACGTCCTTTTTAAAATAACTGCTGAAATGTGTGCGTCACTTTACGATTGTCACGCTGTATTCTAAATTGATCCAAAAATGTTGTTAAATAATTTGGAAATAACTATAATATGGAATTCCAGATTCATATTCAGCTTTTGACATTCATATTCGCAACCGCATCCGCATCCGCTAAACTGACATCCGTCACATCAATAGTACAGAGTAATTGTCTGCGACATGTTCGTGTTGCTTGGTTTGATTTGATTGCTCTTTAATTAACACTATGAATTAGCTTCTTTTTTTTCGATATTTGAACAATTGGTTTCATGACATGAGTATAGTGTTCGCGCATAGAACTTTAAGTGACACAAAAAGTTTTCTCTCTTCGCGACAAACTATTTTGCACACACACGTAGATGGCGCTAGTGTGGAAAAACGAGAAAACGCGCTGTTCCGACCTAGACAGTGTTTGAACCTAAACGGTATTCCTTTAAAAAAAAAAGAGTAAAACAAAGTATAGGCGATGCAATATTCACGGTAAACACGTGTTTAGATGAAAGCTGTTTTGTGTTTCGAGGTTTGCTCACATTCTTCCCAATCAAGTGTGCGCACATGTTGTATTGTACTCAATTGATTCGCCTACTTTCCCTGTTTCACCCTTCTCTACCACTTTATGTGCTCCATTATTTTGAATGTCACTAGGATTTTATACTTTCTCACCTATAAATCGTGCGTAAAAAAGTTTAACTTTAAAATAAATACAAGTAGTAATTTGTTGATGTTTCACTACGAGATCACCGGAAAAAGTTGCAAGTTACTTGGGAAATTTTAAAAAAATAATAAAAAATACAAATAAATTTTAATTTCTACTTTAATAATAATAACAAATAATGTAGATTATTTAATTATACATATATAAACTTTTTTCTTACTATCACAGCGTATTCTCAAAGTATACATGAATATCAACACAGTAGTAACCATGAAACATCAATCACAAAAATTGTTAAAAGAGCAACAACACCTGACTGTCAAATACCGACGAATCGCTTTAAACTAATTATTAAAAATTTTAATCTCGACAAGACAGTACAAGTGGGTGAAAGTGTGCCCTACTCACATATTGTCACCTTTCAGTGCCCAACTGGTTATACGCTAAAAGGAGTAAGCCAAACTTACTGTGATGAAAACGGCAATTGGAGGGATTTTATACCAGATTGTATTAGTGAGTTTTTGTTACAAATGACAAGAAAATAATTTACTATAAATATTTAAAATGAATTGAACTTGATATTTATGTTTAGATTATTGCAGCGAAGCGTTTTTAAAGCGCGTCATCTCAATTGAAGCTACTTGCTTTTACTATGGCATCAAGGTCCCATGCACGAAAATACTTCCGGATACAAGGGCACAAATTAGCTGTGCCTTTGGTTATCAGAGACCGGGCATAGTGTAAGCCAGAAAAGGATATAAATTTAAATGCTTTCATTTATTAATTTTATGATTTTTTTTTTTTCACAATTAATAGCGGTCCTTATACAACGTTGCGTTGCACCGAAAATTTTGAATGGGTTGGTAAAATTACGCCCTGTGAAATGAAATGTGGCATTGTTCCAGCACCATTGACGCCATTTATTGAAGGTGGAACTGATGTCAATGTAACTGAAGTTCCTTGGAATGTTGGAATCTATCAATTTTTTAATGAGAGATCCTTTGAACCAGCATGCAGTGGCGTCATTATTTCGCCACATATAGTTTTATCAGGTATATGTTTTTTGGCATTATTGTGGAGAATGTGTGGCTCGGAGGTGATTCTGATGTTCAAGGACTAACCATAATTTGAAACAAAGAACATTTTCTTTAAAGACAGGATGGTATATAGTTTTCTAAACGTTTTTTTTTTCTATTCGGTATTTTTGGAAAAGGGGGACATTAGGGAGGAGGTATCTATTAAGTTAACTCTTTCATACCCAATGTTGCGTATATGCAATATTCACTTTTTTATGGCATAAATAAGGTGCTTAACAAATTTTACTATTAACGCTTTTTGTATTCGGTTCTGCTAGGTATTCTTCACGTTTTTCGATTGCCTAACATTTGAAATTTCTTGCTTAGGTCATTTTTTTAAAATTTTTTTCTCTTTGAAATCCAGCAAAAAACCTAAGTGCAAACATTTTTAGTAAAATCTTTTGTACTATTTTTGTAATAAAAGAAAAGAGAATATGAAAATCCAAAAATTGGAAAAATCCAATTATTCACAGCTCCCATTTTTTTAAATTAAATAAAGGACAAACTTTGGTGGACAAAATTTGGTGTCATGATTGTGGAAGACCTACGAAATCATTATTTCTAAACAAAAGGTTTCTATCAAGCCGTATTAAAATTCAAGCGTTAAAGGGCTAAATATTTTTTTCTTCACTCCTCGAAGATCCCAATCTCTCGACTTCAAGACCAGATTGTGTGAGAATTAAACTCTTTGGAGAGAAACTAACTTCAGATTCGTCATCAGCAGTCTCTTGTTTCTCTAAACCTTTTGCAAAATTCAAGCCTTGTTCATACCAATTCACTATCACAAAAGGAAATCTTTTAGTGAGTTAATTGCTATGTATGTAAAACAACAAGTTTCTTTTTTCTCTATTTATATCAGGGATGCCAACTCATTTTTTCTCTCTCCCCGATAACAATCGAGAAAAACCTCGATTTTCGATTGAATTTCCCGCATTGGTATAATTTCATATTATAACAGCGCTACACTCACTTTCCATATAAAAATTTTACAAAAACGAAATTGACCTCAGTGAGTGTTATTTTAAGGCGACCCTGAACTTTCTCTGTCCAAAACTTAACAACATTTTATGGGACTGGTAGATTAACAGAAACGTACTTTCTGACTCCGGAATTCTTAGCAAATAAGCTTTAGCCCACTTTTGGACAACAAAGTTCTCAACCGACATGGGATTTCTTTTGACACAAATAAAACATGTCAAAAACTTTTTTTTGAGAAAAATGGGTTCAAAGTTTTGACTATCGGTTTTTAACATATAAAACCGTAATTTGTAAGTTTATAGATTAGTCAGCAATGATTAAGAGTTAATCAGGAGATGCTGGATGAAGGCATAGCTAAGCCTTTCTGAACGGCAGAAAGGGAAGTCGAAGAGCCGCGCGACTGTTTTGATTTGACTGACACTCGCCGCTATAATCGTTTAAATCTACGAAAGCATTTTGCGTTCTCTGAAATTTTTACAAAATACTTTCGAAATATAATACTTTCAAATAGCATACTTTTTTAAAAATCGATTTCTGCAAAGAAATATGAAGATTTAAAGACCCAAAATAATGAAATATTTCATTAGTTAAACGTTTTGCATTACATAAAATTTGATAAAAAATATTCTACAGACTTTAATTACTAAAAGCTGAACGACTTCAAATTTCCCTCAAAAAAACGCTCATTCCCCGATTCCCCGCACCAAGTAAAATTGCCCGCAAATCGGGGAATTCCCCACAAGTTGGCATCGCTGGTTTACATTGCGTCTGGACGACCAGAAAATTAAACATTTTTATTGTATTATCACTGAAGTGAACTCAACGACGTGTACGGAAACAACTCAAGTCTGATAGCAAAGAACATAGCGGATATTTACAAAAAAAAAAAAAAAAGACCGTTAGGCGCATCAGTGAGTGACCTTCGACAAAAACAAAGCCATATCTGCTGATGATACCGTTTGAGCAAAATTATTAACCCAGTTGATGCTAAAGGGGTCAATTCAGCATTTAGAAAGAAATTCCAGCACATCTTTAGTAAAAAGGAATAACTTTTAAGTGTTTTTTCTTTTTTGTTGAACAATTTTATTAGATTTCAGTTGAATTATAGAAACAATATTTCAGGAGGCTCTATATTCATATCAAGACTTGATATTATATCTAAAAATTATAATTATAAATTATATCCCAAAAATTATTTCAAAATTTGAACCAATTTGATATTTATTATAAATAAAGCATTTGTTACAGCGCCACCTAAGGGATTTTAAGACAGCGAAGCAGGGCAGAAAAAGTAGTAGAAAATAGCAGTAAAAAAGTAGAAGAAAATAGTAGTGGAAAAGGTAGTAGGAAAAAGTATAGAAAATAATATCAAAAATTGTTGCAAAAAAGTAGAAAAAAGGTAGCAGAAAAAGTAGTAGAAAAATAGTTAACCATAGTAGTACAAAAATAGTAAAAATGGAGTAAAAAATTGTAAAACGTAGTAAAAAATAGTAGTAAAAAAGGTAGTGGGAAATAAGTAGTAAAATAGTAGTAGAAAATATTATTTGAAAAAGTACTAGAAAATATTAGTTGAAAAAAAGTAGAAGAAAATAGTAGTAGAAAAGGTAGTAGGAAAAAGTATAGAAAATAATATTAAAAATTGTTGCAAAAAAGTTGAAAAAAGGTAGCAGAAAAAGTAGTAGAAAAATAGTTAAACATAGTAGTACAAAAATAGTAAAAATGGACTAAAAAATTGTGAAAAGTAGTAAAAAAAATAATAGAAAGTAGTGGTAGAAAATAAAAAGAAATTGTAGAAAAACTGTATTAAAAAGATAGTAGGAAATAAGTAGTAAAATAGTAGTAGAAAATATTAGTTGAAAAAGTAGTAGAAAAAGTAGTAGAAAAATAGTTAAACATAGTAGTACCAAAATAGTAATGGAGTAAAAAGTTGTAAAAAGTAGTAAATAAAAAGAAATTGTGGAAAAAATGCATTAAAAAGGTAGTGGGAAATAAGTAGTAAAATAGTAGTAGAAAATATTATTTGAAAAAGTACTAGAAAATATTAGTTGAAAAAGTAGTAGAAAAATAAGAAGAAATTGTAAAAAAATAGTAGTAGAAAACAGTAACATAAATAGTAGTAAAAATAGTAGTAGAAAATAAGAAGAAATTGTAGAGAAAAAGTAGTAGAAAACAGTAGTATAAATAGTACTAAAAATAGTAGTTGAAAATAAAAGTGAAGCATGGTGCCACACCCACTAATCCAACAAACTGAGAGAATTTAAATTTTAGTGCCGTACCATAAATGGCTCCTAAGATATCTCATAATGGAAATTCAGGTTATATGGAAGGTGCCACACCCTCTTTTTCAATCCCACCTATATTTTTGTTGTAGCATGGCATTGTCCATTCTCGTTATTGTACCAAATTTCTGTACTGTGCTATAAATGATACTTGAGATATAGCCAAAAAACGATTAGGATTGAATGGGAGGTGCCACACCCACTTTACTAAAAGCCATTTTGAATAGCTATGAACCCTCCTCTCCCCTAAGAAAATATATTTTGGAAATATGTTTTCAATGTGCCAAATCATTTAGAAGTTACACGCTTACATACACACAAAACTCTACGATTTTATATCCATATAAATATAACGAATTGAACTTAGGGTTCGTATTTGATCATTCATGAACACCATTTGAAAATGAACAAAACAAATCCTATTTACACATTCATGTACTGAACATATTTAATCTCTTCGCATATATTCGAGCATTCATATACAAAACATTCGTATGTTACCAACTTTATTTGACATTTTATAGCTGCACATTGTTTTTGGGATGCTGCAAACTCCACATTGTATGATAAATCTTATTATGGAGTAGCTGCTGGTAATTATCTGCAAAACTATTATAGCAAAGATCCAGCAAACATTGGCACCCAGAAATTTAATATTTTACAAATTATAATACAAGAAGGGTAAGATACATTTGTAATATTTCAGAAAATCACACCTTAATATGTTATATAACTATTTAAAGTTTCAAAGGTCGCAGTTTCAACTATCTCTATGATTTGGCGATTGTTGTGCTGGAAGGTCATTTTACATTTACATCTGCTGTAAACCCGATTTGTCTGCACTTTCATAAAACCACCATACAAGGAAAATCAGTATCAGACATGGCCACCGATATCAGCGGATATGTTGCTGGCTGGGCCAGAAATGATAGCAACAATAGGATTTTGAAAAAAGTTTCACTGCGAACGCTTTCCATTAAAGACTGCGAACTTGATATGCGAAGCAGGAACATATACTATAACTTGGCTAAAGAAAAATTTTGCGCATCGACAGTAAATGATGATGATAATTTGTGTCGTGGCGATAGTGGTGCAGGTTTCTTTATTGAAGAAAAAATTAGTGGAGAAATTGTTTATCGACTGATTGGAATTGTTAGTCATTCACCAATGTATGAAATAGCATGCGCACAAGAAGGAGTGATTGTCTTTACAAATGTTCAACATTTTAGGGATTTTATATTAGCGAACTTCCATAAAATCGAACATGAAGCAGTGAATCGCAGGAACTTATTTTATGAGAGAGTTGTTAAAGACGAAGTAGAAGGATTAGAAGGAAAACTACAACCAGGGGATATCTTATACCACTTACAAACTATTGAAATCGACTGTGTTGGCAACTGCACATTGAAGGACGTAGAAATAACTTAATAGATGTAAATACACAGAATTTTTTTTTTCGCTATCTTTACTTAATTGAAAGAAAATTAAAAACGCACTTAGAGTTAAATTTTTATTTACATTAATTGAAAATTTGAGTGTTTTATTTATTTTTTTTTTTATTTAATACATTTACCAAATATTACCTAAACTAATATAAAGAAGTGTATCAAATTGTATTGAATTTACTTCAATATTTTAGATGATATTACGCTTTGAACATTTCAGATATATAGGAGGTGGGCGTGGTTACTAAAGGATTTGACTGATTTTTAAACCAAATGTTTTATATGCCAATATAAATAAGTGTGTTTAGTTTCATTTAATTTACTTCAATATTTTAGATGATATCACGCTTTGAAAATTTCACTTATATGAGGGTTGGGCGTGGTTACCGAGGGATTTGTTTGATTTTTAAACCAAATGTTTTATATGCCAATATAAATAAGTGTGTTTAGTTTCATTGAATTTACTTCAATATTTTAGATGATATTACGCTTTGAACATTTCAGATATATAGGAGGTGGGCGTGGTTACTAAAGGATTTGACTGATTTTTAAACCAAATGTTTTATATGCCAATATAAATAAGTGTGTTTAGTTTCATTTAATTTACTTCAATATTTTAGATGATATCACGCTTTGAAAATCTCACTTATATGAGGGGTGGGCGTGGTTACCAAGGGATTTGGTTGATTTTTAAACCAAATGTTTTATATGCCAATATAAATAAGTGTGTTCAGTTTCATTTAATTTACTTCAATATTTTAGATGATATCACGCTTTGAAAATCTCACTTATATGAGGGGTGGGCGTGGTTACCGAGGGATTTGGTTGATTTTAGTACCAAATATTACCTATGCTAATATAAAGAAGCGTATCGAATTGTATTGAATTTACTTCAATATTTTAGATGATATTACGCTTTGAACATTTCAGATATATAAGAGGTGGGCGTGGTTACTAAAGGATTTGGCTGATTATTAAACCAAATATTTTATATGCCAATATAAATAAGTGTGCTTAGTTTCATTTAATTTACTTCAATATTTTAGATGATATCACGCTTTGAAAATCTCACTTATATGAGGGGTGGGCGTGGTTACCGAGGGATTTGGTTGATTTTTAAACCAAATATTTTATATACCAATATAAATAAGTGTGTTTAGTTTCATTTAATTTACTTCAGTATTTTTCCTGATATCACGCTTTGAAAATTTCACTTATATGGAAGATGGGCGTGGTTACCGAGGGATTTGATTGATTTTAGCGCCAAATATTACTTATACTAATATAAAGAAGTGTGTCAAATTGTATTGAATATACTTTAGTATTTTTCCTGATATCACACTTTGAAAATTTCACATATATAGGAGGTGGGCGTGGTTACTGAGGGATTTGGTTGATTTATAAACCAAATATTTTATATGCCAATATAAATAAGTGTGCTTAGTTTCATTTAATTTACTTCAATATTTTAGATGATATCACGCTTTGAAAATCTCACTTATATGAGGGGTGGGCGTGGTTACCGAGGGATTTGGTTGATTTTAGTACCAAATATTACCTATACTAATATAAAGAAGTGTATCGAATTGTACTGAATTTACTTGAGTATTTTTTCCTATATGTAAAATCATCGAATACCTTTCAATGTGTTCTTCTTGACAATGTATTTCTAGAGAATGTCAAACCAATTATTGACCCTGCAACACCTTTTTGGTTTGTGGTAATACATGTCGGTATGATATACAAACATACTACAGTGTCTATGTTTTTCTTCTCTTCTGCAACTTTTACCTTCCTTTATGAAATTTTTTTTGATGGTGCGTGCCAAAGTAAATTACTTTTAAAAAGAAATATTACATTGAAATATGTTTCATTTAGTAGGACACTGTAACAACAATAAAACAAATTTCTTTTGCACATACACACACACACACACATTGACACTCATACATTCACTTATTCATAAAGATATTTATCTAAAAAGTATGCAGCAGCAAGAAATACTTGATTTGAATGTATTTCATTTTCATATTTTTCCCCGGTTTTTGTTTTTTGTTTTTTCATCTTGGAAAATGCAAAATGGCGTCGCCTTTTCATTACGCATTTCCTTTTTGTTGTTGTTGTTGTTGATTTGTTTTGACTAAGCAATGAATGCGTGTCGCGTTCCATTAGAATTTTTTGGTCTTTTCCCTCTAGCTTTAGCCTTAAATAATAATTTAAACATTTTGATGCGCGTCGCCTATATTTGTGCTGTTGAAAACAAACTCTTTTTACGTGAAGTGACATTTAAATAAAATACGATGAGCACTTTTCAAAGTACATCTTCTTTTATGTATGTATGTATGTATGTATGTATGTATATGTATAGATATGTGAAAGTAAAAATACTTGTAGGTAGATTTGAGTGTATGTATATAGTAATGTGACATCTTTTTCATGCAAACACAAATATATTCATACATATATACAAATGTATGTCCTTACACATGTTTTTTGTTTGTGTTATGGCATGTAAATGTTCATATGTGTGCGCAGATAAATTTAGTGGTTTCGAGTTAGTGTGTGCGTGTGTTTGTTTCTTTCTTCTTTTTTTTAACACTTTTTGGCTCAAGGAATGTCATAAAAATGATAAATTTTATTGCTTGAAAGATATTTATGAAATAAGAGCTTTTCCAAAATAACAAACAAAAACACACATACACTCAAAAACACAAGAAGAATAATGTTCTAAATGTATGCAATGCATGCATGAGTATGAGTTGTCGAAAAAGTATAAAGTAAATAGGCCTTTGATTTTTTTTTTTTTTTTTGTGTTTTATTTGCAGCCTGAAAATAAATTTTAAATGTCATTTCAAGTTTAACTGCATATATGTAGAAATCAAGTATGTACATTAATAACCATTGAGCATATAAAATAAAAAAAAAAAAACTAACTTACATAATTGCATAAATTGAAAAAGAGGAAATTTATTTCATTACACTTCAGTTCAGCTTCAGCTTCAAACACTAACGCCAAAACACCAAAAACACCAACACGTTCGACGGTGCGCGTGTATCATAAATCAACTGTAGACACACACACACACAGAAATACAAACACAAATACATGCATACTTTTGGAAACCATATGCCATAAACACTTACTACTACTACTATTACTACTATTTCAAAAGTACATATAAAATTCTATCAAATGGGTGAGGTGACGCTTTTCGAGTCCACAAAAAAAAAAATATTAAAAAAATATTCGCACAATAATTTTTGCTCACACTTTTTTGATTTTGCTTTATATGTATTTTTTTGTATAGTTATATGAGTGTGTGTGTATGTTTCTGCATTGCTATATAAATTCCTATAACGATAGCATCATTTTTTTTTTTTTTTTTTTTTTTGTGTTCTTCCATTATTTTTGTGGCAAATTGTTATTCTATGAAAATAAATGCATGCTTTTAGGCGCACGTATTTTAATTAAATTTAGCTAAAACTAATAGAAACACAAATATTTTTTATGCACGAATTTTTATTTTGAAATATATATGTGCGTATTGGCATAGGTATCAACATGTATGTACACTGGCGGTCACAAAAACCGCAACACCCACCAATTTCAAGAAAATCTTTTAAAATGGAACTAAAGCCTGATTTTGTTTTAGTGAATGTAATTTTTTTTTTTCGGGAACAAAATGAACAAAACTGCGAATGAAACATCATAGATGCACACAAATTTTATTACACTTTAATTGAAACAAAAATATGGAAGAAATTTCACGTTTTTGAGGGTATTAATTAAAAGTATGTAAAAATAAAAACATTAATTTGTTTCATGTTAGAGTCACAAGCAAAATAGTTTAGTTTGATGGTGCCCCTCTCTTAACCTTTATTATGGCCATTATCCTGAATGGCATGAAGTCGACAAGCACTTTAAGGATATCAATTTATATCAAGAAAACTGGTAGTAGTGTAAATTACATGAAATATACCTTGCTGAGACATAACTTCGATTCAGTTAATAGAAAATGTTATAACAATTATTTAAACACCTTAAAGAATAAAATCCGTCATGATTCTAAATCCTTTTACGACTTTGTGAATATGAAGCGTAAAACTATTGGTTTTCCCTCATCAATGACATTCCGAGACATTACAATCAATGATGAATCTAAAATCTCTAACATGTTTGCTGATTTCTTCAGATCCACATACTCTACGTTTTCATTCAATAGCAATGAGAGCTACCCATATTATATCTCACCGTTTAATTGTGTACACCAACCTGTTATTGACCCGAAAGATGTTTTAAATCACTTAATGACCCTGAAGTGTACTTTCGACCCAGGTCCAGATAATATTCCTAGCGGCATTTTGAGGAATTGCGCCGAAAAACTGTATTTACCACTGTCAAATATTTTTAATGCATCGTTAAAATTAGGATACTTTCCTAAATGCTGGAAAGAATCATTCATAATACCCCTTCACAAGGGCGGTACAAAATCCAATGTTGGGAACTACCGCGGTTTAGCTAAACTCATTGCTAACCCAAAGCTATTTGAGTTTATCATTACAAACCAAATAATACACGGGATTTCACCGTGTATATCTGAAAATCAGCATGGCTTTCCTAGCAGAAAATCAACTACAACAAACCTCTTGGAATTTTCTTCATATGCACACAAAGCCTTCTTATCTAATTTGCAAACCGATGTCATATATACTGACTTCAACAAAGCTTTCGATAAAGTTAATCACCACCTGTTACTTATGAAGTTGAAAAATATGGGATTTCCTACATTGCTTTTAAATTGGATCAAATCTTATTTGGACAATAGAAAACAAAGCGTTTTATTCAAAAACACAATTTCGGATTTCATTGAGTCCCTCAAGGCAGCCACATAGGCCCCATTTTGTTTATTCTGTTTATAAATGATTTGACGTTTGCTATTCACCACTCAAAAACTTTAATGTATGCTGACGACGTCAAGTTGTTCCTTTCGCATAACTCAATTGATGACCCGATGTTACTACAATCCAATCTAAACAGCTTGGTACAATGGAGCAAAATATAAATTTAATGATCCTGAACCTAGACAAATGTAAAGTTATGGTATATGCAAGAAACGTTTCCCTTCCTACAGAATATACAATTGGGAATACTGCCTTAAGCCATTTGGATTCCTTCGTTGACTTGGGAGTTACTATGGACCCTAAACTTCGCTTTCATTTGCATATAAATGTATGCGTTAATAAAGCAAAAGCAAAAGCTTGGTTTTGTTAAGCGCTAGTCTAAGGAATTCAACGACTCATATGTCACAAAGTCGCCTTATACATCATTGGTTAGACCTATTTTGGAATACGCATCAACTATCTGGTGTCCTCAGATTTTTTGCTTTGAGATCCTTGCCGTGGGAATTACCGTTTAATCTTCCACCTTACGAGCACAGATTAAAACTTTTGAATTTACATACTCTTGAAAGCCGAAGAATTATGAGTAACGTGTTTTTTATTGCAAAATTGTTATCTGGCACTGTTAATTCTCCATCTTTGCTGAAGAACATTAACTTGAACGTTCCGACTCATATTACTCGATTCTATATTCCTATCAAGTTATCTATTTGTAAGACCAATTATTCAGACAATGAACCGTTCCGCCGTGCCTGCCGTGATTTTAACAACCTCTATAATGTTGTCGATGTTTCTGATTCGGTAGATTCCATAAAACAAAATGTTATAACTTTTTTAAATATATAGATGTCGTTATCAGCTGATGATTTATAATCTGTAGCTGAATTTCAGAAGGGCCACTTGTTGGGTAGAGCGCTACTCCAACGTCTTTAAAAAAAAAAATTCGTTATTTTTTTAATACCAAACTTTTTTCAGAACTCTAGCAAGGGGTCTTTTATTCTTTGGCATGTTTTGTGCAACTTTCCGTTTCATTATATGACAGAGGTCTATGTCGGATTCAGATCCGGCGAGGTACCTGATCATTACAGCCAGTAAATTCTAACATCATGGACAGCATTTTAAATCTGCAAACAAATAAGAATCAATAATCTAACTTCTTTACTATTTCTAAAGTTATTAAACATTAGACATTAATTGCTAACTAAACCTTGCCAACTTGGCGCGATGATATGTCGCAGAAGTCATTCGGAAAAATAACGTCATTAATTAGCGAAAACGCACCACAATTGGCTTACAGCAATTGCTCCATAAAATTTTAACCATATTTTTTTGGCGTTCACAACCCCTTAAATATAGTATAAGGGACCCCGGATATAGTAGGAAAAATCCATTCAAGCCATATGATTTTGTGAGAATTTGACTATTTTCGCTACACAGTTATCCTTGTATTGCTCTATATCTGAGCGACGCATGTACCGAAGATTAAATGCGCATAAAAAATTCAGTTTAATTTGCCCGATCATATAACTTTTCATTTCATTAATGCGCCCATCAAAGACAAAAACGGTATACTTTTGACCAGTGTAGACGCACAGATGGAACGTTGGCGAGAGCACTTCCAAGAAACGCTAAAACAATCCTCTAACGCATCTTCGTCCAATCCTTTGTTTACATCTACACGTACTCATCCATTAAGATCCATACCTATCAATCATCCTGATAGAGACGAAATAGTTGAAGCAATAATACTGTTGAAAAATGGCAAGGCCGCGGGGATAGATAACCTTCCTGCTGAACTATATAAAACCGATCCTACAGTTCTTGCTGAATCTCTAAAACCACTTTTCAGGGAAATTTGGAACCGTGAAGAAATACCACAAGAGTGGAAAGAAAGTCGAATAGTTAAAGTACCAAAAAAAGGAGATAAGAAAGACTGCAACAACTGGCGTAGTATTACTTTTATGCCTGCCGTCTGTAAGATATTTAATAAAATCATACCTAATCGTATCCTGAAGCCAATTGATTGTCAACTTCGAAAACAACAGGCAGGTTTTCGCCCCAACAAGTCGTGTGTCGACCACATTAATAGCTTACGCTTGATTATAGAACAGAGTAATGAATATAATGCTAAATTGTTTTTAGTATTCATTGACTTTGAAAAAGCCTTCGACTCAATTGATCGCAACGCCGTCTGGTCTGCGCTGGAAATTATAGGTGTTCCCGGAAAAATCATTAAACTTATCAGAGCACAATACTGCAACACGAATGCGAGAGTGGTGCATTGCGGCAATGTTAGCGAGCCGTTCCCGTCTTTAACCGGTGTTAAACAAGGCTGCTCATTCTCACCCCTACTTTTTGCTATTACACTCGATGCTGTGTTGGAAAGAGCCACCAAGGAGAAAAGATGTATATTATGGAGAGTTAATCAGCATCTTGAGGATCTTGATTACGCCGATGACTTGGTTTTCCTAGCCTCGAATAAGGAGTACATGCAGGCAAAAATTGACACGCTACCATCTACAGCTGAACTTGTTGGCCTTCGTATCAACATTGCGAAAACTAAAGCTGGCGCAGTCAAGTCGGATCAAACGCCCTCTTTTACGGTAAATAATATCGCCATAGAAAATGTTGAAGACATCCGCTATCTTGGCAGCATAATAACACCAGCAGGTGGTGCTCTGAACGATGTACGCAGCAGAATAAATAAAGCACGTTCTGCGTTCGCCAAGCTTCGAAACATCTGAAACACTAGCGAACTATCACCAACAACAAAAGTGAACGTGTATAATGCGTGTGTTAAATCGGTGCTACTATATGGGTCTGAAACATGGCTGGTGAACACTGAAATATCTCGCTTGCTGCAAGTGTTCACCAGCAGATGCTTACGTAATATATTCAGAATATGGTGGCACCGCACAGTTACCAACGTGGACTAGCTGCAACTTGCCAACCTAGAAAACATTAACAACCAAATTAAGCGACGTAAATACAACTGGCTGTGGCATACTCTCAGAAAGCCATACGACGAAATCTGTCATGGAACCCTGCTGTGGAACCCGCAAGGCTATCGAAGACGTGGACGACCCCGCATTACTTGGCGAAGGACAGTAAACAATGATACCGGCAAATCTTTTAATGAACTTAGATTTATAGCTTTTGATAGAAATAGATGGAGATTCTATGTAAACAGCTTATGTTCCTAATGGAATACGGCCTAATAATAATATAACTTTTCTCGAGTCTGCCAGAGTTCAATTGCTGTAGTTTTCAGTCCATGCCAGGCGATTTGTTTCCATTCCATTCGTCAAAAAAAACTTTTTGGCTGATCGTCTCGCATACAGACCGAACTTTTGTTTCTTTCTGCGTAAGGTTATAACAACTCTTTATCTCAGTCCTTATTGTGACTACACTTTTGAATCGATAATTTATGGTTCTCTTTCAGATTATGGCATTTTCTCTCGTATTTATCTTCCATAGTCTTCTTGATCCATTTGTCGTATCAAGCGGGTACAAATTGCATTTTTTTCTGGATCATTCTTAAAACATAAACAAGGGAATCTCCTTTACAAATGAAGGGAAGTTTGGGCTAAGTTAGGAAATATTACCGAAATTGCAGCAGTATTACAAGTGGTGCGGTTTTTGTGACTGCCAGTGTATGCATGTGTGTTTGGATGAGTGTGTGTATATGCCCTGGTACATATTATAGTTTCATGAACAGAGCACAGCCATGTACAGATCAGATTTTTATATGTAGTATTTATAGTTTAAAAATATATATTTATATATTTTTGCAATGGTTTTACAAAAATTTAATTGAATTGAAAGATTAAAAATCTGTTGCTTGTGAAATGAGTACAACGTATGTGAACCCAGTTAGCATTGAGAAGATAATTGGGACTCTTCGATCTGATTAGGGATGTCAGAAGATTCGATCTAAAAGTGGTCACAAAAACCCCGAGATTGAAAAGAAAAAATTCTGGGATCTTCAGTATTTGTATGTATCTACACAAACTTAATGGAATTCATATTTTAATTTTTTTTTTTTAAAGAATCTTCATTTCGAGTAGTTAGGGAGATATTTTTTTCATAGGATGTTTTTTCTAATTCATTAATGCTATTCACCAGAACGACACAGTTTCTTCCAAAAGATGGAACTTCAGCGATTAAATACCAACATCGCCGGCGTTTAAATAGCGTATCTTTGGTGAATAGTAGAAGGATCTTTCGGAATCGAAAATGCTACTTGGATACACGTCTGAATGTTAGTTGTATGAGTTATGTATGCATGCATGTATGATAAAGGTTACAAAATAATATTGTAAAACAAATATTTTTACATGAAAACTACATATATAATATACAAAAATAAAATATTTCTCTCATTCAATTTTCTAAAAATTTTAATACAACTAAAAAATTAAGTTTAAATACCAAAAAAACTAAAAGAAAAACAACAATCTATTGGGAGTATGAATGTATAAACTCGTATTTTTTTCGTAATTTGGACATTTATTGTGAAAAAGTGATTATAAATTTATTCTTTAAAGTTTTGTCCATCGTTAGCCACAACTTTTTCCCATCTTTCTGGTAGCATACGGATTCCGCGTCGAAAGAACTCCTCATCTTTTGAGGCTATCCACGAATCGACCCATTTTTTGAGTTCTTCGAAAGAACACAAGTGCTGTTCAGCCAGGCCATGTGTCATTGATCGGAACAAGTGGTAATCAGAAGGAGCAATGTCTGGAGAATACGGCGGGTGGGGTAGCACTTCCCATTTCAGCTTTTCCAAGTATGTTTTTACTTGCCTTGCAACATGCGGCCGAGCATTGTCGTGCTGAAGAATAACTTCGTCGTGTCTATTCTCATATTCTGGCCTCTTATCCTTTAATGCTTGGCTCAAACGTATCAATTGTAGACGGTAGCGGTCGCCAGTGATCGTTTCATTCGGTTTCAACAGCTCATAGTACACGACACCTTTCATATCTCACCAACTACACAGCATGAGCTTGGATCCATGGATGTTCGGCTTTGCCGTTGATGTTGATGCATGTCCGGGCGGTCCACTTTTCATCGCCAGTCACAATACGATGCAGAAAACCTTTTCTTTTCTGTCGTTCAATCAGCAGTTCACATGTGAGAAATCGTCGTTCGACGTTTCTCGGCTTCAATTCGCACGGCACCCAATTTCCTTGCTTTTGAATCATTCCCAATGCTTTTAATCATTTAGAAATGGTTGATTGATGAACTCCTAAAGATTCTGCAAGTTCTTGTTGCGATTGACATGAATCTTCTTCGAGTAATGCCTTCAATTCTTCATCTTCGAATGTTTTTGGGCCGCCTGAACGTTCCCTGTCTTCAACATCAAAATCACCACTTTTGAAACGAGCATACCACACCTGACACATTCTAACGTCTATAGCACAGTCAGGATAAGCTTCAGTGAGTAAACGATGTGCTTCAGTTGCGTTTTTCTTTAAATGGAAGAAGCAAATTAAAACTTCTTGCAAATGTTGTTTTGTTGGCACGAAATTCGACATTTTCAGCTATAGTAAAACACTTTTGTAAAATTATGAAAATTATGAAACAGATCAATTCTTATAGTATTTTTGGCGCTCTTCGAGATAGAATAGCTGTCAATGTCATACTGATTCCTGCTTTTAACTCACACTCAACATTCTTTAAAGAAAATGCACTTAATAACTACTTTTCAGTTATTGCTATTAAGAGTGATTGCTACTTTCAGTTAGTAAATCTGAAAAATTAAGTTAGAATTTCAAAGCAATTAACAAAAACGTTCAAGGAAACAACATTCTCACAAAAAAACTAATCAAAACAGCTATTTTTCAATTACTTCTACTAACAGTGATTGCTACTTTCAAATCACAACTAATAAAACTGCAAAAAATGTGTAGAAAGCACAAAAATATTATCAAATCCGATGTTGAAAACAATATTTCTTCCAAATAAATGAACCCAGCTGCTACTTTTGAATCACAGTGAAATCTAACTCACGGTTAACAAAACTGAAAAATTTATTTGGAATCTCATTTTGTTGGAAATAAAAACAATACTCCTACAACAGCAGCTACTTTCAGTAATAAAAAAATAGCTACTTGTCAATCACTGCTACTAATAGTGATTGAAAAGTAACTGTTAATAAGTAGATTATTAAATCATTTATAACTGAAACCGATTTCTAATTAACAGCTCATAGTTATTAGCTGGAAGACGACCTCGATAGTCTAGTGGATAGTGCACTAGACTTTCATCCAGAAGGTTGCGGGTTCGATTCCCGTCTTGGTCTAGTGGTTAATTCTCATAAACTTCTTATATTCACTATCGATATGAAGTGGATGAGAATTATAAGAATGTGTACAAGTACACACCTTGGTTGGTAATGGCTAAACCACCGAGCTGATAAAAAATTACCACACAGCCGTTCGGAATAGGCGTTAAACTGTAGGTCCTACCATCGGCACTGTGGTCTAGTGGCAGAGTGCCAGAATCTTATCTCTGGAGACCCGAGTTCGATTCTCGGCTTGGGTTTGTTTCTTATCTATCTTTCTTTCTCTCTGCCTTTCTTTCTTTCTTGGGGCCTTGGTACAATAGGTCTTATAGGGCGCAGTGCCTGACTTTCGAGTCGCCCTTCTTTCAAATAATAATATTAGCTGGAAAGTTAAATGTACAGCAAAAGTTTTTCACTCTGTTTTTCCAAAATCACAACGATTTGTGGTTCATGAAAATTTTACTGCTTAATTTAAAATAATTTTTTTTTTTCTTTTTTTTTTAAATCAAATTAAATTTATTCCGCTATATAAGAATCAGAAACTCATGAAGAATTGAGAATTTTACAACTTTGAAAATTTATTGAAATTAATCGGATCCAACCACAAAGCCGGTAAAATCGCAAAACTAGGTAGAGTAGAGAGGGTTAACATATTATTTTCTCCGATTATTGATGCAATAAAATCTTGTAGAAATTAGTGTAAATTTTATGACTACCAAGAAACTATCGATCCAGCTGAAGGATTCAAAAAGAATAAGTCTAGTTGTGGTGATTTTCCCTAAATTTTGGGTAAACTCCGATTTGAATTTAAGCAAGACATTTTACATACGAAAAGTTTCTACCGACTCAAGAAAAATGGTCGTGATTTCATGCTATAAGTAGAGCGGGGCGGGGTAGGTACTTAAACAAAATTCCATTTTCCAATCTTTAATCACTAAAAGGCTAATTTATAGTTTCGGTAGATGTGATCTTGTCAAAGCCCCAGCGAATTCAGTTAATCTGTTCTAATTCTTAGACGGAGTTGTAAGCAGTCTATAACTGCCTCTCGGAAAAAAAAAGATTTGTGAAAAATAACGTGTGATATTCAAAAAACAATGGATGCGTGCAAGGCACGCAAGAAATTTGATGTGTAAACAGTTAAACCAACTGAATGCCATATACATAAGCTCACATATGTACAGCCATTTATAGGGATTTGATGTATAATCTATATGCTTAGGTAAATAATTCAAATTAAAACAATTCTTTTATAAACTTAAAAATTTGTTAGATATCATTATCTTTTATATACATTTATGTAATATCCCAATTCACTATAAATTGCAAATGGCCTTTCATCAATGCAAATGCAAATTTTTGTTCCATATCGTATGTGGTTGTTGTTGTGATAACAGAAATATTTTGCATTTGCACCAAATCGTGAATAGGGCTGATATGTTGTAGCTGAATCATTTTTCTTTTACTCAATGCATCGGGCACGATATGCTCGCATATACGCAACTGCAATTGCATCTTTTTTTCCGCGCTTTAAGTTTTTCTTCTTGTCGATTTGAAATTTTATTAGATTTGAAAATTTTACATAACGTCGTATAGGTATATGAATTTGTACACACATACGCCAAATCAATTCTCAGGCGACGATAAATGCTTTCCGCATTTAACCTTAGAAAAGCAACAGGGGTGACCAGTCACTCCACTACTTTTTAAAAGCACCGCAAAGAGATTTGCCTTAACTGCATTTAATAAAAATAATAATCAATGTATTTACTTTGAAGTAAATAAGTGATTTTATAATAAATAAGTTTGATTTTTTCTGTTTAACATTTTTGCTATTTACATAGATAGATAGTGTTGCCTTTCTAAGGTTAATGTACAAAGCAAAATTTTTATAATGCCGTGGTTTGCTATCATTATTACTACAATTAGTTTATATATATATTGAAACCTAGATTCTTTATTATTATCATTTTGTATTGTTTTTATATTTTAAAAAATATTGAATTTTAATCCAATCTAACTAACCGAATTCAAAACCTATCAAACGCTTGTGTTTGCTACAGCGATTTCTCTGCTTGTATGGTATAGTCGATCTCCACACCTTTAACACCAACAAATAATTCTGCCACTAATAAATGTACACACACATTTTGTTTTCGTATGCACATATATGTGTGAGTAAATTGATCGAAACATAAACAAACAAACTCCGCTCGTATTTTAATTTCTCCCTCTCTTCTTCTCTTCTCTTTGTTGTTTAGAGTAGCACAGTCATGCTGCGCAGTAGTGCGAGCGAGAAGGGAACTGGACGTTACAGTTATCTTACATCTTACGATACAGTTATTGTTACATTTTACACATTTGAAATTTTGCCCATACCATGAGCTAAAATGTTTACACATCAAAAAAAGCAGAATAATCAGGAAAAATTGCCATTTCGCCCTGTAATTAAGAAATTTCATGAGATACTAAATATTAATTTATGGGTAAACTGCAAACATTACAGCCCAAAACTTGATTATTACAGTTTCAAAAAGGAAAATATGCAAAGTGACATGGAAAAAATTGAGTTAATAAAAAATACTGAATTATTATTGAAATATTCTATGATCGGCAATTAAAAATTACGGGGCAAACTGTAAAAACTTATGAAAATTATTATTATTTCATTGCTTTCATTTTTTAAATCACACATTTACTTTGTTTTATATGTCAAATATTTTTCAATAAAATAATAACTTTTAAACTGAATGGTTGGCACCTGGATTTGCTACTTTCTGTAATGAGACATTTTGGATTATTTATCTGGAACATTTTACTGGAAGCTAGTAAGATTAGGGATGTTTACACTATATTAAATGAAAGTTTTATTATTTTATTAGCAAAAGTCTTTAACATTGGATGTTCATTTCATAATTGTATAGAACAGTTTTCCAAAAACCATTGAAACTGAAACACCATCTCTTTTTGAATTACCCTAGAATCGTGAAGATAGCTAGTCGAGTTTTTTGCTTTTGATCAATGCGATTTGAAGCTATATATAGGGAAGAGAACAAAATATTCTATAACTCTTCAATTATTGCTTTTGATATCAAAAGTACATATTATTATGCGTAGTAAAAATTAAATTTTCAATTTGATAATTTACAAAATCACACTGTAAAAATTGATTTGAAACTCCAATAATTGTAACTGTATTGTGAAGTACAATGTGCTTATTAATTCGTAAATTTTATTGATTCATTCTGGATCGTAATCAATTATTACAGTTTTTCGTTTACTATCCGGGCAAGACAGGGAAAACTGTAATTATTATCAGAAATCCAATAAATTATTACAGAATATTTTTTTCCGTGCTTGTATCTACCCAGTTGTTCTGTCTTTCAAACTGGTATTATCAATAAATAATATTGGGAAGGTTGATTGAGATGAAAAGTGCCATTCTCTGCAGAATTAATAAAAAGCTAAGCCACTCCTTACTATTTAATGTTCTGACTTTTCGGAGTTAAGTCTACCATAGGATCTAATACGAAGTAATTCAACCGCTATAAGTTAGATGAAACATGTAATTTACTTTTAAAGCAAACCAATTTTAATTAAATTATGTCTTGTTAAAAAATGAGAACATTTTTCAATTACCCATTCACATTCAACTTCTATTTCAAGTGTATTCACATTTTTCCCATATTAGATCCATTTAATTCTTTCTGTACATGAATTAATGGATAACCAAATTCATTTACATTAAGGTCAACACAAAAAAAAAAAAAAAAAAAAAAAAAAACTTGAGCAAAAATCATTTACTAGTCGGTCACAATTTTAAAATCTATATTTACACATATACACAAATGCAGACTAGTGCAAGAGAAACATGCACACACACACACACTTATATACATATTAAGTACAATATTTGAGTTTCCCCGGTCCGGTACACATTCAAGTACTCGTATAGTAAATATTATATATGAAATGTGTTTAAAACCAAAAATACTAAATGAAATTTAATTTCCGGATTCAAATGGACATTTGCAATGAATGCACATTTACCTATACATACATACGTACATACATAAGTAACATTTCTGTAGGTAAGTAGAACTATAGCAAGGAACATTATTTGAATTGGGTATGGATGGACAAATGAAATGGAAAGACTTTAAATGCAATATATTCTTCACCTTAGTTTAGAGAGATTTGCAATATATTCAAATATATAAGTATATGTTTATAGTCGTTTAATTGTAATTTGTGGACGTTGTGATATTTATAGATGACTATGTACAGGGCAGGAACGGATTTAGAATTTTGAGGCCCTAGGGCCAATATTTTATGTGGGTTCCTGAAATTCCTAACATTTCTTAAATCTCACAAAAATAAAACTACAAAATAATTTTTGTGTTTTTTGAAGTGAAACTTCTTTTCTCTTGTCCTAAAGTAAAACCAACCGGATGTGACGTCGAGCGTAAGTTTGCAATGCGACATAATTTTGTCGGGCAATGTGTATGAATTCACGAGCAAACTATATAATAAACGATTCATAAATAGTTTTAATTCAATATAACATATTAATTACACACACACACACACGCCTATGGCGGAAATAATAATGTGTAGCGTCGCCATCTTAAAGTTTATGACAGTTATACATTTCACATACAGATAGCGCAAATGTCCAAGGAATTACATGAAGATGTCGCACACAAAAACAGTTCGCTACAATTGTCATCGACATTACCGGTACAGAGTTGCAATTTTTGTTCTGGCATTAATCCCAAAAAACAAAAATTAGTTGTGTATTAACAAACACAAGGCAGAAGTGAAATTTCTTATGAACTAAACGAAACACAAGCAAATGAAATTAAAAAACACAAGCCAATGAAGTAAAAAATTTAGCGATTGAAAAATTTCATTTGCTTGTTATTTGCTGGTGTTTCGTTTAGTTCACAAGAAGTTTCACTTCTGCCTTGTGTTCGTTAATACACAATTTAGTTTTTTTATATAATTATGCGGAGATGCTGGCTGGTTAAAACAATCCAACGAATGCCAGGCCGCATCGGTTTTCTGTTTACAGTTTAATCCTGCTCGGTGCATAAAATAGCATTGACGAGTAATAGTAGTAGACGAGTAGTAGTGTCTTCCCCTCCATGACGATTTCAGCTTCATTTGGCCTATATAAAGCATTTTTAAATAATGTAAATATGTATTAAAAATACCTGCCACTAGCTTGTTATCTTCTTATTTATAGGTTAAAATTTTGTGACTTTTGTTACGTTAGCACGAATTAAGAATACCGATTTAATAGGTTTCATTTAATCTGATGTAATAATTTATTTATTTTTAAGAATACAGCACTCACACACTTTAACGTCCATTGTACTATATCCTGTATTCCCTTTTGCTATTTTTTAAATCTACCAGATTTATTAATAAATTTTAGCAGATCCTGCGGTGTTAGAGAGCTCAGGTGTTCGTCTCCCAACACTCCAGTACCAAATATGCTTACTCTTATCTGGCAGAAAGCGGGGCAGACACTAAGAAAGTGGTCCGCCGTCTCTTCACATTCTGCCTCCAAACCACAGGAAGCACAAAAGGCACTAGCTCCCAGGCTAATCATATGCAATTGTTTGGCCCAAGAGAAATGAGCTGTATATAATTCCACCAGCTGCCTGCAGCTTTTTCTGTTAAGAGATAACAGAAAGTCTGTTAGACGCTTCGAGATAACAGGTAACATAGTCTTTGTCTGTCTAAAGCCCCTCAGGTCCTCCCATTTACGATTGTGGGTCAAGTCGACCCACTCATTAATGGCGGTCTTGATGGCTGTAGACGACAAAAAGAGAGTACAGGTTCTGGGCCCAGGAAACCAGTTTCCGAACCCTTTCTGGCCACAAGGTCAGCCGATTCATTTCCTGAAATTCCTGAGTGTCCAGGAACCCATATCAACAGCTGATTTTCCAACACAATCAAGCCTGGATTTACAATGCATAACCAGTTTAGATGTGGTTAGAGGACTAAGCAAGGACTTAAGCGCAGTCTGACTATCACTAAATACACAGATACTCCTTTCTCTCCAACCATTATCAATAACATGGTCCATTGCCTTGATGATTGCAAAAATTTCTGCTTGAAAAACAGAAGTATACCACCCAAGGGAGAAGTGAAGTTTCACTCCATTATTTTTAATAAAGACCCCAGAACCCGAACCGAATTCTGTTCTGGAGCCGTCAGTGAAAATACGCTTACAATCAACAATTTATTACTTTTGTCAGCAAAGTAAAGTGGGTTTTCAATAGGTGGTCCCGAATTTTGACAGATTATTGCTCTGACTTTTAAGGTGGTAGTACCGTCATTCTACGAGGTTTGTAGTCTGTTATAGTCACCATTTTACCATGGAGCGCTACACCATTCAACAACGCCTTGAAATTGTTAAAAAACTTTATAAAAATTCGTGTCCTGTTCGCCAAACTTTTCGCGAGCTATGAAATATTCGTCCAACCGAGCAATCAATTTAAACGGTTCGGTTGCCGATTGAGTTGCCCCTGTACGACGCTGAAACACGCGGTCAAGCGAGAATATTTCTGTTGTTGCTGAGTGTATGACTTAAGACCCAAACCTCTCGATTCCTCGTCTTGCACAAGAAGTTGACCTTTCCGTGACCTCAACTTGGCGAATTTCGCGAAAAGACTTACGCATGCATCTATATAAGACACAATTGACACAGGAACTGAAGTCCGAAGACCAACAAGCTGGTCGTACGTTCGCTGATTGTGCTCTGGAGCAGTTAGAAACGGATTCAAATATAAGCAAAAAAATCATATTTACATTGCATTGGTGGATACCCTCAACTGGTGAAGGCCCACGCACAACGGCTCCTTGATAAATATATAGAAAAGTTGCGGTATGTTACAAATATATGCAGGTAATCACCAAGAAAGTGATGCATATGACTATTCCAACATAATAGTTTTATGCTTAACAAAAAAAGCAGCAACCGAATCTTGACTCGGGCCAGATACAGCTCAATAGAGTAATTCTTCATGTTCTGGTTTAGAAAATTGATATTTTCGTTAGTAATAAACAAATGACTCGTTCTGCATGCAATTTCTTAACCCCAATCATATGGCTCCGTGTAAATTAGCCCCAAAAAATTTGTGTTAAAAGTAAAAAAGAAAGATTGATGTGAATTGGATTTATATTTCTGAAGTTGACGCCTTTCTTCATATTTAATTTTGGGCTCATATTTCATTATGAAATGTGGCGCCAAAATTATTTTTCAAATCTTACGGGACAAGCAAAAAAAATTTGATATTTATAGTAGATACTATTTCCAGAAATTGCAATTAAACTCACAAATCGTAAGTTTTCGGTGTATATCTCCAAAAATCTCAGTGCAGATGAAAATGAGCAAGCTTTATTGTAATCCATCAAAAGTTCGATATTGAAAAAATTTGTGTTCAGGCTTTAATAAATAAAAAAAAAGTTTAAAAAACCTAAAAAAAATGGGGTACAGTTCAAATACGATTCAAATTATTTAACAACAGTTTTAGCTTTTAGATATTTTCAATCCAAATTAAATTATACCCAAACGTTTGGGTTTTTAGAATTTAAAGAAATACATAATAGTAAAAAAATACGAGAGAATTCTTTTAAAAGCTATAGTTAAAAATATTCAAGGTCTAGAGAATTGGTTTAATTTTTCAGTCACAAAGAAATTATTCATTCTACGAATTAAGTCTACACTTTACTTTACACAATCGTATATCTCACAAGTTTTTCTTTCCTCTCTATTGCTACTCCGTTCCTCTTCCCTCTCGCTCATTTTTATCTTCTCTCTCTAGTAAGAAAATGTTCAATCCAATTTAGCTAGGTCGATCTTTACATTTATCTGCTTCCTGTACATATGTAAGCTATGTAAGTAGATAGTTACATAGTTGAGTCTTCGGTTGAATATAAACACAAATCTCTATTAGTTTAATTTTCAAAGATTATCATGTTATACAAACCATGAAAATTTTTAAAGTACATGCATACATGGAATTTATGTTTGTATATAAAAGTTTTAACCTGAATAAAATTTGAATAAAAGTTTATGGCACTCAATTTTATGAACAATGAAATTAACCTATGTACACTCAAATAAGCCAAGCACACACACACACACACACGCACACAAACATACACATAAAGAACTACATAACAAAAACAACAAATAACGAGTTGCAAGCAGAGAGATTAAAAGCATCGAGTTTCTAGGTGTACTCATCATATGCAAAGAAATACACTGTAAGAAAATACGAGTAATCGTACAATTTATAGAAAATTATGAAATTAATTAAAAACCTCTTATAATACTTTGTTCCACTGAGCCGAAATTGCGTAGTTTCGATCATTTCAATGGTTTCGACTGAAACTGAGGTGAAATGCTCGATTTCAGCATATAGTTTCATAGAAACTGCATTCGAAACCGAGCGAAAATCTAATGCAACTCTGAATGCGTTCACTGAAATGAATATTGAAATGAATTTTGCTCTCACATTTTTATTCTGACACTTGGTTAATATGGAAAAACGAAAATATAAAAAAAGAAATTTGTGGTTTGCGGGGGAAGAATAGCTCATAGTCGAGGTATGGGCAGAAAAGGTGAAGAAGCTGCATAGGGCCATAGGTTGAAGTAAAACAAGATATAGAAATATATCGTTTATCATTTTGATTGTCTTCGTTTTCATATTTATTCAATATTAGCCGCCGGCATTTTACAACAAGAAATAAACAAAGAACTGTCAAACGAAACCATAATCGAAATCAGCTTCACAATGTAAACGATTGCAGTTTCGCTCCGAAACATTGACCAAACTATGCAATTTCAGCTGAGTGGGAACAAATTATTACTAAATAAAAAGTTGTGTTGGGTGGGACTCACAAAGGGGGTGTGGCAGCTTCCACATAACCTGAATTTTCATTACGGGATATCTTAGGAGCCATTTCTGGTATGTTACTAATAAATAGTATGGAACTATTATTTCTCAATACTGGATTTCGAAAAATTCTTTTAGTTTTTTTTTTGGATTAGTGGGCTCACTTTTATTCTCTACTACTATTTTTACTACTTTTTCACTTCTTTTTTCTAAAATTTTTTCTTATTCCCTACTACGTTTTTACTTCTTTTTTTCGTAATTTTTTTAAAAAATTTTTTTTACAATTTCCACTACTATTTTCTAATATTTTTGTTACCACTATTTTTATACTACAATTTTCTACTATTGCTTAGTGTTTTTTCTACTACTATTTTATAGTACTTTTTCATAATTTTTATTTATATATTTTGCTATTTCTTTAGTACTTTTTCTGCTACGTTTTTTACTACCATTACCACTTTTTGACAACAATTGCCAACACTATTTTCAATTCCTTTTACTACTATATTTTCCACTACTATTGCGTACTACTTTTTTCTACTACTTTTTCACTTCTTTTTTACTACAATTTCTTCTTATTTTCCACTACGTTCTTACTACTTTTTTCTATTAATTTTTAATACGTTTTTTTTTACTATTTCTACTATTTTTTAAATTTTTTTCCAGGACTATTTTTTCTACTACTATTTTCTGTTCCTTTTTTACTACTATGTTTTACTATTCCTCTACTACTTTTTCTGATACTTTTTTTACTACCATTTCTAACACTTTTTTACAACAATTTCTAATACTATTTTCTATTTCTTTTACTACTATATTTTCCACTACTATCTCTACTACTATTTTCTACTAATTTTTCTCTATTTCTAACACTTTTTTACAACAATTTCTAATATTATTTTCTATTCCTTTTACTACTATATTTTCCACTACTATCTCTACTACTATTTTCTACTAATTTTTCACTTCTTTTTTTCCACAATTTCTTCTTATTTTCTACTACGTTCTTACTACTTTTTTCTACTATTTTTTAATATATTTTTTAACATTTTCTACTGCTTTTTCTACTACTATTTTCTACTATTTTTTTTTACTACTTTTTCACTGCTTTTTTACTATTTTTTACTATTTTTCTACAACTTGTTTTTACTACTATTTTATTACTATATTTTAATATTTATTTATTTATTTCTACTACCTTTTCTGCTACTTTTTTTTGCTATCATTTCTACCACTTTTTTAAAACAATTTCTAATACTAATTTTCTATTCCTTTTACAACTACGTTTTCCACTACTACTTCTATTATTATTTTCTACTACTTTTGTCTACAATATTCATTATTATTTTCTACTACTTTTTCCATTCCTTTTTCTACTATCATTTCTGCTACTTTATGAAATATCTCAAGAACCTGCCTAGCTATGTTAAAATCCGTTTGGAGGCGGTGTAACAAATTCTATTACAAATCCTATATTTATAATAAATAGCAAATAATTCCAAATTTTTAAATAATTTTTGAGATATTCAATTCTAAATATTCTCTGTTTCTCAATCTACAGTTCTGCGAGTTAAATCCTTTTAAAAATGTCAATTTTGATGCCTTATTTTTAAATATATATTCGTTAAATATATAAAAAATTTTCTAGTGTATCTTGTATATTGTGTTTGTACTTGCACCTGTACGTTTATAATTTGATTGTCATAAGGACACAGGAGTCTTATAATCTTCAACTAATAGAAGAAGCTACTGCTAGTTTTGTTGGTGTTGTTGTTGTTGCTATTGCTGATGTAGCGCACTCAACACACACCGCCACAATGGTTACTTCTATAATTCATTTTAATGAAAGAAACAATTTCTCCATTGAGGAAACTTGAAGCTTGATTCAGAGGTTTCTTTTTAATACTTTCAAACTACAGCTTGCAGCAAGAACAGAGCAGCCAGCCAGCCAGCCATCCCAACAATCAACAACCAACTCTAACGATATCTTAAACCTATATATAATTTTACAGGAAACCGTTGTCGCCGCCGCAGTCGCGCACGTAAAAAGAGTGAAAAAAAGAGAAAATTAAACTTTTTACCTTTTTAAATTGTTTAAAAAAATATACATAAAGGCATATTAAACCCTTAACGCAAACCATTGAGGAATTATGTAACTATATAAGGGTAAACATGATGCCTATGAGTTTACATACTTACATACCTGTAGGTACATATGTATGGGTGAGTATATGTAAGTGTGTTTAATATTTGAAGCTTGAAGTTTTATAGCATAGTTTTATTATTATTATGGTTAATAACCGTTCGTTCGTTGTTAGTGTATGAATAGGTGAAGTAGAGCAGGCATGAAGGCAAGCAAGCAGGCAGGCAGGCAGGCAGGCAGTCATTGCTGTGTTAGGGTTAAGTGCGCCTGAGCTTTGGTACTTTGACGATGGTGTACATTTACGTTGAAATGAGCGTATAATATTTAAGAACAACAATAACAAAAACAAGAAAAACATCAACAGCAGCATTAAACGCAATTTTGTATATGTTTAACAATTACGTTCCATTTTTTTTTTTTTTTTTATTTCAACAAAGTTTGCTTAAGAAATCTGGAAAAATTTTTGTAGCGGAAAATTTGAACTTTAATGATTTTGTTTCTTCTATTTTTTTTCCTTTTTTTTTTACTATACATAGTTGTTTTTTTTTTTCATTTTTTTTAAATAAAAATGCATTTGGGATGCCATACAGAAAGCAAGCAGCATTCACAGTCAGTGTAAGTAAGTATGCAACAATTTTTTTTTTTTTGTTACGGACGACGAGCAAAAAGTGTATGAGGAAAAAGAGAGAGGAATGCAAGACGCACGTGAGGCTACCTGTACCTAGTTTTATAAAGCGCAAGTAACGCGTACGAGGGGAACTTATGGTAGAGTAAGTAAAGTAAAGTAAAGTAAAGTAATACATTTTACATAAATTAAATTTTAAATTGAGATTTTCACTATTATTACGATACAATGTTGCAGCAGCAGCTTGCTTCCTTTTTCCTTTTCCTCCCCTCTCTCCCCCAATTTTACTCAACTCAATTTTGTTACGAGCCATTTCTATATTATTGCACGAAATTGTGTCATATGCGAAATATTTCAACATATATTGCAAACTTCTTCCGTCAGTCATTTTGTGTTTTTTTTTTATTTTATTTTTTTTTTGCAAATTCTTTTTGGTGGAAATTTTCAAATATGTCTTCCGCAGTATAAGAAAATGTCGCTGGCTTTATATTCATGAAGAATATTATAAATGTGCGATTGTAAGTAGCCTCCCTCATATTTAGGAACACTCGAAAAAATTTACTGTATTTTAAATAGGTCACCCTTATTTCATAATGCAGCGTGAATTTTTGTATTCTTAACACATTAAATGTGTAAAATTCTTAGTTCAGTATTTTTTACACATTATATGGAAATTATTATGTTTAGAAAAACTGCTGGAATCAAATAAGAATGCAACCCTTTCACATCTTCACTTCGCAATTATTCTGGATAAAGATATGGCTAGCGCATGCTACGAAAGGATAGGTATATCGAGGAGCCCCACCCATCAGCTCGAGGACTTGAGCTTTGCAGACGATATATGCCTGTTCTCGCACAATCTCAGTGCCGTGCAAGCGAAATCCAATCACTTGATCAGAGAAGCTCGTCATGTTGGACTCGAGATCAACATCAAGAAGACCAAGGGCCATGAGAATCAACGACGTCAGCACTGAACAAATAACAATGGAAAGTCAGCTTGTTGGAAAGGTGGAAAAATTCTGCTGCCCAGTCAGCAAGATGACCATAATAGAGGAAGATGTCAACAACAGATTCATCAAAGCCAGAGCTGCGTGTGGACGATTACAGCCAGTATGGAAAAGCTTATAAGTTTTCAGAAGAATAGAAATCCCTCGGTATATTCAACGCTGATATATGGAAATCAAACTTGATTAATATAGCATAACATCACCCAGAAATTACAAGCGTTCGTTAACGAATATTTGCAGATCATAAATAGAATATTCTGGCAAGTAATAAATGATGATCATTGAAATCTAGCCAGCGAAGAACCAATAACAACTCAAGTAAAGAGACGAAAATAGAGATGGATAGGATATTACTTGAGAAAGCTAGCCAACATCATCACGAAAATGGCGCCTGACTGGAACCCACAAGGAAACAGACACCGTGGGCGACCAAAAATTATTATTAGTTCGGAGATTAGCCGAATCAGACCCAGACGGATCCCTTTTCGTCCCCTACCGCCTGATTCTTCTACTATAAGCACTCGTAAACGTGAATGCTCCGAGTATTGGCATCTGCGTCAACGCAAGCATATCCTTACACGCCAGGTGACCAATCTCAAATTTATCAACGTATCGATTACCTAAGACTATCAACCTTCTGCTCGCCATCGCTGGGTATTGGCACAAGAAGTACGCCGATGTGTCCAGCTCCTCCAGGCTCAACCTACAGGTGCCATCCTCAACAAGTTTCATCTTCTTGAGGTGATACCTGAAGGGACCGTGACCCGGTTTAGTCCGACGACTTTGGCTGACTCACTGCACGACCACTTCACGGCCATCTTTGCCTGTCTGCAGTCAATGGCCTCCTCCCGTTTTCACGATGGTTTAACAGGCCTTCCACCAATCTGTCACCAATGACGATCCATGGTTCTGGTCCACAAAATTCATCTGTTGAACCTTTTTTAGCCAAAAGATCAGCAGTTTCATTTTGCTCTATGCCTGAATTTTTCCTTACCCACATCAGTGTAAGCTCGTTTACACGAGAGCACTCATTGAGTTTTTGGGCACACTCCATGGCCAACTAACAAGATGTAACAGTGTGTACATCTTGGCAAAAACCGCTGCACAAAAAAAAATTAGTTAGAAATGCCTTGTAGAAGCCCTAAGCACCCAAGAGGAGTTGAAGGAAAAATAAAATAATGGAGAAATAGTTACCTACCGCTAGCTCTTAAAGCTCCACTAACCTTTGATTTGATTTGAACCTTATGTCAACCGGATCCCTTGACAGAACTTCCCTGGGATACATTATTAACTCACATTTTATTTACATTATTAAACGAATAAATTAGATTAATCAGATGTCGTCGTTAATCTTGGCTCGCTGGCTCTTGCTCTTGTGATAGTTACCTTTTGAAGACTGGAGCTCTCTTTTTGATAGGTTCGCGTTCAGTAACGAAATTCTAAGCCCGTTTGAGTCTCTCAGCTCATGCTCCTTCAGACCAGATGAATGACTTCAATTGCTTTCGCAATCCTGCTATTGCTACTAAAAGCCGAAGAGCCGCTGGTGGTCCCTTCTAAAGCTTTGGTAGCAAATTTGTAAGTCGTCGGGGAGGTGTCATGCTCTTCTGACTCCATACGATGGCCTAAGAGATCGTGAAAGGCGACTAAGCTCTAGGTAATCTAGGTGATTGTATCATTCTTATTCTAAGTGATTTGGTCGTTTGGGGCCGCCACCATTTTTGTGATGATGGCGTTTTTAAGTTAGATTAGGTTAGGTTAGGTTAGGTTAGGTTAGATTAGATTAGGTTAGGTTAGGTTTATCACAGATTACTTCAAACATAGAGTGCTTCTTTATGACACGGACGACGGCGTGAAGCAGTACGAGGTCACAGGAGGTGTACCACAGGGCTCCGTTCTCGGTCCCACATTGTAGGACGCAATGTACGACGGAATTTTCAAAGTTGATCTTCCCGAAGATGCCACACTCGTCGGATATGCCGACGACATAGCTATGGTAGTAGTCGCCAAACATCTGGACTTACTACAGGCTAGATGCAACGATGCAATTGCAAGGGTGAGAAGATGGTTAAATAGCTCAAGACTGGAGTTGGCAGCCCAAAAAACGGAGTTAGTGCTATTGAGCACAAGAAAACAGCGCGAAGAGCTGGTAATCACAGTTGGAGATCATTGCATCACCTCACAGCCACACCTTAAGTACTTAGGGGTACTCATCGACACAAGGATGACATTTAAGGAGCACTTAGCAGCCGTCAGTGGTAAAGCGGCTAGAATAAACGGCGCGCTAACGCGCATTATGTGGAATATCGGAGGCCCACGGGAGGGCAGGCGTCAGCTGCTTTCAATGGTGACCAGCTCCGTTATACTGTATGCAGCACCCATCTGGGCGAACGCAAAGAAGACACATTTGAAGGGCATTCGCTCGATTTATAGGCTCAGTGCACTGAGGTTTGCCAGCGCCTATCGTACGGTGTCGGACGACGCCATTTGCGTCATAGCAAGAAAATCTATGAAGATTTCCACCTGCCAACGTACAAAAAAAAAAAAAAAGGTTAGGTTAGGTTAGGTTAGGTAAGGTAAGGTTAGGTTAGGTTAGGTTAGGTTAGGTTAGGTTAGGTTAGATTAGGTTAGGTTAGGTTAGGTTAAATTAGATTGGATTAGGTTATGCTAGTTTAAGTGGCTGTCTATTAGGATATACTTAGGCCAAATTCGGCCGTTTTTTTACCACGTGGGTGTTACATCCACCCTCTTTAGAACAGAACCAGATTAATCGAACCAATTAGACTTTGTTATATGTGTATTTAAGTATATCCCTAGTTGAACCTAAGTCAGACAGGTCTCAGCCAAGGCGCGAAAGAAGTATAGGTAATTTGAAATTGCTTCCTCCTTTTCTTCATCTTTACAACTTCTGCAGTAGTCAGAATTTGGAATGTTCTACAAATGATTCAGATTAAGGATTGACAGAATTTTACCTGATAGCCCAGTTGTTTGCGACTTGTTTCCCAAGGAGGTCAATTGGAGTTAAGTAGAGAATGGTATTCATGGCTAAGCAAGTGGTTATTCTTAAGGGACTTGTTATCAAGAATGATGCCGTTCATTGAATCTTGCCCAATACCTTTTTGTGGACTTCTTTTTGAAGAGCTGTCCACCAGACTATTCCACCATAAAATAGAATTTGTTTTATGTCTTTGCCCACTGTATAAAACCCGTGAATGAGTCGAGATTCCAAGCCTCATTTTTTGCCTACTGCTTTTCTAACCGGTGAGAGTTGTTGTTGCAGTTTTTTAATCTCCCTTTCATCGGCAGCTGGGCGTGGATTTATCATCTTCACCTATGAACAAAGGTTCATCTACGGACAAAATCTGCCGAGGGTCTAGGGACTAAAGTTCGTCTAGGGATGAAATTCGTTTATGAACCAAACTCACCTTTAGACAAAATTCATCTATCTATGAATGAAATTCTCCAATAGATAAAATTTGCCAGGGGACAAGTTCTAAGGAAAAAATTTATTCATGGATGAAATCCATACATGAAAACACATCATGTATGGAGAGTTCTTCTCTGAACAAATTTCGGTTAGGCATATTTTTCTATGAACAAAATTTACCGAGGAACTAAGTACGGTTTGGGGAAAAAATCATATATGGGCAAAACTTAACTAAGGACAAATAAAAAAAAAAGGGAAAAGGAGGAGAGATATGATTTTATCTCTTTTATTGTAAAACATTTGAAATATGTAACTTTACACCTTAAATTGGTATTTCGCACTTGAAAAATCCCTAAAAAAAAACTTACAATATTTTTAATGTTATTTTTACGCATTTTTGAGCTTTCATTTTTTAGAGTGAACTTCCGCTACTACAGCTACCGCTTGATTCTCTCCACTGCAAAATGCGTTTCTTTTTTGTAGTTGTTGTTGTAGGAGATTCGCCGCTGTATATATATTTGCTGAGATATCAATTTATTTTTGTGTGTGTGTGGCTTGTGTGTCTATTGTGTTATTCTGTATTTCATAAATATTTAAATTTTCGCTTTCAGTATTTTTCTTATTTGACATTTATCGATTTACTCCTTTTATGTGATGACGACGACGACGACGACGACTACTTTATTTTATTCTACTGCGTTTTATTTTTATTATATTCATTTCTTTACTTATATATAAAAGTAAGTACATAAATTTAGAAGTGTAGCTGTGTATAGATATGCAAAATATATTGAAGAAAATTTTGACATTGGCTGTCATGCAAGCGCAATTTTGACATTATTGCAATATATTTATGTGTGAATGTGTATTGATTAAGTGTTCTGTCTTGTTTATCTAAAGTATTTTTTGAATGTAAATAATACTAAAATATCTTTAAAAAAAATAAATACATAACGATTTTGTATTCATTTATTTAAGTATCATAAATCATAAAAATATATACTACATGAAACTAAAAAGCAAAAGGAAAGTATTAGTTTTCTATCACTTCAAATCCAGGAGAGATATGGGATGAATTAGTTTGTTACTGGATCGAAAAATATTGTGGGCATGATTCACATAGCTCAAAGTGATTGAAAAGACTTAACTTGTTCACCGCGACAGGCCAATTTTTAAAACTCTCGAGGGTTAAGGTTTAAAATTAAGTTTTGCTCAAACAATTTATTAAAAACCCAGAAAAAAACATGAATATATTAAGCTAGCTTAATTTAATTGTATACTAAGGTTATTATGTTCATGCACGTGTTAAGATTACATTTTTGTAATTATTTTCTTCCTTCAATATTGCCTTTTTGAATGAGTATGTAGAATGTAAAAAGATCACAACGATTTTCTTCAAAGTTATTGTAGATTAATAAAAGCAAAAAAATACTGAATAAAAATATTCAACAAAAATTCTCATTGGCAAGTTCCTACACAAAGCAAAGCTAAATTAAGCAAAGACCTGAACCAGAATTCATAAAAACTCAATGTTATTCATTTAAAGAGCGACTCACTTTGTTTCCTCATTTCTGAATAAAAAAAAACTAATGAGCGCTCTCTCATTAAATGTTCTGATTGAATTGAACTCGTTCTTTCGTTCTTTCTCTCAGAGCGCGTAAAGGCGTCCGTTGTGTACGTGAGACAGGGATGCCAACTCATTTTTTCTCTGTCCCCGTTAACCCTCGAGAAATTCCCCGATTTTCGATCGAATTCCCCGAATTGGTATAATTTTATATTATAACAGCGCTACACGCACTTTCCACATAAATGTTTTACAAAAACGAAATTGACCTCAGTGAGTGTTATTTTAAGGGTACCTTGAACTTTCTCGGTACAAAACTTTACAAATTTTTATGTGACTGGTAGATTAATAGAAACGTACTTTCTGTCTCCGGAATTCTTAATATATAAGCTTCAGCCCACTTTGGATATTAAAGCTCTCAAAGGAGAAGACATGGGATTTCTTTTGGCTCAAATGAAAAATGGTAAAAACTTTGTTTTGAGAAAAACGGGTTTTGACTATCGGTTTTTAACATATAAAATATACTTCATTTTCTTTATGATGGCTGACCGTAATTTGTAAGTTTACAGATTAGTCAGCAATGATTAAGAGCTAAACGAAGGCAAAGCTAAGCCTTTCTGAACGGGCGAAAGGGAAGTCGAAGAGCCGCGCGACTGTTTTAGCCTGACTGGCACTCGCCGCTATAATCGTCTGTATCTACGAAAGCACTCTGCGTTTTCTGAAATTTTTACAAAATACTTTCGAAATATTGTATAATACTTTCAAATAATAAATTCAAATTTCGCCAAACCAATAAATTGCAGGGCCTGCTTAAGAAAAGATGAAGATTTTAAGACCCAAAATATGAAATATTTCATACGTTTTATATTACATAAAATTTGACAAAAAATATTCTACAGACTTTAATTACTAAAAGCTGAAATACTTCAAATTCCCCGCAAAAAACCGCTCATTCCCCGATTCCCCGCGCCAAGTAAAGTTCCCCTCAAATCGGGAAATTCCCCGCAAGCTGGCATCGCTGACGTGAAAGCGAAGTATACAACTGACATGAAAGAATTGAAGTAGAGAGAGACGACACAATGCAAACGTTGGCAACGGATATACAATCATACACATCATACACAAAATTAATCAGCAGATGGCTGCCACACTCTCAACTCTCTCTCAACGTACAGCAATTTTTTTTAAGGGGACACTTCAATTTAGAATTGGAAAAAAGTTGACTTTTTGGGGAATTTTTTTTAAGAAACTATTGATATATTATTACGAAATTGCATAGATATGTTATAAATATCTTACTGAAGAAAAAACAAAAATATTTTGTTGACCATTTTTAATACAAGATGGTAGTGGTAAAGGGCATCTCCAAAAAAGTTAATTTTTAGTGACGGAATGGATTCTGCGCTTCCTAATAAAGATGAAGATAGAATTTTAAAAGGATTTTATTCCTTTTTATTCCTAAAAAAAATTAAACTGAAACTTTCCCCACCCCCTTTTTTTAGGGTCTTTTTTCTAAAAATAAATCCCATATTTTTAATTGGAATCAGTTCAGTAGAACTCGAGATATCAGTCCTACCAGTTCAAAAAACATCATTTTGAGAAAAACGTTTTTAAAGTGTTTTTTTAAATAACTATTTACGTTTAAAAATTAAGGAAATTATTTTCTTTGTGCAACTTACTTTTAGTTAGCTATCCCAGGTGCATATTGAAGGTCTTTAAGTTCGGTCAAATTCTTTAGATGCTCTGATTGGGCCGTTTTTGTTGTTGTACGTGCTCCTTCTGTTGGCTTGAGCTATACAAGTTTCGTCGGTTTTCAACGTCCCAAAACGTGTTTTTTTTTAGATCCTGAAAGAAAGAAATATGCTGATTACGAATCGGATGTCAGTTTTTCAAAATTCAAAATGGCGAAAGATTTTTTAAAAATTGGTCTGATTAACTTTGTCTGAGGGTTTTCGAGGTCGCTGATTACGAATTTGGCATCAAATTTTGAAAATGTAAAATGGTAGATAAAATATGGCGAATGATCGGTTTCGCTTGAAACTCGTTATTAGGTGATTACAAATTTAATGTTAGACAAATTTAATGTAACCTCTCTTTCTAAGGCTGCGGTAGACTCAACGGCCTTCACTGGTTCTTAGTTATAAAATTTATACATTACAGGGGAACCTTAACTTTTATAACTTAGACACACTATTGTCTTTTTATACTTCTTTAATTCACAAATATTTAGTTCTCACAATTTTCTGCACTGAGTTGTGGCGCTGCTGTTCTGATAACGATGCCGGACAGGGCGAGGCAAGCGTGTAGAGCATGCAGCGGGTGATTTCGTCACGTAGAGTACGTCCTTGCTAAAACGCGGGCATTTAAAAAGTGCGCGTTCTCCCCTTCCTCTGTGTATCTCGGGCAAAACGGGTCTTCTTCTCCGATGTTCAACCTATACAGGTACTGCTTTCCGGCGCCTGCCCTCGCGCTGGCCTCCTATGTTCGGCATAATGCGTGCTAACGGACTGTTTATTCGTGTTGCTTTTTCATCAGCATCTTTCAGATAATCCTTAAACGTCAAGACAGTTCAACTCGTTCCGTCGTCTACTTACCAGTCACGTAGCGTAAAGTGCTGTGAACACCGCTCCGAAACGTCACATGTCGCTCTGCCTGATGTCCACTCTCTGTTCGATTGCGTTAGAATACGTGAACATTTACTTGCCTATTTGTATTCAACCACTCGGGCTTGCTTAATCTCTGCCTTACTTTCCGCTTTGATATTTCGCTGAAGACTGACTGAGACTACCAGAAAAAAGAGACTGAACTCTGTTGTGCACGTCTTTTATATCTGTAGTTCTTTTTTGCTATTTCCACTTGACGTCATCGGTACTGGAAATGTATGGTGTTGTTGTTTTGTTGCTTCATTGCCATTGGTTGTTTCTGATGATCTTGGTTTTCTTGTTCGCTGTTGCTTAGTGTGATGATTTCTGTTGTTCTCTTGTTCACTGTTGTTTCTGCTATCCCAGTGGGAAGAACGCTGGGCCGTCCCCATTTTAATATCCCTGTGTGGTACAATTTGGTTGACATAAAATTAAAATTATACCGTCGTCAAATGAAATGAAAACATCAATCCAACGAGCGCTCTTTTAAAAGACTCAACATACCAACAAACGAACGAGTCAAACATTTAAAAAGCTTGTTTTGAAATGATATGCTCACATAAAAGAGCACTCAAAACAGTAAGAGTGAATTTTGATTGATTTACGTACTCTGCTATGAATTAAACTTAGTTGATACAGAATAATCGAAAAGCTGAACTTTTTTGGTGTAGCGTTAGCGATAAAAAAAAATAATTTTGGGCACGCATGTAGGACTAATTCTTATACCTAAAACTCCTCATGGATCTGCTAGTAGTGTCAAACAGTTATTCAATTACAAGTTATTCAAAAGCAAAGAGTGCAGTAGATTTTCGCTACTCTAATCATAAATTCTTACTCTCGTTTACTCTATAATTTAAAATTTCCCTACTCTAATTCTGAGTATTTTATTTGTGCAACATCTCGATTTTCCATGGTGAATGAAATTATTCAGCTATATAAAGTAAATAGCTTAAATTTCTCCATTTTCCTAATCTTCTGTGTTTATACTCGTTAGCCTTCCAAGCAAGCGAATTCTAAACCAGTTTAATTTTTTCCAGTGAATAGCGAGAGACAGCAGCTATTTCCATTCATAGCGTTATCATCAGGTTCATCATCATCATAATTTTCACTGTCGTCATTGTATAGTGTAATTGGAAATTGAAAACTGGACTACATCATTTCCATATTGTTCTCATCATTGACGTTGTCGTTCACGTCGTCATCATCTTCGTCATCGTTCACATTAACGTTATTGTCTTTATCATCATCATCATCATCATCATCTATGATGACGGTTGCTATTGTTGCAAATTTTAACCATCATTGAAGGAGGCAGCAAATGCAAAACCTTGAATTCTGTATGCATTTTTTATGTGTGTGCGTGTGTGTGGAAGCGTTTGCTGCTTGTGATCATATATCAAAATGGGAGTTTGGCAGCAGTTGGTATCTTTCCCAGAAATGCATTATTGTTCATTATACCATCGTGTAGGCATGTACATATGTAAGTTTGTATCTGTGTGTGAATTTTCACACTTGATACTCTGAATCTTTACATTAATGTAGAGCAACCATAATTTTCAACGTCCCTGTATTGGAATACAGACCATACAAAATTTCTGGAATTCCTACTTATCATGCCGGTAAATATCTTTATTGTGTTTCAATTTGGTTATATTCTATTGTTACATTAATTGGTAATTGACATGTAATGTGCAATTGAATCCATTGTATATGATGAAAGTGTGCCATACTAAAAGAGGAAGTGTGGTCTGCTGGATAGATGCACATGCAATGAATTAAAAAAATCTTTACGTAATTAATTTCGATGGATTTTCGAGGTATCAACTTACAGATATATATGTATGTTGTTTGTATTTAAAGAAAATAGCTAGTGAACCGAGTAGATTAATTAAAATTACTATATTATTCATAATTTTATATATCTACTTGATTGAAAAAAGAAATAATTACTAAACTGTTTTTATTTTTGCCAAGACAATAAGCTCCCAACATTACCAAGTAAGTACTAAGTTGTAGCCAAATAGTTTACATGTTTGAAAGAATTTGAAACTTCTTCTCGTAGACTTGTGCAATTATAGCATTCTAGGGTTAAGTGTACTCTATCTTTCCTATGTTTACAATGTAAAGAAAATACGCATACAGAGTCATAATTAGCATCATCTGTAGACTTAATCTCTCATTCTCTTTCTCTCTATGTTCGAAATGTAAACCAAATTATGGTACAGAGCAACGATGCCAACTCACAAGGAATTCCCCGATTTGTGGGGAATTTCACTTAGTATGGGGAATCGGGGAATGAGCTATTCTTTGCGGGGGATTTGAAACCGTTCAGCTTTTAATTAATAAAGTCTGTAAAATATTTTTTGTCAAATTTTATGTAATGTAAATCGCTTGCAATACTCATATTTAATCTTCATATCTTCTTAAGCGGGCCCTGCAATTTTTTGGTTTGGAGAAATCGATTTTTAAAAAAGTGTGTAATTCGAAAGTATTATATTGCAAAAATATTATGTAAAAATTTCAGAGAGAAACTCGAAGTGCTTTCGTAGATATAAACCTTTATAGCGGCGAGTTTCGGTCAGGCCAAAACAGTCGCTCAGCGCTTCGGCTTCCCTTTCGGTCGTTCAGAAAAACTTAGCTATGCCTTCGTCAAGCACCTCCTGATTAATAACTTCGGTCTGCGATTGCATCGGTCACCAATCTGTGCGTTATGCAGATGCGTCTCTTGGTTGTATTGGGCGGGAGGAAAGTTCGTTGGGATTTAACTATATATATAAAAACCGATAGCCAAAAATTTGAACCCGTTCTTCTCGAAACAAGTTTTTTGCCATTGGCACGTACGATCTAAAATTTAAATGTTTTTCTATACAAAAATGGCCCAAGAACATAATAGAAAAAAAGTTTGGTTAATTTTTTGTTCAATTTGCAACGTTGTACTTTAAAAAAAAGTCCAATTTTTGAGAAAACTAATTTTGGCTGTCAGACGTTTAGTGAATTATCGGTCAAACGAAATAATAGTAATAGTCCTAAGACTATAGCCATAATTTTTCTTAGGGTTTTTTTAGTCCTTCCAGTGTGTCGCATTCGTGCGATGATGATTTTCAAAACGTCCTCAATTAAGCTACAAAAAAATCTTGTATACAATTGTTCTTATATTTGAAGTCCTTAAATATATGTAGTAATGGGAGATTTCGTCCCCGTTTCCGGCTCAAACTTACACAAAGTTACCACACCAAATTTGAACGCGATCAGTCAAAAATTCGCCGAGTTGAAGGGCGGTAGAATTTATACATTTTGGTCAAACAGCCTCTGTTTTGGATCCATGTAACTAATCGCCTATTGAATTTGGAAATTTTTATCGAAGACGTTTTTTATTTAATCTTTCGAAAAATAAAAAAAAAAATCTTATAAATTCAAAATGTGACTATATTTTTTTCAAAATCAAAAATAGTTCTGACTTTTTTTTCAAAAGGAAGCATTTTTTGTTTTTATCTGGGTCAAAAGAAAGCCTATGTATTTTCCTTTGAGAACTTTGAGTGTTTATCTATCAAAATGAACGTCGAGTAACTCCGTACACCGGATTCATTTGAGCTCAATCGATTTTAAGAGTGGGTTCCCTTGATATGAAATCTCCCATGTGTCAAAAGAATTCCAGAGTCAGAAAGTACCTTACTATTAACCTACCAGTTCTGGACCGCATTAAAATAACTTTAACCTTGACCAATTTTAAGCGTGTGTCGCTGTTATAATATAAAATTATATAAAATTGATTGAAAATCGGGGAATTTCTCGAGGGCTATCGGAGAGACAGAAAAAATGAGTTGGCGTCCCTGGTACAGAGTTGCAATCTCACTCTCTTTCTCTCTGTGTCAATTGAGTCATATGATATAAAATTAGCTTTGCTCTTCCTCTTTTTTTTCAATTGCTTAGAAAACGGTTCACAAATAAATACATAAATAACTAACATACATACAACAAACATACATACCTCGATAGCCTAGTGGATAGTGCACTAGACTTTCATCTGGGAGGTTCGATTCCCGTCTTCGTCTGGTGATTAATTTTCATTACTTTCTTATATTCACTATCGATATGAAGTGGATGAGAATTATAAGAATGTGCACAAGTACACACCTTGGTTGGTAATGGCAAAACCACCAAGCCGATAAAAAATTGCCACACCGCCGTTCGGAATCGGCGTTAAACTGTAGGTCCAACTATGTGGTATCACAATGGGCCGTTCAGGCCTAAGTGTGTCTCTCGACAGGCCACTCCAACCTAACCTAACACACATACAAAATAACTTTAATAATTAATTTAAAATTTCAAGCAAGTAAACCGGCAGGCAATAAAAGAAAAAAAAAAAAAACATAAAGCACCTTCTTTTTTCCACCACAATTAAAACAAATTGGCCGTAATAGATACTTGCCTCAATACTTCCCTACCTACCTATCAAGCTGTAACTAAAACAGCTAACTATCTGCATATTTTCTCATTTAAAGCCTGCTCGCTTTTGTTTGTTGCCTCCTGACTTAATAATTCATGTTTTTGCCACAACTCCCAACACTTTGCTGAATTATTAAATTATTTTTTCCTCATTTTTCATTCATTTTCATTTTAATTTTTTCTTTTTTTTTTTGCACTCCCATTTTTGCCAGCATAATGGCGGCGGCGGCGGTCGGTCGTTTAATATATATGTATGGTATATCAGTTGCATTAAATTGCACCTTTCTTCTCGCGGGTTGCAATAATATTAATAGCAACAACAACAATGGCACACAGAGAAACAAGGTGTTTCCGACAGCAATTTTTTCTTTACTCCTTTTTTTTTTGTTTTAATTGCATTCGAATCGCGTGAATTACACTTAGTTTGCATGTTGGTAGTACAAAAAAAAAAAAAAAAAAAATAATACAACAACAATGCAAGAAAAAGTAGTCATACCATTTTTTTTTTTTTGCTTTTGCTGTGCTCCAACACTAGCTCATTTTTCATTCAACTGCTATTATTTTTCTTTTGCTGCTTCTGTTTTTATTTTATTCACTGTTGAACTAGGCTTGCAACTTATGCTGGCCCCAATTGTGATTAGTTTGCGCCATTGTGTATGTTTATGTGTCTGTGTTGGTGTGTGCTTGCATTTGTATATGTATGTTTTCAATGTAATAGGAGATTTTTTTTCTTTTTTTTTATGCCCTGTCTTTGTCTTTGCCTTTGTCTTTGGCTTTGCACTTACTGCTACTGCTTGAACTATTGAAGTTCTCCGTCCCTGCTTGCTTTTTGCTTTTGTTACTGCGATTGTTTTGTTGTTTTTATTGTTGGGTCTATATCTAGGATTCATTATTCTTTTTCACGCTTTTAATTGCACTTCCGGTAATTTTCATTTCATTATTATGAATGATTTCATTCTCGCTTTGTTTTTTTTTTTTTTTTTGGATGTGAAATCTTCACTCAATATTTGATTACATGTGAAATTCTAATAAAATTTTTTAATGATAGTAAAATATTTAAATTTTTTAAAGAATAGTTCAGCAGAAAAGTCGAACAATATCTGTTTGTGTTTAATTTTGTATGTAGGAAAGAGTTGCCATCCATAGTTGTTGTTATTGCCTCTCCCATTTAGCTTCGATCATAGAATTATGTTAACGAAATATACAACAACAAAACGCACGTAAATGAGAGAGCTATAATGAGTATGTGAGATTTTACTCATTTGGAAGTCATCTCACAGTTCTCAGTTATTAAATTCGAAATTCGAAGTTGATTTAAATCTGTTTGTATTAAATTTGTATGTAGTTGTTGTTTTCACGGAGAGTCAATATGAATAGTTGTTATTATTGCCTCTCCCATGTAGTTACCATCATAGAATTATGTCAATGGATTATACAACAATAAAATGCATGTAAATGAGATTACCATAATGAGTATGTGAGATTGTTCTCATTTGGAAGTCATCTCTCAGTTGCCAGTTATAAAATTCGATTGCTTCACATTGAATTAAAAAAAAATACAACAACAAATTCATATGCCAGTGACAAAGACAGGAAGCCATCTTAGAGAACAATTTGTTTTTGTTTCTGTTAAATTCAAACACATACTACTTTATATCCCAGGAAATATTTGGACTCCTAAGAGACTTCAATAGGATTCCAATTCATTAAAGTAAAATTTTCTTCCACCATTATCACAAATTCACATAAATCCCCGCATAATTAAGTTTAAATATTAATATCAAGTTCAAATTCAATGAAGTGTATGTAATACTAACTAAAAATTATAGTCAGTATGTGCATAGCTATGTATTTAAATTTATGAAAGACATCTTGTGGTCGTTCTGATTATTAAAACCATTCAAATAAATAATGATTGCATACATAAGAGCACTCGCGTCACACACACACACACACACATTTTATCTCAATCAATAAAAAAGAAGATGTAAAAAAAATAACTGAAATAAACTAATGAAGTAAAAATAAATCGAATTGAATAAATTTTGACAATTTTACGCTTCAATACATCAATAAGTAGAAATGATGATGATGATGAATGCAGAGAAGAGGAAATGTCGGACATGATGAATACAATTATATAATTGCATTTGATCACAACAACAACAACAGCAACAAATAAAAACTTTAACTGTTCAAGTTGATCACAATAACAACAACAGAAGAAGTACCAAATTAATACTAAAAATATTTTCTGTTTCTCAATTTGAGTAGTAAAATGTGGAATAGAAATTTCTATGAATATAAATAAATGGGTGTAGTGGAAAATGTTGAGGAAAAACTAAATACTTAATTTTAATTTATCTACTTTTATAATAATTAGGATAAGAATTTAAAATATAAAACTTGCTGTGATTTTGAATGTTTTTTAGCAATTATTAATAAGTTTTTCTGATTGATTTGTGGAGACTAAGGATTGAAAAAGGCAGGGGTAACCGGGCAAAGCAGTTGTGAATGACCTTTTGTTCTTTTTCGGATGAAAATTAATATAACACAGTTTATACTTAATTTAAAAGCTTTGTCAAAGATCTTAATAGTGTGTAAGAAAATTATAAATCTTCAATTAAAGTTGCAAAAGAATGCATTCATTTCGATCTGTATTCATTGCAATCAGAAATTTTATGACTAGAGATGAATTCAATTGGTCGGTGAATTCAATTGAGAATTTTTTGAAATGAGATTATTAATCTTTTTGAAGTGAATTGAATCTATTGAAGTTACAATCACATACATAATTTGATATTTGCATTCACATCACATTTGCAATTTGATATGCTAAAGATACCGAGTTCTGAGTTTCACACTTTTCACCACACCCTTCAATAAATAACTACTACTGGCTTACATCACAACAATAAAAACTGAAAGCTGTTACAAGTATACGGCCATCCATCCAGTCAGCTACTGCCATAGTCCCAGCAATTCAAGCAAGTGTAAATTGACGCCTTCAATGTTCAATTAAGTGAAAATAAGTGGGTGCACCGCCTAAAAGTATGCAATAATACTCAAAAAAAAAAACACAATCGTAAACGTAAATATCGTAGCTATCGTCGTAGCACGTTTATGTGTGTGTGTGTGTGTGTGCTACCTTCATTTTGCTATTTTCGTTTTTATGTATACGTTTCCTTTTCAAATTATATGTAGACGAACAACGCGCTAAACACAATCATTTGTGATTTATTTGTATAGTATGTGTGGTAAAGCATATACATACACACACACACACACACATTCATATACCTGTATACAATTTTATACCTACAATAGTGAAATATATTGAATACTTGACTATATAAAGTTAGATAGACTGACGAATTGAATTGAATTGAATGAAAGGACCAACTAAATTATGTGGCATTTGTTGCTGTTGTTATTACTACATTTCGGAATGTGTTTTGTGTTTGTGCCTATGCTCCCCTGGGCAGTTTTGTGTTTCTATGTGCGAGCACCTCGGGTGAGAGGTAAAATCATTTTTTCTGAAAATTACTGAACTCTAAATGCCTCTAATAATAATTGTGACGGAAGTATAAAATTGTAGGTAAGTGCTTGTGTCCTTAGCATACAGTTGAGGCCAAAAAACATAATTCAGCATTGTTAAATTGTAAATCTGTGCCACATTTCCAAAAACCATCAACACATTCAAATGGAAAGGGAGCAAAAATATATTAAATTCTTCAAGGATTCCATTGAAAATAATTTATTAATATTTACTCAATTGACTTTGGTTTAAATTACGCTACTTTAGTTTTAAAATTCCTAAGAATTTGTAACAGAAATATTTCTTTAATCTTAGAAGTGCAGACATACATACACACAAAATACAGTGGCGGGCGGCAAAGAAAAAAAAAAACTGAAGTATTTTTTACTTTTCAAAACCTTTCCACGTGTCTTCAATAAAATCCTTGAAATGCCCCTGCTACTTTTGCATAAAAATATTTATTTCTGTATGTATGTATGTATAACTTTTAAATAACTTGAAGTGTCCGACAACGCGCTTTTAAGCGCCCTACAGCTAAAAATTCTTATACATTACATGAATACATACATATAGTATATACGCAGTTAAATACTTTAGTATTCACGCTCATTGTACACAAATTTGTACAATGTACAAAGTGTGAGTGAAGAATTTTTGCATGCTTGAAATGTTTCAAGTTATTAATAAAAAAAAAAAAAATTGAAAATCATAAATAATATAAAATAGAAAAATGAAAACGGAAAGCTTTATTGGCAAATTGATGTGGTAATGCAGCACCACCCTCAATTCAATCATTTACTACTCTCTACTCTACCCACGTGAGCATACAAATTCACCCACGTCTATACTACTGCGCAGCAAAACTTCAACACCTCCATCAAACTTCAGTCATTCATATTGTCGGGTGTTCGTTCGTACACATTTAAACCCAGTGAAAGAACATTTGCAATTTTTGTGCAGAACAAAATGGTGAAATTTGTCGTAATTCGTAACTGATCGAAGTTGTCGGAAATAAATTCGTTTTTATTTCACAGCATCAACTTTGTAGTAAGTTACGAATTCTTTTGATTCCTACTCGATTGTAGAGGTGAGAAAATTATAAACTACGCTTTGTGTAGTAATTCTTAATATTATTTCGTTGCAGTTTTTGGCAATTTTAGTTTTTTAATTATGCACATTCTGTAATTTATCCAAAAGTAGCAAAACTCGGAATGAAATTTGAACGGAATTCACCCAAAAGAACGGAGGAATGGAACGAATGCAAACAATGCAAATGCTTAGTTCCTAATTTTTCCGACGGAATGAAAACTTTCCTCCCCGAAAAATATCTGTATTTATCTCCCATGGTTGTGTAAAATAATAAAGAAAAGTTTAAAACATAAAAACTATTTTTAAACCTTTTTTTTCTTATATGTATTTACTATTCCTCCTCTCCCTTCTATTTATGGTTTAAGCTAGAGGAGAAGACAATTGGTAATGTATCACTTTTTGATCGAACTTTTTACCCAGAAACCTGAATATACTTTTCCGAAGGTTTTTGTCACGCTGAATTTGAATCCTAGGACGAAATTTCTCTGGTGACTCCGATTTTCGCGATATTCTACACTAAAAGTGCAGAAACATTTGAGGTTAGGTAACATCGAAAAGTATTTTTTTTTTTATGAAACCATTAATAGGGTCCGAAAGACCTGCTCTTCCTCTTCAAATTTTGAACTCGAATTTGTTCGAAAATATTTTTTCATCTTTGGAAAACCGTTTGTTGACATTAAGTAGTTTCGACCGTCATTAAGTTGGCAGATTCGGTATGGGGAATCACATTTTTTTTAAAGCCTGACGAGGTCTCTGAATCACCAGAATACATGCTTTTCTATCTTTTAATAGAGAAATCGTAAAAATAAGCATTTCTTTACTATTTCTTTTTGAAAACCCTAAAAGGTCTATTTCAACAAGCGATTTCTCAAAGATGGAAAAAGACAACAGGACAAATCTGAATGCGTTTTGAAAAGGAATCTAAGTTCGGACCTTATTAAATATCTTCGAAAAATCGAAGCCATCAGAAAAATTCTGACCTCGTATATAAAATATAATTTGTTTTCTGGTGTGGGTGTATTATTTAGGTTATCTCTTAAACTACTACTACTATTATGGTACAACAACCCATAAAGAGCCTAGGCCGAGCTTTTCACATCCATTCAGGTTGTGTGAGTTATATTTATACACAAATGAAAGGACCCACTGTTTTATACCGAATCCGAATGGCGAAGTGATAATTTTTGTTGGGAATTTTTACTTTTGCAGGTTTGCCATTACCATCAGTCAAGACGTGGTGACGTGTCTATTTTAGGTTTTTGAGCGTACCGAGACTTGAACCCGGGTAACTCCACTACGGCGACCACTGTTGAACTTATTGTTTGATTTATTGTAATAGTGACACTTCCCGTGTAAACACAGACTATATTTTATTTCAATTAAACAAATGGGCGTGGCATCTGCCACACAAACTAAACACTTGACAACTGAGGAACCATAGTTAAGAAGTCAATGAAAGTTTGTGTAAGGTAGAGATTTGTTGTTAGTATTTTTTGGTCAAAATACAGTACTTTTTTTGACAAGTGGGTGTGGCACCTGCTATACAAACAAAATAGTTAAAGCGACGCAACGGGGGAACTATAGTTCGGAACAGGGCCGTAGCCAGAAATTTTTTTTTGGGGGGGGGGGGGGGCGGGGGGAGGTTTTCATTCGAAGAAAATATTCATAAATAATTTTTTATCAAACTGATTTTTAAATACAATAAATTAAATCAATGATACATTTGATGGACCCTATAAAATTAAAATTTTAGGAAAATTTTTCCGATTTTTTTTAATCTTAACCACAAAAAAATGGCCAAAAGTGACAAAAAATTCCCAGAATAATCAAATTAAATTTTTTCAAATAAATATTATTCAATGTGCATTCTAGTGCATTTTTTTTATCGTGAGGGACATAATTTCATTAACTCATTGACTTCCCATTTCTGATGATGTACCCAACCTCAAAAAAATTACCAAAAATAGTAGAGGCTAATTTTTTTCAAATGATCATCATTGGGAATTTGAGCCATTATCAATGATAAGGAACCCGGATGTGGTTGGCTTATATTCCCTAAATTCGTGAAGTCACAGCATTGAAATAGATCTTTCTAGTCGTGGTGCTCTGAGCAATAATGGGTTAAAAAATTAATTGCATTTTAAGATTTTCTCCTAAAACTGCAAATAAGATGGAGTTTTTGCGAAAGAATTTTTCACGTTGAACACGAATCTGAGGTCAAAAACTTTCCATCACGTCACGTTTTAGGAAAAAATGGGGTTCAAGAAAGTCTTATTTTACAAGGATCCGATAAGGACGAAACCTTAAATCAAAAACAGTTACTGACCCAGAAAAACTATGAATGCAGGAGTGCTCAGTATCACCTTCTCTTTTTGAATCCGTAGTCAAACCTCATGTCGAAGAAAAGAAATTGGATTTGATCGCTTAGTGTAACTAAGATTTCAAATTTATTTTTTATATTTGACTTTTTAGATAAAAAAAACCGATGGAAGTAAAAAATATCGTTAAATAGATTTTATGTTGAATTTTTTTCCATCCATTGGCAATTAATCTAAAAAATTAGACTAAAGTTTCAACATTTTGGGGGGGGGGGGGAGGGTGGGTGAGAACCTCCAAACCGCCCCCTCCCCTCCCCCCCTAAATATAGCCTTGGTTCGGAAGGCAATGACAGTTTGTGTGAAAAGGCGGTGTATAGATGAATGTGGTATTTTTAGGGGCAAATAGGCGTGGCACCTCCCATATAATTCAAATGATTTTTGGGTATAACTCCGCAACCATTTACAGTACAATACTGAGGATTGGTAAAACGATGTTGCGATAGGAAAAATATTGGTGAGGTTGCAAAAAGGGGGCATGGCACCTCCCATAAAATCTAAATTTTTATTATGGAATTTTTCAACATTCATTTATGGCATGGTTCTAAGGAATGATACAGAAGTATTATTTTTCAATGGAATTCTGTGAGAAAAAATATGGATAAGCGTGGATTAGAGGGCGTGACCCTCCTCATACAACTCTAATGGATTCTCTTTAGATATATCTCCAGCAAAATTTACAGCATAGCATTGAATGAAAGAAGAACCGTCGTTGATAAAATTATGCTACAAAAGAAAAAGTGTGAGTGTGAATGGAAAAGAGGGCGAGGCACTTCCCATATAACCTGCATTTTCATTATTAAATATTTGAGGAACTATTTGTGGTGCAGTACTAATATTTGATATGAAAAAATATGATTTGTCAATAGAATTGTGTGGGTCAAAGTTAATAGGTATGACAACTCCCATGCAATATATGTTGTTATTACCGCTTTTTAAATTTTTTGATTTTCTTTAATTACTTTTTGTAGCTTCTGATTGCCTTCGACGTTTCTTTATTACCCTTTTATGCCACAAATTGCCATTATATTTGCTTTATGTTTCCTCAAACCTGCTATGAATGCATTGAGCTACTCTTTATTGCCTTAACCTTCCTCTGATTGCCTCTTATCACCCCTGATAACCTTTGACTGTTTTTAATTACTCCCAAGAGCCTGTTTCTGACTGTTGTTCATTTTCCTTTATTGTCTCCGTTTCCCTTAAGTTTCCCCTTTTTCTTTCTTTGGCCACTTTCAAACCTTCTAATAATAAATTGGATTACAAGAACTTTCCTCAGATTTTCTCTAACAGTCTCTGATTTATTTTAGCTGCCCTTTATTTTGGCAGATAGCCATTTTTTTTCATTGCTTTGGACTTCCATAGATCTTCAATGAATAAGTTATTATCTCAAACTGCCTCATGCTTACTATAAAACCCTCTAGCTAACGCTTAAATTTAATTACCTCTGACTTTCTCTCTGGCTGGCTTAGAAGTTTATCTTGTTAAGATTTGAGCTTCCTCATAATTTCTATAAATATATTGGTCTACCTTTTATTGCCTCTGACTGCCTCAAACTTTCTTTGACTATTCCTTTTAGCTTCTGATTGTTTTTCACGTTTGTTTTTTTACCCCTGGATTTCAGAGATCGCTCACTTTTAGCTTTGGGCTTCCTCAAACCTTCATAAATTACATTGAATTGTTTTTTATAGCCCCGGATTTTCTTTGACTGCTTCATACTTCTCTTAACTGTCTCTGATCACCTTTGACTGCCTCAGGCTTTATCTTACTGCCTTTTGTTGCTCTTTAACTGCCCTTTATTGCCTGTTATTATCTCTGCCAGCCTCAGACATCCTCTGAAGCTTTCTTAGAAACTTAATTCCATTTACAGGGTGACAATCGTAAAGTGACGCACACATTTCAGCAGTTATTTTCAAAAGGACGTACTTCCATTAAGTACAATTAAGTGTTAACATTGCTGAATATATAAACATTCATTTGAACGCCACCTCATTCAATATAACCTCCTTTAGCCTGCACACATGCCTTCAATCGATACGGAAATCGTAGGACTGTTCGCCGCAGGACTTCCCGATCAATTTCAGTCCAGGCTTTCTCTAATGAATTTGTCAGCGACTCCAGACTGTGGTGTTGAGATGCACAAGCCTTACTCTCTAAAATACTCCAAATAGAGTAGTCCATTGGATTCAAGTCTGGGGAGTATGGTGGCCATTCTTGAGATGTTATGAATCCAGAAAAATTGCCTTTTATCCATGTTTGCGTTAATTTTGCCATGTGGGAAGGTGCAGAATCTTGCTGGAAAGTCCAGTTTACATTTCCAAATGTATCTTGGGCCCAGGGAAGAACATGTTCATTTAAAATGCTCCGATAAACAACCTGGTCAATTTTAACACCCTCTTCAACGAATATTAGAGGGGTTCTGGCATTAGCGGAAACTCCAGCACATACCATAACGGAAGCTGGCTTTTAAACTCGGCCAACAGTCCTATTTTGTTGCGATGATGATGTTAGCCACATTCGGTCATTTTGCGCATTGAAATGTTGTTCAACCGTGAAGATATTTTCAACATTTTTTTAACACGGAGGAGCGTAGCAACGCCTTGCATCTTTGCAGTCGCAAATCTTTCTTTTTTTGTGTCAGATCTTGAGCTTTTCGGAGCTTGTACGGCTTAAGATTAAGCTTTGATTTTGCAATGATTCGCACTGTTTCACGGTTTACTCCCACTTCCTTAGCGATGTTTCTCATTGAGCGCCTTGGATTTCGCTTGATTCGTTTACGAATTTTTTCTGTTAAACCAGTAGTGGCAACTGTTGAAAATTTTCCCCGGTCTCTATCTCCAAAACCCCCAGTTTCATTTTATCGAATAATAGCTCGGTCTACCGTACGACTTGACAAATTTAAAGCCTTTGCAATTTGACGGCAACTATAATTTGCCAAATGAAATTTCATAATTTCACGACGAATATTTTCCTTGTTCATTTTTATGGAGATTTCAAAATGTAATAACAAAAATTCAAATGAAATTAAAAGCAAAGCCAATGATGAATGAATTTGCTTTTTAAATTAAAGTAACGGTAAATGGCAAAGTTTGCGTCACTTTACAATTGTCACCCTGTATAGTCTTTAAGTTCACGACCTCGATAAACTAGTGGGTGGTACATTAGACTTTCACCCGATAGGTTGCGGGTTCGTTTCTTATATTCACTATCGATATAAAGTGTGTGAAATGGCAAAACCCCTAAGTGATAAAAAATTGCCACTTTGCCTTTCGGAACTGGCGTTAAACTGTAGATCCAACCACCGCCTCGATGGTCTAGTGGCAGTGTGCTAGTCTCTTGTCACAAAGGTCCCGAGGTTCGATTTCCGGCTAAGATATTTCTTATCCAAAGATCTTATAGGTCGCTTTACCTAACTTTCGGGTCGTCCCATTTTTCGATTTCAATGCAAATCGTCTGTAAATTTCTCAAGTTGAACGTCGTTTTGTTTTCGTTTTCCACATAACTCTTCTAATTGAATTAAGCTACCATTTATTGACACAGATTTCATCTAGTTGGCTCTAACTGCCTTTGCCTGACTTTTATTGCATCGATATATACCTTAAGTTATCTCTCTAGAAGCATTTAGTCATGTAGTTTTTCACTGGGTTCATGCGCATTTCTCAATCATGCACCCAGCAAAAACACACATTCCCATATACACACACACACACAAACACACACATATGTGCTTGCCTGTCACATTCTACATGTAAAACAATTATTACTGTAGACGCCTTAGGTTTGCTGTTGTCGTTTGTTGTTGCTGCTGTTATTCTTGGTAAAAGCATTTGCTACAATTCAGCATGGATTTCTCCTACTACTACCACCTACTAAGTATAACTATGAACTGCTTCCTGCTGTATGTCTTCAACTTTACACAACTATTACCTGACAGTAGATGGAGTAGTTCAGTTTTTGGCTGGGCTGTAGTTCGTGCCTGAACGCATTGAGTTGCATTTCCCGTTTGCATGCCGCGTGCAATTTGGCACATACTCGCTGCTACTACACTCCACACTCTACTCTTTTCTGTTCCTTCTCTAGCTTTTACTCCTGTGTGATATGCAAATTAAGTTGTTGCGCTAAACGTCGTAAGCTTTTCATGTTTGTTGTTGTCGCTGCTGCTGCTGTTGTTGTTGCTACAACTGCTGCAACTATTTCTACCTACTTCTACACTATTGTAACCAACAACTTTGTCATCGAAGTTGATTGTTGTGTATATGTATGAATGTGAATGCATGTGTGTGTGTGTGCCATTTATGATGTATTCGTTTTGCTGTTGGTGTTAGTGGCGGTGATGGTGGTGGTGCTGGTGCTGGTGGTGGTGCTGGTGGTAGTGTGGCTTCAAAGTAGTTGTTTCGTTTGATGCATGTTGTGCGAAATGTGTCAAAGTTGCAAAAACATATACATACTTTGAATAATTTGTGTTGCTACTACACAGTAGGAGTGAATAAAATTTATGTATTTTGAATAACAATTTGTTTTGATATAACTACAGCAATATATACAACATATATGTATGTAGGTTTGTATGTAGTAGTGATAGTAGTAGTAGTAGTTTTGAGTTAGTATAACTCTAGCATATACAAACATACGAGTATAAATTTATGTTTTTGAAATATGAACATATGAAATTCTTGTACAGATTGATAATGAATGCAGTCGAGCTTGTTAGCATGTGACATACAGCATGCAAGTCACAAAATTGTATGCATATTTAGTTAGTTACCTACCTTTAATCACAAGTTTTTTTTTTTGGAAAATTTATGGCAACACGTTTGAAAATATATTTGGATTTTATAAAAATATTTGCTCTTTGGCAAGCGATGTTGATATTTCGACCGCTGGCTGAAAGATTCACAATTTTTCAGAGGCAACGGGGTTGCAGTTTGTAACATGACCATACCACTTAATGCATCCCTGATTAAAATTCATTTTGTAAATTAATTTTTTTTGTTTGTTTGTTTGTCGGCAGTGTGTGTTGTCAAATTTTGATTGGCTAAAAACCGAGACGTGTCGCTTTGGAATCTAGAAGCTTACTTTTAGTTTTCAAAGGTTGGCAAAGAATAGGAAAAAAATAGCGTCGAGAAATGAGAAACGGGGAGTTCGAGAATAATGGTGCAATCGAATAGACGTGCGCGGATAGTTTGTGCGTTTATTTCTTCTTTTTTTTCCTTCTTTTTTAATCATATTAATTTATAAAAATATAAACCGTTGTGTCCATTTTAATAATTAACAATGGAAAAAACAAAAATTTTGTCAAGTTTTCCGTTCTGCACGCGAATATAACTCTGTCTTTTGAAATGATATAATATTTATATATATATAAAAAATGGATGTGTGCAAGGCACGCAAGATATTTGATGTGTAAACAGTTAAGCCAACTAAATGCCATATATATAAGCTCACATATGTATAGCCATATATAGGGTCTTGATGTATAATCTATATACTAGGTAAATAATGCAAATTAAAACAATTCTTTTATAAACTTAAAAATTTATAAGATATCATTATCTTTTATATATAATAGCCCAATTCACTATAAATTGCAAATGGTATTGCATCATTGCAAATGCAATTTTTATTCCATATCGCATATATTTGTTGTTGTGATAGCAAAAATATTTTCAATTGCACTAAATCGTAGTTGCATTATTTTTCTTTTACTCAATGCATCGAGCACGATATGTTCCCATATACGCAACTGTAATTGCATATTTTTTCCGCGCTTTAAGTTTTTCTTCCTGTCGATTTGAAATTTTATTAGATGTGAAAATTTTCCATAACGTCGACTGAGAATTGATTTGGCGTATAGTTATATGAATTTGTACACACATACGCCAAATCAATTCTCAGGCGACGATAAGTGCTTTCCGCATTTAGAAAGGCAACAGGGGTGACCAGTCATCCCACTACTTTTTGAAAGCACCGCAATAAGAAATAAGTAAATAAATGATTTTATAATAAATAAGTTTGATTTTTTCTGTTTAACATATTTGCTATTTACATAGATATAAAAGTGTTGCCTTGCTAAGGTTAATGTTCAAATCAAAATTTTTATAATGCCGTGGTTTGCTATCATTATCACTAAATTTTGCTTATACATTTAATGAAACCTAGATTCCTTATTACTTATCATTTTGTATTGTTTTAATATTTTAAAAAATCTTTAATATTAATCTAATCTAACTAACAGAATGCAAAATCTATCAAACGCCTGTATTTGCTACGGTGACTTCTCTGCTTGTATGGTATAGTCGATCTCCATACGTTTAACACCAACAAATACATAATTCTGCCACGAATAAATGTACAAACACATTTTGCTTTCGAATATACATATATGTGTGAGTAAATTGATCGAAACATAAACACATAAACAAACTCCGCTCGTATTTTAATTTCTCCCTCTCTTCTTCTTTTCTCTCTTCTCTTTGTTGTTTAGAGTAGCACAGTCATGCCGCACAGTAGTGTGAGCGAGAAGGGAACTGGACGTTACAGTTATCTTACATCTTACGTTACAGTTAATCTTACATTTTACACATTTGAAATTTTGCCCATACCGTGAGCTAAAATGTTTACACTTCAAAAAAAAATAACAAAATTCCTAAAAACATTAACAACATGGCAACTAAAAACTTTAACAAAATCGCAACGAAACAACTTTTATAATATGAGAAATTTAAAGATTCCTAATGCAAAAAAATAAATAAAATAAAATTTCCAAAAAAAAATTATCAACATCGGAACTTTTATAATATGAGGAATTTAAAGATTTTCTAATGGAAAAAAAAATAAATAAATACAACAAAAATTCCTAACTTAACAACAACGTAACGAGCAACTTTAACAACACCAACAAATTTTAACAACATCGTATCCAAGAAATACGCCAACAACTTTAACAACACCAACAAATTTTAACAACATCGTATCCAAGAAATACGCCAACAACTTTAACAACATCGTATCCAAGAAATACGCCAACAACTCTAACAACACCAACAAATTTTAACAACATCGTATCCAAAAAATACGCCAACAACTTTAACAACATCGTATCCAAGAAATACGCCAACAACTCTAACAACACCAACAAATTTTAACAACATCGTATCCAAGAAATACGCCAACAACTTTAACAACACCAAGGTTTTTTTTTCGCAAACTTAGCACTTAAAACCAGATAAATTTTAATATTGGGAGTATGAATGTATAAACTCGTAAATGTGACTAATTTCATATCTAGCATACGCGCCATTTTTTTGACATTGACAGCTATTCTATCTCGAAGAGCGCCAAAAATACTATAAGAATTGATCTGTCAAATAATTTTCATAATTTTACAAAAGTGTTTTACTATAGCTGAAAATGTCGAATTTCGTGCCAACAAAACAACATTTGCGGGAAGTTTTAAATTGCTTCTTCCATTTAAAGAAAAACGCAACTGAAGCACATCGTTTACTCACTGACTGTGCTATAGACGTTAGAATGTGTCAGGTGTGGTATAAAATAAATTCATTCATACAAATTTTCTGACCCTTATTTTAATAACTGGTAAAGAATACCACCTTGATCGAAAAGCACCTTGATCGAAATTTATTCAGAAAATTAAAAATACAAGGTTATTCATCTAAATACATATTGTCCCATTCAAAGAAATCCCCATCGACTGCAACACACTTATGCCAGCGCTTGATCCAATCCTCGAAACATTTTTTATATTCGGTTTTCGGTATGTTCATCAGTGCTTCCTGCGATTTTTCCATTACTTCCTCTCGGTTGCTGAAACGCGTTCTCCGTAATGGTTTTTTAACTCGATTGAACAGAAAGAAGTCACAGGCAGCCAAATCAGGTGAATTCGGTGGCTGATGGATGGTATTTGTTGCATTTTTCGTCAAAAAATTACGAATAATGATGGCACGTGCGACGGTGCGTTATCATGGTGCAAAATCCACGAGTTTTCTGTTCACAGTTCCGGTCTCTTTCCGCGAATTGCTTCACGCAAACGTCTCATAACTCCCTAATAATACTCCTTGTTTACTGTCTGGCAAAAATTAATGATGCACTACACCGTCCGTTGTAATCCATGAAAACCGTGAGCATTGCCTTCTTTTTTTACTGAAAACGACGTGGTTTTTTTGGTCTCGGCTCATTTGGTGAACGCCATTCACTTGCCTGATGTCTGGATTGCGTGTCGTACTCATAAACCCACGTCTCGTCTCCAGTAATGATTCTTTTGATGAATGTGGGATCGGATTCAGCCTCGCAAATCATGTCTTTTGCTACGTCAACACGGTCTCTTTTTTGCATGAAGTTGTGGTCTTTTGGCACCAACTTTGCTGCTACACGACGGAAACTCAAATCATTAACCAAAATGTCTTGGACGGATCCATAGGCAATGTTCAAGTCCTCCGCTGTCTCTCCAATGGTTAATTTGCGGTTATTGACCAAAATTTCTTTTACTTTATCAATGTTTTTGTCGGTTTTCGATGTCGATGGTCTGCCACTGCGTTCATCATCTTCAATTGACTCACAACCACTTTTGAACTGCTCGTACCACTGGTAAATGATCGTTTTCTTTAGAGAATCGTTGCCGAAACACTTTTCCAGCATTTCCAACGTTCGTGCACCATTAAATCCGTCAGAGAACTCAAATCGGAACGATGGGAGCGACACATTCTGGTTATTCCGGGAACTTTTTGATCATGATGGCATTCTTTATCTTAGATTCTTTATCTTTAGGACTTTAGAACGGACGCTTAGAACTTGACAGTTAATTCTTCTTTGCATCCAATCAACTTCTACTTCGTTTTTTATGGCACACCAACCACCGAGCTTATTCATGTTGTAAGTACTAGGCGACCTATTGTTTTATGCTTGGTCCGACTGGCGAAGTGAAAAACTTTTCTTGGGCAATTTTTACTTTTAAAGGTTTGCCATTGCCAGCTAAGAGGTGGTGCTGTGTAACAGCTCATTAATCAGTTTTAAACTAACCTAAACCTCAGTCATCTTAGTTTTTACTTACATTTCACGCCCATTTGAAGCTCCTAATAAAGTTTCATATCTAAACATGTTTTTTGTGTATTTTTCAAGCATATTTCATCTACATTCAAATGCAAACAACTGGAATACAAACTAAACTAACAATAAGTAAATAAATGAATTGTCAAAATTTAGGCATATTTAGGTGCATCAAGCTCAAAATATGCCAATTAGTTGCTGTTGTGCGTAAATGAGAGAGAGAGAATGTCAAAACAAAACGGAACTATGAAAATTGAGGGATATTCATTCATTTTATGTGTCTGACTAAATTGTTTATGATGACAAATTGAAAATAATATGAAATGATGATGGGTAAAGAAGATGGAAACGAGATGGAGAGATGCACAAATCAAATAATACACAACGATTGATGACTGATGACTGCAAATGTCAATAATAGTAATAATAATGATAACAATAATAGCAGCAACAACAACAACAACAACAGGAACAACAATGGTGTACATCTCATTGAGCCCCACGCAACAGAGAGAGAGAGAGAGAGGAAAGGGAGTTAGCTACAACCAGCACATCAACATTTAGGCCAATTTAATTGCATAATAAAATCGAGCTCTCGTTTGCATGTAGACAAATGATTATAATGCCAATGATAGTTGCAGCAACAGAGACGGAAACGGATGGATAAATGTACGGAAAGCTAATATGAATATATACTAGACATATGTACGAGTATCAACAATGATATATGATATATACATATAATAGATGCGGATATCACGAAATTATTTTGCCTGACTGCCTGACTGCCCGAGTGCCTGACTGCCATGCTGTTGCATTAGCATAAATCTAAATTAAACGCAACTACGAATGCGTTTCGAATTCAAATGCGATTGCAATTGTTCGAATTTACTGATTTTTCACAATGATTTCTTACTTCTTTACACATTTATTTATTTATTTGATTTAATTTTCTACCAGTTATAAATTTCTTTTTGAAGTTTTAATTAAAATTTAATACACGTTCATTTCAAAAATTTTTTTCTTTTTGGTTTCTGATTTTTCTATATTTTTCGCATTTTCCAGCGCGCTTAAAAGTTTATGTTGTCGCTGCGTTTTTTTGGGGTTTTGAATGTATATGTGAGTTTGTTTTTTTTTTTTTTTGGTATATTTGTGTATGTCACTTGAAAAAAAAAAAAAAAACTTTATACTTTCTCGCTTTTGCTGCTATTTTTTGGCATTTCTTTTAATTGCGACACAAATAAATTGGAAATTCATTATGTATGTACGAGTATATGTACAAGTAGAAAGGAATGTTAAATCAACTTTTTAATTGAAAATTTTTGTAGATGAAGTTTTTGCCGAAAACAATTTTTCGTTTTTTTTTTTTTTTTTTTTTTTTCATTAACAGGCAGTTTTTCTTGTATAAAATATTTAAGAAAAACAAAAAAAAAAAAAAAATATTAATATTTAATTGAATTGTGTGAGCTCAATTATTTCTGCATTAAGCCTAAACGAATTCGTTTATTTGATATGCATGTGTGTAAATATTATATTAAATAACGCCATCTAGTGGTGTTCTCAATTTAATTAAACAAATAGTGCTGCCATCTAGCGCCTAATAGCAATTGAGAACACAGAAGTTAACTGCTTGGTATGAAGGAAAGATAAAGCAGTTTCGATCTTGGGTTTCTCATTAAAAATGAAGCCCGAAAAATCACCTAGCGAAATAATTATATGTGCAACAAAATTTTTAAAAATCGTAGTCTTATATATTTTCAACTATACCAAAATATTTGTTTGAGTTAGCTATTTATCAAAATGATGCTGTAGTGCAATATATGCGAAGCGATCGCAGAGTAAAAATCTTAAGTTTTTGTAGATCACTAAAGTAGTAAGAGTATTTATTTATTTTTTGATCTATTTGGTCTACAGTAGCGATGTGCACTTCGACACATATGGGCAATAAACACATATGAGCTCACATACTCACAAGTGCTAGACGAGGGGTAACGCTGTGCTAAGGGGAAGAGTAACTAGTGTGAGAGAACAAAAGTGATTTCTTTTGAGTATGTATATGTATATGAATTTATTGATTTCGTCCCTGTAGAGAGTGTGAACGTGAATGCATAAGAAAACTTCGTACTTAGCTATACTTTACTCATGCTTTTTGGATTGATTTCATAAAGCTAGTAATTGCGTTACCAGGAAAAGAAAGAATTTTTCAATTACCTTTGTATTGTGGAACTTTTTAATTATATTATTGAATGCATATGTAATTTTCCTGCTTGGTTGTTACTTTGAGAGATCGAAAAAAGAGAAGCAGCAAACGCACTGCTACTCCAACTCTATATTTTATATCAAATTAATAATTAACACAAAAAGTAAATAATATTTTTGTTTACGATTACAACTTTTATGCATGTATGTAATGTATGCAAATACTTTTAACAAAAATTAAAGAATAATAAAAATAAAAAATTAATAAAAGGTCTTACACAAAAAATATATACTTTTCATATCTACAAATTGACAAAAAATTAAAATTTTCAGTCGTCCACTAAAACATTCTCACTCCCCAATTCCCTACAACTAACTAAAATTGAAGTCGATTCCCAACAATTCGAGGAATTCCTTATAAGTTGGCATTCCTACTGCCAATGCTCACATTTCTTCGGCGTTCTGGCAGTAGCCAGAGCGCTCTCAGTTATATTCACTCACTCTCCACATTAGTGTGGCCAAGTTAACAATTTATAGTTATTCAAGCTATTTTTGTTTTTTTTTAATTGTTTTTTTCTATCTCACAAGATATGTTTTATAAATTGAAAGCTGATTTACTTTTGGTAATGGTAATATAAATGTGTAAATCGGACATATTTTGGTCGCTAAATTTAAAAGAAGAATGCATGGGTTATTTTAATATAACCTGGTCAATCTGCTTCACAATTGGTTAGTCCAGTGGCAGTTAAAAGGGGCTTAATGGGGCTATTTCCCACTCCCCCGAAAAATTTTCAAATACATAAAAAAATGGAAAATTTTTAATATTTATGATCCCCCAAGAAAATTTTTGTTGTATCCGCCCCTGGTGTACTCTCTTCCTTATGTTAGTTTTTTGCACATATACATGCACATTTATGTGTGCTTTTGGCAAAACAACAACAATAATGTGTATGTGTACACACAATAAAACCATCACCGCTCGTCTTTAAATTTACACCCCGCTTCTAGCACCTTCTTACACACGACGTCGGCAGAGGGCAACTGAAGTGCACATCCCTAGTCTACAGAAACAATTCATACAGACTATCTAACTGTGTATTCCTTAATTAAGAACCAAAATTATGAATAAAGCGCGGTTCACGCAAAATTGGCACGCAGGAAAGTTGCTGTATCTTTTTAACCAGAATAACAAATAATGCATTAAATGATACGTTTAATATTGTGTTTTAATACTATAATATAAAAAGATTTCAATTTCTTTGTTGTGCAAAAAGTTCCAGGTGCTAATTTTAATGGACCCCATCAACCTTTGAACATCCGCTCTGGGTACTTTTGCGGCTATTTGGTTCCATTTTTCTTCAACTTATATTTTGTAATAGCCCATTATTTTTCGATCGGTCGAAGCTGGGGGCAATTGAGTGGATTCATATATTTGGGCACTACATCTACTTTATTTGTCTGATACCAATCCATGGTTTTCTTAGAGTACTGGCAACTGGCTAAATCAGGCAAAAACTTCACTGGCGAATGGTGGTGACGAACAAATGGCAATATTCGTTTCGACAGGCACTCTTTGATGTAAATATCAGAAGTCATAGAAGAGGATGTCACAAATGCCAGGGATTTGAGACCACAGCTGCGAATAGCCTGCCACACCATTGATTTTTTTGCAAATTTATCCATTTTTATGTACTTGATTTTTGAGGGTACATTACCACGATTCGTTGCCATATAAAATTTTTGACCTGGAAACTGTTTAAGATCAAATTTTACGTATGAAGCGTTATCCACAATAATGCATCCATTGAATTTGGGTCAAAACATTATTATAAAGAAGACGAGCACGTTTTTTGGCCAGCAAATTCTGTTTGTCTATTCTATTTGGATATTTTATAGCACGATAGCACTTTAGACCAGCTTTTATGCGTATTCGTCTAGCAGTACTTTTGCTGGTATTGAATTTTTTGGCACGATCGCTATCCGATAGTCCGGGATTGCTTCTGATGGACCTCAATATCTTTGCCTTTAATTTTAGGTTGGTGGTTCCCGTTTTGTTCACAACTTTTTTAGCTCTTTCAACACTAACGAGTTTCTTTATATCGTTTTATAACTCTACATACCGTTCTTTTGGAGATATTTAACACTTTCGCAATCTTTGAACCAGATCACGACGGATTTTCAATAAATTTGTTCACAATCAATTTTCTATTTGCAGCTTCCATTGTGCACACAATCACCAACTTGCGATCAATTAATATGAAAAATTTATCAACTAACGGTAACGGTATTGTAAACAAATCCCAGTAAAAAATTTGTTGTTCTTAAGACTAGGGGCGACGTGGTGATCACAACAAAGCGTGCCAATTTAGCGTGAACCGCGCTTTATTGTGAAGCCGAAGTAATTCTTGTTGTGGGTAAACTAATATTACACTTATTCAATCTCACCTGTTCTTGAAAAAAACTAGAATGGGCATACTCTTACCTCAGTTGGCCAGAGATTCAGCTTAAACAATTTATCATAAAAGATTGAAGAAATACCCCAAGATGTATAGGCGGCATCTCTCCTAATAAGTTTTGAAGCAAGAGATTTGATTTGGATTTATGGGTGCATGCTTTGATAAATATTCGATAATATTTTGAGGTGTAACAGAAGGCTTGATAGATGACAAGTGAAGCCATTTCAAACGAATGATAACATCTAGTGCAGCAATCGAATTGTTACCAACAACAACATGATTAAAATTGTTATTGAAATTAGAATATTTATTATTAGAGTTAACATTATTAGAAATAACATTTCGACAATTAGCATTCGGCAAATTTGTAACAGCAGCAATGACAGTGATCAGCAGGGCTGTCGTTTTGAAATTGATTTGTGAAGTGAAATTTTTAAAAAATTGAAGTGTTTCGAAGTGACTTTCAAAAAACGTGAAGTGTTTTTTGAAGTCGACATATTATTGGGAGTAAGAATGTATAAAATCGTATTTTTTTCGTAATTTGGACATTTATTGTGAAAAAGTGATTATAAATTTATTCTTTAAAGTATTTTCCATCGTTAGCCACAACATTTTCCCATCTTTCTGGCAGCATACGGATTCCGCGTCGAAAGAACTCCTCATCTTTTGAGGCTATCCACGAATCGACCCATTTTTTTAGTTCTTCGAAAGAACGGAAGTGCTGTTCAACCAGGCCATGTGTCATCGATCGGAACAAGTGGTAATCAGAAAGAGCAATGTCTGGAGAATACGGCGGGTGGGGTAGCACTTCCCATTTCAGCGTTTCCAAGTATGTTTTTACTTGCCTTACAACATGCGGCCGAGCATTGTCGTGCTGAAGAATAACTTCGTCGTGTCTATTCTCATATTCTGGCCTCTTATCCTTTAATGCTCGGCTCAAACGCATCAATTGTAGTCGGTAGCGGTTGCCAGTGATCGTTTCATTCGATTTCAACAGCTCATAATACACGTCACCTTTCATATCCCAGGAAATACACAGCATGAGCTTGGATCCATGGATGTTCGGCTTTGCCGTTGATGTTGATGCATGTCCGGGCGGTCCACTTTTCATCGCCAGTCACAATACGATGCAGAAAACCTTTTCTTTTCTGTCGTTCAATCAGCAGTTCACATGTGAAAAATCGTCGATCGACGTCTCTCGGCTTTAAATCGTACGGCACCCAATTTCCTTGCTTTTGAATCATTCCCAATGCTTTTAATCGTTTAGAAATGGTTGATTGATCAACTCCTAAAGATACTGCAAGTTCTTGTTGCGTTTGACATGAATCTTCTTCGAGTAATGCCTTCAATTCTTCATCTTCGAACTTTTTCGGGCCGCCTGAACGTTCCCTGTCTTCAACATCAAAATCACCACTTTTGAAACGGGCATACCACACCTGACACATTCTAACGTCTATAGCATGGACAGGATAAGCTTCAGTGAGTAAACGATGTGCTTCAGTTGCGTTTTTCTTTAAATGGAAGAAGCAAATTAAAACTTCCCGCAAATGTTGTTTTGTTGGCACTAAATTCGACATTTTCAGCCAAAGTAAAACACTTTTGTAAAATTATGAAAATTATTTGACAGATCAATTCTTATAGTATTTTTGGCGCTCTTCGAGATAGAATAGCTGTTAATGTCAAAAAAATGGCGCGTATGATAGATATGAAGTTAGTCACATTTACGAGTTTATACATTCATACTCCCAATAACAGTTATGCCCCTGTATTATAGGTTAGGTTAGATTAGAGCGGCTGCCTAAGGACATATTTAGGCCTAATGGTCTAGTGTGATATTACATGCTGCTTGGACCTACAGTTTAACGTCGATGCCGAACGTCGTTTCCATAACTAAATGCCAATTGAATACACTAATTAAAAATTAAGCGTTCTTTTTTTCACAAAAAAAAAAACTCAAATCTTCTGTAAGCTTAAGAAAAGGTTCAAAACTTGATGAAAATTTATAAAGTAGACACAGAATCATTTGAATAATTATATTCTAATTAAACCATTATTCTGCAAGCCCACCTTTTTCTTCACTTTCTTATTGCACATGTAATTTTTTAATTAGTGGATTTAATTACCATTTAATTAGCTTTTAATTATGGAATAATAATAAATAATTGTGTTGTTTTTTGTTCTACTAACTTTGCTTTGCCTAGTTTAAAGAAAAGACATGAAATAAGGAAACACTCTGGAACAATCGAAAAATGTTGTCATAGGAATCTGAAGAACAGATCAAGATCAACAAATTAATGAAATTAATAATAACATTAAAATTATTATATGCTAAGTTAATATTTTCTTTTTTTTTGTATATCAAAAAAATAAAAATAAAAAAAAAAACTAAAAATATTACAATTAATTATTGCGTTTTGCATTAGAATGGCGCATTAACAAATTGGTCCTTACTAAAAACATGAATATTTATACAAATTTTGTATGGTAGCAATCATAACAAAAACAAAAAACCGAAACAGTAGCAGCAGCAGCAGAAGAAATGCTAATTTTATGCGTAGTAGCAACTTCTAGTGGCATAAAAAAAAAAAAAAATAATTCACAAATTCATTCTGTGGTACAGAGAAAAGGAATGAATGAGATAGAGAGAGAGAGAGAGAGAGAAGAAACAGAGACACAGCAGAGTATCAACCTGGCAGTAGTGAAAGAAAAAGTAGCAACAGCAACATTAGCAACTTATGCTAAACAAGAATGAATGAACATATATACAAATAAAGTTCCGACTAGCAATTATCCTTTCGTCACTTACTTGAAACAAGCAACAAACAGCAAAGGTGTTGAAGAGTAATGAAATTGGGCGTCTGCTGAGAGTAGGGCGTGAATGAGGAAGAGGCGTGTTTGAGTGTGTGTGTGTGTGTGAGTGTGCGAGAGGCTACCTTTTCTTATTTGTTTCTGTGCTAATTAACACATTTTCCGAAATTTTCGCTGTGTATGTATGTATGTGTATACAGTGGCGGTTCAAGGATTTGGGTTTGGGGGGGAGGGGAGGGATCTGATTTTACTAAATTAAAAGATAAATATCAGACTCACTATCGACTAAAACCCAGACCTAGACCAAAAACTAATGCACCCATTTTGTCAAATGCCGGTCAAAAATTTAAAGATAACTGAGACCAAAACTGAGACCAAAATTCAAACTAAAATTGGATAGAAATTTAGGCGAAAATTTCGACCAAATTTCAAACAAAAATTCAAATACTTTTTCAGATCGAAGTTCAAACCAAATTCAGATCAAAATGAGACCAAATTCAGATCAAAATCTTGATTATGACTTTTCTGATGGGTTTGTATTGTTAAATGATCTATTTTGTGAAAACAATTTGAAGGAAATTTTAATTTCCTTTGAGAGAAAATTTTGATGAAAGAATTTGATACATCTCTATTTTTTGAGTCATTTTTGGTCGAAACAAACACCCGAAAAAAATTAAATTAAGATAACAGTTGATTTGGATAGTATTTTAAACGAATTTTTAAAATATATATTCAAATTACTCTTAGCATCGATACCACAATTAATAAGGAGTGAGATCGAAAAAATCTTAACATATATAAAATGCAATAATTTTTAAACGGTTGATCCTAGAGTTTTGATTTTTTTTTTGTTTTAATTTAATTGATTTGACGACCTCGATAGCCTAGTGGATAGTGCACTAGACTTTCATCTGGGAGGTTCGGGTTCGATTCCCGTCTTCGTCTGGTGGTTAATTTTCATTACTTTCTTATATTCACTATCAATATGAAGTGTATGAGAATTATAAGATAGTGTACAAATACACATTGGTTGGTAATGGCAAAACTACCAAGCCGATAAAAAATTGCCACACCGCTGTTCGGAATCGGCGTTAAACTGTAGGTCCAACTATGTGGTATCACAATGGGCCGTTCAGGCCTAAGTGTGTCTCTCGACAGCCACTCCAACCTAACCTAACCTAATTGATAATGTTTTACAAATTACAGAAAAATATAACTTTAATAATAAATATTTTTTTTAATGTAAGGAGTGGGATCGAAAAAATCTTAACATATATGAAATTCAATAATTTTTAAACGGTTGATCTTAGAGTTTTGATTTTTTTGCTTTTATTTAATTGATAATATTTTACAAATTACAGAAAAATATAACTTTTATAGTTCTAATCACTATTTATGAACTCGTGGACCTTTTTTTGATAAGCCTTCCATTAGAGATTTGATAGTTTTTTCAGACACCTTTTTAGAACAGTTTGCCCATCTCCTTTTAAAATCTTCGATATTTTGGGACACCTTTTTTGTGCTCTTTAAGTTTCTTTTCACAAGAGCCCAATATCTCTCCACAGGTCTTAGCTCTGAACAATTTGGAGGATTGGCCTCTCTTAGTACAAAAATTATGTTATTACTTTGGTACCACTCCAGAGCTTTCTTGCCGTAGTGACATGATGCCAAATCGAGCGAAAAATATGTGGACACATTGTGCTCTCTTTTGAAAGGAAGAAGTCTTTCTTTCAAACATTCTTTCATGTATATTTCGGTATTTATAGAGTCCACTGTAACAAATGACTTGCTTCTTTTGCTGCAACTGCATATAGCTTGCCGTACCAGGAATTTGTTAGAAAATTTTGTCTGCTTTTGGATTCTAAATTGTTCTTCGACATTTCCTCGAGCATCAGCAACATAATAATTTTGACCCGGAAGCTGAGTAAAATCTGCCAGCACGTACGTTTCGTCGCCCATTATCCAACATGAATATTTTTGTATGAAATTCGGTTTTAATTTCCGAGCCCTACTTTTGGCGTCTAAATTTTTTGCAGCATTCCTGTCTGGAACTTTTTGGACTTTGTATGTTTTCAAACCTGCATTGGCTTTAACTTTTCGCATCAAATAGTCAGAGCACTGGGCTAACCGGGCAGCTTTTCTACCAGATGTGTTTGGAGATCTTTTCAATGTGCTTTCTATTTTCTTGGCTTTTCCAATATCATGTGGTCCATGTTTGCTTCCCGAACCAGGTTTCCTATCGATGGTCAAGTTCTACTGAAACTGTTTAATAACATTGGAAACAGTTTGACGGCAGACCTTCAATCCTTTGGCCAATTTTTTGTAGGACCAATTTGGATTTTTTTGAAAATTTTGAATAATTTTAAGATGTACTCTTTTTCTCCACTCATTTTGATCAAACTCACAATAAATCAACATGTTTGTCATTAAAAATAACAACTGATATATTTTTCAAAGATAACTAGATCAAAGAGATTTTTAAATTTTACACCCAAAAAAAATTATTAGGTAATCCTTATCGGCCTGGTGATGAGTTTACGATCTCACAACTCCATAACCAAGCATTTCATTTTTATGAAAAATTAAACACATTCTTTAAGCCTGTTATACATTACTTAAAATGTAAATATATCTTAATTTGACCAAAAAACCAATACATTTTAAATTTCAACGAGATCCGTACACGCTTTTGGGTATCGGGCAACAACCGGTTAAAAAAAAAATGATCAGACCACGAATCGGACCAAAATTTCAACAAAAATCGACCAAAATGAGATCAAACTCAGGTCAAAACTCAGACTAAAAACCCAAAATTCAGACCGAATCAAAACCAAAATCAGTTTTAATTCAAAAAATTTATTCCAAAATTCAAAAAAGAAAATTTAGACCACAACTCAGACCAACAGTTAGACAAAACTTTAGGCCAAAAGGACATCAAATAGCGAACGAAAGCAACCCAAAATTCAGACTAAAAACTACTGGGAATATCTGATAAATATTTACATCAGAAAATTTAAACTTAAATTAAACAAAAATAAAAATTCAGACCAAATTTTAGAACCAAGTTCAGACCAAAATTCAGATCAAAATAGTATCAAAATCAAGCCAATTCAGACGAAAATATTAACCACAACTCAAACTAAGAGTTAGATTAAAACTGAGGCTAAAAAGACGCCAAATATAAATTAGAAGAAAATCAAAATTTAGACCAGAAATCAGATCAAACACTGGAAAGCAAATCAACTCAAACCAAGCCCCTATATCCCCTCTCCGGATACGCTACTATATTTATATGAATTTTGAATAACAAAAACAAAAATAGAATGGCATGAAACAAAGAAAAGAGTGCGGCAAAAGATGATGGCCGAAAAGTTTCGCTGTTCTCAAAAGCATACCGCATTAATAACAAAAAAAAAAAAAAAAAAAAAATTTTAACACAAAACTCATTGAATTTCAACGCAGGCAATGCGTTGAAAAGTGTTGAAGCGTATTTCCAGCGTAATGATTTGGTTTAGCCTACTTTTAGGTGCAAAAGTAAAGGCGGGTATGAAAGTAGAAGCAGCTAAAAATTAACAAAACTGAAGAAGAACGAAATATTTTTAAGGTGTCGAAATAATAAACACATATTTTTTTTTTTTTTTTTTTTTTTTTGTTTCTTGGCGATATTTTAATAAGTTTTCTGTTTTTCGTGTGGCAAAAGTTTACGCCTCTTCAACTAACGATGATGGTTTAACGAAGACTCTCAGCCACTTCACTTCACTTCACTTTGCAAAATTTTTGGTGGCAGCACTTTGTGAATATTTAATTTTGTATATTATGCTATAATAATTATAGCAAAAACAACTATAATATTGTTGCAATTAAAGTGTTGCTATAAATATAATTAAAATTCGCGTTAAAGTTAAACAAAAAGAAAATGAAGCAATTTCCTATAAGCGTAATGAATGAATGGAAAAAAATGTTGGAGGCGTAAGTCTATTAAATGAAAATGATTTCCATCAGAAACAAATAATTTTTTTTTTTTTTTGTTTATAATAAAAATAATCATAGTAGTAGCAATAGCAGCGTTTTACTTTGCTATTCATGTATGTATAAATTTCATAGCATATTTTTAGGCGTACATATAATTTACATAAACCTCATTTAATATATTTTTAAATGCAAAAGAGCGAAGCTTATTTAGTTTTTGAATGTTTTCTTTTTTTTCTTTTGTTATACCCATAAAAAAGAAAATAACCTAATTTGCTTAAACTTCAATACTTTTTATTTCAAAAAGGTAAAAGCCTAATAAAAAAAAAAAAAAAAATACCACTTGAATTGTAGGGTTTCTGCTCCTATAAAATAAAAGTACCTACTAATAGTACAAACTAAACGAAAACGGATATCAACTTTTACTAAATATGTCAAGTGTCACTGCATATACAAAACAACATTTGCAAAAGTTATACAAAAGGATAAAATCAAAAACGGGTCCAAAATAAATTTTATGTCAAACAAGGTGTTCGAGTGTTTTGACAAAAATTTATGCATTTCAACTCTTGAATTGTGAATCTTTTCGGATTGCCTGGAAGAACAAGTGCAAGTGTAAATACGTGTATATTTCGAAATTGTGTTGTCATAAAAGTGTTGTGCACAAACACATATATATACACACACACACACACACACTCGATTTTATCGTATTGTAAAATGTTAGAAAACTTTTTTGATTTAAATAAAAAACCACTTCAGACAGTTTAAAACTTTCTTTTATACATACTTAACATTTACAATTGTATATAGAGTGGCAACAGTGGCAGCAGTAGAAGCTACTAAAACATGATGTTGTATGTGCCGCAGGTGTGGTGAGAAAATGTGAGTGAGTGAGTGAGTTTGAGGCTAAAGGAATGCGTCAAAAGATCATGCATAGCATGATTTGCAAATGTTTTTACCAAGAACTTTTTACTCTTCAATGCATCCCTGCTATTATGCTCTTCAACTTTCTCTCATTTTTAAATACAACAACACTGTGGTGACATGCCGACATCATCAACACATAAACTCACATATAGGATCTGCTATTAAGACTAGGTAGTTGTATATGTGTGTGTGAGTATAAGTGCATATTTAAATCCTCTCTACACAAGCACATTTATGTCTTTATGTCTCTCTCTCTGTGAGTATGTGTGTGTGTGAGTCACACTAGAAATAATTCGTTTATTACAAGTGCCACTCATACAAATATTTACGAAACACTTCTCTCGCTAAAATGTTAAACTTTCACATACTTTTCGTTAGGTATACATATATTTTTGTTGCTGTTGTTGTACTTGTATAAAAAGTGTAAATATTTGCATGAATTATTTTATTTGTAGGTACTTGATGCAACAACAAAGTTGTGTTATGTGTTGAATGTGACAGAAGAAGAAATTTACAGGTTTTTATTTGTTCTATCAATGTATGCGTATCTCTCTCTCTCTTCTGGTATTTCTCTCTGTTTCTCCTGGAGGTTCATTTTGTAATAGTAAATTTTTAGATGAGAGGTCAAGTTGTTTTTATTTCTTGAAGTATGTGTGGAAATGAAAAACTCTTGAAGCTATTAGTATAAATTTTAACAAATACAAAACACTTTTACAATATAAGTAAAATTTAAATAATTCTGAAACCACAATCTAAAGTTTCATTATTTACTCAAAACGGTATGTGTTCAACCAGCAAAACAAATAAGTAGATGAGGTAATTTTATAAATTAATTAATTGTAATGGATTCAGCTGTGCCAAATAAGTTTAAGTTCATAGTTATTAATAATGTAGCATACTTTCAGGGATATTGTTTTTTGGAAGCAATCTACATATGATGAGGATAACTCGATGAAGGCAAAGCGTTGTTCTGATTTGGAAAGTAGCCTAAGTAAGAAAGTAAAAGAAAAAGCGAGGAGGAAAGAGGGTGAATAAAAGAGAGAAGAGGAAGGAAAGAGGGTAAATATGAAATTTTGAAGCATCAAGTGACACATTTTGAAATTGAAGATGCATGGACGCGGAATTTTATCAAATTGAGGTCTTTCTTGATGATTTCATTTCGAAAATAATTTAAGAAAAAAAATTTTCAATCGAAAATCATGTTTTTTTGATGAATAAGTGAGCATAATTTTTTGAATTTTAATTTTTTTTTGCAAATTATTTTGACTGCAGATTTCGTAAGTTCATAAAATTTTTCATAAAAAAATTATATGGCTCAAATTTTTTTAAGTTCTTTTTCATAATTAACGGAGCGATTGAAATGAGCTTTGAAATTGTGGCAGTCCCATCCTTAATGGGTTAATTAAGTTCCCCAGGTAATTAAATCAAAACTTTGGCCTTTTCATCGACACTATTAATCAAGGATTACTGTTTCACCCAATATTGCAATACATTTCTATTACATATTTATTGATTCTATTTATATGCGTACAAGTTAAAACTGTTAATCAAATGACCAGCTTACATTTTATATTGAAAACATTTAACAAAATTTGATATTGTTTTATTGATAAATTGAGACAATCGATAATAAACTTTACACGTAATTATTATCAAGCATTTTAGTATTATTAAAAGGTCACTTAAGTGGTATTTTGTTACTACATTTGATTCATTCATTCATTACAATTTCACACCAATAATAATAATAGTAATGCAAACTTGCACACACACACACACACACTTATACACAGTCAAACAGACAGAGAGATGGAGAGACAGAGAGAAAGAGACATACATTATCCGTTGTGAGAAAACCCAATTAATTTACTTAAAATTGAGTTTATTTGAATACTTGAATACAACTACATACAAATATAACCATACACCATTAGAGTGACTCTTAAAACTGAAGTCGAAAACTAAATTGAATGCACCCCCTAAAAAGATGGCAATGGGTAAAAAAAATGATTGCCCCGAAGTTCCACAAAACTCGGATAAAATTTGAACAAAACCGAAAAAAAACCGTAAAAATTGGGACTTTTTCATGTTTTTTGCTCCAATGCCCACCCTAGCGGCCACTGTTGGTAAACATAAATTGCAAATTCAGATTCCTCGTACCCGAAAATCCCCAGAAAGATCGCTTGGTGGTAGAAATATTTGCATTTAAATGAAACTACTCCGACGCGACCATAGACTAAAGCAGCAACTTCAAAATGAAAAAAAAAAAATCGCTTAAAATCACCAACCTGGGAAAATTAAGAAATTACTTTTCTATATACAATCCAAACTTTCAGAAAAACTTAGTTTCATCAATTCCCCAGCCGATTGCTGTATTGCAGTTTAATAAAAAATTCGTGGGTTCAATTTAGTTTTTGATTTCCGTTTCACTCATACAATGAGGAGACACGCTAATACACCATACACCTACACACTTATGTACGTATGTATGTATTGTATGAATATATGTATGAATGTCTGCGTGTATGTATGTATATAAATTCCATTTGGTTCATTAAATTATTGAAAGATAATTGTCATATAGCCATGTTGTAATTTGTTACACTGTCATTCGAGACAAGATTAATTACTATACTAAAATATGGTCTCTATATCTCTATATACTTATGTATGTTTGTATGTATTTATATACACACATATACATTTGCATTGTCTGTATATAATACACAAGTTATATCACTGCAGTTTTCCATTATTTGTTGATTGTTAATTTTAATGGCAGCATAAATTACACAATTTGTGTTTGTTCTTTTTTTTCTTCTTCTTCTTCTCTCTTGCTTTTGTTTATTAATAAAGTTAAGTGTATGATTAATTTCAAGAGAGAATTACAAACTATTTTTGAAAATATTTTAATGACTTTTTGGGGTCTACATATTTTTCTATGAGTCACCTTTCAAAAAAAAAAAAAAATAAATAAAAACTGAGATTAGCTTACGTTTAGGTACACGTAATGGATTTTATGAGACTCTACCCTTTTGATACCCCTCCCTCTTTCTGACTAATATCAATTCCTTATCATATCAGAAAGCATAAAAGTTTATGAATAACATGATAAGATATTTATATCAGTGTTGAAATTAGTAGAAATGTTTTTGGTCGGTAGAGCAGAAATTGAAGATATGCTACACTTATATTGGGAGTATGAATGTATAAACTCGTAATTGTGACCAACTTCATATCTATCATACGCGCCATTTTTTTGACATTGACAGCTATTCTATCTCGAAGAGCGCCAAAAATACTATAAGAATTGATCTGTCAAATAATTTTCATAATTTTACAAAAGTGTTTTACTATAGCTGAAAATGTCGAATTTCGTGCCAACAAAACAACATTTGCGGAAAGTTTTAATTTGCTTCTTCCATTTAAAGAAAAACGCAACTGAAGCACATCGTTTACTCACTGAAGCTTATCCTGTCCATGCTATAGACGTTAGAATGTGTCAGGTGTGGTATGCCCGTTTCAAAAGTGGTGATTTTGATGTTGAAGACAGGGAACGTTCAGGCGGCCCAAAAACATTCGAAGATGAAGAATTGAAGGCATTACTCGAAGAAGATTCATGTCAAACGCAACAAGAACTTGCAGAATCTTAAGGAGTTGATCAATCAATCATTTCTAAACCATTAAAAGCATTGGGAATGATTCAAAAGCAAGGAAATTGGGTGCCGTACGAATTGAAGCCGAGAGACGTCGAACGATGATTTTTCACATGTGAACTGCTGATTGAACGACAGAAAAGAAAGGGTTTTCTGCATCGGATTGTGACTGGCGATGAAAAGTGGATATGTTACGATAACCCAAAGCATAAAAAATCATGGGAACCGCCCGGACATGCGTCAACATTAACATACATGGATCCAAGCTCATGCTGTGTATTTGGTGGGATATGAAAGGTATCGTGTATTATGAGCTGTTGAAACCGAATGAAACGATCACTGGCGACCGCTACCGACTACAATTGATGCGTTTGAGCCGAGCATTGAAGGATAAGAGGCCAGAATATGAGAATAGACACGACGAAGTTATTCTTCAGCATGAGAATGCTCGGTCTAGCAGTTCAGTTCTCGATCTGTTCCTGCCGTTCTGTTCTCCTTCTCTCTCTCTCTCTCTCAGTGACGCGTAGCTTGATCATAATTCGCGCAGCCACTGTGTATGTTGTCTTCCATTTTTCCACCGATTCGCACATCTGTGTGATAAAATTCTCCTATGTTGGTATCCTGCCAAATGCTAGCCTCAGTTTATCCCTCTCGTTTTCGAAACGTCCACAATGAAATAGCACTTGCCTCGGGTTTTCACTTTCATTCGGGCATGTTGGAGAGTATAGGTCATCGTCACGTCCGAATCTATGCTTGTATTCCTTAAAGCACCCATGACCGCTTAGCAGCTGCGTGATGTGAAAATCTACATTCCTGTGCCTCCGTTGACATCAATTTGCATTGTTGGGCATCAGCGTAAACGTCCATCATCCTTTTGTGTAGCATTTTCAACGCTGCTGCCACTTCGATATAGATCGTTGACGTTCCTCCATTTTTAATATTCCCGTTTGTCTTTCTACTGCTCTATTATAAAGCCTCTTGAGCTCTATCGTGTGTTTATCTATATGCAGCTTTCCCGCGATGCCACATATCGCGTTTTGTGATACGATTCGGAAAGCACGGAACACCGTCAATGCACTTAGCCTTTGGACGGCTAACATTTCTTTAATGCACGACTTTTTTGCGCCGTTTGTTTTAACCGCTTTGCTGCTGACCGCTGACGTCCTAGTATCGATTAGCACTCCCAAACAGGGCCGTAGCCAGAAATTTTTTTCGGGGGGGGTTTTCAGAAAATATTCATAAATAATTTTTATCAAACTGATTTTGAAATACAATAAATTAAATCAATGATACATTTGATGGACCCTATAAAATTAAAATTTTAGGAAAAATTTTCCGATTTTTTTTTATTCTTAACCCTAAAAAAATGGCCAAAAGTGACAAAAAATTCCCAGAATAATCAAATTAAATTTTTTCAAATAAATATTATTCAATTTGCATTCTAGTGCATTTTTTTTATCGTGAGGGACATAATTTCATTAACTCATTGACTTCCCACTACTGATGATGTACCCAACCTCAAAAAAATTACCAAAAATAGTAAAGGCTAATTTTTTTCAAATGATCATCATTGGGAATTTGAGCCATTATCAATGATAAGGAACCCGGATGAGGTTGGCTTATATTCCCTGATTTCGTGAAGTCACAGCATTGAAAGAGATCTTTCTAGTCGTGGTGCTCTGAGCAATAATGCGTTAAAAAATTAATTTTAAGATGGGTTTTGCTAATAAGATGAAGTTTTTGCGAAAGAATTTTTCACGTTGAACACGAATCTGAGGTCAAAAACTTCCCATCACGTCACGATTAAGGAAAAAATTGGGGTTCAAGCAAGTCTTATTTTACAAGGATCCGATAATTTTTTTATATTTTTATTAATTTTTAAACTTTTTAAACTGATTCAGGACGAAACCTTAAATCAAAAACAGTTACTGACCTAGAAAAACTATGAATGCAGGAGCGCTCAGTATCACCTTCTCTTTTTGAATCCGTAGTCAAACCTCATGTCGAAGAAAACAAATCGGATTTGATCGCATAGTGTAATTAAGATCTCAAATTTATTTTTTATATTTGACTTTTTAGAAAAAAATCCGATGGAAGTAAAAAATATTGTTAAATAGATTTTATTTTGACTTTTTTTCCATCCATTGGCAATTAATCTCAAAAACTAGAATAAAGTTTTCACATTTCGGGGGGGGGGGGAGGTCAGAACCCCCAAAACCCTCCCCCTAAATACGGCCTTGCTCCCAAATATAGGATGTGAGGTTTAGATATTATGGTGTGCACTCCTACACTCACCTCTAGTTGTTCTCTTTTCTTTTTTGTGCTCAAAAGCTCGACTTCCGTTTTTTGGGCTGCCAACTCCAATTCCGCAGCATTTAATCATCGTTGCACTCTGGAAATTGCATCATTGCTGACTAACTGCAAAACTTCCATTCCACCAATGCAATATCATTTGCGTATCCTGTTAGTGTTGTGCCTGCAAGGTGGCCCAGTTTGAGAACGCCGTCATACATCGGGTTCCATAGGGTGGGCCCCAGTAAAAAAAAGCTTTAGCAAAACAGTTTAATATTGTCTTCCAAGAAATAATTTCTTCAAACAAATTTTAATTTGAAAAGTTTGGTTTCGGCCTTAAGTAACCTCAACTATTTTTCGATGGGAAATATTTTTCTACAAAAAAAAATATCGTGGATTTTGCGGCCGTTCACCCAGTATGATCATAAGGGGTGTTTCAACACGAGTGGCAGGGTTGGAAACTTTAGTAATTATGACGGCTGCCATCGTATAAACGTCAGATTTGACAAGCGTATTCGTCTGAAAGAACGAATCCAACTGGTTCAAATTTATTACAAAATTTAATGTATTTTTGCGGCCACAATGCGAAAAATACGTGCAGATTTTCTTGGAATCAAACGCCAAATGAAAGCAATGTGAGATACATATTGAAAAATTCGAGTCGACTGGGCTAGTACAAGACATGAAACCATAAACCCATCCGCGTCCAGCACGATCTGCAGAAAATATTGCTTCAATCAGTGAAAGTCAGTCACCGCGACGAGCCCAAAAACATTAATTCGGCACCGTGCAGAGAAATTGCATCTTTCTACAGCTACTATGCAACGAATTTTGACCAATGATCTTCATTTGCACGCTTATAAGATTTAATTGATTCAAGAATTGAAGCCTGGAGACCCTTGACAGCGTCGAGTGTTTGCTGATTGGGTGACGGAATGGATGTAAGTCACAATTTTTGCCAAAGATTGCGGATGAGACGCATTTGCATCTTGTCGGCTATGTCAATAAGTAAAACTGTCGAAAGCCAACGCTGGAATCAAGAGTTTCCAATGCACAGACTCACAGCCACCGATGAGTACGCATTTCGGTTAGGCGGCGTCATTGTGCCATTCTTCTTTGAAAATAAAAAAGATGAGGCGGTTACGGTCAACGAATAGCGATATCGTGCCATGATGAACGATTTTTTCTTTCCGGAATTGATTGATACTGACACGGAGGACGTCCACTTTTAACAGAATTGAGAAACGAGCCATACCTGAAGGGAATCGGTCGACAAATGTCCGAGCCGTGTAATTTCACGTTTTGGTGACACCAGTTGTTCACCAAGATTATGCGATTTGACGTCGTTAGACTTTTTTTTAAGGTTTTGTTAAAAGTAACGTTCATTACGGTAAGGAGATCTAGTGAAGTTGCTGTTCACAGATTTTTGTTTGCTTAATAATAAACAAATTTCTCTTGGGCCTGATGTAGGTGTAGGAGTCCAAATCACAAAACCTTTATATAGGTCCAGCAGATAAATCGCATCAGTGGTCTAGTAGCAGCTTGCCAGACTCTTGTCTCTGGAGTTCGGGATTCAGTTTCCGGCTAAGGGTATGGTTTGTTATCTACATTTCTTTCTTCCTCTCGTTTATTCTTTCATAACTTGAGACTTTAGTACAGTCGGTTGGTTGGTTAAGGTGGCTGACTCATAACATACCCACTGAGAATCACAATTAGTGCTGTAGCGCCGTTTTGAAACCACTTCCTCACCGAACTTGAATTAATGATGTGCTCTTACTAAACCCACCACGTGAAATTTAAGTATCCTAGCAGATTATTGGGACTGGCTAAGAGTAATCGAACAAGTTAACGGGGAAACACTTCCCCAGGAACCTATATCTTGACATTGCCAAGGCTGGGCATTCACAAATGGGAGATTGTTTCTTTTTCTTTTAAGTTTCCGCAACTTCTGTAGTGGCTAGTAAAAGGGATACGCAGTTTTTCTGCGTGGGTTCTATACACCAGTGGCCGGTGTAGGCTGCTGTTAACCTAGCAGTGTCGGTACGATCCCTGGTTAAAAACTCGCGAGACCTACCCTCATTTTATGAGGGCCTTGTCGCATGCGAAGTAATTTAGGATGTTAGTGACTTCCACCTCCGATTAGCCAGTTGAAGACAGTGCAGGTACATGCCTCTCTTGACAACTCCCAAGGGGATTAGAACCGGTACCTTTTAAGGGGCCTCGTCAAGAGAGGCTCCTGAGCGCGCTAATTCATCAGCTTTTTCATTCCCTTTAATGTTCCTATGGCCGGGAACCCAGATACTTTAGTTTTGGTACATTAAAACTTATCAGCCCCTGATTTTCGGGTCGTCCTATCCTTTAAATAATAATATTGAATCCACAGTATTCCTGATGTGATAGAGATAATCTGAGTATAACGACGGAATCAGCGGTCCGAGGTTCATGAATAATAATATTTTACTTTATGTACTTACGTACACTTTTTGCTGGAAGAGTAAGAGTTAGACACTCCAATGCCACTAGACTAAGCAATTTGAGATACAAAATAGCATTTTCTTTTTTGGCTTTTTCTGTAGTTCTGAAAACAATGAACTTTGCAATACTTTTTACAATTGTATTCTTCACAAGATCTACGGATCTATATTCCCTAATGAGCAATTTTTCCTAGAGCCCAACCGTCCGTTTGAACCCACTTTCAATTAAACTTGCCAAACAAAACTCAATACACCGACTATAAGGTGGTACTACTTAGGAGGGGAAAAACACCAACTCTACCATATATTGAACATTATGTGTCAATAGCATACACTAATTCAAGTATATGAACCAATATCAGAAAAAAAAAACTTAGATTGCATATAAAAAAATAAATACATTTATCATCATCGACCCACAATAGTACAGTACAGTGTGAAATATCAGCGTATTAAGACGTACGTAGTACAAGTATCAAAAGTCAATCATTGGATTCAAAAATCAATACCTAATCGAATATAATTGATCACTTTTTAATTGCTATCACCTGCAAATTAAACGTAACATAAAAAACCGTAAACAATAATGGCACCACAAGATCGTTGCGGCGGACCACCACCATCATATTGTGGCGGACCACCACCACGTCGTCCTGTTGTAAAGGTTGAAATTATTCCACCATGGCGTCGTCGTCATCATCATCATCATCATCCACCACCACCGCCACCACAGCAAGTTGTTGTCGTATGTCCACCATCACAGCAGCAACCTGGCTATTATCCACCACCACCACAATACGGAGGACCACCACCGCCAGCACATTATCATAATCCACCACATGGTGGTGGATGGTGAGAGAATACCAATCCAAAAAAAGAAGGATTTTCTAGTGGAATTTTAATGTGTTAGTTGTTTTTGCTTTTTTTTTTCTTTTTAAGTTTTTTTGTAATCTTGTTTTTGTTTTTGTTAAATAAATTTTTATTTTTTATTTATAATTGCGTAGTTTCTTTTCTCTTATTAAATATTTAAATCCAACACTTGCCAGTATTTAAAATTAACGCTCGTGCGCATGAAATAGTGAATTTTTTTTTTTGCTTGTCGCCACGTCACTTGAGATAAGTTAATTTCCTTTAATAAAAGTTATTATTTGATAAAAATAATATTGAATTTTTTTTTTAATCATGAATAAATGGTGAAATGATAAATTCGAGTTTGCATTTCAGTGTAGATTTTCAGGTATAGATATTACAGTGGCGGATACAGGAAACATTTTGGGGGGGTGGGGGGGAAATAAAAATTCTCCATATGAACCAAAACGCGGGCTGGAGCTTTTTTTTCTCGATCGTGTATCGTTTTTTTTTTTTTGCTTATTCATAAACTTTATTTCGATGACTAACAATTTCAAAGGTATTGCCATGTGAAAGCTTACTGGTACGGGGTACGGGGAGACCCTGTTCTTGTTGAAAAGCATTTCACAATTTCTATGATCTAATACCAAAATAAAGGATCGTGGAAAATATAACAATAGGAAACTTTTATTCAGTTTTCGGTTTTAGATTGTTTTATAATGGGTCGAGAATTAGTAGAACTTTAAGAATAATTGAAGGTCGCTGATTCCTACCCTGTATTCAAACTTTCTCTTTCCCATCTGTAATTTTTTTTATATCGACCCGAAATCTATAATTTTTTTTTTTTTTTAGATGGATTCAATTCTCTACTTGAGAATAGAACCCGTTGAACTGGTGCTTGAGTCACGTATTTAAGAACCAAATCACCGAAATTATCCACTCTATTTGGACAATCCATTTGGATATTTTTTAAAAATTTAACCCCATCTGGGAATCGAACCTGAAGCAGCTGGAACTCCAGTCAAGCACTCATTCACGAAGTAACCATTGTTGAATGTCGTCGAGCTGTTTATGAATTAGATTAGCTGCTTCTGTAGGAGATTAATTTGACTCTAAAATGGCAGTATCGTCTGGATAAGTAGCTATATTAACACCATCAGGACTTGTAAAAATCGAATAAAGAGCAGGACCCAGAACACTGCCCTGTGGTGCTCTGGCTTTTACCTGACATTTAGCTGATGTGTCATCAGTTACTATGACATAGAATGATAGGACTTTAAGACCAAATAAAATAGAGCTGAAAGAAAATTTTTTAATTTGTTTAACAGCCCTTAATGCTAGGACTTTAAGACCAAATAAAATGGAGCTGAAAGTTAATTTTTTAATTTGTTTAACAGCCCTTAATGCCAAACTTTTTCGAACGCTTCTTGAATGTCCAAAAATATGGCAGAATAATATTTTTTGCGTTCCAAAAAGTCAGTGACAATATTCACTATGCCCAGTGCTTATGACGATTGGTGATTCGGAACTATATTCTTATTTTCTTCTACTATTACCAATCCACTACTTCGAATATTTTCGAGAATATTGCCAGCAAACTTATAGGTCTATATGAGGGCACTGAGTTTTCAGGTTTATTTTGGGTTTAGGTATCATAATTATTTCAGCACATTTCCAATGAGAAAGATTATTCCTTATTCTTATAATTGAATGTAAATCGTAATAACTAAAAACAACAATAACTAATTATGTTCACCTTTTTGCCTGTTTAAGTTATTAAATTTTTAAGCGTTTGAAAATCTTTTGGAGAAGGAAATTTCCCCCTGTTCCCCCCACCCCCCGCCCCCCTTGTATCCGCGCCTGGATATTAACATGAGTAAGAAATCTTTATTAGTGTTTGAAACTTTTAGGAGCTCAAATAAATAACAATTTTCAAGGTCTAGCATATACACCAAAATTATGGGTCCCAGACTTTTATAGCGAGTATCGCAGATATGAGTATTCAGCTAATCGGAAGTAATTTTAAAATGTTATTAACCCTAGCATGCATACCATGAGTCTCCGAGACTCACAAGCATATTCGTTTTGTAATATCTACAAATCTAGACCAAATACAATGTGTGACAATGAAAATACACTTTCCTCGAGGCATAGCTTAAATTGTAGGTATATTCAAGCAGAAAAAAACTGCATACTCACAATTTTGAAATGGCCCTAAAAAAATAGACTTAGGGCCGAAAACTCATTTTTGATAGGTTAAAGCATATACTTGCCGGTAACTTTATTTTTATTTATCGGATGAGTAAATTTTTATATTTCATTCAAAAGAGGACATTTAGTTGCTTACAATGATATATAAATTGCTAATATATCTTAACCCATTAAGGACGAGCGGACACCAAAGTAAATAGATCAAGAAAGTAACTTGAGAAAAAAAATTGTTTTTGAACCTGGGTTAGGAACGGCTTAGCGACAGGGTGCCATATGGCACCGTTAAGCATTACTGGGTTAAGGAATATCAGAGTTAGAAAGCAAAATATAAGGAAAAATTTTTTTTTTTTGAATGGCTTTTTAAACGACTATTTTGTTGACCAGTGTATATATAAAAGAATATGAAAATAAACTACATTCAATTCTGTTTCCAACGAGCTTTTGTTTTAAATCCATCCAGGTTTCACTGAGATATTCGACTTTAATCACCATATATGTACTATATGTATAAGGAATGTACCTTATAAAATTGTTCGTTACATTTCTTCCCATACATTGCTATTGAAAGATTCAAATTCAAAAATTTTTATCTTATAAGCTCTGCAATAAATGTCAAAAATAATATTATGTGTCACTTATATTCAATAAATATTTATTTAACGCAAAAATGGCAAGCGAACTGAAAGTGCGAAAAAATATTATTAAAATTTTTCAAAAGCAACCTCAGTTGTTTTTTTTTTTTTAAATTGCCAAAGAGGTAGGGGCTAACCCCAAAGCCATATCTCGCGTTATTAAACGCTTTAAGAAAGAACTATATATTGCTCGCGAAGAAAGGTTCGTGAGAAGGCGAAGAAAGTTGTGTGACCATTCTGAAGGAAATTGGCCGGATTGCTCAGAAACTTTCAGAAACTAATAAGGAAGCTTGACTGAAGACGCACAAAGTGCAAAAAGTTCCGTATAAAAACGACATCAAGAATGAAATCGCAAAATAACCAGCAAAAAAAAACAGCTGAAACAAGATTTTGTTAAGAAATTCAACTGCTGCATAATAGACGACGAAACTTACGTTTTAGCTGACTTTTCCCAACTTCCTGGGTCGGAATTTTATACAGCCGATTCTTGAGGAAATCTCACGGACAAATTTGAAGCCACCAAGATGACAAAATTTCGAAAGAAATTTCTTGTTTGGCAGGCAATTTGCAGTTGTGGCAAAAAGAGAAGCTTATTGGTGACATCGGGTATAAGCAACGGCGAAATATATGTGAAGGGATGCTTGCCTGACCTCGCTTCATGTTACTATGGCAAAGCGGCCTTAGACTGGTTCCGACGACATGTGAAGTGATTTTAGTGACTAGATAAGCCAATCTACTAAGCTGTCTAGAACTAAAGCCGATTCAGAGATACTGGGCTTTAGTAAAAATCGAGATGAAGTTAACAAAGAAAAGTAGCTAAAAACCTTCAAGACTTTAAAAGAAAGTGATCTTCAGCAGCTGCGAGATTGTCGGATACTACCATAAAAACATTAATAGACGGGGTTCTTGAAAAATTAAATTCTTTGTTTCCTTTTTTAGACCTCGATAGCCTAGTGGATAGTGCACTAGACTTTCATCTGGGAGGTTCGGGTTCGATTCCCGTCTTCGTATGGTGGTTAATTTTCATTACTTTCTTATATTCACTATCAATATGAAGTGTATGAGAATTATAAGACAGTGTACAAGTACACACATTGGTTGGTGATGGCACAAACATCAAGCCGATAAAAAATTGCCACACCGCCGTTCGGAATCGGCGTTAAACTGTAGGTCCAACTATGTGGTATCACAATGGGTCGTTCAGGCCTAAATATGTCTCTCGATAGCCACTCCAACCTAACCTAACCTAACCTTCCTCTTTTTCAAATCTAAAAAAAATTTCCTTATAAAAAACCCCGATTTTCGATGTTCCAGAAATATAAGTTTTCGTTCAAATAAAAACCCATTCTTTCAAGAACTAGCTAATATAATTAAGAATGATCGGTAAAGCGGTTTTCGAGAAATCGAGAAGTGTTACACTTCTTAGAAAATATGATTCCGACATAATCGCGTTGGTTCTAGGACATGCCTTCGACGATGTTAAAGATTTAGCGCCCTATAAACTCCCGTAACTTGATGCGATCTGGAATGTTCAAAATTTTGGGTGTAGATTCGGGTCGAACCAAAAACTACAAATTTTTTTTGGGGATTTTAAAAACTATTTTAAAGATCATTAAGATCACTTGTAAAGTTCCAAACAATAAAAATTATTAATAAGTTCGGGATTCTGACACCGTTCAAAAAATTTTTCATCTTTTCGTAAGTCTACTCATCCAACACTTCAATTTAAAATTTTCTTAGAAAAGACTTGAACTCGAACCCGAAGTTTCTGGTTCAAACTACCAACTATTTGCTAAACATTGGCAGAGTTGTAAAGCGAAACAGACACTTCAACATTTTTGAACAAATTTGCGATTTCTTAAGTACAATAAGTTTGATTAACACGGCAGATATCTCAAAATTTAGGCAATTGAGTTTTTTAGTAGAACAAACAGCCTAACTTGGAACTACTTTCTTTGAAAAAAATTAGAAAAAGTGTAAGAAAAACATATTTTCTCAAGATATTATAGGCTCCAGCGACCATACAAGCTTTACATTCAGAATTTGCTTAAAAATATCCGATTTCAACTTAATTTTTTTTTTGTAGTCTAAACAATATCTCTCTTGAAATCTAGACATGCGGGGAAAAACTAAACCAGATTCGTAATCAGTGTGATATTTTATTTAAAACAAGATATGTTGCTATCTTTGAAAAAATTTGTGTAAATAAGTGTTATTTATCAATAGCACACCCTAGTTCAAGTATATAAAGAAATATCAGAAAAAATCTTAGATTACGTATCAAAAAATAATACATTTATCATTATCGAACCACAATAGTACAGTGAGAAACATCAAAGTATTAAGACGTAAATAGTACAAGTATCGCAAGCAAATCATAAGATTCAGAAATCAAGACTAGTTACACCAAATATAATTGATCACTTTTTAATTTGATACCTGCAAATTATAACCTAACACCGAAAGCAAATCAATAATGGCACCACACGATCGTTCCTGCGGCGGAGGTCCTCCTCGTCGTCCTGTCGTTAAAGTTGAAATTCTTCCGCAACCGCATCATCAACACCATCATCCACCACCGCATCATCATCACCATCATCCACCACCTCTACCACCGCATGTTGTTATCGTAAATCCACCATCACATCATGGAGGACCACCACATCATGGAGGACCACCACATCATGGAGGACCACCACATCATGGAGGACCACCACATCATGGAGGACCACCTCACCATGGTGGTGGCTGGTGAGAGAATATCAATCAAATAAAATTGAAATTCTATTGGAGTTCTAAAGTGTTTTTAAGTTTCTTTGTTTTATTTTGAGTTTTTTTTTTTTTTCGATAAATAAATTTTTATTTTTTTTTTATAAAAAAAAAAAAATTGCATAGTTTCTTTTTTCCTATTAAATATTTAAGTCCTGCACTTGTCAGCTTTTTATTACTAACGCTTGTGCATATGAAAGTGTGGGTCGTTTCGATTATTTGAACGACTCTTCAGATAAGTTAATTACCCTTAATAAAAGTTATTGTTTAATATAAAAAAAGAAATGATTCACTGATAGGTTCGAGCTTGCATTTCAGTGTAGATTTTTAATTATAAATATTATTATGAGTGGCCAACTTATTTTTATTATAAGTGACCAGCTTATATCTTCATAATTGCAGTCACGGGTAAATATCCTGGAAAAAGCGTAGCAAGGTTTAAGCACACATCTCTGATTTTTATAAGGGTTAGAATACACAATTCAGTGCATATTATATTTTTGGGTTTGTTAAAAAAATAAGCAAATACATTTGCAGTTTTAATTCAATGTAGTTTAGTGGGGGCAAACAACCTTAAAGAACAGTCGAGCAATTTAAGCTCATTTAACCCCTTCGTAATCTTGAAAAATTAAAATCTTCGGAAAAATCAAATCCTTCGGCTATTTAGTTTTTTGAGGTCGGTGAATGATTCAGAAACCATTGAAGTCAAAATGGGAATCGAAAGAGTTAGGTTAGGTTAGGTTGGAGTGGCTGTCGAGAGACCCACTTAGGCCTTAACGGCCTTTTGTGATACCACATAGTTGGACCTCCTACAGTTTAACGCCGATTCCGAACGGCGGTGTGGCAATTTTTTAACGGCTTGATGGTTGTGCCATCACCAACCAACGTGTGTACTTGAACACTATCTTAAAATTCTCATACACTTCACATTGATAGCGAATATAAGGAAGTTATGAAAATTAATCACCTGACGAAGACGAGAATCGAACCCGAACCTCCCAGATGAAAGTCTAGGGCACTACCCACTAAACTATCCAAGTCGTCAAAAAACAACTCGAATTCAATAAAATTTTCAGTCACACAATTTAAGTTCTTGCTCAAATTCAGATTAAGCAATCCCAAGAATTGTCGAAATTCATCGATTTGAGAAAATTTGTTGTATTCTTCAATCCGAAATTTTTAGTTAGGTATTTCGTGTTTTAGAAATCTAGTGAACCAAACGACTGAGGAAAGCTAAATATATATTTTTTAGATGCGCATATGTGGGTCACAGAGCTGTAAAAGATTGCAGTTATTTCGAGCTGCATCCATTAAAGTCACTGCATGAATTGCGTTTTCTGATTACAGTCTTTGATTTCATTTGAGACTTATGACTTTAAAAAATTAAGTCACCAGTCTTTTTGAAGTCAATGACTGCTCATTGAGTATAGAAATCAATTTCAGACTTCAAGGCAAATAAGTTACAATCACTCACATGACTTCACATTATACTTGAAGTCGCAGTCATGACTTTAAATTAGTTTGAAGTCTCAGTCATGACTTCATTTCAAATTTTTAAATTTTGACCAATGATTCGGTTTCAGTGATCCCAAAAACCCCCGAGTAAATATTTTCAGCCAGACTCGTTTACGTAAAAATTTGTTGGTCGCCATTTTGAATTTTTTGGTTTGAACTACAAATTCGGATTCAACGACATCAAAAACCTACGAGTTAATATTTTCAGCCAGATTCGTTTACTTAAAAATTTTTTGATCGCCATTTTGAAGCCACCATTTTGAATTTCTATATTTTGCCCAAAGATTCGGATTCCGCGACCCCAAAAACCACCGAGTAAGCATTTTCAGCCTGATTTGTTTACTTAAAAATTGTTTGGTCATCATTTTGAATTTTTTGATTTCGACTACAGATTTGGATTCAGCGACCCCTAAAAACTTGAGAACACTTGGGTCGAATTTTGTTGCCTCTATAGAGATCTGTCACAGTAAACGAAGTTAAGGATCTAGGCAGAGTTTTATACCTTGATCAAAAATTCCCGGTGTTTATTCAGAAAATTAAAAATACAAATTTATTCATCTAAATCTATATTGTCCCCTTCAAAGAAATCCCCATCAACTACGACACACTTATGCCAGCGCTTGATCCAATCCTCGAAACATTTTTTATATTCGGTTTTCGGTATGTTCATCAGTGCTTCCTGCGATTTTTCCATTACTTCCTCTCGGCTGCTGAAACGCGTTCCCCGTAATGGTTTTTTAACTCGATTGAACAGAAATAAGTCACAGGCAGCCAAATCAGGTGAATTCGGTGGCTGATGGATGGTATTTGTTGCATTTTTCGTCAAAAAATTACGAATAATGATGGCAATGTGTGACGGTGCGTTATCATGGTGCAAAATCCACAAGTTTTCTGTCCACAATTCTGGTCTCTTTCGGCGAATTGCGTCTCATAATGGTCCTTTTTGGTTTACTGTCTGGCCTTCTGACAAAAATTCATGATGTACTACACCGTTGTAATCCATGAAAACCGTGAGCATTGCCTTCTTTTTTGACTGAAAACGACGTGGTTTTTTTGGTCTCGGCTCATTTGGTGAACGCCATTCACTTACCCACGTCTCGTCTCCAGTAATGATCCTTTTGATGAATGTGGGATCGGATTCAGCCTCGGAAATCATGTCTTTAGCGACGTCAACACGGTCTCTTTTTTGCATGAAATTGTGGTCTTTTGGCACCAGCTTTGCTGCTACACGACGGAAACCCAAATCAATAACCAAAATGTCTTGGACGGATCCTTCAAGTCCTCCGCTATCTCTCTGATGGTTAATTTGCGGTTATTGACCAAAATTTCTTTTACTTTATCAACGTTTTCGTCGGTTTTCGATGTCGATGGTCTGCCACTGCGTTTATCATCATCGATTAACTCACGACCACTTTTGAACCGCTCGTGCCACTGGTAAACGGCCGTTTTCTTTAGAGAATCGTTGCCGAAACACTTTTCCAGCATTTCCAACGTTCTCGCACCATTAAATCCGTTTTTTACGTAACGTTTGCAAATGTCAAGCTATGACGCTAAGATTTCAAGGGAATATCAACAACAGATGTACTAACTTAACAAAAAAAAACACAGAACTCAAATCGGAACGATGGAAGCGGCACACTGTGGTTATTCCGGGAACTTTTTGTTGTGGTTCATATACGAGTATTTCTGAACGAATTAAAGGGAATCCGAATGAATCCGAACGTATAAGTGAGTTATGGACTCGTTACAGTGCAATAAAAATAAATTTAAAAAAGGAAAGTAACTCTTGGCTGACAAAGTGAAAATTTTAAATGGAAAAAATTACTTAAAGGCCTTCTAGTTTTTTACCGTACAGATTCGGCAAAAAAGTCTATTCAAATACAATAAAATATACTAGGCATTTGAAGTATAAAGTTCATTTTATAACCATGATAATGACAAAAAAAAATATATTCAAGTTTATTACCTATTGATTTTTTATATACATGCAAAATTCTTATCAATTTTTTTTTTGTAGGTATTTTCCTTTTGTAGATAACAGGTGTTGGCTTTTACATGACTCTACCTAATAATAGTTTTTTTTTTTTCTAAAGTTTATTATCAAACTAAAACAAAAATACTATTAATGCATATTATCTATCACACGTTTGAGTCATAATCTATACATACAAATATTTCCATTGGAAGTTTTGCTATCTTCTTCACCCATACAGCTAAATAAGAATCAAAAACTTTCGCTTATTATCGCTGGAAATATATTTATGGCGTAGTTGTATTTAAACATTTATCCGCTAAACAAGTGAAAAAATAAATTACAAAAACGAAAACTACAGTGAATTTTATTTCACTGTTTTCATACTTATTTGGTTGAATCTGAAATGACACCACCACCATATGCGGATCCATATTGTTATCGCCATAATTATCAACATCATCGTCCAGCTGTCGAAATTGATATTGTTCCCGGGTGGCGTCGCCCTTACTATGCGCCGCCGGCGTTTCCTAGCACCGAGGTCGTCGTGATGACACCCGGTGCTTCATACATTCAACCAGGACAACCCATGCAGCAGACACAGTACTATAATAATGGAGCCGCCTATCAGTATACCAATGTTCCCGGGATTTATTATAATGGCTATGGTAATGGCTATAATGGCAATAATACCACCACCACCACCTACGTTTATAACAGTCAGCCCTATCCAAGATGGTGATGATTTTGATTTGTGAAAATTATTTCGAAAATCGTGTACGGTAAAAAGCTTTTTATCGAACATTTCAATTGTGTGTGATTAGGTAATCTTTTTATTTTTTAAATATAACCGAATAATGAATAAAATATTTTATTAAAAAGAATTTACTTATTTGAAAATCTATTAAAAAAAAAAAAAAAAATTATTTGTTTGATGTAATAGTGAAATTAATTTGTTATAAATAAGCAAAAGGTGAACTGATTTTACCAATGTTGAACCGAAATATAATATAACCTTTTGTCGTCCAATGTGTCGAAGATGCTCTGGCGCACCGACGGGAAATGCGCATGCAGCGGAGTATGACGCTAGTCGCTCTCCAAAGATGAGTAACTTTCGGTTCGATGTGATCGCGCCAAACAGTTATCGCAATAGCGGTAGATTCATACCTTCCAGTATCGCTCGTAGGGTGTCATATCTGGAAATGACAAATGACGGGAAGTTTCGCAAGAATGAAGACGTAAGCAAATCGGACACAGGTCATCAGGTTGTAGTCCATATAGAATTACAAACATTAATATATCGTAAACCATAAACAATGATCTGAAAATTAGATTCAGTTAGCCTGAGTTAATCAGCGTTAAGAAGAATCAGTGGGGAATACACAGGGTTTCAAAATCGGGGTATAGACTACGTCGGTTTCGATTCGGATATCGGTTACTCTAATAAGGAGTGAGATCGAAAAAATCTTAACATACATAAAATTCAATAATTTTTAAACGGTTGATCTTAGAATTTAGATTTTTTTTTTTTGTTTAATTGATAATATAGTTCTAACCACTATTTATGAAATCGTGGACCTTTTTTGATATGCCTTCCACTAGAGATTTGATTGTTGTTTCAGACACCTTTTTGGAACAGTTTGCCCATCTTCTTTTAAAATCTTCCATATTTTGGGACACCTTTTTTGTGCTCTTTAAGTTTCTTTTCACAAGAGCCCAATATCTCTCCACTGGTCTTAGCTCCGGACAATTTGGAGGATTGGCCTCTCTTAGTACAAAAATTATGTTATTACTTTGGTACCACTCCAGAGCTTTCTTGCCGTAGTGACATGACGCCAAATCGAGCGAAAAATATGTGGACACATTGTGCTCTCTTTTGAAAGGAAGAAGTCTTTCTTTCAAACATTCTTTCATGTATATTTCGGTATTTATAGAGCCCACTGTAACAAATGACTTGCTTCTCTTGCCGCAACTGCATATAGCTTGCCATACCAGGAATTTTTTAGGAAATTTTGTCTGCTTTTGGATTCTAAATTGTTCTTCGACATTTCCTCGAGCATCAGCAACATAAAAATTTTGACCCGGAAGCTGCCAGTACACACGTTTCGTCATCCAACATGAATATTTTTGTATGAAATTCGATTTTAATTTCCGAGCCCTACTTTTGGCGTCTAAATTTTTTGCAGCATTACTGTCTGGAACTTTTTGGATTCTGTATGTTTTCAAACCTGCATTGGCTTTAACTTTTCGCACCAAATAGTCAGAGCACTGGGCTAACCGGGCAGCTTTTCTACCAGATGTGTTTGGAGTTCTTTTCAATATGCTTTCTATTTTCTTGGCTTTCCCAATATCATGTGGTCTTTGTTTTCTTCCCGAACCAGGTTTCCTATCGATGGTCAAATTCTCCTGAAACTGTTTAATAACATTGGAAACAGTTTGACGGCAGACCTTCAATTCTTTGGCCAATTTTTTGTAGGACCAATTTGGATTTTTTTGAAAATTTTTAATAATTTTAAGATGTACTTCTTTGTCTTCACTCATTTGGATCAAACTCACAATAAATCAACATGTTTGTCATTAAAAATTACAATTGACATATTTTTCAAAGATAACTAGATCAAAGAAATTTTTAAATTTTACACCCAAAAAAAATTATTAGGTAAAATGTGTGTTAAGGATTTTTCAATCTCACTCCATATAATTATCGGCAACTCGGCCGAGTTTAACTACATGATCGAGGCGCTATTAATCAGAGATGAGGGAGAGGAGATCATCGTTAATAAAGACAAGTTTGACTTCAGGGATGTTGTTTTAAGAATGCTTCCATTTGTGTAATTCTTTGAGTTATTCCTCTTTTCATCCATCTTCCGGTAAACTGATGTTGTAATACCTTAAACATTTCTCACCGAGTAGCGAAATAGATATGCCGACATTTGGCTCTGGCAAAGCAAGTTGTAAAATAAAAGGCAAAAAACGCCCAAGTTTAAGGTTGACGAAGTCGGAAGGATTTTACGACATGGGAGATAATGATCGAAAGTTGACAACAGCCTTTACTCCTTGGGTAATTTGAATAAGAAATCTTTTGAAAGTAAATTTATGAGTGAAGAAAAATTTACCATGCTCTGAAAGCCGAACTACCAATATCTGGGATTGAACCCGCTGCATTGAAATATTGCTTTTTTTCAACTTGAGTCTCAGTCGAGGAATGCAGTACTCTGGTTGGATCATTCTGGCCATAGGCTGTTTTTCGGTCTGTAATAGGAACTATAAACGATCAAGCATTTTAAATGTATTACTGAGAAACCTTCACAGGAACGAGCGGGCGGTTTGTTTAGTGATAATTGCTTGATATTGCTTGATGGTGCGTCAACGATTGCATCGTGTCTATCAAGTATATGCTCAGTTTTTGTGGTTTTCGGTGAAAAAACATTGTAACAAAATCGTTTTACTGACGGCGAATTGAGGTTCATAGGCTGAAAATTACGTATAAATGAATTTTGACGGTGCATGCTTGACGAATGTATACGCAACCGTCCGTCATTGTTTTATCTATGTGTTGGTTATGCTTGAAACTGAATTTGATGTGTGTATACCCCACTTATGTAAGAGAGATTTATGAAGAAAATATAAGTATCAGGAATGATAATGGGGTGACGTTCATTACAGCTTGGTGCCACATGGATTAAACGTCCATTCACTCTCATAACTTGGGTATCCAGAAATGGATTCAGTGAGAGTAGCAAACTTTTCTTGCCGTTCGAGTAAGATTTCGAAAGCTTTAACCCAATAACGCCTAGCGGTGCCATATGGCACCTTGTCGCTGAGCCGTTCCAGAGCCAGGTTCAAAAACAATTTTTTTTGCAAGTTACTTTCTTGACCTATTTACTTTGGATCCCGCTCGTCCTGAATGGGTTAAATACAAAGTATTGAAATATAATGAGAATGAGTGATTGTTGATGATGATTTTGATTTTTTGCAAACCGTACTTCTGACTAGATTATAATATCGACCTCAGAAGCAAAGACTTTCTTGAGCTTATGGGGAGAAAAAAAAAATATAAGGCAAAGGACTCGATTCAACGAAAAGAACTGACTGGTAAGTTAAATATCGTGGAAAAAGACTGAATAAAGTATTTAAGGCGCTACTTTGGTTGATGGATATAACTGTAGCCATTGAAGAGCAGTTCTCTTCAGACAGTCGCGGTTATGCAAGCACAAAGAAATTCTTTTAAAGAATGTTCAACTAGATCTTATGGTTTGTAGCCACAAATACTTTAATCAGCTGGTTTATCTGTATTTTCTACATGATACCAACTGCCGAAATGATAGTCCAACAGCGAACAATTGAACGAATTGTCGCGGAATTCGAGCAAAGCGAGTAGTCCCTGTATAATGCCAAAACACGCGGTCAAACAAGAATATTCCTGCTGTTGGTTAAATTGTGGCTGAAGACCCAAACCTCTTTATTCCTTGTCGTGCACAAGGAGTTGGCCTTTCTGTGATCTCAACTTGACGAATTTTTGCGAAAAAACTTGGGCATGCACTCATAGGACACAGGTACTGAAGTCCCAAGACCACTAAGCACGTCGTAACTTAGTTAATTGGGTTGAAGCAGTTGGAAATGGATCCAAATTTTGACGAAATTTTGAATGGCTTCGTGAACAAACAAAATTGCCGAATTTGGGCAGAGACTTATCCACAGTAGTATCAAGAGACTCAATTGTATCCAGAGAAACTTACTGTTTGTTGTTGACGCTCTTAGAATTTTTTCTCTGGGACTACGTTAATATAACGAAAAGATTTTTAAGCGCGTATTCTACCCGAGATGGTCCGAAAAATCGATTTTTTTTTATTTAATATTTTTGATGTAGACAACGAGTTTTATGAGAAAGAAGAGGGCAATGTATGGTCCTGAAATCGCTGATTAACCGTAAGTTACAACATTTGTAAGTACCACGTTTGTAAATCTTTAAACTCGTTTTTCTCGAAAACATTTTTTTCAGGACGGTGGACACGATTCACAAAAAGCAACTATTTTCGGCAGGCTCAAGTTCGATGCGTCGAATAAACCATTATTAACAAAGATATTTTTAACATTAAAAACGAAAATTATTGTTCAAAACCTGTAGAAAAACTTGCAAAAAACCTCGAATAAAAATATTGAAAAGCTTTTCTTTTACAACGATTTGAAAACATCGATATTTCGCACCATCTCGGGTAGAATACCCCCTTAAGTCTCCTAATATATGGGAACAGCAATGAAGTTTCAATTTACTGATTTACTTTTGGTCGCAACGCACTAAATTTTAATTACCAATTTCTGGTAGTTCGATTCAACTACTTAATCATTCAACCTCATTATCGACTGCGTATGTGAGGTTTATGTCTAATTTAACCGAGCACTCTACGGTCAGTCGATTAACTAAAGCATGCAGCTGTTTAAAAAAATGTTGGAAAATACTAAAATATATAGTTTTCTTTACAAACAAATATTTAAATTCAGTCGATCTTAGACAAGAGCAGGTCTCTGTTTAGATTGTGTAAGACTGCAGTAATTTTACAAGAATAAATTATTTTGCATATTGCTACAGCCGACTAAATGGAAATATGGACTTTAAAAAATTGTGCAACTTTTGAAGGTAAGCTTTTTTTTAGGTAAGCTTTTTGGAACAAATGTCTCCAAAAATTTTTATATCTAAGCAAATTTTATGATTTATAATAACAGATATTGAAAACAAAAATTGCCACTCAATCAACTTGTTGACACTGGAAATGTTTTCATGCATTATTAGCTTCCAGTTGAGACAGATAAAATGAAAGAAAACAAAAAAAAATAAGTTAAAAAAATCACATTTTTTGAAAAATCACAGTTTTATCTATATATATCTCTAGGACAAAAAGCCTCTACTGAATTAGCAAAAACAACACGATAAGATATGCGGTGGTGACTAACAAAAAAAAAAAAAAAAAAACTGAAAAACTCATCAATTAGAAAACATTTGTGCAAGTTGTTTCTTTAATTATTTTCCATTTAAATTGTCATAACTTCATTAGCGAATTCATAGTTTATATTAACTACTCGAACCAACGAGTCACAAACGACAAACAATACCGCGTTAAAGTCGAAGTGATTTTAAAATATTTGTAAACTTTTTTGTTTTTTTTTTTGGGAACTAATTTTCGAAATAACTTAAACTTTAAACATGTCATATTTCGGAGACGATTACGGCCGCCACAATCATCATCATCATCACAATCGCCCAATTGTTGAGGTAGATATTGGTGGACGCCCCGGTGGATATCGCCGCCCAGGTGTTGAAATAGATGTTATTACACCAGTGATGAGACGTCCTGGATTTGAAATTGATGTTGTTACACCAATTGGAAGACGTCCCATGGTTGAGGTTGATATTATACGTCCACAGCCACAGCCTGCTGTAGTCGTTGTCCAACAACCCAATCAATATCCTCAACAATATCCACCTGCATATCCTGGTGCCTATCCACAAGCTGGCTATCAACCAGGCTATCAACAGGGCTATCCACGTTGGTAGAATGAAGCGAAACGTCGTCGAATTAAATATAAGGATAAGGAAATCAAATATTGTACCTAATTAAAAGAAAATGAAATTATTTAAAAAAAAAAAAACTGTACAGAAAAAATAATAAAAAAAAAAAAAACTTAGCTTTAAGTAAACAGAAATAAATGTTGGTGTTTTTTTTTCTGCTTCTATGATTATTTAAAAATAATAGAAATTTGTAATCTGTGGAATCGAATAAAGAAATCCTTTTCTTGCCTGATTTGACTATGAGAATCTAATGATTAAATTATATTTATTTTAATATTTATTGGTGAGATCTTAAAAGTATTAGTATCTTAGTAATCGTGAACGCAAATGATTCAAACATTATAACCCATAATCTATCCCTGCTTATAGGTTAAATAATCCTCAGACAGAGAAACTATCTATTTAATTTGTTCTTAGAAAAACAATAAATAAGTAGGAAAAGACTGTGCTCAGGTAATTTTGTTGCGAAACAATAATAATCGCGTTTTAATTTCAACTTCGGTAATTATGGGTAACGTTGGCCGTTAAAGGGTTAATGCAAAAGTTTTACTTAAGCAAAACATTGAACGCTTTTATGCTTGTCCTTCTCTGATATACAGTATTTTCAAAAAGAGCGTGTACGGCTTAATTGTACAAACAACTTTAAGTATCAAGTTGAACTTTATTTTCAACATTCAACATTTCATTGCGAGAGGCGCTGTGTAACCTTTGAAACAATCGCAATTATAATTTCATTGTTTAAGCAATTTTTCAAATCGTACTCCGTGTATGCAAAACGTTTTTAAGCTGTCATATCCAAAGGAATCCAAAATGTCCTAGAAAGTTGCTGCAAATATTTTGAGAAGTTGAAGACATTCGTAAAGAAATGGAACCAATTTTTTTTAAGACACCAGAATGTGTACGACTTACCAAATCATTGTGCTTCTAGAGGAACATCACAGCCGCAGGATTCGGTGATAGCATGAGTTTTTAAAGCCAATTCTACCATTACACTTGAGCCAGATCAATAAAAACTGGCGTAGAAGGTCACTAATATATCCCTTAGTATAACCCAAAGTCGTTTAAATGAATTCCAAATTGAATTCTGAGCTAACATAACCAGTATTGGAACTCTATCCCAAGTTTAAGACAGGCAAAAGCACTTATCATTCCGCTTGCCCAAAATAAGCCCATCTCTAATCCCAAATCTGACCTTAGGCTACTGGTGGGCTACATGTCTGGACACTATGGGCTCAGATATCACCTAAACAAAATAGGTCTGTCTAATGAGACAGAGTGTTGTCTATGTCTGGAAGATGACGAGTCGACACCTCACATTCTGTGTGAGTGTCCGGCCTTGGCACGGCTCAGAGGAAGAATTTTTGGTATTCCTTTTCTGACGGCTAATCACATAAAATCTTCTTCTACAAAAGATGTCTTGACTTTTATTAGGTCAGCTGAACGTCTTTTGTCATAAAATGGGGTCGCAGTGCCTGCCTGGTTGGGCTCCCCTAAATAATAAATAATATTAATAATACCATAACCAAATTCTAACTGACGGCAAAACAAAGAAAAAAAAATGGCAGGAGTGGACTGTCGAGCATATGGATAATGATTGGAGCGATGTGGCCTTTACAGACGAATCTTTTTTATGGACGGCAGGTAACATAAAATGTGCATTGTCCATTAAGGGGAGTAAGATGGTTCTGAGATTAGTTAAGCCTCCAGAAAAACCTCATGTTTGGAAATGCTTTTCAGAGTTTCGACAGAATAATCATGTTTACGAGAAATTTGGATATCCAGTACATAAACCATTTATACCAAAACAGACTCTTAACTTCTGCCAATAACTGATTCGGGAAAAGAAATCGAAATTGAGTGCTTTAAGAGGGCAGGACCCTAAACATCAAAGTCGCTTGTGCAGTAAGTGAAAAGAGGAAAATTGGATATTGGACATTGAACATTTTTGAGCAATTATTAAGCTTAAGATGAGCAGAAAAAAAGCTAAGAGCATTGCCCAATTGAAACGACAGATTAAGTCAAAATGGCAGTGTTTGCCACAATCGTACATCGAAAAGCTAAAGATAATATGACCTCAAAATCACTCAAAGTTTTGGTAACTGGACAGTATATTGATATTTCAGCGCATTGGACAAAGAAATGTTTAAATTGTTTTTTTTTTTTTTTTTTTTGATTGGGGCATTTTTTGAAGGACTTTGGCCGTACACGCTCTTGTTGAAAAGACTGTATATATAGTAACATCAGCAATGAGCTGTTAAATTTGAAATTTTGTTAACAATTGTATTCAGTTCGAATTAAATTCTCATTCAACATCATTATCGACTGCGGGTGTGGGGTTTGTGTCTAAGTTAATGTGAACCGAACACTCTATGATCAGTCGGCACTCTAAAATATAAAACAGTATCAGAAAATATAGAGAAAATTCTAAACTTTGGATATCTTTACAGTAGATATAAATGGAACTCCTTTCAAAAATTCTACACCGGTTCAAAGAAAATCTTTTCAAGCCATACACGATCAGTTGGTGTCTGCTGTGACAGTGAATAGTGTCTGTTCAGACAGTGAACCGTTTAAATTGAAAGCTGATTAGGCTTAACCATTTTGTAAAGCAATATATGAGAAAAAGAAAGCAAACGATCTCTTTTATCTCATACCATAAGGAGTGCGCACGAAAAAAATTTAAAATAGAAAAATCAAATCAAGTAAGCCGTGAATTCTTACTTTTTCACTAACTTTATGTTAATACTTTAGAATAACAAATTAATTACAATTCTTTTTCAGGAATTTCCTCTATCAAAATCTTTATGGTTCTTTCGTTAATGTTTTTTGGAAGCTGCAGTCCACTTAATCTTAAATTCCATTATGACCTTTCATCTCCTTCAGTTTCCCCTTAATTAGAGCCCAATAACGTTCCACTAGCCTTAGCTCTGGCCAGTTTGGCGTATTAGCTTCTCTATGTACAATATTGATATTATCGCTGGTGTACCATTCCAGCATTCTTTCCCATAGTCGCATGTTGCCAGATCAGGCCAAAAGAAGTTGGGTAATTTATGCTGCATTGGTTTTAAAAAATGTTTTAAAACTCTTTTGTAAGCATTCAGCAATATAAATGTCCGTCTTGATTCACACAGAAGTTACATACAGCTGGCTTCTTTTACCCTAGCTGCATATTGCATGCCACACGAGAAATTTCTCAGGGAACTTTGATTTTTTGGGCTCTGTACTTTTCTGCAGGGCTGTCGTTTTGAAATTTTTTTGTAAAGTGAAATTCTTAAAAAATCGAAGTGATTTTTAAAAAAAGCGAAGTGTTTTTTGATGCGTAGTAAGAAATTGACATATTTTCACAATTTATCTGGTTTTATCATTTAGAAATAAAATCTTCCACTCGCCTTCTACTTAAATCGTTTACCTCTTCATTTTCAATCAAATTCTAATAAATTATATGACAATGCGTCAGAAGAGTTGCTACACAGGTATTTAAATAAACACAAAAGGTCTCAGAGTAAACTAAAGGATATATGCTAAATGGTATCTTTTTACTTTTTATGGGGGATATAAATTCAAACACACCGATCTGGCTACAGTCAGAGAATATTACAGAAGTGAGCATATTTAGATTTTTTTTTTATCGATTTTAGTCTTTCATTGAAACTGGGAAACCGAAGTGTTTTTATGAAAGAAGAAGTGTCAAGCTTGAAAGTGAAGTGAAAAACTTCAATTGAAGTGACAGCGACAGCACTGCTTTTCTGGCACATTCCCCCGCAAATCAGTTACGAAAAGTCGTAGCCTGGAAGCTGCGAAAAATCCGCCATTACATATGTTTCGTGTTTCATGACGAACAAAGTTTGACTGTAAATTTTAGGTTCTCTTTCTTTCGATCTGGGACTTTCTAAGCTTTGTACGATTTAAGGCCAGCTTCCCTTTTCATTACTTTGTATATAAATGATTCAGAGCTACTTTTCTGCGCGTTTAGCTTTGTGTAGGTCTCCCGATTCGCATTTTCTGCCAGATCCCACCGAACGATCATTGTTCAGATTTTCTTTAAAGATTTAAGAAAAACCAGGCTAACAGTTTGACGCAATACTTTAACAGTTTTGGCAATTCTAAGTGGCTCCATTTCGGATTTTGTTAAAAAACTTTGATAATAGTTTTTAAAATTTTAGCTTGAGTATCCATTTTTAACAAACACTTTGGTGGGAATGATAATAATTTATTTTGGCTTCATCTGTCTTAAAAATCAAAGACGATGACATGCAATTTCTTTTTTTTTTATCGGACATTTCTAACAAAATTAGGAAGTAAAAAACTATGTTACAATTTTTTCGTGCGCACTCCTTATTAAAAAATGAAATTGCTTGTCATACTTGCAAATACTCGAATCAAAAATTTAGTCGACTACCTTAGCTATGATGTATGATTGCCCATGAAGGCGGGGTGTCACTTTCCAGTCAAGACACTTAAATAAAGAAAAAAAACACCAACGATTACAATGTTTTATTTTTCTCAAAAATCCTAGTTTTATCGACTTATTTTTAGGATAAAAAGCCTCTGTTAAATTACTTAAATAACACGATAAGATATTTAAAAATGACTAATAAAAACAATAACTGAAAAAAACAAAATAACCTCATCAATTACAATGTATTTAGAAATTTTTTCCATTTAAATTGACTTAACTTCATTAGCAAATTTATAGTTTATACAGACTACTCGAACCAACGAGCCACAAACGACCGTGAGCGCGTTACAATCGAAGTGATTTAAAAATTTTTCAAAACTTTTTCTTTTGGAACAGATTTTTGGAATAACCTTTAATTAAACATGTCATATTACCAAGACGATTTCGGCCGCCGTGTTGAGGTTGACGTTATTGAGGGCGCTGGTGGATATGGCCGCCCTGGTGTTGAAGTTGATGTTGTTGAACCTGTAGTCCAACTACCAGGTTTCGAAGTTGATGTTGTCACACCAATTAATAACCGTCCCATAGTTGATGTTGAGGTTGTAGAGCAGATAAATACAACTGGATATCCTGGCGCCTATCAACAACCTTATCAAAATTGGTGAAATGTAGCGGAATGTAGCCGAATTAAATATAAGGAAATTAAAAATTTTGCCTAATTAAAAAAAAAATTATTTAAAAAAAAAAGAAGCTGTACCGAAATATAAAAAAAAAAACTTAGCTTTAAGTGAAACTTAAATAAATTTGTTGTTTTTTTTTCTGTTTTTATGAGCATTTAAAATTATAGAAATTTTTAATCTATGAAATCAAATGAAGAAATCTATTTGCCTTCAGTTTCTTTGAGTGATTTTTCGAAAAATGTCTATGGAAATTTAATGATGATATTATCTCAAAGGTTCTCGTAGTCAATTGAATATTCCACTTTCATACAATATTTAAACCATTTCTCTTTTTTAACCGGAAAAAAATTCTAAAAACAAAAAATCAAAACAACCCATATTTGAAATTGTCAAATAATTCTTTGCAAAATTAAGCAAGCATTGAAAGAAATGGCGCCGTCATTTGGTGAAAATTAGCGATACTTCTCACAGAAGTTTTGAATTAGCATCAGCTGATTGAATAGCATCAATTTTCAATTACGTGTTTAAGAAGAATGCCTGAGAAAAAAAATTGACGCAAATGTTATACAATTAGTGTACTATAATTTCCACAGAGGGAAAAGACCTAAAGAACTATCCGAAATGTTTTCAATAAAATGAAGGATGGTGTACACAGGGTGACAATCGTAAAGTGACGCACACATTTCAGCAGTTATTTTCAAAAGGACGTACTTCCATTAAGTACAATTAAGTGTTAACATTGCTGAATATATAAGCATTCATTTGAACCCCACCTCATTCAATATAACCTCCTTTAGCCTGCACACATGCCTTCAATCGATCCGGAAATCGTAGGACTGTTCGCCGCAGGACTTTCAGTCCACGCTTTCTCTAATGAATTTGTCAGCGACTCCAGACTGTGGTGTTGAGATGCACAAGCCTTACTCTCTAAAATACTCCAAATAGAGTAGTCCATTGGATTCAAGTCTGGGCAGTATGGTGGCCATTCTTGAGATGTTATGAATCCAGAAAAATTGTCTTTTATCCATGTTTGCGTTAATTTTGCCATTTGGGAAGGTGCAGAATCTTGCTGGAAAGTCCAGATTTCATTTCCAAATGTATCTTGGGCCCAGGGAAGAACATGTTCATTTAAAATGCTCCGATAAACAACCTGGTCAATTTTAACACCCTCTTCAACGAATATTAGAGGGGTTCTGGCATTAGCGGAAACTCCAGCCCATACCATAACGGAAGCTGGCTTTTGAACTCGGCCAACAGTCCAATTTTGTTGCGATGATGATGTTAGCCACATTCGGTCATTTTGCGCATTGAAATGTTGTTCAACCGTGAACATTTTTTCATCTGTAAACAAGATATTTTCAACATTTTTTTAACACGGAGGAGCGTAGCAACGCCTTGCATCTTTGCAGTCGCAAATCTTTCTTTTTTTGTGTCAGATCTTGAGCTTTTCGGAGCTTGTACGGCTTAAGATTAAGCTTTGATTTTGCAATGATTCGCACTGTTTCACGGTTTACTCCCACTTCCTTAGCGATTTTTCTCATTGAGCGCCTTGGATTTCGCTTGATTCGTTTACGAATTTTTTCTGTTAAACCAGTAGTGGCAACTGTTGAAAATTTTCCCCGGTCTCTATCTCCAAAACCCCCAGTTTCATTATATCGAATAATAGCTCGGTCTACCGTACGACTTGACAAATTTAAAGCCTTTGCAATTTGACGGCTACTATAATTTGCCAAATGAAATTTCATAATTTCACGACGAATATTTTCCTTGTCCATTTTTATGGAAATTTCAAAATGTAATAACAAAAATTCAAATGAAATTAAAAGCAAAGCCAATGATGAATGAATTTGCTTTTTAAATTAAAGTAACGGTAAATGGCAAAGCTTGCTGCAGAGTATTAAACTTGCGTCACTTTACAATTGTCACCCTGTAATGTAATCAACCGAACTGAAATAGAAGGGTGAATTGGTTTGAAAATATCTTCTGGACGACCAAAAAAAAAATTATCAGATATAAAAGAAAGAAGAATAATTCAAAAAATTTGTGAAAACTCCCGCATCGCAACAAGAACAATGGCTTTGGATATAAAAAATTACTGTGGTGTTAATGTATCTCCGAGACTGTTCGTAAGGTACTTCTAAAGATGGAATTATTCTTCGAAAGTAGCTAGGAGCAAACCACTTGTATCTGTTGCAAAATAATTTTACGTTCGACCGAATACTGGGATGATGTGATTTTCTGCGAGGGCCCAAAAGAGTGTGGCGAAAATCACTTTCAACTCTAGAAAAAAGAAACACGATTCCAACAGTCGAATTTGAGAAACTGCCAGTGAATGTGTGGATCTGCATTTGTAAGTGAGGTGTTGAGGTGAGGAATTGAGGATATTCGAAGAATGAATAAGGAACTGTATCTTAATATTTCAAGAATAAACTTAATCGCCAGTGTTCACCGATTCGGTTTTTTTGACCAGAACAACTCTACAAAGTACAAATATAAATTATATCAAAATAATGACTAGAACCCAAAGTCATATTTATATAGAACTTGGGTGCTCTAAAACTACAGTAAACCGGTACAAAGTCCCGACCTCAATCCAATTGAGAACCAAAGAGCACTCGTGAAGAAAAACATGGCATCAAAAACAAATAGTCAACTAATTCGATACACCAAAGAGGAATGGCATAAAATTCCCGATGAATACGATTTTCAGAAACTAATTTCATCAATAAAGAGACGTCTCCAAGCGGTTATTGATACCCAAAGAATATTGACTTCAAAAAATAATAGTTTTTCAAAAGTTTTCCCTTGTAAATAAAATATAATATAATTTCATAATTTTGCAAACAATTAATTGAGAGGCTGAGAGGAAAAGTGGTATAACTTCTACGTTTAGAAAAAAGTGGAATAATTTTACTTAAGAGCAAAAGCAAAACGAAATATGTTCAGAGCAAAAGTGAAACGAAATATGTTCAGAGCGAAAACGGAATAAAAAACTATGCTGTTCGTGCTCTGAAAGAATTGTTATACCATTTTTGTTCTTACTTTTAAGGCGTTTCATTTTCACTCTAAACCGTATTACTTATGCCATTCTTGCACTGACACTAAATTATTTCACTTTTGCTCTTATATAAATTTTAGCCCGCTTTTCCTCTCAGCCTGTCATTTATCATTCGAAAGTGATATAAAACCGAATCGTTCTCATTTGAGAGGCTGAGAGGAAAAGTGTTATAACTTCTACGTTCAGCAAAAAATGGAATAATTTTACTTAAGAGCAAAAGCAAAAGGAAATATGTTCAGAGCGAAAACGGAATAAAAAACAATGCTGTTCTTGCTCTGAAAGAATTGCTATACCATTTTTGCTCTTACTTTTAATGCGTTTTATTTTCACTCTAAACCGTTTTACTTATGCCATTCTTGCACTGACACACTAAATTATTTCACTTTTGCTCTTAGTATAATATAAGTGTTTCATCTTGAAAGTGAAACACTTTTTAAATAAAAATTTTTTAGTATTTCTTAAATTTTGTAATTTTTCTATATTTTATTAAATGTCAGAAATAAAAATTTTCCGTTTTTTTTTCAGTTTGCAAGCATTTGCTTTACAAACTGTTTGTCATGGGCACACTGTAAAAGTGAAACAATGTATATGTTATTGGTAATAATAGCAGTTCTTAACAATTGAAGTTAAATAGATTATTTACTTTTGCAAAAGCTTAAATTACAACTTTATTTATACCCTTAAAAATTGATAACTTATCTATATTTTGAGAATTTTTATAATATAGTTTACATTGTATTTTCATGATGATCGATTTAATGTGTCTGCGCATATATGAGAGCTTTAGAAAAATATTTTCAAATAAATCGCGGTAAAAATTCAATTGCGTATTACTTCAAAAACAAAAATTAAAAAGTACATCGAAACGAATTTTACGTTTATATGCCGATATGTAGAAACATAAAAGAGCGTGTAAACCAACAAAATCAACTCTTACAAGAACAACACGAGCAGCAACTGTCCTCTCTCTCATTTTTATGTATGTATTTGCACTAAAAGAATTTCTTGCAAAAACAACAAAACTAACACAAATAACAGTAAATCCTTCTGAAGTCTATCAGTCGCTAATTTGAGATGAGTTTGAGAGAGCCGACGTCTCTGCTTCTATTGCAAAAAAAAAAAAAAAAAAAAATTCATTCATATGAAAAAAGTCCGATCATAATGTCAGCTCTCTCAGTGTCTGCTTTTGCACTCTATGATACTCTGTTTCTTTCATATTTAAAAGCAACTAAAAGAGTTTCGTGAGAATCAATCTCAGAGAAGCAACAACAACAATAATAGATGCGATATTTCACAGACATATACAGAAAATTAAATCAAAGCATTTTTTTTTTATATTTTTTTTTTTTTTTATCGACGAATCCCAACGGACCTTCCTCCCGCCCAATACGACCGAGGGGCGCATCTGCAAAACGCACAGATCGGTGACCGATGCAATCACAGTCCGGACTGCATTGCTTACGCGGAAAAGGTAGAATGAATTGCGTTTATCCCAATTGACATTCAATACAACTACAGATATAAAAATCATCAGTTGCTCATCTATTAAGTATAATTAATAAGGATGTTTTAGTGTACTCTAAAGAATTGGAAATGTCGAATAAGTTATAATGTTCGTTAAAATCTCTAAATATTCCACGAAAAGAATCATTTTGAGCATAGCTCGTCTTGCATAAGCAAAGTTTAATAGGAAAAAAATATCTTGAGCTTCTACGAGGTACAGGGCCGTAGCTAGGATTTTTTTTCGGGGGGGGGGGTTTCATTCGAAGAAAATATTCATAAATAATTTTTATGAAACTGATGTTTAAATAAATAAATTAGATACGATGTTGCATTTGATGGGCCCTATCAGTCAAGGGACAAGAGTGGATAAATGCCTTGAAGCTTTAGAAATTGTTCTTTCCGAGTTTTTTTTTTTAATCTTAACCTAAAAAAAAGTGTCCGAAAATTACAAAAAATTCACAGAATTATTAATTTCAATTTTTTCAAATAAATATTGTTCAATGTGAATTCCAATGCATTTTTTTAACGTCAAGGACATAATTTCGATAACTCCTTGACTTTCCATTACCCAAAGTTAAAATAATGACCAATAATACTAAAAATATTCAAATGATTGTCAGTGGGAATTCGGGCCATTATCAATTATGAGGAACCCAAATGAAGTTGGCATATATTCCCTAAATTCGTGCAGTCACAGCATTAAAAGGGATCTTCCGAGTCGGGGTGCTCTGAGCAATAATGGGATAAAAAATTAATTGCATTTTAAGATTATCTCCAAAAACTTTGAAGCTGATCCAATAACATTGCTCTGCATGGGTTTGGCATTAATTTTTCATGCTGAAAATAAATCTGAGGTCAGAAACTTCGCATTACGTCACGTTTTAGAGAAATTGGGACTGAAATCCCTAAAAATACCGTTTTTGGTCATTTTTGAGAAATTGTAGCGCTGAACCCTGACGTGCTAGAAACTTCGAAAATTAGGAAAATTAAAGTCTAAATCATGCCCTTTCAAATAAACCCTAAGTCATATTGTTTTCATGCACCCTTAAAGCAGGGGATGTGTTTATGTCTACGGGTGCACGGAAAAAATTTACAAAGAACGGATTTTATCTTACTCACACTCACAGCCAGACATAATGAAAAGTGCAGTGGTCCGCAGTGTTTTAAGGGGCGCTGGTTACAAATCTGCAAACAGATTATAAAAATTCAAAATTCCGAATCAAATATGGCGGACAAGCTTAGCATGGTAAAATATTGCTTTGTATTACTTTTCACATACATAAGTCTAATTTTACAAGGATCCGACAGTTTTTTCTATTTTTTATTAATTTTTAAACTTTTCAAAATGTTTCACGACGAAGCTTTAAATCAAAAACAGTTACTGACATAGAAAAACTATGAATGCAGGATTACTCAGCATCACCTTCACTTTTTGAATCCGAAATCAAGCCTCATGTCAAAGAAAATAAATCAGATTTGGTCGCATAGTGTAACTAAGATTTCAAATTTACTTGATTTTTTAGAAAAAACCGATGGAAGTAAAAAATATTCAAAAATCTACCAATAGATTTTATTTTCAACTTTTTTTCCCATCCACTGGAAATTAATATAAAAAGTTAGAAGAAAGTATCCACATTTCGGTGGGGGGGGGGGGGGGGAGGGGGGTCAGAACCCCCAAAACCTCCCCCTAAATACGGCCTTGACAAGGTATATTAAAGTCAATTTCGCTCAGCAAATATTGAGATGTTAAAACTCCTGTTAAAAGCTTTATTAAAAGCGTAATATTCAGCATTTTTCTTCTGCTTATTAATGTAGGTAGATTGATAAGTTTTAACCGATGCTCATATGGTGGAAGATTCAAAAGTGGATTCCAACAAAAACTTCTTAATGCAAAGAGAAGAAATTTTATTTATGTAGCAATTATATTGATGACTCCAGACAGGGGATGCATACTTTAGAATGGGTCTAACAAGTGAACTGAATAGCGTTTTAGTTGTGTATGGGTCATTAAATTCTTTGGACCATCTTTTAATAAACCCAAGAACACTTTTAGCTTTGTTCACACACGAGTTGACCTGTATAGAATATACGGCAGACATCGGTTGCCTCCTCGCAAATGTCATAAATTTACATTTATCAAGGTTAAGAACCATTAAGTTTAAGTGGCACCATTTAGAAAAACTTTCAAGATCTTCTTGTAGAAGTTTTATTGGATTATTTCATATTTTAGCTATCATAAGCCAATTGCATCATTCCTCGAAATTCGAAACATGAATTCTGAACATTAATATTTTAAATTTTTAATTATATGTACAAATCTCATATTTAATATTTTTGGTTTTTAAATGGTTCTTTTTTCTATTTGAAAATAAGCCTAATGCCTGGTTTTCACTATGTCAAATTTGCCAACCTGTTGGCAATTTTCTATGGGAAACTCTCGCTTTATCTCTCTTTGACAGGGAATATGACATAGTGAGAACCAAGCATAAGTTCAGGCTAGGGTTCTTCTCAAAAAGTCAGGTTCGGTCAGCGAACAGTTTGCAGCTCTGTTGACTCTTTAGCTTACCGTCGGAACGTGGTTTACGCTTGCTACTATTATTTCACTATAATATTATACTAAAAACAAAAACAAACTCAAGCAATTTTTTTTTAACAATAATATATAATATAAATATATTATACATAATTACTGAGAGTAGTTTTGATTATAGGAAAATTATAATGAATTAAAAAAAAAAATTAACTACAGATATATTTTTCTATTTAATTTTTATAGTTTTGCTCTTTAATTAAAATAAACAAATTGCACATTTTTCACAACAATTTATGACAATTGATATTTCTCTTTAACTTCCACTGCGGCATTATCGTATGATGGTGGTGAATCGACAATGATTCGTTGCACGTTCTGCTGATTTTGCATAGTTTGGTATCCTGGTTGAGGTTGAGTTTGTCCTACTGCTTCTGCTCTCGTTGCATCTGTCTGGTTTTTTGTAACGATAATAACTTGTTGCTGTGGATGACGGCGGCAATACTGACACGGACGTCCCCACATCCATGGCAAGACGTAATAGAGTGGACCGCGTATGTGATTGCATTCCGGTTGAACACTTCGAACTTGTATTACGTCTGACGACATCCTATTTTTTAGTATGATTTCGATTTGCGATCCTATTATTAATTGTGTTATTCCGTTCTAGTTTTATTTATAACTAAATTTAATAAAATACTCAACAGACTTTTTAAATATTTATCAGGTATAAGGTAGAAGAATTACACAAAAATTATTGTGTCCATGTGTACTTGATGTGTGTGTTTTATCTTATCTCGGAGTAGTCTTAGTCTGTATGATGGATCGAAATTTAGGTTTATTGACACGGGGGGGATTTTTATGGAAAACAGAAACTGAGATTTTCGGTTTGTTTTTTTATTTAAATGTGGTAGGGATATATTGATATTTTTTATATATATGTATTTATGACTCAATGAATGTAGAGTATCTTAGATAACAGATCAATGTTGAAATTATGCACTGAAGTAGTGAATCATTTCAGGTGAATAATGTTGGAGCAAGTACAAAGGTCTATAGCACAGGTCTTAAAGCAAAGCTGAAAAGCGTGTAGCATTGTTCGAGTGCTTGAATTATATGCCTTAGCAATGACTTCCCCAATGGGGAAAGCCTCCTCAATTATAAGTGAGTCATGTGTCTAGAAAGAAATTTACGGGTGGCCTAGTATCGGCCTATTTGACTGCTAGCATCGGGTTTCTTGCAGCCCACAATTATCACAAGATTGGGAAAGGGATATGTATATGGAATCTTTTCTACAGGAATTAAGCAAACATTTGCCAAGGAAATGGAGGTTCCATTAGCATTAAAATTTTAATGCCAGTAAACTGGAGGTTTCATTACTAATTACACTAATAATTTTAATGCCAAAAAGTAGAATTTTCATTAGTATTCAAATTACCAATGCCAATGATTTTTTTATTTTTTTTTTTTATTTCCTATTTACATTACACCTGCTTATTGACACTAAGTAATTTTTTTTTACAGTTTGGAAGTATAAGTATTTTTAAATCAATGTCTAAAATTACAATGCCAATGATATGTAAGTTACATTCCCAATGAAATTTTAACTGCCAAGCATTTTAATGTCAATGAAAGGGAAGTTTCATTAGCATTAAAATTCTCAATGCGAGGAAACTGGAGATTTCAATAGCAATATGATTTCCAATGCCAACAAAAAAATTAAAGTTCCAATGGCGTTAAAATTTTCAACTTTAATTAAAAAAACATTTCATTGGTATTAAAACGCAAAATACCAGGAAACTGGCGACTTCAATGGCAATATAATTTTTAATGCCAAAAAAATTAGAGTTTCAATAGCATATTAGTTAAAAAAAAAACATTTCATTAGCATTAAAATTTTCGTTGACTTAAAATGAAGGTTTAATTAACAGTAAAATTTTGAAGGACAAGGAAATTGAGATTTCATTAGCATTACAATTTCCAACGCCAATGAAATATAGGTTTCATTGGCATTGAAAATTTTAATGCTAATGGAGTATAAATTTTATTAGCACTCAACTTTCCAAGGCCAATGAATTTCATTAGCACTCAAATATCTAATGCCAGAAAATTGCAAATTTCATTAGCATTAAAAATTTTAATGCTAACGAAACCTACATTTCATTGGCTTGGAAAATTTGAATATTAATTACATAGAAGTTTCATTAGAAATAAAATTTGTAATGCCAATAATAAAAAATGCTACTCTTCCAATAATTGATCAATTGCCACGACCACTGGAGGTTACTGGAATTTTTTATTGGGTTCACTAAGCTCCTCACACTTTTGTATAGACACCATTGGATATAATATCCAAGTCGCATTACTAACTACACAATATCTGCACTAATGATTCATACATATGTATTGTTGTCTATTTTGTGTTTTATCGATAAGATAAAAAATAGATCACTTACTTAAAAAATTACGCCAACTGAATTTGATAATTTTCAGTTCATAAATTTTTCCTTTAAAAGCCATAAAGAATCGATGTTTTGTATCATTTACGAACGAATTTCATTAACAAGAAGTAGCAGCAGCAGAAAAAGAAGAGCACAATAATTTTCTTTTTAAAATGTTCATGTCAAAGCCAAAGCCAAAGGTAACGCCAACTAAAAAGAAGACCACCAGCGTGGTAACGCCCACTAAAAAGAAGACCACCAGCGTGGTTAAAACTGATTCTGGAACGACAACAACTGTTATAACTTGTACTACCACTACTACTCGTGCTAATCGTCGCCGCGATAACCCACAACCGATAATCATAGTATTGCCGGCACCAGAAGCAGCGGCACCAAAAGCACAAGCAGCGGGATCAAAAGCACCAGCAGTGGGATCAAAAGCACCAGCAGCGGGATCAAAAACACCAGCAGCGGGATCAAAAACACAAGCAGCCGTAACAACAGAAACAGTAGCATCAGCTAACTCAGCAGCAACATATGCACAAATCATGGATAAATTACCAGCATACAGTGAAGTAATTGCAAAACATTGATGCTTGGTACTTGGATCATTGAAATAGTAAAACGAAAATTTTTAATTATATATAACATAAAAATAAACGAAAAATTATTTAGAATTAAAAACGAAAATATTTATATTTTTTATTTCCTCAGAAGCAAAAGATTGAATTCAGAATTAACGGGAAGAATCAGAAACATTTACCGTGTATCAACGTTTCGTTTTATACAAAATAAATATGAGAACACTTTGAGCTTTATGCTTTTCAACTTTGTTGCTTCAACAACATTATCCATAAACATGTTGCAATGAAAGTTTGACCTAATTATTGTATCAATCAACAAATGTTGCAAAGCACTTGCAGCCAAAAAGCAGCGGCAGCGGAAAATAGAAGAGAAAATTTGTGTTACAAAAAAAAAAACAAAACAAAAAAACATAAATTCAATTAAAATAAAATGCTGCTTAAAGATTTGAGCATAAAAAGTGAAAATATTTTCCTTTTTTTTTGTTCTCAATTCAATGGAACAAGAAACACAAAAGTATGCAACAGAAAAAAAATAAAAAAAATCAAAGAGGCAGAGGTATACAAGCAAATATTGGAATTTGATGAGGAATGACCTACATAAAATTTTATTTTTTTTTTTTTTGGGGTAACGAACAGAGCGCCACAAAACGAAGCAAGAAAAACGTTAAGAAAATTTATATATACGTTTAAGATTTTGAAGAAGTGATATATATACATATATATTTTTCAGATACCAGAGACAAACAGGGAAAAGCGGAAGGGGGTTGTAAATCAAGTGCCATCTAAAATACTTAAGAATTTAGGTGTCTTCTTTAATGAATGAATCTTGAAATAAAGTCTTCAAAATCACCTCAAAATTGTTTAATGGCTGCTTGAATATTTGTGTGTAATATTGAATTAATTTCCATAATTCAATTGTTTGCAAATTATATTTGCTGTACCTGCATAGCTGCATTCTTAACAAACTCTTTAATAATTTTGCTTATTTATTCATAATTCTAAATGCATGCTCCACTTATTTCGTCAACCGCTTTAAACTAAAAAAAAAAAACAAAACAAAAAAAAAATATGCGCTAAATTAAACGCAATTTCCAAAATTCATGCATTCTTTTTCTCTCTTTCTCTCTATCTTTTGATTATTATACTCTTTTTACCATTAAAGTTCAAGTTATTTCTTCACACTCTACTCAAATGTACTGCCAATGTACAAAAATCACTAACCTATCTCAACAAAAAAAATGAACAGCAATGAATTGCGCGCCTTAAAGTTTGTTATATTTGCATAATTTCTCTTTGAGTAAGCAGCAACGAGTAGTAGTCAAAGTAAACAAAGAGAACAAAAGAGCATACAAACATTTAATCTCTCTCAACATGCAAGTAGCAACATGTTGAGTTTGAAATGCGCATGCCTAAAAATATGCAACGACTTTTTTTTCATATTTTCTTTGCTTTAATTACAATAACAAAAGTGCACGATGAATACGCGCGAATGTGAAAAATGAATAACGGATACACGAGTGTGTAAGAGAGCAAGCCGAATAAACAAACGAGTAAACGAAAAAGAGAGCGAATTAACTAAGCAAACGAATGTTGAGAGTAGCGAAGAATGAACAAACGAGTGACTAAAGCGTGAAATAAACAAACGAGTGAGCGATGTTTGAAATGAATTAAACGAGAAAGCGAAGCTAGAAATGAACCACATACGAAAGAATGGCATTAACGAGCGAGTAAACTAACGAACAATACGTTTACACGAATGTGTGTGTGTGTGTGTGTGTGTGTGAAAGGAAACGAGCGTACGTACACACACAATTTCCTTCTTCTTGTGACTAGCACAATTCATAAACAGTTACAATATTTAGTTGATGCTTAGTTGGTAAGAAGTATCCTGTAGATACGGGCGCAAAAAGGAGAGAGAATCCGAAAAAAAAAATAATAAAAACAAGAAAACAGCGAAAAACATTAATACAAAGTAAAAAAGAAAGCAAGAATTGCAGCAAAAACAATTTTTGAGTTTCTAGTGGCATGTGACAAAAGAAATAAAAAATCAACGAAAAAGTTTTAAAAGTATAAAAAAAAATCACAAAAAAAATCAGAAAAAAAAAATTGTTCAGTCATTCAAATCTACATTACGTATACGCCACCTCGTGCGTATGTAAACAGCTGCAAATTGTTATGGTTTTTCATTTTGCTTATCATTTTGAAAAGCAAAAAAAAATATAAGGAAAATTTAATTATGCATACAAAGTGTTTTTGTTGTTGTTGTTGTTGCTCTTGTATATACGGATAATGACGTTGATGATGTGGATGAGCAGCAGCATGCCGGTTGTGCTTAAGAACTGTCAAGTTCAATTTGACAAATGACAATGACAGTAACAACAACCACAAGTCTCTGAATAATAATAATAATAAAAACAATCGCAAGTGTTGCTGCTATAGCTGTAGATGACACTGAAGCCATTTTTTATCAGTGTATGTAGGTTTGAGTGTACATATGTGTGTTTGAAACCGACGGTTGCGTTGCAAATGTGCAACTAGTGATTGTTGTTTTGTGTCTTGATGACAACAGGAACAGAAACATCAAGGCACCAGCAAACACTTTATGTTGTTGGTTTATATCTTCAACTTCGAAGTAGCAAATAAATGAATATTTATGAGAGTAAACACAAGGACATGCATACATAGTAGATGTTGATACATATGTAAAAAGAGATGAGAATTTCTATATAAGAATTTTTATAATTGAAGCAAAAAGAGAACAATAACTTTACACGGGAAATACAAATTTTTTGACTACAATTTTTGCCGCGAAAACTCCAAATTAAATTTCGTTTCAAATATCAACATAATTCAAAAGTAAACACAAAAAAAAAATAAATAATAAAATAAGGAAAGGAAAGGAAACGGAAATTGCAGTGTGTGCTCGCGAACTAACGTTATAGAAATTGTAAAAATTAAAAAAAAAAAAAATATAAAAATAAAAATTGTGGCATTCATTGTGAAGGAATATTTACCTAGAAAAAACTTAAAATCAAAGAAACCCGAAATTTGCTTACGAAATACTAACAGAATTTATATGATTTTGTAGTTATTTCAGAAGTTTTAGTTAGGTTTTTTCAACTAGTTCATTTCATTCATACGCTCAGCTTCTGCCTCCAACTCCTAGACACAAATTAGCTATAGCTCCCATTTTTCCTATCTCAACTCAAACTCAAAACACAAGGGAAGCTGCTTTCTTCTCCCATTTAAGTATATAACGTTGTATATCATTTCCGTATCCGCTTTGTATGCATAACTGTCAAATCATCATTCTTTTCCGTTTGCTTAAACTCATTTTCATTTTTTGACAGTTTATATTTTGTTGTTGTTTCTTTCTTATTGCTGCTTCTGCTTCTTGTTTGTGTTTGTGTTTTTTTTTTTTTTTTTTTTTTATGGAATTTTTGCACCCAAAAAAATAAGTAAATATTTAAATCGCAAATATTTCTTCATTGTTTTTGCAATGACAGCTGATTTTTTTTTCTTTTGTGCTGCTGCTGCTCTTTCATTTTCGAAAGAATGAATAAAAATGCTTCTGTAGTAACTACATAGTAAAAACTTCAAATCGGATTTAAATAAAAATTTCAACAAAGTATTTTTTTTTTTTTTGCAGCTTTTTATTTATTTATTTATATTTTCTTTTTCTTTTTCCTTTCTATTCTTTTTCTTGCTTTTCATATATAATGCATAAAATTTTAACTTTGAATTCTTTTTTTTTTATTGGAAATTTTTCTTCTTACAAAACAAAAATCGATTTAAGTTTACTTTTTAAAACACAGTAAAACAAAAAGTGTTGATGTCATCATTTTATATTAAATTGTTAGAAAAAAGAAAAAAACAACAAACAAACAAAATTTGATTTAAAAGACTAAATTAAATGGAATGTAGAAGTAGTGTTTAGCATAAGAGAGCGAGAGAGCAATGTACTTTGATAAAAAAATTTTATCTAACTACGAAGAAGCTGAAGAAATGTGTAGCCTACATTTAGGCATTATAATTTATTTAACTTCCTTGCTGCTTTGTATATCTCCTGAGATTTTTAAGTAAAAAAATATTGATCTATTTTAAACACGCAGACAAAGTATTAAAAATATCTTGTTTGATTGTAGTTACTTAAATTTGAAGATTTTTTAGAAATTAAATTTATTTTAATGCCTAAAAATATGCAATTTTCACATAGTAATGCAAGTAGCTTTATAGATTTAGGTAGTATAAACAAAAAATGCTTGTGTAACCGATTGAAATTGTTATAGTTTTAACTTAACATTATAATTTTCCTTGAAAAGATTTTTAAAAATGTATACAAGGTCCAACTAGAAACGTCTTGACTATGAATCTTGAACACATAATTAGGTATGTTATGTCATTGTCAGGATTCAATATCTTTTTTAAATTATTCAAGTGCTCATCATTTGAAGTTTCATTTTGGTATTCTAAGCCTATAAGTATGCAGTAAAATATTTTAAAATCATATTAGAACAGCTTTTCTAGCTTGTCTTTCTGATAGGATCCTAAGCCTATAAGTATGCGGTAAAGTATTTTAAAATCATATTAGAACAGCTTTTCTAACTTGTCTTTCTGGTAGCATCCTAAGTCTATAAGTATGCGGTAAAATATTTTAAAATCATATTAGAACAGCTCTTCAGCTTGTCTTTCTGGTAGTATCCTAAGCATATATAATCCTATAAGTATGCGGTAAAATATTTTAAAATCATATTAGAACAGCTCTTCAGCTTGTCTTTCTGGTAGCATCCTAAGCATATATAAGTCTATAAGTATGCGGTAAAATATTTTAAAATCAAATTAGTACAGATTTTCTAGCTTGTCTTTGAGCTAGGATCATGTTTTCATTAAAAGTAGAGAAGACTCAAAAAATTTATTTTTTTTCTATAGCGCTTTTCCAAAATGAGTTCGTTTTTTAATTATTACCAGACGCTGGATTTTCCTTTTAAATGTTGAAACTTTTAGGTTTCAAATTAAAAGGCATTGGTAACCAATCAGTATTAAGCTAATACCTAAAAATATGCTATAGTAAATTTTAAAATGATATTCAAATAGTTTTTTCTAGATTACTTTTAAAATTTAAAAAATCTGATAGACTCATATTTTTATGAAAAGTGGAAATGGATCTTATCATTGACCCTTTTTTCCTCAAAAATTTAATTTATTTCTAGAGCTCTTTTTGAGAATGCGTTTTTTTTTATATGGCAGAGGAAAAATATAGAAACTTGGTTCAATTAAACCCTGATACTGATATTTATTTCAGAGGTTGGAACTTTTAGGTTCTAAATTAAATGCAATTTTTTGTTGTTTGTTTTTTTTTTTAATAGCAGAAAATCGGTACTCAGCTAAATTTTAAGTCCATTGTATTTTATCTCTTTCTCGGTTATTGTACAATGGTCTTTGAGACTGAGTGCTTCGGTTTAATCCAACCCATCTTCAACTCTAGGTTAGGTTGGAGTGGCTGTCGAGAGACACACTTAGGCCTGAACGACCCATTGTGATACCACATAGTTGGACCTACAGTTTAACGCCGATTCCGAACGGCGGTGTGGCAATTTTTTATCGGCTTGGTGGTTTTGCCATTACCAACCAATGTGTGTACTTGTACACTATCTTATAATTCTCATACACTTCATATTGATAGTGAATATAAGAAAGTAATGAAAATTAACCACCAGACGAAGACGGGAATCGAACCCGAACCTCCCAGATGAAAGTCTAGTGCACTATCCACTAGGCTATCGAGGTCGTCTTCTCTCTTCAACTCTAACTCTAAATATATTTTGTGTTCCTTTTGCTATTCTTTAACTTGACCAGATTTATTAATAAACCGGAGTAGATTCTGCGGTTTCAAAGAGCTCAAGCGTTCATATCTCAACACTCCTGTCTCAAATATACTAATGATCTTTTGCCATTTTTGCGGTAGCTTCATAATTCCATCGGTGTCAAACTTCTGTGGTTAATCGGCGAAAAACTTGGCCAAGTAGTTTTCGACGGCTCTTCCTATCGCCCAATTTTTTTTCTATCAAGAGAGTTTTACAGAGACCGAAATAAATAGTAGTCAGACGGTGCAACGTCCGTGCTATACGGTGGGTGCATCAAAACTTCCCAGGAAAGCGCAGTCATTTTTAGCGGGTCTTCAACGATGTGTGTGCCTTGACATTATCATGGTGGAACACAACACATTTTCTGTTGACAAATTCTGGTCGCTCTTTCTTGATTGCTTTATTGAAACGGTCGAGTTGTGAGCAGTAAAGATCAGAATTGACTGTTTGGCCAGATTGTAGCAGCTCATAATAGACAATGCCCTTCCAATCTCACCAAACAGTCAACATAACCTTGTTTGCCGTCAATCCAGGCCTTAAAGTCGTTTGTGTAGGATCTTTTGTTTAATATTTTAATGATTTGTTTGAAAAATGGTTCGATTTCGCTGCATTTCACTGATGGTAATTCGGTCAATCAAATTCCTTTGTGTTAATTTATGTGGCACCCAAACATCGAGCTTCTTTGAGTAGCCAGCCTTTCTTAAATGATTCCAAACTGTCATGTGGTTGATGTTTAGTGCCTCCGCTATCTCCTGACAGCTTGCCTGCCGGTCTTGCTCAACCAGTTGTAAAATTTTATCGGCCTTTTCAGTGACTGGCCGGCCAGAGCGAGGTGCATATTTGACAACGAAATTTCCAGAACGGAATCGAGTAAACCAAAATTTGAACGGTACGTTCTATTAAAGCATTCTCACCGTAAACCGCACATATTTTTCGAAATGTTTTTGCAGCGTTTTTACGTTTTTTTATAGTAAAAAAGCAACACGTAGCGTATTTCTTCAAAAATTCACACATTGCCAAATCAATGTAACTTTTAAACGAATGACGAACTCGTAAAAAATGTAGCCTGAAATCTCACCATTTTCGTTTGACAGAATTGGATCAGTGGTGCCAGATTTTTTTGACTTTGACTTTCTGATGTTATTTTTCCAAGAATAAGGGGTGGAGGGTATTTTGATTTTCTAGGATCCCCTATACTTTTTGATAAGCTAACTTTTTCCCAAACACACTACAATACTTTTATCATTCCTTTAGCCTGTACGCAATATTGTTTTCAGTGGTTCTTCAAAACCTCCTAAACTTTAGGGTATAGAGCTTAAATGGAGGATTTTTGGGTTCACAAAAAATGTGCTTCTTTTTCTACTAAGCAACTTTTCCATAGACACCAACAACGATAAGACATAAATTAAGAATGTCCTGGTCAGATCTTAATAAAGCAATTTTCAAGATTTCATGTACCGTTATCTTAAAAACCTGATGTGATTTGCTCTAAATTGGTCTTCAGATTCGAGCTTGGAAACTTAAAATTACTCAAAACTATATGTTAAATCGCCAGTCCGATGGAAAAAACTCAATTTTGTGGCACAGTGTTATAGTAGACAACAAAGAGAGTACGGGTTCAGGGTCCTAGAAACCAGTTTCTAAACCCTTTCTGGTCACGAGGCCAGCGAATTGATTCCTTGAGATTCCTAAATGTCCAGGCTCTAATACTTTCCAACTCAATTAAGCCTGGTTATACCATGCAGAAGCAATTTTTATGTAGTTAAAGGTTTAAACAGCATTAAGTGGTCACCGTAGCCTAGTGGTTAGCGTGTTGAACTGCTATGCAAAGTTGCAAGGGTTCAAATATCAGCACTATTAAAAATCAAAAATAAAAACTAAAAAAATTTTCCTTTCTCTCCAACTGCTATTAATGACCTGGTCCATTGCCTTGATGATGATTGTAAAAATTTCTGCTTAAAAAACACAAGCATGCAGTAACCTAAGAGAGAAAGGAATATAAACTTCATCATTTTCGATGAAGATTCCAAAACCTGAAACGTTTTTGTTGAATGATATTGGTAACCAATCATTATCAAGCTCATGTCTATTTTTTAATGCCTAAAAATATGCAGAAATACATTTTAAAATAATATTAAAATAATTGTTTACAGTTTATCTTTAAAAAATTTTGTAGAATCATGTTTTTACCATATAGGTTAAACATGAATTTGTAATTAAATATTTTTTCCACTAGAAATGAGATAGAATTTTATTTTCAAGCCACCCACTTTCGGCTTTCCCCTTCCTCTAACATCTACTTTTAGTTAGGCAATCATAAAAAATATTAAATATCTCTTTTTAGTGGGAACTTGTAAACATTTTTAAAGTTTTTTTCCAAAGAAAATTATATCGCCAAGTTGAGACTAGAACAACTTCAATTCTAATCGGCAGTACAAACGAATTTTTTGTTTGTTACGTTACCCAAAGTCGTCAAGCTTCTGAAATCACTGCTCAAAAATTGCATATTTTTAGGCAAGAAAAAAAAATTTGTTTTTTGAAAAAATCAATGAAAATTTGAGCATATTTTTAGGCATGAAAAGAAATTTAGTTTTTGAAAAAATCAATGAAAATTTGAGCTACTACAATCAAACTTTAGTTTAGCATATCTTCATTCAAATGAAAATGCTTTGGAAACTAAATTATAGATTTAAGTGATTAGGCAGAGATGAAAACAAAATCAATACCATTTTTTCTAACCTCTAGTTCCACTAATAATCTCAAGAGTAACTATGTTCACCAACAAGAAATTGGATTTAATCACTCTAACGATTTAAAAAAAAAAATCAAGCTTCTTATAAATTCACAGCTATATTTGACAACAAGTTTAAGTCGGTCTGATCAAATTGCAATAAAGGAAAGGTTCAAACCCAGCAGATACACACCTTAAACACGCTTTTAAATAAAATATTTTCAAACTCAAAATGAATAATAAAGTCATGTTAAAACACAGCTGAGGCAATATTAAATATAAAATTTAATATTAATAATAATTGAGTACATAAAAATTGCAAAATAAAAACAATCAATGCCAGAATCTCATACAAATAATTTGCAACATTTAATTAAAATGAAAAAGCAAAAAAAAAAAAAAAGCGAAATCATTTAAAAACAATTTCAATTCCATGCTTAATTGTAATTAAAATTTTGATTACTGAATTTAAATAGAAAAATAAAAAATATATATTTTTTCTTGCAGAAAATTTTTGAATTTTTTTTTTTTAATATGTTAGTTCAACGATATATTTCAATGAGAAAACAATCGAATAAAAAATTATAAAAAAAAAAAAATACACAAAAGTTGACAATTATGAAATAATTATTTCATAAATAGTAAATGGAAGTAGAAGAAGTAAAAAAACCCACACAAATATTAATTAAAAAATTATTAATAATATTAAAATATTAAAATCAAGTAAACGTGTGACCAAACAAACAAAAAAAAAAAACTAAAATAAAAAACAAGCCAATTGAGAAAAATTAAACATATCAACAAAAATAGCAAAAGCCAATACGAATATATATATATATAAAGAAAACATAAAACCACAACAACAATAATAATAAACTTAAATTAATACAAAAATAAATCAACAAAAAATTAATGCAACATATTAAATAAAAAAAAGCAAGCATACTTTTAAGCGAAAAACAGCCACCGCAGCTATTGGTTTTGTTGGTGAGAAAACAGTAAAGCAAGCAAACAAACAGCTGCACACAGTGGTTTAGTAATTGTGAAGAAAACCAGCGCAGAAATAAATTATGTAATAATAAAAATAATTAAAAAAGAATTGCAAAAAAAAAAAAATAATAACAAAGCCAATAAAGAAACAAAAAATTATATAAGTAAAACGAAAAAAAAGTGAAAATAAGTAACTCGTAAACCAAACGAGACATCAGCATCATTGCCAACAGGCGAAAATAGCAACTATATAAAAGTTGTCACCTCTATAAACGCATTCACACACACACACATAAACACACTCAAACAGCGCGAAAGGAGAAAAAAAAACGTGAGAGGGAGCGGAAACATGGCGACCATAAAGCTGCTCATTATTGGTGAGTTTATTTAACAATTAAAGTTTTACGATGTGCTTAAATCTTGCATACATATAGAGACTTATTTAATATATATACATATATATATATATTTTACAATCTACGCCGCCACTGTCGTTGTGTTTACAATACAAACACATGCGATTAATGCAAAGTACTTTATTTTTGCATACATTTCCTTTTTCTTTTTGGTTTGCATTTCATTTGGGACTAAATTAAGCGCACATACTTTGAGATATATAAACTCAAACAGAACACACATACATTCACATAAACACATACACATGTAGAGAAGCTTAATATTGTTATCAACATTTGGACCTTTGGCGATGGCAATAGCGATGGTGCCCGTTGATGTTGCTTGATGATGATGATGACGATGACGATGTCACCTCCGCAGGCGACACAATAAAAACGTAAATGCGTGACCCAAAAAAAAAAAAAAAAAAAAAAAACTACCAAGTAGAAAAAGCTAAAGAAAAAATGTAGATACCCAACCGCAATTTCAAACCTAATGTAAGAGCTTATAGCACAAAAAAAAAAAAAACAAAAACAAAAAAGAAAGCTACCGATTTTGTCAGAGACACAGACAGAAGTACAAATGGACAAACGCACGAATACACGCATGTGGAATGCGCTGGCTGGCGACACATGGCATGAATGAGCATGTATGTGGACGTGCCCTTATCATGCATACATACATATGCACATATGAGAATGTATGTATGTAGGTATGTGTGTATGTATGTAGGTGTGTGTGTGGCCCTTACAACCTACATGGTTACACTCTACTTTCCATTTTCTAGGTGTAGATGTAGGTATATTTCAAATTCTTCACAGTATGCGCAAAAGAAATAGCTGGAAGTTGTTGACAGGCACGCAGGCAATAAAATTTAATATTTCATTAAAGCTCTCGCCCGCTTATTATTATTATTTTTCTTTATTACTTTTGATTTGATGCGATTTTATATTTTTTTTCATTTTTTTTTCGATTCTAAGCATAAAGGTTTTTTTTTTTTTTTTTTTGGAAATCGAAACCAGTTCACAACGGTAATGCGTACTTATGCCCAGGCGGAAATTAAACCATTGAGACTCTTCCTTTTTCATGCAACTCTACATTACAGAAAAAATAATCAAAATCAGTTCAATGTTGTGAAATGTTCGAGAAATTAACAACACTCTTTAATTCCCTAACCATATTATTTTAGTTTCATTGTTTAGAAGTCTACAGCAGAATGTTCAAAAATTTTAATCACTAAATAATTTTAAAGTCACACAAAATTTTGAAATTCTCTTGCGATTTTGATTTAGCAAATCTTGCAGTTGAAAAAACATCAGCTTTTCAAAACTAATGCACCATACACATTGACGACGGCAGCTACACGACTACATCTGTCAAATTATAAAAACAACATGTTTTTATGGAGACGATTATTTTGGCGACGACACGACCACATGACCACCGACCACAATTGTGGTTGTAGCCAATTTTAAATCTATTTCTAATTTGACAAGCGACTGAGAGAGAATAAAGTTTGCTTTTGTTGTTTTGGCTGTGTTTGGTGCAAGTGGTGCCGCTTCTATTGTGTTTAGTAGTTGACTACATGGCGACAGTTGTAGCCGACAGAATTTCGGAGTCCTGTGTTCGTATAGCTGCTGTTGTAACTGTGTATCGACCATAATTCTAAAATTTGTTAAATGGAACTTTGATTTTTGAATTAATTTTTGATTCATTAAAGCGAAAAAATCGAAATCGGGTAAATGGTTCAGCAACTGTTGAGTTTTATATATTTCTAGTACCAGGTCGCGGCCAACTTGGCTATAAGGTTAAATTCAGTTAATCCCTGTTCTGCATCATTTGTAGGACATTCCAAAATTCTTTCGGAATTCACCAATTTATCCAAGAACATTGACTACACCCTTCATCACTCTCATTCCTCCTTTGAGAGAGGCTATGATTGAGAGTCGATGCCAGCAGAAGGATACGGTGTACTTTTACACTGTTGGATCCAAACTAGTTGGAGGGATTTTCTGTGAGCAGTTAGGGTTAAGCCTAAACTTTCGTCTGCCTGACCATTGCAGCGTCTTCCAAACTGAGGTTATGGCTATACAGGTACTTTATTACTGTAAAGTAATAAAATATTAACCCATGATATTTTCATTTTCAGCTACAGTCAACCTGCTATCAAATCCCTAGCCTAGTATATCACTGACCTCTAAGGTGGCTTTTAATAGTCGGCAATTACTCATTGAAGAAGCCGATTATTATTATTATTTGAAAGAAAGACGACTCGAAAGTCAGACACTGCGACCTATAAAATCTATTGTACCAAAGCCCCAAAAAAAAAAGAGAGAAAGAAAGAGAGAAAGAATAATAGATAAGAAACATATCCAAGCCGAGAATCGAACTCGGGCCTCCAGAGACAAGAGTCTGGCACTCTGCCATTAGACCACAATGGCGATGGTAAAACCTACAGTTTAACGCCGATTCCGAATGGCGGTGTGGCAATTTTTTATCAGCTCGGTGGTTTAGCCATTGCCAACCACACATTCTTATAATTCTCATCCACTTCATATCGATAGTGAATATAAGAAGTTTATGAGAATTAACCAACAGACCAAGACGGAAATCGAACCCGCAACCTTCTGGATAAAAGTCTAGTGCACTATCCACTAGACTATCGAGGTCGTCAAGTAGCCGATGAACTCAACGAACATCTCGTATGGGTTCTAAGTCACAGTGACATACTTGGAAATAATGAAAAAGCTGATGAACTAGCTTATGTTGTTAGACATGAAAATGCCGCTATTACAAATTAAAAACTACCCGGGTATCCAGGCCACTGGCAACCAGCAAGCTTAATGTTCAAACGGAGTTCTTGAGCCAGGCAAAGTTGAGATGGCAGACAGAACACACATGCATAATCACCAAGCAGGTGTGTCGAGAGTACAACTTCAAACGCTCTAAGAAGCTACTATCTTTCGTTCTTCAGGCGACGAAAAACATTGATCTCGCAATTTATGGTGTACCATTCAGAATTGACTGTTCTATGTTGCTCTAATGGCACGATGGCCATATGACCAGTTTTTCCGAAAAAACAGGCGACCATTTGCTTCGAAGTGCTTCGTGCGCGAACAACTTTTGTTGGATTTGGTTAACTTTGGAATACCCATACAGTCGATTCTTGTTAAGTTTCGGGCTCATATGCATATCCTTAATTCGTCATCTGTTGCAATCTTATTGACGTCTTTTGAAGAGCCGCGATTGTATTTTTTCAACATTTCTTTGCACCAATCGACACAAACCTTTTTTTTTTGGGCGATTGTCAAATTATGCGGTATCCAACGCGAACAAATCTTTTCGGCGTCCAAATGTTCATGCAATATTGAATGTATACTAGTAGAACTAATGCGCAAACATGCTTTAATCTCACTATAAGTCACATGCCGATCTTGCAATATCAGTTCACGCACAGCATCGATGTTTTCTAGCACAACAGCCGATTTTGGACAACCTTCACGAAATTCGTCCTAAAGCGAACTACGAACACGATTAAGTTCCGAAGACCAGCGAAACACTGTGGCTTGGAATGGTGCTTCATCACCAAAACTAGAAGAGAGCTGATCGGCTGACTGTTGTTGAGTTAACCCACCTCGAAATCATAAAAAATCATCGCACGAAAATGTTCACAATTTAAATCCATTTTTTGGCCGAGATGAATTTTTCAAGTCACTGTAAACAACACAAATAGCTCTCGTCTGACAAAACGTTCTGAGTACGTTTACCATTAAAAACGTCAAAATTTACGATGCTGATGTCAGATTTGATACAACTACACTGGTGTTGCCATATCTCAAAACCTAAGTAGCAACCCTCAAGCTGTTAGCTAAAAGAAAAATTTTACTTTCATTACAACAACAAATTCCGAAATCGATTGGGTAGTTTAGACAAAATTGAACTTTGTCCATTTTTAGTGTGAAATGGTAGAAAATGGACAAAACTCTATAGTTCTTAAACCTCAAATATGTTTGGCTTCAGTTTTTCACCAATCGATACTGGAATGTTTAGAGAATTGAAAAATTTGCGTTCGAAGCATTTTCAACTAAAATACAATTTTTAAAATCCCTTGATGCCGAAGGATCTAGTGGCCAGTGCTCTTCTCAATTTAGCAATGAACAAATTTATTACTATTTTTCTTTTAATAATTATAATAACAATAAGCTTTGTTCAGCGTCAAAGATTCGAAACTGAGCATAGGCTGCCAATTAGAAGTTTTCATCTCTGTCTTTTGTCGGCTAATTTCTTTAGTTTCCCGATGTCGGTTCAAGTTCTGTTGGTCGTTTACCTCTGCAAGTGTGGAAAGGTGCAATGTAGTCTTCAGACATCATTGTGGAACCTTATAAGTCATAAGTCATCTTTTAATAAACAAATATATAAAATCCCCAAATTTTAGTATTTCGTCCATTTCTAGGTATAAAAATTAACACTAAAAAAAAAAAAAAAAAAAATTTATTAATGATTTTGCATTGAAATTAAAAATTCACCTAGATAAAATAACAAACTTGATGTAGAAATAGTAACTTTACAGGTTCTCATATATTTTTAAGAGATTACAACTGACCAAACTTTTGTAAAAATAGGCGAAATTCAATAAAAAATACAAATATTTCACATTTTTCTATGATTAGCTTATAATAACTTCTGAAATACTGTGTTGAATATATTTGATCCAAAAACATACATATTATTTATGATGTGGCGTAAAAATATTTTTGTTTTTACACCTGGTCACCTTATTTTCTCGGGGTTAGCTCAAAACTTCTACACCCTCCAAAACTCAGAAGAAGAACATTTATTTTATTTTTTTGAATGCTAAAATCTCTCATTGAAGACATACGAAAATTGTGTTTTGAAAATTTTCAAAATTTGATCATGGCATCGGGCTAAAATGGATTAATTTCTATACATTTTTCGTAGCTAGCAGGAGATGGAGGACAGCAGGTCTAGGGAACTTATCACCAGGGACCGTACAAACATCGCCAGACTCACTGCGGTCTTTACAGATCACTGGCCTATAGGGACTCATGCAGAAAAACTGCATATATCTTTCAACAAACACTGTAGAAGTTGCGGATAGTGATGATTTGATACAAGTAAATACTCCATACTTTTCATTCAATTCAAATACTTTTTTTTACTCGATGCTAGAACATAAGTATTTTACTTGGTATCAGAAAAAAGGTTCAGTATCGGATACTCGATACTTTTGGAAAATATTTATTTAAAAAACTGAAATATGGCTATACAATATTTAAAATTGTGGATCGTATTAAAATATTTTACAAAAATCAATAATATGTTTCAAAATGCTACTGCAGAATTATTCAATATGAATATTCAAAAACTTTCAGTCCCTATTGCAATATTCCAAAGTATGAAAATATTGCAGTACAGTATTGAAGTTCCAGAAAATATGGCCGGCCATGCATGCAGAATATAATGTTTATTGAAACCGTTTCATTGAAATGAAATATTTTTAACAATCTATAATCTGTTGATTAGTTTTCCTTCTATTATAAATTTTTTTAACAATTTGCATCCAAACATAATAAATATCATATATTGAAGTTAACGTCATATCTATATAATTCAAGTGTTTCCAGTAGAAATATGTCAAAACCATAATGTATAGGCGAAAAACTCGTGCTGAATAGTGTAAACTGTATGTTCAACCATGCGGTATCACAATGGGCCGTTCTGGCCTGAATGTGTTCCCCGACAGCCACTTAAAAATAAGTATAATTTAACTCTTTAAACGAGTATTCGATGCGAGTACATATTCGATATTTTCGGTAGCATCGATACTTTTATTGTATACAAATAATGAGTAAAAGTAGCGATACAATGTGAATATCGAATCAACACTAGTTGCGGAAACTCCGACGAGAAAGAAACATTTACCCACTTCTATTTTGTAAATGAGCAGCCTTAGCAGCTGCAAGAAACATATACCTAGGAAACTATTTCCAGACTTATCCGACCTCTCGGCTGTTAAACCAAACAAGCTTCTTAACTACCTTAACTCCACAAAGTGGATGTAGTTTGACATTTTTCTTTCTATCGTTAGGAGGGGTAGTGGTATCAAAACGGCGCAAAAGCGCTAATTGTGGTTAACGCGTGGACTGCTGTAGATCAGCCACATTAACCAACCATGCATTTTTGAAGTCGGTAGATCCACTTCGAAAAACAGTCGGCTTCTTTTAGGTTTGGCAAACCTTCCTCTCAAATTTTTCTTATTATTTTTTGGAAATAACTACAAATCGCACGACGCTAAGTCCGGAGAATATGATGCTGTGCGAATTTCTTCAATTTCTGAGAGCGCAATAAAGTTGTTCGTTTTTTCAGTAGGGTGAGCTGGACGAACGTTGCCGTGATGCAAAAAGTAGCGGTACAGTACATCTTTTTTCTGGTTTTCCAACAAGTTTTTGAAAATATATGATAAGAGCTACAATTTTTTTTCTGGTGAAATAAATTGACATCATTACTCTTGCCGCTGACTTTCGCTGCTTGGCTGTAATGGGTGGATTAGCACCTTCTGAGCTCCATACAATCGACTGTCGCTTGATTTCTGAGCCGTACTTAAAGAACCAAGCTTCATCGCCTGTTACAATTTAATTGAAGGTGCTGGATTCTCTAGTTTAAAATTTTCGAAAAAAATATTTGGCAAAACGCAAGAGCATCAGTTTAAATTCGAAGAACCCATCGTGCTGATTTAAGTATTCGAGATACAATCAATGCATTCAAGCTCAGTTCCTCAGGAATCATTTTCTGGGTTAAACTTGCATCTTCATCAATTTCGGAATTCACCAGAGCCACACTTACGTCATCAGTCGAAGATTTTGGGTGACTTTCACGAGATTCATCCTCCACAGAAAAATTTCAGATGCTGTGATGGCGATGTAATTTCTTCCGACTCTTTCTCAGTAGCTTTGTGTTTTCTTTTCTTTTCTCCATGTTGAATGTTTGCAGTGAAACTTAACCCTCTAGTTCCCAAATTTTTAATTGATAAAAAAAAAACGAAATTGATTAATATTGACGTAAAATCATAAACTGATTTAAAAACCCCAAAAAAAAAAAAACTAATGGACGTGGTTTTATGAAGTCAGAAAGTTTGAGCGCCTAAAATTATTTGTTCTTGAATGAGCTCTTTATAAATTTGTTTTAAGTAATTGAATATTTTATATTAAAAGTTGAAGTTTTTAGCTATCTATAGCTAGTTTTTTATCTGGATACTATGACGGGAACTATTTTTTTTTATTTTTTTCACTTTTACCTCAAATACAAACAAAATAATTAATTTTCCTTTTTTTCACAAATTTTTTACTTTGACTGTCGCTAACTTCTGTAGTACTCATCATAGCTCATAACTGATGCATTTTTTCACAAGCTTGGGACATTCCCTAAACGATACAATAAAATGTAGCAACAGAAAATTGTTATGGTGGCAGTTCCATCCCTTTTGGTGAAGGCCGTCTAGAGGTGGGCTTGGGAACTAGAGGGTTAAGTTGAAATATCGCTTTAACCCTCTCAGGAGAAAGTGTACTTCCCGTGATGGGAAAAAAATATTGATTTTCGTGTTCAGCGGTCTCCAAATAGTCAAAAAATATTTTTTCCTGATTTTTACCTGTCCAGGTTTAGCCGTACCCGATGTACACATATGTGTACAAAAAAAATTTCAGGGAACTTTTTTCACCCAGGTAAAAGCCAGCGTTTCCCGTCTTCATATAGCTAAATTAGATTTTTTTTTTTTTTCAAATAAATTGAATTTTATGTTCATTTTTGATATTTTATTATGAATTCTATCAAAAACAAATTATATGCAATGTATGGAAATATGGAATATTTTATATCACTAGAGTGTGTGGAATCGCTGGAAGCACTCAGGACAGATCGACACATTACAACCGTTGCATTTGTATCGAGTTCTATGATCACAGCCCTTACGGCGTCATCTGCTTGCAAACTTCTTGTTGCTGTGGTTTGCCCAATGATCCCCTACGGAGTATCTAACACTGTCATCAACCACTCGCTTCTTCGGTGCCGGCTCTGCGGTCGGCCTCTTTTGTTTCTTTTAATGTCGGTTCCAGTGTAAATTAAAACATTGGTGACCTCACTTTTAGACTTTAACCGATCCTTTTTGTCTTCAGGATGCTTCTCTTGCCATAGAATTCACTGTAGAAACATTCAACATATGGTAAAAGATACGCATGTACGATCTGCGGTTCGTTGGATAATTTCGGTAAAAAGCGCCACCTGAGAGTCCATGAGATCTACGCCGCCCATCGATTGGTTGTATTCTTTAACAATTTCCGGCCTGTCGACTTTAATAAAGCACTTCGTTTTGCGGTAATAGCGGTCAATTTTTTCTTCTTTTCCAATTCCAACATATGTGGAAAGCAAGTGAACGCATTTGTTGTCGTACCAACGAACTAAGGACACGTTGTTATTCGAAGTGACAATGGATGACGTCGCTTTCAGCGTCAGATTGTTCAACCAGCTTTCGCATCTCTACTAACGACAGCATTTTCTTGCTCATATCGACATAAGAAGGTTCCATTTATATCATAAAATTTTTTTTACTCACCTTTTTATTATTTAGTATTTTTAATGATTTTTTGAAATCGACGATTTTCGAAGACGAATAAAAAACGCGAGGCTGCCGCACAAAAATCACAATAGTTTCGACAGTTATACTTCGATTGTAATAAAACTAACGCCCAAAAATAGAGAGGATAGAACCAGAAAATCGGTAATACCAAGAATGTGTAGCTAAAGTTTAAATCGAAGTCGAGAAAAATGTTCAAATTAACGTACACATATGTGTACGAAAATCCTGAGAGGGTTAATATATATGCCAAATCATCAAAAAAATTTTATGAAATTTTATGATTTGTTGAAAAATTTTTTTCAGTGTTACCAACTAAACGAACTTTTATTAGCTCCCACGTACATAAATGAGTGTCAATTCAGTGAAATAATCAGTGACGACAGGTCATTCAATTTTCCAACCAGGTATCCATGCATTTATGCACGCACACACGCACACACGCACACAAGTGTGGGTGCCTGCCTTGAAAAATTGTATTCGGTGTGTGTGTGTGTGTGTGTGTGTGTGTGTATTTGTGCAAATCCGATTTCCTTTTTAGCGGTTTTTTGTTTTGTTTTGTTTTGTTGCTCTCATCTACCTACCTATCTACCGATATAAGGTAAGCTCACATTTCACATTGTGTGTGTGTGTGTGTGTGTGTATTTTTTTTTTTGTTTCTCTCCCACCACACTCTAATACATCAACATTTTACTGTCCAACCATAAAATGTCACATGCTGAGAATGAAGAAGGAAGGAATGAAGGAAAAAAACTGTACGTCCATCCATCGACAATCATCCATCTAAGTATCCATTCATTCATCCATTTATATGACCGTACGTCTGTCCCCTATTCCTCTGTCTGTCCATGTCTGCATGTATTCAATGTCCTTGCGCTGTTGGTTGTTGTTTATGTGGGCGTATTTCTCTATCTCCTGCTCTTTCTACTCATTCTGCTAGAAGGCAGTAGCTGCTGCTGCTGCTGTTGCTGCATGTTGTGTTTTTTTTGCCATCGGCACAGCGTTAGATTATTTATTTTATTATTCATAAACTCAGGGTTGGATTTATTAATTACCTGAAGGAGGAAGTAAATTAATTATCAAATACTTACATCATAATCATTTTAATGGAATTTGTAATTTAATGCGACAAACGAGACTGAGACTGAGACAGCGAAGTGAGAGTTTGCTCGTGTTCGTTTTGTGCTTATTCGCAGTGATATATGAACAGACATATAGATTTAGTTTAGCTGCCCCCCCACTCGTTTCCATTTCTAACTTAATCTCTATCCTCTACTTTTGTATATTGTATGCTTATTTTTTTGTGGTTTCATTAAGCTTTTTTTTCTGTTTGTTTTTTTTTCTTTTTTTTGTTTTTGATTTATTTCTTCTCGTCTTCATGTTTTCATGGTATCGATTTTATAAAATACATTTTTTTAAAAGCATGTAAATGCGACGAGACTAAATGAATAATAAAAGTTTATTCAAGCAGATTTAAATATTTTTAACATGCAATTGTTTAGTTTGATAAAATGAATGCATTTTTGTGCTAAAAGTTTATTGACTTTAACATGGCATGGCATTGGATAAGTTGTAAGGTATTTATAAATATTTTATAAAGCATTAAAATCATTAAAAACAAACTTTAAATAGTAGTTGTGTGAAGCTCTGAAATCATTTAATTATTTAACTATTTTAAAACATTTTATAATATTTACTGGGATTACTATAAATGATTAAACTTTCTGCACTTCCCTTTTGCTAAAGTTTTATTCAAAAAATATTTTAATTATGCTTTAATTGCCGACTGACTATTGAATTGCGGCAGAAAAAAAAAAAAACAAAAACAACTAATTTCCAACCAATTATAATTAGTAAAATACGAAGAGCTTTAAAATTTGTTAAATTTGTTTTTAAATGACAAACAACAATGACAGCAATCACATTGATGTTTATATCAACCGGAAGGATTTGGAATTAAATTATATTCCAGCGCAGAGCATTTAAGTGTAAATTTAATTGATTGCATTTAATTGAAGCTGAAATGAAATTTTGTTGTTTGGTTGGTTTTTAAATATTTATATTAATTGAATAGGGAAAACTAAGCAGGAATTGAAATTTTGTGAAAGACAAAGAAGCTCTACTTAAACAAAAAAAAATAGAATAAAATCAAAGCAACGTGCTTAAGGTGACGCACTTCCCGAAACGAGATGGACAGGGCAGGGCAGTGGAATGTGTCTATATACAGGGTGACAATTGTAAAGTGACGCAAGTTTAATACTCTGCAGCAAGCTTTGCCATTTACCGTTACTTTAATTTAAAAAGCAAATTCATTCATCATTGGCTTTGCTTTTAATTTCATTTGAATTTTTGTTATTACATTTTGAAATTTCCATAAAAATGGACAAGGAAAATATTCGTCGTGAAATTATGAAATTTCATTTGGCAAATTATAGTAGCCGTCAAATTGCAAAGGCTTTAAATTTGTCAAGTCGTACGGTAGACCGAGCTATTATTCGATATAATGAAACTGGGGGTTTTGGAGATAGAGACCGGGGAAAATTTTCAACAGTTGCCACTACTGGTTTAACAGAAAAAATTCGTAAACGAATCAAGCGAAATCCAAGGCGCTCAATGAGAAAAATCGCTAAGGAAGTCGGAGTAAATCGTGAAACAGTGCGAATCATTGCAAAATCAAAGCTTAATCTTAAGCCGTACAAGCTCCGAAAAGCACAAGATCTGACACAAAAAAAGAAAGATTTGCGACTGCAAAGATGCAAGGCGTTGCTACGCTCCTCCGTGTTAAAAAAATGTTGAAAATATCTTGTTTGCAGATGAAAAAATTTTCACGGTTGAACAACATTTCAATGCGCAAAATGACCGAATGTGGCTAACATCATCATCGCAACAAAATAGGACTGTTGGCCGAGTTCAAAAGCCAGCTTCCGTTATGGTATGAGCTGGAGTTTCCGCTAATGCCAGTATCCCTCTAATATTCGTTGAAGAGGGTGTTAAAATTGACCAGGTTGTTTATCGGAGCATTTTAAATGAACATGTTCTTCCCTGGGCCCAAGATACATTTGGAAATGAAAACTGGACTTTCCAGCAAGATTCTGCACCTTCCCACATGGCAAAATTAACGCAAACATGGATAAAAGACAATTTTTCTGGTTTCATAACATCTCAAGAATGGCCACCATACTCCCCAGACTTGAATCCAATGGACTACTCTATTTGGAGTATTTTAGAGAGTAAGGCTTGTGCATCTCAACACCACAGTCTGGAGTCGCTGACAAATTCATTAGAGAAAGCCTGGACGGAAATTGATCAAGAAGTCCTGCGGCGAACAGTCCTACGATTTCCGGATCGATTGAAGGCATGTGTGCAGGCTAAAGGAGGTTATATTGAATGAGGTGGGGTTCAAATGAATGCTTATATATTCAGCAATGTTAACACTTAATTGTACTTAATGGAAGTACGTCCTTTTGAAAATAACTGCTGAAATGTGTGCGTCACTTTACGATTGTCACCCTGTAAGCACGAAACAATCACGAAAAAGGTTATAAAGGCTTAAAGTTTGTGAAGAAACCGCGAATATCGGCTCAGGCTCGATAACATTATAAACCAAATCGCCAGTGGTTACAATAGACTCATGCGACCGATCTACTTTGCGTAACAAGACTAATATCTTGTCTAACTTGACTGCTAGATAAAGAATAACTTGATGGAAATGAATTTAGTTACCGCTACGCTAGGCCTTTCAGCCTTTTTATAACCCTCACATCCTTCATGACCCGTATGTAACCAAACCAATGTAACTTTATTTCTGTTGGAATCAAAATAATCCCATTAAAATTTTCTACTGCTTGGTTGCCTGATAGAATGTGGACACTATTTTTTTCGCCTGCTCTTACACTCTCGGAGGCCGATCTCTACAACATGAACCTCTGCTATAAATATAGAGGGCATTTTCCGCATTGCTATGGATTTCTGAAATCTTAGTCCGCAGGCTCCAACCTCAGCACTGCCATATTTAATTTTAGACTCGGGTCTGTTAATGAAATTTTCGTTTTTCCATATTTGATGGTAATCACTTTAAGTTTTCTAGAAAATCACCCCTACTATGGTTGTCGAGCGGCGAGTTACTCGACTGTCGAGTTTGTTGTCAAGTCAACTTGAATTCGGAATTGTGAAACTTAATCGGCTCGACAAATGCATGTATAAACTCGTATTTTTTTTTCGTAATATGGACATTTATTGTGAAAAAGTGATTATAAATTTATTCTTTAAAGTATTGTCCATCGTTAGCCACAACGTTTTCCCATCTTTCTGGTAGCACACGGATTCCGCGTCTTCATCTTTTGAGGCTATCCACGAATCGACCCATTTTTTGAGTTCTTCGAAAGAACGGAAGTGCTGTTCAGCCAGGCCATGTGTCATCGATCGGAACAAGTGGTAATCAGAAGGAGCAATGTCTGGAAAATACGGCGGGTGGGGTAGCACTTCCAATTTCAGCGTTTCCAAGTATGTTTTTACTTGCCTTGCAACATGCGGCCGAGCATTGTCGTGCTGAAGAATAACTTCGTCGTGTCTATTCTCATATTCTGGCCTCTTATCCTTTAATGCTCAGCTCAAACGCATCAATTGTAGTCGGTAGCGGTCGCCAGTGATCGTTTCATTCGGTTTCAACAGCTCATAATCCACGACACCTTTCATATCCCACCAAATACACAGCATGAGCTCGGATCCATTGATGTTCGACTTTGCCGTTGATGTTGATGCATGTCCGGGCGGTCCCCACGATTTTTTACGCTTTGGGTTATCGTAACGTATCCACTTTTCATTGCCAGTCACAATACGATGCAGAAAACCTTTTTTTTTCTGTCGTTCAATCAGCAGTTCACATGTGAAAAATCGTCGTTCGACGTCTCTCGGCTTCAATTCGTACGGCACCCAATTTCCAATGCTTTTGAATCATTCCCAATGTTTTTCATCGTTTAGAAATGGTTGATTTATCAACTCCTAAAGATTCTGCAAGTTCTTTTTGCATTTGACATGAATCTTCTTCGAGTAATGCCTTCAATTCTTCATCTTCGAACTTTTTCGGGCCGCCTGAACGTTCCCTGTCTTCAACATCAAAATCACCACTTTTGAAACGGGCATACCACACCTGACACAATCTAACGTCTATAGCACAGTCAGGATAAGCTTCAGTGAGTAAACGATGTGTTTCAGTTGCGTTTTTCTTTAAATGGAAGAAGCAAATTAAAACTTCCCGCAAATTTTGTTTTGTTGGCACGAAATTCAACATTTTCAGCTATAGTAAAACACTTTTGTAAAATTATGAAAATTATTTGACAGATCAATTCTTATAGTATTTTTGGCGCTCTTCGAGATAGAATAGCTGTCAATGTCAAAAAAATTGCACGTATGATAGATATGAAGTTAGTCACAATTACGAGTTTATACATTCATACTCCCAATATTTGTAATAGATTATAACGAGCGGAAAACGCTACTGTGAATGATTTATTTGATTTATTTTAAAAAATTAATTTTTCTAAATTTTGGAAAATATTCTGCAAATGGGCAATATCGCCATGTTTTTTCCTGGCGAGGAACAAAGTGCTGCAGTAGAAAACTTGTCGCTGTTGCACCGCAATATTCGGAGCCGGTCCAATGTTTTACACAGTCAGATACAGAGTAAAGAAGCATATAGTATAAATAAAATCAATGAGTTTCTTAAGTTCTTATGTTCTTTTATTGTATTTTAGATTTATTCATAGCAGACCACCGCCGTTTCCTCAGTTTTTGAAGAGGTCATTGCAATTTTAGAAAGGGAAATTGGTTCGAAATGGGTTTTTATAAGAATGGCAAACGAAAAGCAGAAGCGAAGCACCATTTCTACAGTAAAGCTGGTTTTCCTACTGCGTTGTTGCGTAGACGGAATTGGTTCTGGGTCAGTTAATAGTTCTTTGCCGGCTGAGTTTATAGTAGCACCCAAGACCACGCCGACTGGACTTAACAATTCATCGAAGAACATGAATGGCTAAACATTCATCCAACGGCGATAGAATTTTTTTTTTTTATTAAATATGCTTCCACCCATAGCTCGCGATTCACGTTTGCTATGAGGTACAATAATTCTTATGAAATTTTCAAAAGAATTGATTTTTTATCTTATGCCACCTATCGCCTTTACGCACCGGAGGACCCAAACTGTTTCGCTAGTCACTTTTTTCGATAGTCCACAGTCGACTCTACTCTCAAAATACCGATTTGCAATAGATTACTTAATCGACTGTCGATACTCGACTACAGTGATACCGATTGATAGGTGTAGAACATTCGATAGTCGACGTCGACAACCATAATAAGGATGAGTATATCGCTGCTTTATTTTGCTAAAGCAATAACACACACTTTTCTAATTTTACAGGAGAAGCAAAAAACATTTTGATATTTAAAAGTACCGCTTCAAGAGTTTTTAATTTAAACTACAAGAAAAGATCGTCAGTTTTTGGTGTAGGTCTCTAAAATTTTCGCTACAGTTGAAAGTGGACATGCTTTATCATAATCCATCGAAATCTCGATATTGAAAAATTTGATGTAAGGGTCTTAGTAAATTAGGGCAGCGATATGTATTTTACTTATAGAGTCAGTGAGTCTCAGACAAGGACTGTCCTGAAATATATTTTAAAATTGATAGATGTCCTGCAAGGTACCCAGTTCTGAGAAGGTTTACAATAGGCAGTCTAAAAGCACTTAAACTGGCATCCCTTTTAACTGTTAAGTTTAATGCCCTAAGTGCTACCGTGTGGTAAATTTTCACGTCCCTTGTGACACACAGGCAAGCTAGGCTTGTTGTGTTTTTGGCCATCAAGCTATTGGTACGAGTACGTTCTTTTTCGATCTCAGGCCCAATGTTTTATAGTAAGGGCATTGGCAGGAATGAAATGTTATTACCTTCTTTTAAGAGTATTAGAAAAGTGCGAGTTCCAGGTGAGCTTTTCATCAAGAATCATCCCTAGGTATTTAGCTTCATCTGTTCAAGTACTTGTTCATTGAGTCTGATTATCTCCAGATCAGTGTTGGGTAGTAATGATTACATTAGGAATTAAATTCCATCTCCATTCCAATTACAAGGAATTGTAATTGGTACTTTAATGTTTTCAATTCCTTAGTAATGGAATTGATAAAAGTTTCAATTCCATTACAAGGAATTGTAATCTGTAATTAAAATTTTTTAATTCCTAGGTAATGGAATTGAATAATTTTTCGATTCCATACAGGGAATTGTATTTTGTAATTAAAAATGTGTCAATTCCAATTACAAGGAATTGTAATTGGTACTTTAATGTTTTCAATTCCTTAGTATTGGAATTGATAAAAGTTTCAATTCCATTATAAGGAATTGTAATCTGTAATTAAAAATTTGTAATGCCTAGGTAATGGAATTGAAAAATTTTTCGATTCCATTACAGGGAACTGTATTTGGTAATTAAAAATATATCAATTCCTTAAAGGAATTGAAAATGTAATTGAATAGAAAGGAATTTAGTTTTTAAGTGTAATCAATTACTTTCTTGGAATTAAATTCCAATTTAGTAGGAATGATTCTTGGAAAGTAATTTTCCGAAAAAACAATTTTTTTTTCTTTTCCTTTTTCGGAATCTATTACTTTCCAGGAATCATTCCTACTACATTGGAATTTAACTCCAAGTAAGTTATTGATTACACTTAAATATAAAATTCCATTTTTAATTTCAAAATACGATTCCTTGTAATGGAATCGAAAATTTTTTCAATTTCATTACCTAGGAATTAAAAAAATTTTAACTACCGATTGCAATTCCTTGTAATGGAATTGAAAGTTTTATTCCATTACTAAAAAATTGAAAACATTGAAGTACCAATTTCAATTCCTTGTAATTGGAATTGGGATTGTAATGTAATTGAATTTACCCAGCTCTGCTCCAGATTAAGCTTTCTCCTCAATATGAAAGGAACTTTTACTGTTTTCTTGTGTTTATTGTTAACTCTTTGTTAGAGTACCATTCTAATATGGCGTTCAGAGCTTATTTCGTTCTATCTGATATGGTGGGCGACATTTTCTTCTTATCCTGGCGACAGAGGACTTCGTACCTGACAGGATTGAGATCGTCAACAAAAATAGTTGGAAAAGAAAGAGAAGGTCCGGGATGGCTGGAGGCACGACATTATCTACCATAAAACGCTCAAAAACGAAACTAGAAGATTTGGCTAAACCAACCCAAGAGGTTTTTTCTTGCGCCATTTAGAAAAGAGTTATATATATGCAAAGTTAGTGCTGATACATTTCTGTTGGATATTCGGACGGATATATTTTCAGAAGACTAACTTAATTTTGAGCACTAATACCATCAAATCAAATGAAATTGTATACAGTTACCGTACGATTTACTTTGTGAATCTTTTCAAAATCAACGACGATGTAAATCGAAATGAAATATTAGGAAAAATCCGCTGAGCAAATATACGACGTAAAGCGAAATATAGTAGACAATTTAACAATTTTTTTTACTTCTTAAAACGTGACAACGTTAACTATGTAAATCGAAGAATTACTGTATTTCTACTGGTGGTACACATTCCCTAAATTGCTTACATCAAATGATGCTTCTCTCTTTTTGATTACAAAAAATCCATCATGGTTGCACTCATGTGAGCACGACTGTGAGAGAAACTTAGATTCATAGAGTACTTTAATCGACACTGAGAGAGTCGGCAGCGTGATCGAATTTTTTTCATATGAATCAATTTTTCATAAGACAATCGAGCCCATGCAATACAAGCAGAGACTTCGGCTCACTCAATCTAATCTCAAATTAACGAGTGCTTGACATCAAAGGAATTTGTTTTGCTATTTTTGGTCGTGGTGGTTTTAGCAAGAAATATGAGAGCGAGAGGGAGAGAGAGAGAGGGAGAGGTGCTGTAAGCAGTGTGGCCAACTCAGCGCCAATAAAACGCGGAAAAAAGTGATTTAGCGCTCAGCGCGTTTTTTTCAATTTAAAATATCTTCGAAAAATCGAAGAAATTTTCATTGACTAAAAGTATCAGATGTGTGCTTGTATTAGTGAAAAAGTTTAAATGTATAGAGATTTCTCGCATTTTTTATAAGGAAAAAAATTTAACGCTTTTTTTAAGAAAATACTCGTTTTATTCTTCATTTTAGCGGATTTTGGAAAACAAAAGTTGGCCACTCTGGCTGTACGTTTTGTTTTTGCAAGAGGTGACTTTGGTGGATTACTCTCTCTTCCGGATTCCGAAACGGCCCGTCTCTATATACATTGTTGTTGTGATGACTACATTTGTTCATTAAGCCTGTTTATATATAACTTCAAATAACGAAATTGACATGAACTTAAGTCATGACTTTGAAAATTAACCTCTAGATTTAATTTTCATAGTCTCCTAAAAAACTATCACTCTCTCTTTTGTTTAACGTTACATCAATTTGTGTGGTTTTACTTATACCTAACGCGCCTATAAAAGTTTCATTTTAAATCTGGCTTAACTACCGAAACTTTTGACACATCAGAAATAGTATGGGATAAAGTCAAGTCGGCCCTAATTGAATCCATGAATGTTGTCAACAAGTAATTAACATCAGATTGTCAATACGATTTTCTAATAGTACGAAAAACGCGTACATCTCACACTAGCTCTGTATAAATACATGAAAACATTTAAAGACGTTTAAACTGTGACGGAACTGTAGCTTTTTTAAAGGCATAATTATTCCATGCACTGCTGGTGCCAGTGGGAGGTAAAGTTAGAATTTTGTTAATTTACAGCATTTTAATTGCTTCATAAATATAATTTACATACTTATGCCGAGTACTTGTGTGCTACTTCTACATTTATTTAGTTAGAAACGAACATCAACGCAACAAATGTAAACAATTCATTAAAAATGTAAATAAATAAATAAATACAATTTGGAATTTGGGGGGAATGAGTCGTCATATTTTCTGCGTATGTTAATAATATTAAATAATTTCACAATTTCTCGTTTGCTAGTAACTAGAACGAGTGTGCGTAGCGGAGCGTGTAGGTGTAGTAAAAAAAAAAATATATATATATATATATATATTTATGAAATACTTTAACTGAAACTTTTTGCAAAACTCTTTCCATGCATATTTCTACTGACTGCTGTTACTTACTTCCTTCGTTTATATTTACTTATTAATTTGCTCAAGGATAAAATCTCAGCGGATAATTGATTATTTTTAGCTAAATCTAAATTGTTTTTGTTCAATGGAATGTCGCTAATTGATTTTCTCCATATGTGACATTCTCTCTACCGAAATATTAACAAAGGATATACAGGAGGCAAAAATATATATAATAATATATACATATATATGCATACAAGTTGACACATATGACACATACTCATATATACACAGTTCAGCACGTGTACGGATATATTCAGGATGTAAGTGTAGGTGTATAACTGCTTGTTTGTATGTGTGAGCGTACGAATTTATGTGTGTTTATGTTTTTAAGCATCGTCTTTTTCTCTCTCTCTCTCTCTCTCATATCTATGTATATGAGCATATATGTATGAGTGTATTCTTCAATCAAACAACTCATGTGAATGATTTAACACCTTCAGGCTCACACACATACACATTCATGCTCACACGCACACAATAATAGAAACACACACATTCTCATCAACTGAAGACAGACACATCAATCAGTGAGTTGTCAGTTTGAAGTAGATGACAGAAGGGGCTAACATTGAGTGCTTTAGGCAGTTTCATATGTGTGTCTGTTTCATTCAGTGCACATAATAATATACCATCCATCCAGTATACCGGGAAGACTACACTGAGAGAAAAAAAAGAAAGAAACTTCTGGATTTTTTCCTATATATTAAATTAAAGTCGTTAGGCTAATGGAAAAACTTTTTTTCCTCGTATTTCGATGATTTTCTTTCTTGTTAGAGTCGCCTGGGAAAAACTCCTGCTTATCCTGGTTGAAATATGAAATCCCGATTTGAATCAACTGAGAGCAGAAATTCTAGTCGATTCTTGAAATACAGATTTCTCGCTATGGCCGTGACTAGGATTTTATATTTGAGATAAGGAAGAAAAATTCACTATGAAAAAAATAGATCTAAAAAAAAAGTGTTTTTTTGGGGACTATCAGCGCTTTTTTTGGGAACACCAGCGCTAACAACCCGATATAATTTCCCTAGATAGGAAACGATGGTCGCCGTAGCCTAGTGGTTAGTGTGTTTGACTGCTACGCAGAGGTGCCCGGGTTCATATCTCGGCACGCTCAAAAATCAAAAACGGCACCACCTCCCTCTTGGTTGGCAAGCCTCCAAGAGTAAAAAATGCCTATGAAAAGCTTTTCACTTCGCCGTTCGGACTCGGCATAAAACTGTAGGTCCCTTCCATTCGTGTATAAATATAACTCTCACAACATGAATAGATGCGAAAAACCTCGGCTTTGGCCCTCCGTGGGCTGTTGTGCCATAATAGTAGTAGTAGTAGGATACGATGGGCAATAACTCTTTCAAGCCTTTCAAGTCCCCTGGACCTGACGGCATTATACCTGCAGAAATGCAGATCGTAGATGACGTATTCACTGCCTGGTTAAGACCCATTTTCGAGGCAAGCTTACGTCTCACATACATTCCAAAGCAATGGACCGAAGTGTGCGTTGTTGTCATACCGAAAGGGGGTAAACTATCTCATACAAAAGCGAAGGACTTTAGACCAATGAGCCTCACATCTTCAAAGGAAACTGACACTCTCCCAACATGCCTATATGAAGGGCAGATCTGTTGAGACAGCGTTACATGAATTAGTGCAGTCGATTGAAAAATCTTCCTTGATATAGATGGTGCATTCAATAACATCTTCCCATCAGCTATCACTTCAGCACTGATTGATCTCGGGGAGGATGACTCTATTGCGGCTTTTGTCGACACCCTATTAACAAATAGGATCATAAATGCAAAGTTGGATACCTCTTCCATCAGAAGGTTTGTGGTCAGAGGGACTCCTCAAGGTGGTGTCCTCTCTCCGCTCCTCTGGAACTTTGCCGTAAATGATCTGCTAATGAATCTTGATAAAACATTGTGCAAAGTAATTGCCTATGCGGACGATGTTGTCATCGCCGTTTCGAGGAAATTTCTTGGTACACTTGTAGACTTAATGCAACGAGCTCTGAATATCTTGTTGCCTTGGTGCGCTGTACACCATCTTGGATCTCCTTCCAATAGATCTAGTCGGAAAGACCTCAGCGTCAATATCTGCAGTGAGACTGAATGCGATCCGTAGGTGGTCCCTCACAAATTATGGTCATGGTAAGATACTTAGTGAAACTAAATTTCTTCCACTCTCTGTCGGTCTCACCCTCTCTCCACAATCCTTTGGTAACAGCTTTAGCACATACTATATTCCATCTCGACAAGAGTGGAGTGCGAGTAATGTGAGACGCTCTGATATCATCGACCTTTATACTGATGGTTCAAAATTGGATGGTAAGGTTGGGGTGGGGTGGAGTTCACTCTGAGCGCTTGAATATTTCGGCGCACTTCTGATTTCCTGATCATTGCAGCGTCTTTCAGGCAGAGCTGCTTGCGATCACTGAAGCCGCTAATCTGATAAGGTGGGTGTAATGTGATACCCTATAATAATATGTGCATTTTCCCTGATAGTCAGGCGGCAATAAAATCCCTCCAATGTCAAGCTAATAACTCTAAAGTTGCCCTACAATGCAGATCGTCTCTTAACGAGACAGCCATGGCATACAACCTGCACCTTATATGGGTGCCTGGGCATACCGACATTGAGGGAAACTTTTTACAACGTTCCACGCCTCTACGGCTGCTCTAAGTTCATTATCAATGGACCGCTTCCAGTTGTTGCGAGGAAGTCCGGGACGTCTGCTACCTTGAGGGTTCCAATCTAACGCGATTCGACTGATACTATCGCAATGATTTTCGAAAGCTGTGACCTATCCATCGCCATTTTCGAAGTCTTATTTTTTTGTGAATATGCTCTTGCCCCGTCAACCGCCATATATCTGTGTTGCATATGGTATTCGGCCAGAAAATTCGATAGCATTTGATCACGAACACTTGAAGTTTTTGCGTAATGCAGTTTGAGACCAGTCATGTTTTGCTGCCGCATAGCAATGTTGACTTTACGCATGCGTTGAAGATCCTCAATTTGATTTTTCTTGAAAACTGCGGTCTTCTCCATACGTATTTGATCCGGCTAAACGCTGATCTAGCATTGGTTGAAACAATGCTGCCAACATTTCGATTGATTGAAACAATGCTGCCTACATTTCGATGACGAAGTTGTTGGTGCTGGTGTTATTGACTTTCATGGCTTTTATGTTCTCGGTATTTATTTCTAGGCCTACACTTCAAGCCGTAGTGGCCAGTAGATTTGCTTTTGCTTGTCGGTTATTATGTGTGACAGGAGGCAAGTTTCGTCAGCGTAGTCAAGATCATGCAGTTCCCGAGAAAGTGTCCACTTAATTCCACTACTCTTCGATTCCACATAGATCAACACTTCATCGAGTACTATTGCAAAATAGGAGTGGAGAGAGTGGACAGCCTTGTTTAATTTCTGATGTAAAGGGTTTTCCATTGAGGACATAACAATTTTATCTATTAGTAAAACACAGAATTTTTTGAGATATTGAGTTCAAATTGATTGTGGGTGGCTAGCATTACATTTTATGAGTGGAATTCGATTTCGGTCATATGTCCACCAATTTTTGGACCCAATTTTTCACCACTGTCGCACACATTTCGACCGGAACGTTGGCAATTTCGCGTTTGATATTGTCTTTGAGCTCGTCTAAAGTTACTGGCTTGTTGGCATAGACCAGTGACTTGATATATACCCATAAAAAGAAATCCAATGGCGTTGGATCGCATAAACGAGGCGGCCATTCCACCGGACCATTTCTCGATATAACACGTTCACCGAATTTGCTTTTCAATAAATCGATTGTGACGCGTGCTGTGTGGCTAGTGGTGCCGTCTTGTTAAAACCACAGCGCTCTCTATTGACGGTAACATGACGGTCGTTTTCATCCATGAAAAAATATTTCCCAATCTCACCTGCGGCATAAAAACCGCACTGAACAGTAACTTTTTGCGGATGCAGCGGTGTCTCAAGAAGCACATGTGGATTTATTGCTGACCAATAACGCATATTTTGCTTATTAACAAAGCCATTGAGCCAGAATTGAGCTTCATCGCTGAAGACGATTTTTCGATGAAATTCTTCATTTTCTTCAAGCTTTGCCAGTGTAGAATTGGATAAGTTTCGTCGTTTCAAATGATCAAGTGGATTTAGTTCTTGAGTCAATTTCATATTGTAAGCATGTATACCACGATCTCTTCGCAAAATACGCTACAGTGTCGTTCGAGTGATGCCCGATTCTTGAGAACAACGTGGAATTTGGGTCATTTTGAATCGATATACTTACGGCTGCGATATTTTCTTCGCTTCGAGTGGTAAGACGTTTTTTTGCCACCGGAATATCCAATAGTGAAAATGTGGATTCAAATTTATCCACTATAGCACGCCACCGGTTGTCGGGTGGGACGTTTATTACGACCGAAAATTGGAGTAAGCGCTCTTAAAGTGTCGACCACCGACTAAGAATTTCGGTAGTAATTTTTAATAATTTCCAAACGTTGCTGGTTCGTGAATTTAACCATGATGAAAATGTTGACTTTAACTAACCTTTTGACATTAACAGTTCATTAAAAAAGTTTAAAGGTGCGTTCATATAAAGATACGAAATTGTTATGTCCGTAATGGAAAACTCTTTAGTTTTGAGCGGGGCGCTGATGTTGCCGTTGGTTGTGAAGTACTTTTTTTTTGTGGGGACTCTTTTTTTCTCAAAGTAACCCATATTGCGGAGCGGTGAATAGTATCGAAGGCTTTTTTTAAAATCGACAAATAGTATGATTACCCTCACCGTGTTGGATTGGTCAATACAGCTTCTTTTAGAACGGAAGCCGACCTGCTCATTGAGCAGCAGCTGCTCGATAGGTTGCAACCGGCTTAGGATAATTATTGTTTTGATTTTGTATATCGTATTTAGCAGTGTGATTCCTCTCCAATTACCGCCTTTCTTCTATGCGGTAGGAAACTCTTTAATTTCCAATGCAGCAACAATATGCAGATGCAGAAGTGATGCAGTTGTGTGGGTGTCAGCAAGCAGAAGTTCGGCTTGGATACCGTCATCAACCGTAGCCTTATTTCGCTTTAGCTTTTGGATCGCTGCTATTTCGGCTATGCTGGGTATGTTGTATGTTGTTGGTTTTAAAATTTAAAATTTTCAGCTCTAAGACACTGGGTTTTGTACAGAAAAGAGTAAAAAAGGTAATAATAACTTAAACCCCATAGAAATTTGTTGATGCTTATATTTTTGAGACTAATTGCATGATACTTAAAACTGCTGAAATTTTTCTGTAGAAAAAAATGACCCAACAAATTTCCCAACATCAATTCATTTACATCAAGTACTCGCCCGTATGTAATAGCAATTTTTCTCTTTATTTTCTTTCCATTTAAAATTCTATTAAAATAAAGATAAAAAATACTAAATACAAATATTGAAAGAAGCTGACGAAGTGAGCAACAGCAACATTGGCGTATTTACGTATGTATGTGTGTATGTGTGTATTTATTTATTAAGAGTACATACTAGTAAAAATCAATTTTGATAAATACCATTCAAGTAGCTTAGAAAATTTTGTTGTATGAAGAAAATTGAACAAAAATTTCCAAGGTACATTGACTACCTAGGTAAGGTAGATGTTAGGTTACCAAACTAATGTGTGTGTGTGTGTGTATGAAAGTATTGGTAATTTAAAACTCTAGGGCAGTGTTGGCAATTTCATGGGCAAGCGTGCAAAAAAGTTTCTCTTTTTTTTTTGTCACATGTAGTGATGATTCGATACAAGTAAATACAAGTAAAAACTCGATACTTTTCATTCAATTCAAGTACCTTTTTTTACTCGTTTTTTTAGGATTTTTCGATAAGCATTTTACTTGGTATCGGAAAAAAGGTTCAGTATCGAATATTCGATACTTTTGGAAAATATTTATTGGGATTATGAATGTATAAACTCGTATTTTTTTTTCGTAATATGGACATTTATTGTGAAAAAGTGATTATAAATTTATTCTTTAAAGTATTGTCCATCGTTAGCCACAACCTTTTCCCATCTTTCTGATAGCATACGGATTTCGCGTCGAAAGAACTCCTAATCTTTTGAGGCTATCCACGAATCGACCCATTTTTTGAGTTCTTCGAAAGAACGGAAGTGCTGTTCAGCCAGGCCATGTGCCATCGATCGGAACAAGTGGTAATCAGAAGGAGCAATGTCTGGAGAATACGACGGGTGGGGTAACACTTCCCATTTCAGCGTTTCCAAGTATGTTTTTACTTGCCTTGCAACATGCGGCCGAGCATTGTCGTGCTGAAGAATAACTTCGTCGTATCTATTCTCATATTCTGGCCTCTTATCCTTTAATGCGGTCGCCAGTGATCGTTTCATTCGGTTTCCACAGCTCATAATACACGAAACCTTTCATATCCCACCAAATACACAACGTGAGCTTGGATCCATGGATGTTCGGCTTTGCCGTTGATGTTGATGCATGTCCGGGCGGTCCCCATGATTTCTAACGCTTTGGGTTATCGTAACGTATCCACTTTTCATCGCCAGTCACAATACGATGCAGAAAACCCTATCTTTTCTGTCGTTCAATCAGCAGTTCACATGTGAGAAATCGTCGTTCGACGTCGCTCGGCTTCAATTCGTATGGCACCCAATTTCCTTGCTTTTGAATCATTCCCAATGCTCTTAATCGTTTATAAATGGTTGATTGATCAACTCCTAAAGATTCTGCAAGTTTTTGTTGCGTTTGACATGAATCTTCTTCGAGTAATGCCTTCAATTCTTCATCTTCAAACTTTTTCGGGCCGCCTGAACGTTCCCTGTCTTCAACATCAAAATCACCACTTCTGAAACGGGCATACCACACCTGACACATTCTAACGTCTATAGCACAGTCAGGATAAGCTTCAGTGAGTAAACGATGTGCTTCAGTTGCGTTTTTCTTTAAATGGAAGAAGCAAATTCAAACTTCCCGCAAATGTTGTTTTGTTGGCACGAAATTCGACATTTTCAGCTATAGTAGTGTAAAATTATGAAAATTATTTGACAGAACAATTCTCATAGTATTTTTGGCGCTCTTCGAGATAGAATAGCTGTCAATGCCAAAAAAATGGCGCGTATGATAGATATGAAGTTAGTCGCAATTACGAATTTATACATTCATACTCCCAATATTTAAAAAACTGAAATATTGCTATACAATATTTGAAATTGTTGATCATTTTACAATATTTTACAGCAATCAATAATACGCACCTGCTCAAAATAATAGTTACACATTAGAATTCTAACTTCAACAAAACAGAAAATTATTTTTATTTAACATTTTCAAAACAAAACAAACGCACATTATTTCTTTGATTTTATACATATAAAAAAAAAAACAATAATTTCTTTAATATATAATGTAAAGTACAAAAGTTGAGATCGATAAATATTTATTTTGCCTAAATCAGCCTGCTCATAAAAATAGGTACACTTATGCTTTATAGAAAAGTACAAAAAAAATTAACAACGGTAAGAATAGTTTTGTATATATTTTTAATTAATTATCTAATAACCTGTACAGTGTGACAATTGTAAAGTGACGCAAGTTTAATACTCTGCAGCAAGCTTTGCCATTTACCGTTACTTTAATTTAAAAAGCAAATTCATTCATCATTGGCTTTGCTTTTAATTTCATTTGAATTTTTGTTATTACATTTTGAAATTTCCATAAAAATGGACAAGGAAAATATTCGTCGTGAAATTATGAAATTTCATTTGGCAAATTATAGTAGCCGTCAAATTGCAAAGGCTTTAAATTTGTCAGGTCGTACGGTAGACCGAGCTATTATTCGATATAATGAAACTGGGGGTTTTGGAGATAGAGACCGGGGAAAATTTTCAACAGTTGCCACTACTGGTTTAACAGAAAAAATTCGTAAACGAATCAAGCGAAATCCAAGGCGCTCAATGAGAAAAATCGCTAAGGAAGTCGGAGTAAACCGTGAAACAGTGCGAATCATTGCAAAATCAAAGCTTAATCTTAAGCTGTACAAGCTCAAGATCTGACACAAAAAAAGAAAGATTTGCGACTGCAAAGATGCAAGGCGTTGCTACGCTCCTCCGTGTTAAAAAATGTTGAAAATATCTTGTTTACAGATGAAAAAATTTTCACGCTTGAACAACATTTCAATGCGCAAAATGACCGAATGTGGCTAACATCATCATCGCAACAAAATAGGACTGCTGGCCGAGTTCAAAAGCCAGCTTCCGTTATGGTATGGGCTGGAGTTTCCGCTAATGCCAGAACCCCTCTAATATTCGTTGAAGAGGGTGTTAAAATTGACCAGGTTGTTTATCGGAGCATTTTAAATGAACAAGATACATTTGGAAATGAAAACTGGACTTTCCAGCAAGATTCTGCACCTTCCCACATGGCAAAATTAACGCAAACATGGATAAAAGACAATTTTTCTGGATTCATAACATCTCAAGAATGGCCACCATACTCCCCAGACTTGAATCCAATGGACTACTCTATTTGGAGTAATTTAGAGAGTAAGGCTTGTGCATCTCAACACCACAGTCTGGAGTCGCTGACAAATTCATCAGAGAAAACCTGGACTGAAATTGATCAGGAAGTCCTGCGGCGAACAGTCCCACGATTTCCGGATCGATTGAAGGCATGTGTGCAGGCTAAAGGAGGTTATATTGAATGAGGTGGAGTTCAAATGAATGCTTATATATTCAGCAATGTTAACACTTAATTGTACTTAATGGAAGTACGTCCTTTTGAAAATAACTGCTGAAATGTGTGCGTCACTTTACGATTGTCACTCTGTATATCCACCCCCTTGTTGGACTACTTTCACGATTCTTTTCGGCTTGCTGTTGATTAAAGTCTGACAGGATTGATTGAGTATGTCGTACCACATTTTTCGAACAAATTGTCACAACTGCTCCTTGTTTTGAAAAAGTTTGCTTGGGCAATTTGTTTTTCAACTCTCCCCATAGGTTTTCTATCGGTTTCAAGTCCGGGGACTCAACAACAAATCGACTTAATGGTCCTCAAAGTGTTTTTTTTTACCAGCATGGGATGTGCTTTGGGTCGTTATATTGCTAAAGGACTCAATGCAAAGGCATGTTTTTCTCAGAATAGGGTAGCATCACATTTTCCAATTGTTGCTTGTATTCGGCGACAGTTATTTGTTGTCAGGCATATAGGACATATCCATGAAAGGTAACACCCCACACCGTAATACTTCTACCTCCATGCTTCATTGTTTTTTTTTTTTTTTTTGTTAAACAAACATGAAACATCTTTGCCTTTGAGGCGTCGAACATTCCTTTCTTCATCGCTTCCAAAGAGATTTATTTACCTTAGTTTCGTCACTCCATCGCTTCCATAAAATATTTCTTCATTTTTTTTTTTTTTGCTTTCAGGTCCTTACCAATTTTCGTGGTCCTTTTTTTATAGTTTAGCCTCATATACAATATTTTGTTTTTGAGTTAAGGGAACTTTTTTGACTATTCATCCTGGTGGGTTGATTTTTTATAGCCGTCACCAAATTATTTCAGCACACACCTCGTTTCCAATTTTTACTGCAATCGCCTTTAATGATTTAAATGGGTCCTTTCTGCATTAGGTGACTATATGTCGATCAAGCGTTGTGTTCGTTTTTGAAGGCCTACCTTCGATTTTCTCTTTTTTATCACATTTCTGACAAAATTATGGGATATGTTAGTAAGTTCACCAATGCAACGAAGAAATTTCCCATATTTTCTCAAGTTGGAAACCGATCGGGGGTTTTTCGTCGGTACGATGTGATTTACGACCCATATGAATAAGAATTTCCATTATCAATTCATGTCGTTTTGCAAAAAATATTACCGTTGTTTAAAAACAAATCCGAAAAAAATATAATATTAACTTTTATTAAAATGTATTAAATTACACTTGTAGGTGTAACTATTATTTTGAGCGAGCCAATTTGTAGTTCATTCACAGAAGGTTCAAGTAAATCATATATTGAGGATTTACACATTCTATTTTGTTGACAACAGCGTTGCTAGATTATGCTGTTTACATTTTCTCCACAATTTACCGTTTAAATTTCCAAAAAAGTTATGCAGAGGAGTTAAAATGAATAGTTATGAAGTGTAACTATTATTTTGAGCAGGTGTGTATATTTTAAAATGCTACTGCAGAATTATTCAAAATATTTCAGTCCATATTGCAATATTTCAATGTATGACAATATTGCAGTACAGTATTGAAGTTCTGGAAAATATTTCCGGCCATGCATGTAGAACATATTGTTTATTGAAACCTTTTCATTAAAATGAAATATTTTTAACAAGCTTTAATCTGTTGATTAGTTTTCCTTCTATTATAAATTTTCTAGCGATTTGCTAAATTAAATTAACGTCTTTTCTATATGATTCACGTGTTTCCAGGGGAAATATCTCAAAACCATGATTTATTGGCAAAAAAAACTCGTGGGCCGTTCTGACCTTAATGTTTTCCTTGACAACCACTTAAAAAAAGAGTAATTTGTCTCTTTAAACGAATATTCGATACATGTACAAATTCGATACTTTTTTCCTATATTTTCGGTAGCATCGATACTTTTATTCGATACAAGTAAAAGTATCGATACTATGTGGGTATCGAATCAACACTAGTCACATGTATACGAATATTAGCCGAAAAACAATGTACACGTGTGCCAATGAAGAGGCTAACACTGCTCTACTCTTCCACTGCTTACACTCTTTTCTACTATTCTCCATACTTGAGAAAATATCATTAATTTTTAATTTTTTTTTTTTTTTTTTTTGTTTTTACCAAAAACTCTAAAAGACTTTGAATTTTGTATATATGGTAATGATTGAAAAATACAACTCCTCAAAGCAATTACTCAGAAATTTCCATCCAAAAAATGTAGATTGCGATTACAAGTACAAAATTAAGCTTAACAAGCCGAAATCCCAGCACTTTTATGTTTGTTTTTATTTGATATTGAATGAAGTGAAATGAATGTAAGTAAAACAGAGAGACAGAGATTTGCTTCAAAAACTTATGGCAAGGCAAAAACATTTTATTCGCATAAGTAATTGAACATGAAAATAAAATCCATACATTCACAAGAAACCCCCCCCGCCCCCCCCCCCCCCCCCCAAAAAATGGGAGAAACCACAAACAAATACAAATACACACATAAACAAATAAATAAACACATGCATACATATGTGTGTATGTAGTGGTATTAGTAATAGCAGCAATACCACAATCAAAAATGTCCTTTGGGTGTAAAATCGATTAGAGATAAATAGAGAGAGAGAGAGTGTGAGAGAGAGAGAGAGAGAGAGAGAGAGAGGAAGAGGGGGAAAAAAAGGAGATAAAAACACAGAGCATCTAAAGCGGAAGTCAATCAAAGAAACTCAGACACCACTAAAGCAAACATGAAAATACATTCACACATATGTAAATGTCGAGATTTATATATATACATTTCTGGTAGTTATTATGGTAAAATATATATTCTTCAAATGGAACAGCAGGAGCAGCAGCAGCAGCTCGCTCTAACAATATCATCTTCATACTATATGTTCAATTCCAACTGCTCATCTCAGCTCACTTCATCCATCATTACTATCGTTATCATGCATGCATTTATGTATGTATGTAAGTATATATGTATTTATGCCAAATGTTTTACACTTTTACATGCAAATAAAAATCGTTAACTTGAGCTCTTGTTAAGCCTGAATATTTATATTGCTGTATTGAAATTTTTTTTTCTCTCTCTCTCTTTTTATAGGTTTTATTTTTCGTTTTCATGTGTAGATATGTTTTGTTTGATTCTTCTTAGGGCCTAAGCTGTTTCAAATTACTCGTAATTTTATATCAATGTAAAATGAAATGGTAACACAATTTGATAATTTGTGTTCTACGGATATTACTGATTCTTCAGTAACTCAATATTATTGATATATTTGGTATTTAGGAAAGAGAATCCAAATAAATAAAAACTTTTGGTCAACTTGGATTGGTGATTATTGTATAGTAATATTTTTGACATTTTTATTTTGGAGATGTTAATGCTATTGGAGCTTTCCTTTTTTTTGGCATTGAAAATTATATTGCTATTTAAATTTCCAGTTTTCTGGCATTGAGAATTTTAATACTAATGATATTTTCATTTTAAGTCAATGAACATTTTAATGATTTTTTAAAATTAATATTGCAAATTTAATTGCTAATGAATTTTTTTATTTTTTGGCATTGAAAATTTTTATACAAATAAAACTTCCCTTTCTTTGACATTAAAAATGTTAATATATCAAAAATTTCAATGGTAATGCAACCTTGGTTATTTGAATTCTAATGAAAATTTCACTTTTTGGCATTAAAAGTATTAAAGCTAATGAAACTTCTATTTTATTGGCATTGAAATGTTAATGCTAATGGAACCTCCACTTCCTCAACAAATGTTTGCTTAATTTCATTGTCATTCGATATGTAGAATGGAGTCGACATACATATATGGGAGCGTGAGTACTTTTTGACTCACGCTCACGCCTCATACACGACTTTGAAAATAGTATTCAAGCATGTTCATGCACGCTGACATCAACAAAAAAATTTCACGCATGTTTACTAGAGATGGGCGCGTGAGCACTTTTTGACTCACGCATGATACAAAACTTTGAAAATAGTATTCACGTATGTTCATGTACGGTGACATTTTTCAACAAAAAAAAATTTCACGCATGTTCACTAGAGATGGGCGCGTGAGTACTTTTTGACTCACGCTCACGCCTGATAAATGACTTTGAAAATAGTATTCACGTATGTTCATGCACGCCGACATTTTTCAACAAAAAAATTTCACGCATGTTCACTAGAGATGAGTGATGATGATGTTCACGCATTTTACAAAAAAAAAAAAAAATTCACGCATGTTTACGTACGTTGAAATTTTTCCAAAAAATTTCACGCATGTTCACGAACGCATTTTTTTCATTGTTATATTATTATTTATGTAAATAAAAAATAAAGTTCTTAAATAAATAATTTTCGTATAGTTATATATTATTCCTCAAACTGAGGAAATTTTACCTAACTTATGTACAATTTCTCATAGTGAAATAAAATATTATTCATTTGAGAAACGCAATTACTACAAATTGAAGACATATTTCTTTAATTTATGGAAAACTTCCTTCTTTCAAAGAAATTTTTCTCTAAAATAAAGAAAAAATATTTCCACAATTCAAAGAAATTTTGTATATCTAAATGAGGAAACCGTTTCTATTCCGCCAAATCGTTCCCATTTTTCCTCAATTTGGTAGCCGTTTTTCTTCAAACGAGGTAAATAATTCTCTGGGTGTATTTAGAAATTTATAGTAGAATTTTTCATAGATTATTTTCCTTCAATATATTAACCCTTTTGCGCTCACACACCATTATGGTTCTTTATTGCGCTGTTCGAAAAAAAATTTATTTTTGGTTTCATAATGAGAGTTGATAGAGGGTAAATACATCATCAAATTTTACTATAGGTCTCGAATTTTTACTTCTCGAATTTTTACTTCTTTCATGCATATTATAATGTACAAAATTCCAAAAGCTTTACAGCCAAAATTTCCCAAAAACTAATTTTTTTTTTATCTAGTTAGAAATTGCAGATGATAAAATAACAAAAAAATTTTTTTTCTTTAAGTGTTAATATTATATTTAATGATTAAATTGCATATTTTCCGCCCAGCTTTATGTACGACAATATACTTTCCTGTGAAAACGTGAAAACACAAAGGAACTAACAATCTGGCGAACTGCATTATAGGCAATTATTTTCTAGCTTTTTCATTGTATTCTCCTTTTCTCGCTCTTGCTCTCTCTTTTGATCTCCCACTCGTTTTTCTAATGCTTTTCTAGCGAAATGTTAATAAACCGCAGGTGCTTCAAGGTGTGATATACACAGGTACACATTCACACATACATACACACATACATACATACAGAGAGCTGTAGATTTTCATATCCTCACCGCAGGCATTCCTTTTCATTTCTTTTGAGTTTTTCGTTATTCATTGGGTTTTTTTTTCGCTATTCGTTGCGTTTTTTTTTTTTGCGCTATTCGTTGCGTATTTTTTTCGCATTTCCATTGTCGTTATTGTTTCCTTTTGCTCTTTTTGACATTTTCCCATTTTCATTTGTGTCTTTGTAGAAGTAGCAAAAACACAAAGTGCACCAGCAGCAGCAGAACTGTGAAACTATGGAGGAGGTAACTAACTCTTTGCTGTCGGACGGTCTCTCTATCTGTCTGTAGATCTTCCTTTTTTCCTGCGTGTAAATGTGTGTGTGTCTCCCTCTCTCTCTCTCTATTGTTTCGCGTTATTTCAGGCGCACGTATCTTTTTCTTATCTTCGCTATGCTTTGCTTTCAGGCTATATGTCGCTGTGTATTTGTGTGCATGCAAGTCTGAATGTATGTATGTGTGTGTGTGCGCATAGTGCAAATTGCACATTTCTTTCAATTATCCTTTTCTGTTTTTTTGTTTTGTTTTGTTGTGCTGCTGCTGTTTCTATTTCTATTCTGATTCCACGCTTTATCGTTTTACTATGGCAACAGTTTTTCATTTCTTTCCATAATTTTCTATTGTTGTTCACAGCACACGGCATGTGTTTTTTTTTTGGTTTATTTCTTAGTTATTTCTTTTTTTTTTTTTTTGGTTTTTTCTTTGCGTCATATTTTGCACTTCGACTGCACTTTGTTCCAAGTCGTTGAACTGAAGTGTAATTTGCATTGTGTGCGACAGAGCATATCCTGCGAGAGTCCTTTATTCTACTGCTGCTGCTTTGCCATCTTTTTTTTTTCATCTTCTTCTTCTTCAATTTCTTCGACAGATTAAGAAAATGCCTCAAGTCATACGTGAAAGACAAGAGGAGTAAAAACTTACAACAACAACAATAGAAAAACGAAGAAAACAAAAAACAGAGCAACCACACCACTTGAGCTTGTAACAATGGATGTTTCTCGTTGTCGTGTTTGTTGTGCTGCTGACGACTCTGCTTGCTTGCTCATTGTTGTAGTAATTTTCAGAAATTCATTTTCATTTCTTCTTACGAGTTTGTATATGAAAAGTTTAATTACAAAAGACACAAATGCACAGTGCACTTTGGCAGGTTTTCTTGTCTTTCTCTTTGCCAACTTGACTGCACACCTATTTTATTTTTATTTCTTCCTCTGACACTCTTTCCTCACCTCACATTTTTTTTATTATGATTTCTTTGTTTGCTTTTTGTTATTATTTTATTTTTTTTTTTCATTCATTCAGTATCTACGTTTTGAGTTGTGCTTTTATTCATCAACGTCATCTTCATCATTATTGTCATCTTCTGCTCTTTATGATTTTTTTTTCTTTAATGTCTTCTTTATATCTTGCGCTCTTCTTGCTCTTCTTGCGTTTGTTGTTCTTGTTGTTGTTCATAATTATGTGTGAATGATATGCAATTGAACTTCTGCCACAATGAACTGTAATTATATGCTGCTCTGTTGGTGATGACTTCAAAGTTTCTCTTTGCTCTCTCTTATTTTTTTTTTGTTTGTTTTTGTGCTCACTTCCACTCACACCTCTCTTTTTGTTTCTTTTTGTTCCTTTGAGTCATAAGAAATTATTCTTTATTATTTTTTCCTTTACGTTCAGTTATTGTTATTGTAGTAACTGTCAGTTTAAGAAAAGCAGCACAATTATATGCATTATTCTCATTCTCTGATACCTTTCTTCTCTCTCTATCTCTTCCTCTCTGAGAGTATTAACTTATCAATTAAATTGCAATTTTCAGATGCTTTTATATAAAAGAAAAACATTTTCAAGATATTCTGTGGATTAATATGCAATTGAAGAAATGCGTCAGTAATTGCAAAGTGAAATTAATAATTGAAAAATGCTTTAATTAATTTTGTTAATGTAAAATTGCATATATAAGTAGATTCCTCAGTAGGTAATTGAATTTATATACCACCGTTATACAGTGAATTATCACAAGGCAACGGAAAGAAAAGGCAAAATAAATTTTTTTTTCTATAGTTAGCATTGATTTTGAAATTTCAAATTTCAGATTTTCGTATTTTCGACTATGTCGCTTATGAAAAAGAAAGAAAAAGATAGAAATAAACAAATATTTGAATCATTGAATACTATAGATTTTAAATTTTATTTTACGTTTTTTTTTCAACCCCGGATTATCCTATTATTTTCTATTAGGCGTCTATGTTGGTTATGATAGAATTCAGGCTGAAATTCTGAAAGTATGCCCAGAACACATCTACCTGGATTGAAGTAAAAATTCCCGAAGACTGGTTACAAGGTATTCTGGTTGTCATCCCGAAGAAAGGTGATCTCTCGCTATGTAAAAACTACCGTGGAATCATGCTTCTCATCATTTCGTCGAAAGTGCTGTCAAACCGTATCAACCTGAAATTTGATCAGTCACTGAGAAAACAACAAGCTGGTTTCATTCAAATCGTTCGTGCGTAGATCAAATTAACACCCTACGAATAATCGTCGAATTAATGAAAGAATGGCAGTCAACACTCCAACTTGTTTTTGTAGACGTTCGACAGGCACTCAGATCCAGCGGAGTGCCTGAAAAGCTTACGGCACTAAGAACTTAACAATGGCGAGCTCGCTGACACTCGCTTTGCACTCACCGCAGGTGTTCGCCACGGGTGCTTACTTTCGCCGATGCTCTTTCTCATCGTTATTGACGACATTCGACATAACTCCATCGATGGAAAGCGAAGGGGCATTCATTGGAACTTCACCGAACATCTCGAAAATCTCACATATGCAGTTGATATTTGCTTAATCTCAGTGAAACAATCCGGTATGCAAGCCGAACTTGATGAATTATGTGTCGAATCGGGTAAGGTTGGTCTAAAAATCAACATCGACAAAACGTAATTCATTAAAATGAACACCAAAAACAACAACGATTTCACTCTGAACGGCAAAGCAATTAAACAGGTCGAATATCCGCAGAGAATACTGCAAGGAAAGATATTTCGACCAAAATTAACAAAGCGGTGGGTGCATATGCGCTGCTACGTCAAATATGGAACTCAACGCTGATATCCTTCCACACAAAAATTAGACTATTTAAGTCTAACGCCATTCCAGTATTGCTGTACGGATGTGAGACCTGGCTTGTCACCGACTTTCTTGCTTAAAAGATACAAAGTTTTGTCGACAGATGTCTCCGACGAATAGTTAAGGTATGGTGGCCAAATGTCATCAGCAACGCCGACCTGTACAAAAAATGTAATCTGGAACCAATGGCCAATTACATAAAATTTTGCAAAAATGGCGGTGGCTAAGTCACACATTGCGAAAAGATGCATGCAATGGAAATTTGTCGACAACCTCTTGATTGGAGTTCCCAAGGCAGCCGTAAGAGAGGTGGCCCTTAAAGTACGTGGGAAAGAACATTACAAAAAGAAATCGAGAAGTCCGGAAAATCGTGGAACGAACTAAAGGTCTTAGCAAAAAACAGGACTAGATGGAAATGTTTTATTGAGACCCAATGCTTGAGTGGGAGTTACAAGAGATACAGGATGATGATGATGACGAGGCACCTATGTTCACACAATAAATAATAAGCATTTCAGTCTAAATGTGGCTATACTTGAATTTGTGCCTGTTTTGAGCTCTTAGCCCTCTTAAACCGATTGAAAAATAGTGAGAGACTTTCTTGGGCTTGTTGTTATTGTTGTTGTTAAAGTAGTGGTTCGTACCATGAGCCCAATTAGCGCTAACGCGCCATTTTAATACTACATCATCAGTTATTTCTGGTTTGTTGGGTTCTATAGGCAAGGCGGGGAAATCGGATCCATCCCGACGGGGTTCGGAAGCTTAAGAGTTGGTGTAGACTTATTTCACATAGCTCCCTAAGGCTTACCCAGGGTCTTTATCGTGGTTCGTCTCACTTTCTCACAGAGAAAGTGAGAAATAATTTATTTTTCTTCCGGATAGCCGCAATTGGTAGCGGCAAGTGGTGTTATGTGGGGTTCTCATGTTGACTGCTTGCTCACCAATGAGCCGGAAACCAGTGATGACTGCCGTGTCAATCTCGAGTTGTCCTACCGGTTTTCGTTTGTAAGTTGCATAGATTTTTTTTTCAGTTGTAGTCGGGCCATATCGCTCTGCTTAGGCTTGCTCTACAAGACAGCAGCCTGGTCTATCTACTATTGGCTCTTACGAGGTATTTTGTAGAGACTTCTCGCTTGACCGAGATAAGTTGTGAAAATACCTGTTTGGCCAAGGATTACTGCAGCGTAGAGCCTTTACGGGCCAGCTAGTCTGCCTTTCATGGAATTCCGGGACCCATATCAAGGTAATATTATGCTGTCGGGTTAGGTTCGTAAGATTTTCTTCACTGATTTACCAGATTAGATGTAACGGCCGAATCAAGAGCTTTGGCTGCGCCCTAGCTATTCGAAAGGAAAACGATGTGTGCCTTAAAGGTGTGGTCTAATTTTAGCAGCCTGCTTGCCTCCCTTATTGTTAGCGGTTCAGCCAGAAATACACTGGCAGAGTTTGGGAGGCGGACAGATCGACTAAAGTCTTGTTGCCCTGAGAAGATTCCTGCTCCTACGCCCCACTTCCTCTTGGATCGATCCGTGAATACTATGGTGCCGAAGTTGTTGTTATCATACCGTTGTTCAATTCTCTCCGGGATGAAATCAAAAACTTGAAGTTCGTGGAGAGCGTCAGTGTTGAGATGATGTAAGCAGTTTTGTTTGGAATTTGTCACCCTTGTGACAAATTGCAGACTTCCATAGCCGTAATGTCTTTCTGTTTTGCGTCTCGCTTTCCTTAACCTTATCGCGCTCATGGTTGCTGTTTGTTCGATGAAGAGATCTATTGACATCAGATGTGCAAGAGTATTTAGGGTCGCAGTGGGGTATGACCGTATTCCTTCTGTAACTCCTACGCACGCTGAGCATTGAATAGGTCCTAATTTTGTTACGGTGTATTTCATTTAGATTGCTTTAAGTTAAAATTGGACGTACAACCGCTTTGTACATCCATAAGGTTAGATGTGGTTGGGGGCCCCATCTCCTACCAGTCATTTGTTTACAGGCATAGAAAGCGATGCTCGCTTTTTTCACCCGGTGCTGTGTGTTTATCGATCTTAGGATCCAGGATAACTTCTAGGTACCTAACACTGGTTGACAGGGTAAGCATTGAACCATTAAATTGAGAAGGGTAAAAGTTGCGTATTTGATTCTGCTGGCAAAAAGCATCAGTCCTGCCTTACTTAGATTTAATCCAAATCTACATCCTATTGCCCAGAGACTGAGCTCCTTCAGTGGCTTTTGTATGATCCCGCTGGTCACGTTAAGGCCCCACCCTGATACCATTAGAGTCTCTTCGTCCGCGTATGCCACAACCTTCACCTCTCTCCTGTGTTTAATTTGATCAGAATACCGTTTATAACGCGCAGTCAGAGTAGCGGTGATACAACCCCTCCTTATGGGGTTCCCTTACTAACTATACCAGAATTTACCTAATAACTTCCGTAAGTAGTACGAGGCCTTTAAAATGTTTTTAGTACGAAAGATATCAGAGCTATTGGTCTAAAATGGTTTGCTTTTTCGTGACCTCTTATGCCTTCGATATAAAGACGATCTTTACTTGCTTCTAGCTATCTAGTATGTAGTTGGATTTCAGACACGCCTTAAAGATTTCATGTAACCAGCCCATCCAGAGTTACCCGTAACCTGATGGGAATTATGATATCTGGGCCTGGTGACTTAAAGGGTGAAAAACTTTTAATCGCCCATGCGATTTTCTCTTCAGTGATTATTTCGATTGCCACCTGGTCGGTGCCAACTGTGGAGAGCTCCGCAGACTCCGCTGCCATCGGTTTTACAACCGGGAAGATTTGAATTTAAAAAAATAATTGATAGGATTTTACAGAATTCTTGGTGTTCTCTGTGGTCAAACAGAAATCCCTCCAGCCATGCCTCTTAGAGACCTGAATGACTTTCTTGTATTCTTTCCGTTTATCTTTGTACAATTGCCAGTCCTCTGTGGAGTAACCATGGTTAAACGCTATACTGGTTTTACTACTTAGTTCCGAGAGCTATGTTCTCTAAATTGCTGGCTTCATTGCCTTCATTGTACTTGCTTCATCAGGCAATTGCACCTCGTAGAACCAGCAGATCGAGAGGTTGCAAAAGTATATTTAAGTTATTTTGAAAAATCATACCAGAGAGGACCAAGGTTTAATGCCACACAACTGTCTGAGCCATGATTTCAAAAAGTTAACATTTCCACCACAAATCAATGACTCTTCTTTTTGAATACCCATGCCGGTTTCACCTGTTGCACAGCAGTGCCTGAGGAACTATAAAATCTTAAACTAAGCCCATATACTTTAAGTATATTTAACAATATTTTAATAGCTATATTTATTTAATAAAAACAAAAACAAAAAAAAAAAAAAAACAAAACATCCACACACAACATTAAACTCTTCGCCAAAAAGACAAAAGAAGAATAAATAAAAATATATGAAAAAAAAAAACGTTCTAGTTTTCTGATGTCTTTTTCAGCACTTTTTGAGTACTTCCAGTTCACCTGCGTTGAATGCGATAAAAATTTGCACATTTGGCGGCGGAGTTGTCACCAAAAAAGGCAAAATGAAAGAAGCAGTGGGGCGTACGAGTTTCATGCACACAAACACGCACACATAATTGCATATGTATGCATGTATAGAGTTACCAGGTGTACTCTTTTGAAGAGAACGTCTCCTTTTTTCAAATCTCTTTTTTGTACTTCCTCTTTTTTTCTTTTTTGATATTGGTACTAAATATAAACTTGTGCTGTTTCAGGTTAAAATTTTAAGAAAAGTTGCCGTTTTTCGGAGGAGTTCGGAGTTCCTCATTTTTTGCACTTTTTTTTTCTATTTGAAAAATATGGCAAGCTTATGCATGCATACTTGTATATGTGTATGCATATGCCTAAGCGCCTTGCTGCTCTCTAAGTGTCAGTCTTTTGTGTTTTGTCTTTAACTTCACAAAATGACGATGACGACAACATGAGTGCCAACATACGTTGCTACTGCAATGACGATGAATTCTACTCTATGCACAAATGTAGAACACACACACACACACACATGCACACAAATGCTGATGTTGTAATGCATGTTCGTTGCATCAGTGATGGGTTGTTGCTTGCTGAATGGTATTTAGTGATTTGAATATTCGGCTTTGTGTGTAGGTACCTTTCTATTTCTGTTTTTGTCTCTGGATATGTGTATTTATGCTATGGGAAATATAATGAACGCTGCTGCTGCTTTTTGCCTGCCGTACATTTGCCAAAGTCATTTGTATTGTCTTTTTGTTTCGTACGTATTTACCTACTGAGCTTTTGTACTTTTTTTTTTTTTGGTTTGCCAAGCCATTGTGGAATTTAGTGCTTGCTGCCTTTGTAGATTTTTAGTTTTGTAATGTTATCGTTTTATCTGCCTTTTTGTTGGCTTATTTGTCTGTCTGTCTGTCTATTTGTAGTTTCGAAATATTGAGTAATCACATATTTAGGTACGTTTTATATAAACATCGTAAAACCTAGCGACATACACTCAACTCAAATGCAAGCACATACACATTCATAACATTTCAATTAGTAGCTGCCGCCATTTTTTTTTTTTTTTATATTTTTTTTGTCAGTTATATACACTTTGTCTTTCACTTACTCTCGCTCTCTCTCTCCATTTCTCTTTCTCTCTCTCGTATTCGTTTCATGTGCTGCTCAAACACACACACACACACACGTATTCACGTAGTCATGCATTTGTAACAGCACACGCTGCTGCTTTTGCTACTACATCTATGTACGTCATCGCTGCGCTGCGCTGCGCTGCTGCCGTCAGGTACCTACTTGTGGTGTTTGTTGGGTCCTTTGCATACGCATCCGCATCCGCTTGTAAAAATGTCAGCTTTTCCGGTATTTTGTTGCCTGGCGACGTGAAGTTTGCACAGATGATGAAGGCGACGTGCTGTCGTCGTCAGTCATTATGCGTTATGAATTTTTCATTTGCATTGTGACTGGCACACAAGTTTTTTTTTCTGCTTTTTTTAAAGTTTTTTTTTTTAGCTTTTTTCCTTCGCCTTTTTTTTCATTTAAGAAGTTTTTTCTTTTTTAACTTTTGACGTTGTTGTATTTGTCAAGTGAATTTAGGTCGTTGGGTCGGCGTTTAGTATATGGCGCTGTCACTGTCGTCGTGTGTATATTGTTTGCATGTGTGTGTAAGTACTTTCGCTTATTGTTAGTTCATTAAGATAAGTGTTAGAGAATACGTTTTTTTTTTTTTTTTTGGTAATTTTTTTTGTCATCCTGTTTAAGTTTCGGTAAACATTAAACAGTTGCAAAGCTAAAATACTAGAATTGAGATTAAGCTGTGAACTATGAATATCAAATATTATACTAGGAATTTTAACTTAGCTTAGTTAAAAACTGACCTATTTAAGGTGAATTCAATGACCGAGTTCCATACTCTTTTTTTTTCATATTAAGTTTTTCGCTCTTTGAAATTGAGAGCATAAAAACTTCATAGAAAGAACCGAAGAGCGAGTGTAAATACTTCATATAAAAAAAAACTAAAAGAGAGCAATTTGAGCAAGCAAGGCTATGAAAAGTTTCATTTCCATCTCAACATATATTGAGAGAACCAGACGTATGCTGAGAGGGCAATGATATCAGGGATGCCAACTCATTTTTTCTTTCTCCCCGATAGCCCTCGAGAAATTCCCCGATTTTCGATCGAAAATCCCCGCATTGATATAATTTCATATTATAACAGCGCGACACGCACTTTCCATACAAATAAACATTTTACAAAAACGAAAAATTATCTAAAATTGACCTCAATGAGTGTTATATTAAGGTGATCCTGACCTTTCTCAGCCCAAAACTTAACCAATTTTTACGGGACTGATAGATTAATAGAAATGTACTTTCTGACTTCGGAATTCTTTTGACACATGGGAGATTTCACTTCAAGGGAACCCCCATCTCAAAATAGATCCGGCTCAAGCATGCACAAAGTTTATTCCTATTGGGTAGTACATAGTTGCCACACCAAATTTGAACGAGATGGGGTGTTTTGAGTTACTAGACGCTCATATTAATAAATAAACAAGCCTCAGCCCACTATTGGATTTTAAAGTTCTCAAAGGAGAAAGCATGACCTCTCTTTTGACTCTAATAAAAAATGACAAAAACTTGTTTGAGAATAACGAGTTCAAAGTTTTGACTATCGGTTTTTAACATATAAAATATATTTCATCTTCTTTATGATGGCTGATCGTAATTTGTAAGTCTAGAAATTAGTCAGCTAGGATTAAGAGTTATTAATCAGATGATGCTGGACTAAGGCATAGCTTTGTGAACGGTCGAAAGAGAAGTTGAAGCGCCGCGCGACTGTTTTGGTCTGACTATATCTACGAAAGCACTCCGCGTCTCTCTCTGAAATTTTCACAAAATACTTTCGAAATATAATGCTTCCAAATAAATAGCACTCCTTTTTTAAAAATCGATTTCTCCAAACCAATAAATCGCTGGGCCAACTTAAGAAAAGGCGATGATTTTAAGACCCAAAATATGAAATATTGCGTAGGTTAAACGTTTTACAAATTTTACAAAAAATATTCTAGACTTTTATGACTAAAAGCTGAACAACATCAAATTCCCCGCAAAAACCAGCTCATTCCCCGACTCCCCGCACCCAGTAAAATTCCCCACAAATCGGGGCTGAATGATATCCCAAGCAATTGACAGTTAATTTTTCCTGGTGAATAGAGAAAGGGACGAGGCGGAATCGGAACATTGTCTGAATATGAACGTGTTCTCTTGTTTTGAGTTATGATAATTCTACGACACAATCACAATCCTCTCTCTCTCTCTCTCTCTCTCTCCCTCGTTCACTTTTGGATTAATGAGATCCCTCTTGAATAAATCTGCCATGAGAGTGAGGGAAACAGAGACATCTGCTTTAGGGTGTCCCTTATATGGGCCATTTTTTTTTTTTTTTTTAAGATTATGGTAACGCATACCCTCCAATTTTTTTCAAGCAACTATAGCCTTTTCAGAACTCAAATATTATTCGCCTAAGGCCATGGTAACCTGTGCCGAGTAGACCGCAAAGTCAACATGGAAATTCGGTATGAAGAATATTTCACTTTTTTTTTTAAACTTAATTAACTTTTATGATAGAATTCAATTTAAAAAAAGAAAAAACAATAGAATACTGATGATTACTCAAAAACAAAAAAATAAATAAATTTATTGTGCATATTTTCCCTTCAGAGTTTTCTTCTTACAGTCAGGAAACAACTTTCTATGTTCCTACATAGTTTTCTTAAGTTAAAATTTATAAAAATACAAATTAAAAAAAAAGGTTAAAATGGAAGAATAATTAATGCAGAAAAAAAAGAAGAATTTTATGCCACATAAATCAGTCGATATTTCATAGGCGGGGAGAACGCGCAGAAAACGAGCTGTGTAGCTCGACGCGTGAAACGCGCAGAAATTGTAGGACACGGAAAACACTTTTGACGCACGAAAAGCGTTGGCGCGTGGTATGTAACTCCAGTGCGGACACTTTAGAGTGTATTTCAGGCAAATCTAACACACCGTTGAAATGCAGAATTTCGCCATACAAAAAGTGTCAAATGAAATTCTGCATTGAAATGCGACTGAAATGAAAAAATTAACTATTACTACTACTATTATGGCACAACAGCCCATGGAGGGCCAAGGCCGAGCTTTTTCGCATCTATTCATGTTGTGTGAGTTATATTTATACACGAATGGAAGGGACCTACAGTTTTATGCCGAATCTGAACGGCGAAGTGAAAAGCTTTTCATAAGCATTTTTTACTCTTGGAGGTTTGCCATTGCCAGCCAAGAGGTGGTGCCGTGTAGGTTAGGTTAGGTTGGAGTGGCTGTCGAGAGACACACTTAGGCCTGAACGACCCATTGTGATACCACATAGTTGGACCTACAGTTTAACGCCGATTCCGAACGGCGGTGTGGCAATTTTTTTATCGGCTTGGTGGTTTTGCCATTACCAACCAATGTGTGTACTTGTACACTATCTTATAATTCTCATACACTTCATATTGATAGTGAATATAAGAAAGTAATGAAAATTAACCACCAGACGAAGACGGGAATCGAACCCGAACCTCACAGATAAAAGTCTAGTGCACTATCCACTAGGCTATCGAGGTGTCGTGTAGAAAAATTTTTATTTTCTATTTTTGATTTTTTGAGCGTGCCGAGATATGAACCCGGGCACCTCTGCGTAGCAGTCCAACACACTAACCACTTGGCTACGGCGACCAGTTATTAACTAGCAACCCTTAAACACAAGTTTGTAAAACAGGAAAATTTTAAGATCTATTACATTTTTTAGACATGTTGGATTTTGTAATATATTTATTACGTGAAAAAATAAAATAATGGAGAGTAACTCATTGCCATTCCTCCAATTTCCCATAATTATTATATAAATTCTTGGTTTCCAAATTTTACAGTGAAATGTCTCTTCATAGATTTTGAGTTATTGTAACGGTATTTTCTTATTCAAAATTATTTACTATCGCTTTTTACTTTGCTAAATTTTTTAATACTGTAGCATTGCTTTATTGTACATATATAATTTTATATATCATTATTGCTTCAATGCGAAAAATCTGTTATAGAGGGAGTATCTCTGATCGCGTTAAAGGAGATGGAAATTAAGAGTTAATAATACAATTTCATCTTCTGATATGCATCATGTCCCTTTAGTCTTAGAAATTGAATTTTATATTTATCCCAAACTTCCTCAAGATAATATCAGTCGTAATTTTAATTTCAATTTATGTAATTTTGATGATATTAATTACTTTTTAAACAGTATTCAATGGGAGTACATGTTTTATCAAAACAATGTCTCTCACTGCTTTGAACTATTTCTTAAAAATGTTTTTCAGATTTTTACTAAAAATGTTCCCTTTAAGAAACAAAAAGTTTATAAATTGCCCTGGTATACTGTTGGCCTAAAAAAACTGTCGAAACAAATTTTATAAATTATATACAGCAACTAATAATGCCACTCATAAATCAAAATATGAACATTATTCACGTGAATTTAATTGTTTAGATAAATTTTTATACAATCAATATATCATGCAATTTGAAAAATCAATTAAATTGGATCCAAAAACATTCTGGAATTTTGTGCAGAGCAAAAAAACCTGCTCCAGTATGCCTAGTTCCATGTTCTTGGATGATAAAGTATCATACTCTATCCATGATACTGTTAATCTTTTCTCTGATTATTTCATGGCTAATTTTGATCCTCAAGTCGAAGTGGATGATTCTAATTTGTTGAATATTGTATCATCTGTTGATTTCGGTTCGTTAATACTAACAGATGCAGATGTTATAAATGGGATCATAAATCTTAAAAATTCCTCTAAATTAGATATTGATGGTGTATCGCCATTGTTAATAAAAAAGTGTGCTGCCTCTCTTGTTACGCCATTGAAACTTATCTTTAACAAATCACTCAGCACTGGTATTTTTATTGACAAATGGAAAGTTGCATTAGTTTCGCCTGTATTAAAAAAAGGTAATAAGTGTAATATTTCTAATTATAGACCCATCTCTAAGCTCTCAACTATATCAAAACTTTTTGAAAGCATTGTCAAAGACAAAGTATTTTTTGCAGTAAAAAGATTGATCTCTCCGAATCAACATGGTTTCGTGTTGGGTCGCTCAACTGTAACCAATCTTGCAGTTTTCACAAAATATTGTATCACTTCATTTGAATCAGGCTGCCAAGTTGACAATATATACACCGACTTCTCGAAAGCCTTTGACAAAGTTTCGCATAGTATTCTGATTTCTAAGCTGTTAAAAATGGGTTTCCATTCTACGTTTCTGCAATGGATCAAATCATACCTTCATCAAAGATGCTGCTATGTAATGATTGATGGAGTAAGGTCGAAGTCTTTCATAGCAACATCTGGTGTCCCCCAGGGTAGTATACTTGGTCCCTTACTATTCATATTATTTATTAATGACGTGGGGGACTGTTTTCTTTCATTTGTGCAGCATCTCAATTACATTATTCCAAAAGCTTACTCCGTTATGGCATTTGTTCGTCGAAATAGTTCTGAGTTCAAGGACCCATATACACATAAGTTGTTATATAGTTCTTTTGTCCGCTCAAAGCTAGAATATGCAGCATTTATTTGGAACCCGTTCTATGCTGTACATTCCAACCGTCTCGAGCGTATTCAAAAAATTTTCATTAAATACGCTTTGCGATCCCTAAATTTTGTGGAACCACTTCCATCCTATAATGCGCGATGCTTGCTTTTGAGCTTAAAATCGCTTGAAACTAGAAGAGTAACTCTCTCATTAATGTTTGTATATGACATTATCTGTGGCAATATTGACTGCTCGTATTTATTAGAATTGATTACTTTTAAAGTACCTGCACGGAATTTGCGTCTATGTCATACATTTAACGTAAATCTCCACAAAGCTAATTATGCCTTAAATGAACCCATTACCAGGGCTTTAACGATATATAATAGAATCGCTGAAGAACATTTTTTAGATTTTTCAATTGCAAAAAAAAGTTTTAAAATGCTTCTCATAGAAACTATCTAGCATTAAGTCTGTATTATTGTATAAATTAGCACTTACATTTATTATTATTAGTTGAATTGTTATATCTAGTCTGTAAGGATGCAAATTCCATAGACTAAATAAATAAATAATCGGAAGTAAATAATCGGAAAAATGTTCAATATAGAACCAAATTTATTTAAAAAAAAAATATTTGTGTTCTGTTTTTTTCATTTATATTTATAGTCACTGTAGCCATATTGGATCTGCCATTTTGAATTTTGAAAATCTAATGTTGGATTCGTAATCACTGACCACTAAAACCCTTGGATACCAAGTTTCATTACGATCCATAATTTTTTTTCAAAATCATCCACCATTTTGAATTTTGAAAATCTAATGTCAGATTAGTAATCAGCGACCTCACTAGGTATCAAGTTTCATTAAAATCAACTACATCAATATAAAGAAAATAATTTTGTCGTCGTAATTTGGCTATCCATCCCAGTGTGCGTTGACATCCTTCGATTTTTTTTTTTATAATTCTCACCAAGCTTGAGAGAAGTTACAAGTTTTTTTTTTACACAATTTGAAGCTGTTTTTTCTTAGACTACTAAATTAAAATAAGTATTACAAAACAATAGAATCCACCTTAAATACATATCGCATTCACTTGTATTGAGATGTTTCGGTGCAACTCGGCACAGGTTAATGAACTCCAAATGAACTAAAATTTTTTTTCCAAGTGTTTTATGTTAGAATAAAAAAAATTGGAGGGTATGCGTAAAAAAAAAATAACTTAGAAAAATAAGGGACACCCTAATCTGCATACATTCAACGGTATGTAACTAAATTATGATACAAAAATAACAAAAATTATTATCACACAAAACACTCAGGTGCCAAATTGCTTATTTATTAAAATAAAATAAAACTAATTTACCCAAAGGAATTTCATTTGTGTGTGTTTTTTTACATAAATATAATCGATTGTCAATAATAAATTACAATGAAAATAACAAACTGTTATAATTCAAAGCAAATGAAATAATTAAATAACAAAATAACATAAAACAAATTGAAAAACTCATGCCACACACACATACAGAGAGAGAGAGGGAAGGAGCATATGTGTGTACACTGGCGGATCCTAAGGGGAGGATTTGGTGATAACCCCTTCCCCTTCCCCTCTACGTTTGATCGTTAGTCTTGAAATCAAACTGGGCAAAAAAGGGGCAAAAAACTGAAACTCCCCGCTTCTGTATCCGCTAGTGTGTGTGTGTGTGTGGGTATAATCACATATATGTAAATATTTTTTTTTATTTATTTAATTACGTTTAAGATTGCTATAGCAAAATTTTATTATTAATGGTGTTTATATTTAATAACAATTGTATTCTTTCCCATTTACAAATACACACACACACACACTAGCGGGCCCAGAGATTTCCGAAGGATGCTTTAATTTATTCGTTCAATTGGAGATTTTTGAGGATAATCCAACCCCCTTAAAATCCGCTAGTGCCTGCATACATATATACATATACAATGTGAAATGCTTTTATGCATATGTGTGCGTATGTGATATTTGCATAATTTATAAATAAATCTGAACAACATTAATTTGCTTGTTTGGCTCCTTCACATACTCATTCTACCATCCTTTGCTTTATGCAATATGTGCCTTTCTTCTTCTTTTCTCTATCTCTATCTCTCTCTCTCTCTCTCGCTCTCCCTTTCTCGTTGTATTTCTTTTTCATTTTACCTGCACCTGCCTCCAGTTGAAGTGATTTTAACAGATTAAATGAACTCATTTAAATAAATTTCATTAAAATATTTTTCGCACATTTTCAGCAATATTTTAAAATTATAAAAATTTTATTCTCTTTGTCGATTTTTTTTTTTGGTTCATTTAACATTACTTATAGTTCATCGGATTATTGCATATACAGGGTGACAATCGTAAAGTGACGCACACATTTCAGCAGTTATTTTCAAAAGGACGTACTTCCATTAAGTACAATTAAGTGTTAACATTGCTGAATATATAAGCATTCATTTGAACCCCACCTCATTCAATATAACCTCCTTTAGCCTGCACACATGCCTTCAATCGATCCGGAAATCGTAGGACTGTTCGCCGCAGGACTTCCTGATCAATTTCAGTCCAGGCTTTCTCTAATGAATTTGTCAGCGATTCCAGACTGTGGTGTTGAGATGCACAAGCCTTACTCTCTAAAATACTCCAAATAGAGTAGTCCATTGGATTCAAGTCTGGGGAGTATGGTGGCCATTCTTGAGATGTTATGAATCCAGAAAAATTGTCTTCTATCCATGTTTGCGTTAATTTTGCATGTGGGAAGGTGCAGAATCTTGCTGGAAAGTCCAGTTTTCATTTCCAAATGTATCTTGGGCCCAGGGAAGAACATGTTCATTTAAAATGCTCCGATAAACAACCTGGTCAATTTTAACACCCTCTTCAACGAATATTAGAGGGGTTCTGGCATTAGCGGAAACTCCAGCACATACCATAACGGAAGCTGGCTTTTGAACTCGGCCAACAGTCCTATTTTGTTGCGATGATGATGTTAGCCACATTCGGTCATTTTGTGCATTGAAATGTTGTTCAACCGTGAAAATTTTTTCATCTGTAAACAAGATATTTTCAACATTTTTTAACACGGAGGAGCGTAGTAACGCCTTGCATCTTTGCAGTCGTAAATCTTTCTTTTTTTTGTGTCAGATCTTGAGCTTTTCGGAGCTTGTACGGCTTAAGATTAAGCTTTGATTTTGCAATGATTCAGGTTTACTCCCACTTCCTTAGCGATTTTTCTCATTGTATATGTGTGTATTAATGTTATTTTCTGCATCTCTTGTAATAATTCTATTTTTTATAATTTATATACTACAAAAAAAAAAAAAAAGTTAAATCCATAGATCTACTTAGTTCGTTGCAACTGAGCTTAAAATTTAAGTTGAGAACAAGCAGTGGGTTAAAAGCTCACTCTCTGGCGCATGGTTGCATTTGTTAATGCCTGTGATTGGTTAATTGAAGATACAACATGAAATATCCTCTCTCTCTCTCTTTGGGCATCTTGACAATTATAATCTCTCTTGAAATGGAATGAATAGTTTAAATTATACTACCCAATAAAACTAGGTTTTGAAATAGATTGCAAATAAAGCTGGTGAAAAAAATATGACTATAAAAATTAGCGAAATTATTACAGTCAAACCTATTAATTGGGTTACCCCTCGGTATTTTTTGAACTTGACTTTTGCATAGTAGTTCCCTGGCTGGAGGTGCTTTTCAAAAAAAAAGAAGCATGCAATTCGGCCATATCCCTAAAACCTGAAGAAGGATTAAGGTCATTTTAATTCCAAAAGTAGGCAAAAGGGATCACGAAGAAGCTAAAGACTTCAAGCCCATCAGCTTATCGTCCTTTGTACTCAAACCATGGAACGCATTCTAGACATTTATCTTAGAAAGATAATTAAAGGTAAAGAGTTCTTAAAAACCCAGCACGACTCCCTCAAGGGCATGTCCACAGAAACTGCTCTACATGAGGTAGTCAGCACAATTGAAAAATCACTAGAACACAAGCAATTCTCATTAGCTGCCTTCCTTGATATAGAAGGCGCTTTCAATAACTTTAAGACAGAGGCTATCCAATCCGCTATGGCCAAGCTAGGTTTAGAAGAGAGACTAAATAGCCTGGATATCCATGTTGGAAACCAGAGTGATTCGGTCGGAAATAGATACCAGCAGCATAAAAAGGTCAGAACACTCTAAGGGGGTGTTCTCTCACCACTACTATGGCTGATTGTCATAGACGGCATACTGATTTAATTCAATAAAAGTGGGATTCAAGTGGTAACTAATACATATGAGGTGGTGATCATAGTCTCAGATCTGATTCCAAACATAATAAACGAGATTATGGAAGGGGCTTTGGACTCACTCAGTAACTAGGCGTGCGAATTGAGGACTGGGAATGAATCCAAATAAAACAGAAATGATGTAGTTCCCCACAAAAACCAAGATAACAAACTTCAATCTACACAAATTGAATGGTCATGCACTAAGTTTAACGAAGAACGCCGACTACTAAGGGCTCATCTCTGACACTAAGCTCAGTTGGAAAGTCAACATAGAACTAAAGGGTCAAGAAGGCCTACATACTTGTAAAAGAATGCTCGAAAAAAAGTGGGGTCTAATTTTACAAGTCTCGCTCTGGTTATACACATCCATAATAAGGCCAATTCTGACATAAAAATTATTAGTATGGTGGCATGCTATGAGGACAGGATATAACCAAGCTAAACTAGGTAGGGTTCAAAGGTCAACATGCATACATAGGCATTACAGATGCCTGACGGAGGCCCTAAATATGTTAGTACACTTGCTTTCTATAGAACTTTATGCCAAAGCTTCTGCAGCCTCAAGTGCAGTCAGACTTAGAGAAATAGGATCCTGGATTGCCAAACGCTACGGACACAGCAGAATTTTATCACAAGTACCGAATATAACAAACCAACATAACACTGACTACATGATACTCAAATTAAACTTCATGAAGCGCTTTGGCACTTTGTGTCCAACCAGAGCAGATGTAAGAAGAAAACGTATGAGAGCTGGTCTTGAGGTAGAACTATATACGGACGGGTCACACATGGACAGTGGGGTCAGTGCGAGAGTCTACTCAGAACACCAAAATCTTAGACTTCCGAATGAAGACAGAGTTTTCCAGGCCGAATTTCTCGCGATCAGAGAAGCCTGCAAAGCACTGACCAAAATTCAAAGGTGGGGCTAAAGTAGCTCAGACATAATATCCTCTAGATTAGTTAACCAATGCAGGCAGTTACTCGCCAACTTAAGTCATAGGCTGGATATTGGCCTTATTTGTGTTCCCGGTCACAGAAACATCGAAGGCAATGAAAGGGCCCAAGGTTCAGATCTGGATTTAACTCAGGCGCAATCTGCAGCAATTCCCCTAAATAAAATCAAGACTCCTCCTTACGCTCGCAGATAGCAGATGGAAACTACTTTCCACATGAGACGTAACCAAGAAAACATGACCAAAATTCAACCATAGCAGAACCAGGAACCTTCTTTGTTACACCCGGTCTGATGTAGCCAGACTGGCTGCAGTACTGACGGGATATTGGGCAATAGGGGCCCATGCGGCCAGACTCCGCATTCCACACAACACACAGTACAGAAGCTGCAATAACCTTGGAGAAAGAAAGATTTTAACCAACTTTTTCTGTCATTGTCCAATTTCCATTGGCCATTGTCTCTTTCCAAGTCCAGACTAAAATCATTCCGCAAACTGGTTCTAGATCACAAAGAGCAAACACTCATTAACAAATGAGGTTGTAGTATCAAAACGGCGCTCTAGCGCTAATTGTGCTCCCTCTGTTAAGGGAGTAGCCACTCAACCTACCTACCTACTTTTGCTTATTTTAAAAATTTCCGCAAATTTCCTCTTCACTTTAATCGATTTCGGATCGATTGAAAAGGTTCTGAGACACTAAAAATATGGTATTGTCAAAAGCGCAGCCCATGACCCGATTGGATCCAAATAGCAAGGGGAATTTGTTCTGAATCTAAAGAAAAATAAATAGTGCGGTTCGATTATCAGGTGTGCCAATTACAGGGAGTCTCAATTATAAGGTTTGACTATATAATTTAGTTTTTTGTCGACTAACCGGTAAATTAAGTACTGCCACCTGCACAGTTTCCTTTGAGATTCAATGTATTACTAATGACACAGTCCAACAGCATTTTTGCAACAGAATAGCCAACCTATAATCGTGAAAGGGAATGTGATATAGACCATTTTTGTAAAACAAACTTATAGTCCAGCACGTCTCAGTTTTTTTTTTTCCAAGTCCATGACTTGGATTCAACCGGCAGATCACATACCAAGCGCGTGCTAGTTCTACGTAAATTAAAATTTTGATAGAAGTAAAAACTATTTCCTTTTATCAGCCGTTAACCGTTATATATATTGGGAGTATGAATGAATAAACTCGTATTTTTTTTCGTAATTTGGATATTTATTGTGAAAAAGTGATTATAAATTTATTCTTTAAAGTATTGTCCATCGTTAGCCACAACCTTTTCCCATCTTTCTGGTAGCATACGGATTCCGCGTCGAAAGAACTCCTCATCTTTTGAGGCTATCCACGAATCGACCCATTTTTTGAGTTCTTCGAAAGAACGCAAGTGCTGCTCAGCCTGGCCATGTGTCATCGATCGGAACAAGTGGTAATCAGAAGTAGCAATGTCTGGAGAATACGGCGGGTGGGGTAGCACTTCCCATTTCAGCGTTTCCAAGTATGTTTTTACTTGCCTTGCAACATGCGGCCAAGCATTGTCGTGCTGAAGAATAACTTCGTCGTGTCTATTCTCATATTCTGGCCTCTTATCCCTTAATGCTCGGCTCAAACGCATCAATTGTAGTCGGTAGCGGTCGCCAGTGATCGTTTCATTCGGTTTCAACAGCTCATAAGACACGACACCTTTCATATCCCACCAAATACACAGCATGAGCTTGGATCCATGGATGTTCGGCTTTGCCGTTGATGTTGATGCATGTCCGGGCGGTCCCCATGATTTTTTATGCTTTGGGTTATCGTAACCTATCCACTTTTCATCGCCAGTCACAATACGATGCAGAAACCCCTTTCTTTTCTGTCGTTCAATCAGCAGTTCACATGTGAGAAATCGTCGTTCGACGTTTCTCGGCTTCAATTCGTACGGCACCCAATTTCCTTGCTTTTGAACCATTCCCAATGCTTTTAATCGTTTAGAAATTGTTGATTGATCAACTCCTAAAGATTCTGCAAGTTCTTGTTGCGTTTGACATGAATCTTCTTCGAGTAATGCCTTCAATTCTTCATCTTCGAACTTTTTCGGGCCACCTGAACGTTCCCTGTCTTCAACATCAAAATCACCACTTTTGAAACGGGCATACTACACCTGACACATTCTAACGTCTATAGCACAGTCAGGATAAGCTTCAGTGAGTAAACAATGTGCTTCAGTTGCGTTTTTCTTTAAATGGAAGAACCAAATTAAAACTGCGGGAAGCAAATGTTGTTTTGTTGGCACGAAATTCGACATTTTCAGCTATAGTAAAACACTTTTGTAAAATTATGAAAATTATTTGACAGATCAATTCTTATAGTATTTTTGGCGCTCTCCGCGATAGAATAGCTGTCAATGTCAAAAAAATGGCGCGTATGATAGATATGAAGTTAGCCACAATTACGGGTTTGTACATTCATACTCCCAATATATATGACTTTTATGTCTTTGGTGACCCCTAGTGAAATTTTCTAGCAAATATTTTTGTGGAATATTTTAATCCTTAAACGTCTCTTTTGAAAAGACTTTTGCACTTAGTATTCAGCTCCCTTCGACCAAAATAAGAAAACTTTGACCCACTGTAAAAAAAAACTGAGGCGCGCTGGACTATAAGTTTGTTTTACAAAAATGGTTTATACAACATTCCCTTTCTGGATTATTGACAGATCACATTCCAAGCGCGTGCTAATTTTGCGTAAATTACAATTTTGATAGAAGTAAAAAACTATTTCCTTTTATCAGCCGTTAACCGTTATATATATGACTTTTATGTCTTGGGTGACCCCTAGTGAAATTTTCTGGAAAATATTTGTGTAGAATATTTTAATCCTTATATGTCACTTTTGAAAGGACTTTTCAGGTTTTCATCGAAAAAGAGGTCAAATTGTCCCATAAAAAGAGGAACTAAAGGGTTAAAATGTTCTACAGAAATGACCCTTATAAAATTCTACTATACAACTTTGCCAATAAGATTTTCCTCAGACATCAATTTATAACACTTTTAGCACTTAGTATTACGCTTCCATCGACCAAAATAAGAAAACTTTGGCGCACTGTAAAAAAAAAACTTAGACGTGCTGGACTATAAGTTTGTTTTGCAAAAATGGTCTATACAACATTCCCTTTCAGGATTATAGGGTGGCTATTCTGTTGCAGCCAAAAAGTCTTAATTTGTTGGACTGTGTAATTAAAAAAACTGGGTATGATGCCCTTAAAGTTCTCTTCGATTTGGAGTGACATAGACTTTCCATAGTACTGATTGAGTTGGACCATTACATTTCGCTCAGGTGCAGGAAAAAAACAACAATATGGAGAAGAGAGAAAGTACAAAGTATGGAAAGGATTTAAGAAGAAGGAAATAAAAAGAACCTTTTACACCCCTCCGAATTTCTTAATTTCTTTGGAAGTTTAAGAAATTGAAGAATGTAAATATAATGAACAGAGCTTATGCTCAATAACTGATATTTTTTTTTTTTTGCGACAATTTTTGTCATAAGTTAATCAAATATATCGTGCCTCGAGAAATTGGCCTGATTTTTGAGCGTCTTTAACTCTTATCCGTTTTCCTCGTCATTTGCAATTGAGCTCTCTCGGAGAGTTTTACTCTTTCCAATGAAAATCAATGTCACTGATTGGCCAATTGAGAGCAAAGCATGATCTGATCAGAATTGAAAATATCAAGTCTTTTGAAGGAGCTCTATTTAAATTGCAAAAAAAAAAATGAGTTTTGAAGAACCTAGAACATTATAGAACAGCAGGTTCGTTAGGAATATTCTGAGAGCACATAGAAGATTCTTAGAGTAGATAACAATGCTGAGATAAAGAGCTAAAGCAACACACATTTCACTTTACCTTCATAAAGTATTTATATAATTAGAATTTCATCAAGGACGAATATAATTGCTTTGTTTTCGTATTTGTATTTATATATCTATATTTATCTAAGTTATTAAATTATATATTGTTTTGTGGCTTCGAGAGTATACTACTATAGGCAAATAAATATTTATTCAACGTGGTAATACAAACATAAATATATTAATGATTGTATATTCAACATGTTTACAAAATATGAAAAGAGATTTTTGCTGTTGTTGTTGTTATTATGTATTTCAACTGTCAATAAAGTGTCAATAAATTATAATGTAAATAGTAGGTAGGCATGTCGTAGTAAAAAGTAAATATTGTAATGTAACACACATACAAACACAGACGCACAAATACACTCGTATACAATTATTTACATATAATGAAAAATAAAAAATAAAAAGTAATTTACATTGATTGTTGTAATATTTTTATAAAGTGTTACTGGCTCGTTAAGTTTGTAGCCGAATCCAGGATATTTTCTAAGGAGAGGGAAGTTAATTTTTTTTTTCATCCTTCATCCTTTTAAAATTTTATTTTAATTCATGAACAATAATCAAAATGTATGAGATTTTCATCGGTAAGGGAAAGGTTTTAAACGCATCCTCCTGCTCTCCTCCGCTCTAGGATCCGCTAGTAGCTGTATGCCTGTATGTTTGTATTGATGTTGATGAATTTCATAAGTGTGAATGTGAATTGATTACAGTTTTCTTTTTCTCCTTTTTTTTTTTGTTATGATTTTTTCGCATACGCGCATTTTATATATTTATATGCCATATTTTAAAGTTTTTTTTACCATCATCATCAAAAAAAAAAAAAAACAAAAAAAAAAAATGCTGATTCCGTTTTTTCTCTCCATGTGTGTGGGTGTGTGGAAAAAAAATTCAATACTCTTTACAATTTATTAATATTTTGCTTATTTTTGTTTTTTTTTTTTGTTTGCAATGTTTTTAAATATTATTCATTTATTATCAATGTTTTTAAATTATTTACAAGCAGCCATATTTATTTTTATTGAATGAAATTTTTTCCATCTCTCTCTCTATCCCTTAGTGTATCTCCATTTCTCGTTTTTTTTAATTTTTTTTTTTTTTTTGTTATTTTTTTACTTTAGTTCTGTCCCCTAATTAAACGCCACCTACATTTGAATATGTATAAATTTTTTATATATTTTTTATGACCACAAAAATTTTAAATACTTTTATCATAACTCAATTCTTAAATCAATGAAATATTGAATTTATTTGATTGAGTTTTATATGCTCTCACTTTAAATACAGCCCAAAAAAAATGTAACTTTTTTTGCCACTATATAATCCCAAATAATTCATATGTAATTTGATTAAAAATATTTACTTTGTATTATGCAAAAGTTTTAAACCATAATTGTGTCAGAAAATTAATAAAAAATAAAAATTGTTAGCCTAAAAAAAAGAGTTATATATTTTTTTTGGGTGATATAAATCTCGCCGAGTTTTTTGGACCATATTTTCTGAAATAATTCTTTATTTTGTGTTATGCAAAAGTTTCAAATAAAAAGTAAGTAGTTCAGAAAGTTCTTTTAAAATTAAAAATAGTTGTGATAAAAAAGAGTTATATATTTTTTTTGGGTGATATAAAACTCGCCGAATTTTTTGGACCAAATTTTCTGAAATAATTCTTACGTAATTTGATTAAAAATATTTATTTTGTGTTATGCAACAGTTTTAGAAAACAAGCGGTTCAGAAAGTTGTTTTAAAAATAAAAATGGTTGTCCTAAAAATGAGTTATGTAATTTTTTTGGGTAATATAAAACTCGCCGAGTTTTTTGGACCATATTTTCTGAAATAATTCTTCCGTGATTTGATTAAAAATATTGAATAAGTGCTATGTAAAAGTTTCTAAAATTTCAAGTGCTTTAGAAAGTTGTTTTAAAAATAAAAATTGTCGGCCTAAAAAAAGAGCTATTAATTTTTTTGGGTGATATAAAACTCGCGAAATTTTTTGGACCATATTTTCTGAAATAATTCATATGTAATTTGATGAAAAATATTTATTTTGTGTTATGCAAAAGTTTTAGAAAACAAGCGGTTCAGAAGTTTTATTAAAAATAAAAATTATCGGCTTAAAAACAGTTATGATATTTGTTTTGGGTGATATAAAACTTGCTGAGTTTTTTGGACCATATTTTTTTAAAATAATTTCATTAAAAATATTTATTTTGTCTTAATGCAAAAGTTTTAAATAACAAGTAGTTCAGAAGGTTGTTTAAAAATAAAAATTATTGTTTTAAAAAAAGAGTTGTATAATTTTTTGGTTATATAAAACATGCAGATTTTTGAACAATATTTTCTAAAATAATTCTTACGTAATTTGATTAAAAATATTTAATTTGTGTTATGAAAAGTTTCAAAAAACAAGTGATTCAGCAAGTTATTTTAAAAATAAAACTAGTTGACGTAAAAAAAGAGTTATATAATTTTTTTTAGATGATATAAAACTCGCTGAGTTTTTTGGATCATACTTTTTAAAATAATTCATGTGTAATTTGATCAAAAATATTTATTTTGTGTTATGCAAAAGTTTTACAAAACAAGTGGTTCAGAAAGTTGTTTCAAAAACAAAAATTTTCGGCCTAAAAGAAAAGTTATATATTTTTTTGGGTGATATAAAACTCGCTAAGTTTTTTGGACCATATTTTCTGAAATAATTCTTATGTAATTTGATTAAAAATATTTATTTTATGTTATGCAAAAGTTCTAGAAAACAAGTGGTTCAGAAAGTTGTTTCAAGAACAAAAATTGTGGGCCTAAAAATTGATAAATAATTTTTTTTGGGTGATATAAAACTCGCCGAGTTTTTTGCACAATATTTTCTGAAATAATTCCTACGTGATTTGATTAAAAATATTTAATTTGTGTTATGCAAAAGTTTCAAATAACAAATGCTTAAGAAAGTTGTTTTAAAAATAAAAATTGTCGGCCTAAAAAAAGAGTTATATATTTTTTGGGTGATATAAAACTCGCTAAGTTTTTTGGTTCATATTTTTTTAAATAATTCATACGTAATTTGATTGAAAATATTTTGTTTGTGTTATGCAAAAGTTTTAGAAAACAAGCGGTTCAGAAAGTTGTTTTAAAAACAAAAATTGTGGGCCAAAAAAAGAGTTATATAATTTTTTTTGGGTGACATGAAACTCGCTGAGTTTGTTGGACCATGTTTTCTGAAATAATTCTTACGTAAATTGATTAAAAATTTTTTATTTTGTGTTATGCTTAAGTTTTAGAAAACAAGCGGTCCAGAAAGTTATTTTAAAAACAAAAATTGTCGGCCTAAAAAAGAGTTATATAATTTTTTTTGGGTGATATAAAATGCGCTAAGTTTTTTGGACCATATTTTTTAAAATAGTTCATGTGTAATTTGATTAAAAATATTTAATTTGTATTATGCAAAACTTTTATAAATCAAGTGCCTCAGAAAGTTCTTTTAAAAATAAAAATAGTTAGCCTAAAAAAAGAGTTATATTTTTTTTTTTTGGGTGATATAAAACTCTCTGATTTTTTCTGACTATATTTTCTGGGTGCACTAATAATTTTTTACGTTCCATTATTTGTTTAACTTAATAGCAGTTTATTTTATTTCTCAATTAAATTTTATTTAAATACACACTTACCACAGTTTAACTAGTAACGAAAGTAGTAACTAATCTGTTCAACATTTCCATTTCAAACTCTTGCCACTCACAATCAATTCAACTAGAAAAATATCTGTAAATAAAAAAAGGAAAAAAAAAAAAATAGAAAATCAAATAGAAATGAGTTAAAGTTAAATGTTGCGTAAAGATAAAACTATTTATTTAATTTCTTGTTTGGCAATTTATCTCAATAAAATTGATATTTACGCGGAAAATGACCTGAAAAAAAAGAAAAAGGAAAAAGCAATAGCTAAAAACAAAAAAACAAAAAAAAAATTAATACAACTACGTTTTGAAGGGTCTGCTTGGATGCGCTTGAGCTGCCATCATCATCTCCCCCCCCCCTCCCCCCCTTCCCCCTGTATGCCATTACTGCAATCAAACAAATACAAATGCAAACGCGCAATGCAATCAAATTTTCCTACATACATTAAATAAATCTCAACTTATGCAATGTAAGTATTAAACAACAACAACAAATAACCACAATTCAACAATGATTCAGCTTGAAAAACATTCGAACAATTTATCATTTTCCCAAACGAGACCCTTTCTCAAAACAGGCAGCAAACAGCATTAACAAAGAATTGAAAATAAGCACTGTAAAACAATTATATATTTGCGAAAAAAAAAATATAAATAAAAATAAAAAGGGGAGAAAGAAAAAAGTACAATATTTTTGGTAGAAAATTGAAAAATAATAATGCAAACAAAACGCTGAATACAATCACTCCTCGTTCACCCCAGAAAAATAAGAAGCCCACCCACTACTGTTTGTGTAAAACAAACAAACAAACGCACACAATTCAAACACATCAAAAAGAGAGGAGGAAAAAGTGTGGAATGTATGTATGTGCGTGTGTGTGCGTGAATGGGGTTGTAACGGAAACAAATCAGTGCAAAACGCAACAACTTTTGTTCGTTGTTGCTACAATATTTGTGATTTATTCCATCCCCCCAGCTCCCCTCACTTGCTCCTGTCTTTTTTCTGTTTAGTTTTTATAAATCAACATGATCATAGTCAACGACCATCAACGTCAGCATATCAGCATCATCGCCGTCATCATCATCGTCATCATCATCATCATTGTCATTATCATTATTGCAAGCTATTGCCTGCGAAGTTATCATAATCTCTGCTCGCAAAAAAACATGCAACAGCAGAAGCTATAAAAACAATAAGAGTAGCCACCCTCAAACATGACCAGTCGTCGAATGTATACAACTCATCTACGCAGAGTATGTGGGTAAGCGTGTGTATGTGTGGTATGTTGTTTGTAGCGGATAAGCGGCCACAAGTCGAGCACACACACACATAATCACATACACAAATACATAGACATAACTGTGTACATAATAAAAGAAAGTTATATGTTGCACAGTGAGGTGAAATGATGAAGGTAAAATTTACAAGTCTAGAGCAGAGGTGGCCAAGCCATTATCACGCGTGCGAAAAGGGTTATAAAATTTCAATATATAAAAGGAATTTATATAATAGAAAAGCTCAGTTGATTATAAAGCATGTATGAATGACTAAACAAAGATATACAGGGTGACAATCGTAAAGTGACGCACACATTTCAGCAGTTATTTTCAAAAGGACGTACTTCCATTAAGTACAATTAAGTGTTAACATTGCTGAATATATAAGCATTCATTTGAACCCCACCTCATTCAATATAACCTCCTTTAGCCGCACACATGCCTTCAATCGATTCGGAAATCGTAGGACTGTTCGCCGCAGGACTTCCTGATCAATTTCAGTCCAGGCTTTCTCTAATGAATTTGTCAGCGACTCCAGACTGTGGTGTTGAGATGCACAAGCCTTACTCTCTAAAATACTCCAAATAGAGTAGTCCATTGGATTCAAGTCTGGGGAGTATGGTGGCCATTCTTGAGATGTTATGAATCCAGAAAAATTGTCTTTTATCCATGTTTGCGTTAATTTTGGCATGTGGGAAGGTGCAGAATCATGCTGGAAAGTCCAGTTTTCATTTCCAAATGTATTTTGGGCCCAGGGAAGAAGAACATGTTCATTTAAAATGCTCCGATAAGCAACCTGGTCAATTTTAAAACCCTCTTCAACGAATATTAGAGGGGTTCTGGCATTAGCGGAAACTCCAGCCCATACCATAACGGACGCTGGCTTTTGAACTCGGCCAACAGTCCAATTTTGTTGCGATGATGATGTTAGCCACATTCGGTCATTTTGCGCATTGAAATGTTGTTCAACCGTGAAAATTTTTTCATCTGTAAACAAGATATTTTCAACATTTTTTAACACGGAGGAGCGTAGCAACGCCTTGCATCTTTGCAGTCGCAAATCTTTCTTGTTTGTGTCAGATCTTGAGCTTTTCGGAGCTTGTACGGTTTAAGATTAAGCTTTGATTTTGCAATGATTCGCACTGTTTCACGGTTTACTCCCACTTCCTTAGCGATTTTTCTCATTGAGCGCCTTGGATTTCGCTTGATTCGTTTACGAATTTTTTCTGTTAAACCAGTAGTGGCAACTGTTGAAAATTTTCCCCGGTCTCTATCTCCAAAACCCCCAGTTTCATTATATCGAATAATAGCTCGGTCTACCGTACGACTTGACAAATTTAAAGCCTTTGCAATTTGACGGCTACTATAATTTGCCAAATGAAATTTCATAATTTCACGACGAATATTTTCCTTGTTCATTTTTATGGAAATTTCAAAATGTAATAACAAAAATTCAAATGAAATTAAAAGCAAAGCCAATGATGAATGAATTTGCTTTTTAAATTAAAGTAACGGTAAATGGCAAAGCTTGCTGCAGAGTATTAAACTTGCGTCACTTTACAATTGTCACCCTGTTTAGGGGAACGTCGTCTAGGTTGGAGCAACTTTTGACTTTTGTCCATAATTTCCGTCTACGGAATTTCGCGTGATGCTGCATATGGTTAGAAAAATCTTGCAAAATGCACTGTTGAACATTAGAAAATAATTGGATCAGTAGTTTAGGAGTTATGGGCATTTGAAAAAAAAGCAGCAAATTGTAGTCAAAGAAAGAACATGCAGTCTAAATCGGAATACCGTAAAAAATCAATGAGATATGGAGAAAAATTATTGAAAAAAACTTGCAAATGAAAGGAAAAGGCTAAAATTCGCTTCAAAATGGGAAAAGGAAATTTGAAATTAAACAAATAAGTTCTTTGTGTGAGTTTAAAACAAAAAATCATCAAACATGACCAAAAAGCAATATTTCTTTTTTCTGACACTTTCCGACATCGGAAAATGAATTTTCGATGTCAGAAAACATTGTAACCGCAAAATTTCGGGTGTTCCGACGTAGACTACACGCGCCAAAATACCAAATAAATACAAAAACTCGGTGTTCCGACCCAGACAGTGTTTCAATTAAAACGACATTACTTCTATATAAAGGCGGTATGAAATATTCAAAATTCATATTTTTTTTCTAAATGGGGGTTGAAAGTCAATGCTCCAATGGATAGTTTGCCAAACTTGTAAGATAAATTTACAAATCTAACTTAGAATCCAAAACCTTTTTCCTTCCTGGCCTTCAGATCACTTTCACTCCAACTACCAGAGTCACGGCATACATTTGAATCCATTACGAGCGGGACGTTCAAAAATTTCAAGAACCTGAGAAAGGATGTTACTAAAGCTCGGTTGTGACAATTCTACATCATGATCGTTTTCTACTCTAGTCTGGTAACTACCTTCAGCAAACAATCGCAAGAATTCGGTTAATTTTAGAAATGCAGAAATTGCGCTTGCATTTTTTGATGCTGGTAAAAATTTTTTCAGCACTTCTAGCAAATATTTTTAAAGCAATTTCTGTTGATACGGTATAAAATGCTTCAATTATTCTTCTATTCATACTAATTTGGATATGAAATTTATCGTCTAAAGAATTTGGTAATTCCTTTGGATTGGAGCAATGTCTCAGATTTTTTCTTAAACTTCAAGGCTGCTTTACTTTATATGGTTCCTCTTCTTCTTCTATTTGCATATCCAAAAGCATTAATTCAGTGCTACACACCATATATTTGTATTTTATTTTTATTTTCTCAAATATATTCGGATTATTTAATGGAAACAAATTTTACTTCAACTTGATGTATTTTAGAAAAATGGAAGTACATCGCTTTAGTGAAGGGAGAAGAGAACAAAGGAGAAGTGAACCTTTACGATTAGGGTGAATATTTCATGAGCTCGCTTAATTTTTCGGTCCTTAACACTCTCTTTTTTCCTTTTCCTTCCCTTCTTCTCCTTTTACTCTTCATCCTTTGCCCATCTTCCTTTTCCCCTCTCCCTTCTCTTTTCTCCCTCCTCCCTTCTCTTTTCTCCTTTCTCCCTTCTCTTTTCTCTTTTCTCCCTTCTCATTTCTACCTTCTCCCTTCTCCCCTCTCCCTTCTCCCCTCTCCCTTCTTCCTTCTCCCTTCTTCCTTCTCCCTTCTTCCTTCTTCCTTCTACCTTCTTCCTTCTTCCTTCTTCCTTCTTCCTTCTTCCTTCTTCCTTCTTCCTTCTTCCTTCTTCCTTCTTCCTTCTTCCTTCTTCCTTCTTCCTTCTTCCTTCTTCCTTCTTCCTTCTTCCTTCTTCCTTCTTCCTTCTTCCTTCTTCCTTCTTCCTTCTTCCTTCTTCCTTCTTCCTTCTTCCTTCTTCCTTCTTCCTTCTTCCTTCTTCCTTCTTCCTTCTTCCTTCTTCCTTCTTCCTTCTTCCTTCTTCCTTCTTCCTTCTTCCTTCTTCCTTCTTCCTTCTTCCTTCTTCCTTCTTCCTTCTTCCTTCTTCCTTCTTCCTTCTTCCTTCTTCCTTCTTCCTTCTTCCTTCTTCCTTCTTCCTTCTTCCTTCTTCCTTCTTCCTTCTTCCTTCTTCCTTCTTCCTTCTTCCTTCTTCCTTCTTCCTTCTTCCTTCTTCCTTCTTCCTTCTTCCTTCTTCCTTCTTCCTTCTTCCTTCTTCCTTCTTCCTTCTTCCTTCTTCCTTCTTCCTTCTTCCTTCTTCCTTCTTCCTTCTTCCTTCTTCCTTCTTCCTTCTTCCTTCTTCCTTCTTCCTTCTTCCTTCTTCCTTCTTCCTTCTTCCTTCTTCCTTCTTCCTTCTTCCTTCTTCCTTCTTCCTTCTTCCTTCTTCCTTCTTCCTTCTTCCTTCTTCCTTCTTCCTTCTTCCTTCTTCCTTCTTCCTTCTTCCTTCTTCCTTCTTCCTTCTTCCTTCTTCCTTCTTCCTTCTTCCTTCTTCCTTCTTCCTTCTTCCTTCTTCCTTCTTCCTTCTTCCTTCTTCCTTCTTCCTTCTTCCTTCTTCCTTCTTCCTTCTTCCTTCTTCCTTCTTCCTCCTTCCTTCTTCCTTCTTCCTTCTTCCTTCTTCCTTCTTCCTTCTTCCTTCTTCCTTCTTCCTTCTTCCTTCTCCCTTCTCCCTTCTCCCTTCTCCCTTCTCCCTTCTCCCTTCTCCCTTCTCCCTTCTCCCTTCTCCCTTCTCCCTTCTCCCTTCTCCCTCCTCCCTCCTCCCTCCTCCCTCCTCCCTCCTCCCTCCTCCCTCCATCCATGTTCTTTCATTCTTTTCCCTTCATCCTTCTCCCCTCTCACTGCTTTTGTTCTTCACTCACCATTTTTCAATAATTCGTCCCACTGTGCTTACAGTTACGCAACATGTGTTGTTTGTGCATATGTGTGTGTGTGTGCGTTTGTGGCACGCCAACGAAGTGGAATGAGTGAAGGAATTCTTCCTCGTCGCTTCTTCCTTTCACATCCTTTTTTGTTTTTGCATTGCTTGCGCGTTTCCTGCTTCAATTTTACTCTCCAGTGATGTAAACACAAGCACAATGCAAACGCAACTCAACTCGCAAATACATACACAATCGTAGCGGCAGAAGCGTAGCACAAATGGCGCATTGCTAGAGCTGTTCATGTTATTATTTTTTGTTGTTGCTGCTGCTGCTGCTGCAGTTGTTGTTATTGTTTTCACTATTGTTACCACTGTTCCTCATACTGAGGTTGTTGTTGCTGCTTTCTCTGTAACTGTCATTTATTTGCGCAATTGACGAAATAAAATACAATTCCACTTGTGAATCAAAATCTCAGCTGCTGCCAATGCTGCCGCATAATGACAATTTGCGGGTGGGTAACTCAAGAGGGGGAGAAAGCACACATGCACATATACATACATGATATCTTCAGTGATTTTGAAAATGATGTGTACATATGTGTGTGTGTGTGTGTGTGTGTGTGTGTGTAGATGGCAAAGGGGGAGAAGAGGTGTCTGTTTTGTAGATGTCATAACCAGTTGATGTTTGTCTAAAACAAACTTTTATTGAAACAAAACAAAGCATAATAAAAAAAAAATAAAAAAACAACTGTCACTGTTGGAATGAGGGATTGGGGGGGAATAACTGAAAGGGGTGGTGAGTGTAATAAGGGGCCTATTTTATGAAAATTTGTTGGAGGGAGGTACATAAATTAAATCATAAAAATCATATATTATTAGTGTGCAACAAAGTCAAGCTTGTTTATTGATAACTTCTGTAATTTTTGATTTACAGCACTAAAAATTCTGAGTACTTTCAAGTAGCTGCTGTTTCCAAAATTTTCAGAATACATTTTTCAGAATCTTCTAGAGAGGGCAAAAAAGAAAAACAAGCGAGGGCTAAAAATGTTAATAACTTTCAAAGTTTTAGAAATATTGTGTTATAAAATTTAAGCATTTTCTTCATAAAAAGTTCAAAAATCGCCTAAACTAGAAAACTCTATTGATTCTTTTTCCGGTGAAAGCTTTAAGCTTCTACGTGACAAAAACGGAAGAAAATAATAGAAAGCACTGATCTCAAACTTTTTAAAACACTTTTAAAGGTTTTGAGATGCCATGTGATCCAAAATTTTAAGCCTTTCATTGAGTAACAAATTTTTAAAAATTCCAAAATTCGAAATATTCATTAATTTTATTTTTTTACTCTTCTTCTGTTTAATGCTACGTAGTTATCAAGTTGAATTTTTGTCACGAGTGTAACGCATAGAATAATCAAACAAAAGAGGGGGAGGGGAGGCTATTATATATTTACATATGCACAAACAATTCGAGGAGCTTAAAAAATTTTTACAAAAACTAAAAAATTATATACCACAAAATTCACAAACGTGAATGAATTAATTGAAAACTTTTTTAAAATAGGACCACACAAAGAAAATGCACAAAAAAAAAAAAAAAAAAATCCTATGAAAAAATTAATAAATAATAAAACACTAATAAAAAAAAAAAAAACAATGGCACAAAAAATTGCAGCAGCACCGCAGCAACCAACCAATGCAATCGAGCTGAGCTGAATTGAGCCAAGTTGAACTGAGCTGAACTGAATCAGGTTGAATAGAATTAAGTTGAGCTGTGTAGAAGAGAATAGCTAGAATCGTGCGAAACAGATGTCAAATTCAGATAAACATTTGCACTAAAATGAAACGATGCAAAATTGAAAACAAACAAATAAAAAAAACCAAGCGATATAAAAAAGAATGCTTAAATGAAAAACAACAACAGGAACAGCAGGAATAACAACAATCATGAACACTGAAATGGAAAATAATAATACATTCATATGTTAGCATGTATGTATGTATGTGTACAGTATGTGAAAAGCGTTGGAGTAGCTGAGATGGTTGAGTCACTGTAACATGATTGAGCATTTGGGAATATACGAAAGCGAAATATGAATGTTTTGTAAGTGCACACAAACACACACTCATTCACATGTATATGGTATAGCTATATAGCTAAAAGAATATAATACGCTCTTGTATATTCATCCAGGATATGAGCTTATAGAATGTTAAAGAAAATAACAAGCAAACAAAACAGAAACAGAAACAGTAAATGCCTTGAGGAAATCTTTACCAAGCTCATTTCGCCATACACACACACACACACACACCTACTCGCTGCTGATTGCAATAATCATAATGATGATGATGATAACGGCGGTGACGATGATGATGAGCGGTTTTTATTATAAGTGTGCAGATTTTCGTGCATATTAAGCACGGTTATAGCAATAGCTATGCTTGTAAGGATTAATGAATATTTAAAAAACTTTTTACAACCTCTTCGCAGGCAATACTATCCATTAAACATTGACTACAGATTTATAAGAATTCTTAAGAACATTAAGAAAAAAAAGAAAAAACGCTTCTAAAATCATATTAAATTTCAAACCTAAATATAGACTAAAAATGCAACTGAAATGCAGACCAAAAATCTGATCAGAATTTGGTTAGAAAATCAAACCAAAACTCAGACTAAAACCAAATTAAAGTCAGATTAAATTTAGCCCATAATTAAGATCAAAACTAACCTGAAAATTCAGACAAAAAATCAGAACAAAACTTAAATAAAAATTTAGATTTACTTACAATTCAGGTAAAAAATGATACCAAAATTCATCCACCAAAAATCAGAACAAAACTTAAATAAAAATTTAGTTTCACAATTCAGGTAAAAAAAGATACCAAAATTCAACCCGACATTCCGACTACAGTTTAGATCAGAAGCAAACCAAATTTCAGATCAAAAATCAAACCAGAAGTCAAACAAGAGTTCACACTTAAAACCAGTTAAAAATGAAGGCTGTAATTCAGACCTGAACTTACACCAAAAGCAAACCAAAAAACACATAAAAAATCCAGATCAATTTCGGACAAGAATTCAAACGAAAGTCATCTAAATATTCAAACCCAAACTTAGATCAAAAGCATATTAAAATCCTGACCGAAAATCAAATCAATTCAGACAATTATAAAATAACGTATTCACGTTTTTATATTGAAATATAGTAGAAATATTTTTGAGAAGTCTTTTCCTCTGCATCCGCCACTGTTGTCAGGCAAATGAAAAATACCCTAACATCGATTTGATTAGATATGTAAATGAAAGAGGTGAGCATATCCAATACTCGAGCTTAGTTGCTCTGTGATTCGTTCGATCGCAGAGAGTTCGAAAAAAACTTGCCGTTTGAGAACAAATATTAAACTCCTCCTCCTCAATATTATTCGCACTCAATGAGCGCTCTTTCGTTAAAAGTTTCGTGTGAGATAAATCTCATGAGATTTTTTGCATTCTCTTTTGAAGTTTCATTGATATTAGTTGCATGAAACTTTAGCCTATTTTCTTTGATACAAAGAGAAACGTCAAAAAAAGTTTCATCGAAAATGCTGCCCGAACGATTTTGTCTATCCCCCTGTCGTTGCCTCCCTCTTCCGTACACTTTTTCAAGTTGCATGAGACAAATCTCTCCTTCTAAGAGCAGACAATGATAAACTCATTTCAGCGCATAACGGCATTGCATATTTTTTACTCACTGCGTAACTTTTCAATAGCTCTTTGTATTACTCATTGACTTCCTCTCTATTCTGTATGTATGTATTTCATTTTCAAGAGCTTTAACTTGTATCTGCTAATATTATTTGATTCAAGTTTAGAAAGAAGCTTGCAACTTTTATTAGTATATTTTTGTATGCAATATTGGTAATATTTTATAAGATTAAATATTTAGTTTTGATTTTTAAAGAAATTGAATGAAGGATTTTTTAATTCATTTTTTTAATGAAATATTATTTTTTTTTAAATGAATATTTTTTATGCGACAAAATATGCGTTAGATGTTAAGCAACCCCGCTTTCTTCTCCCCTCTTTCATTCAAAAATACAATCGGGAAGAGAATATCAAAGAAAAAAAACTTGCTCTTTGACTTTCTTGTTCTCTTGATCTCTTTCTTTTCAACTAATACCCTCAAATTTGAGTGCAATTGAAATTTGTTTGTAGTAAATAAATTATGTGCTTTCGGCTACTCGGCTGCCTTCACGAGTACGCATAGAAATGATGTGCTTCCATGAGAGAGCACTCAAAAGAGTAAGAACGAGTTGCTCTACGCAATCTGTTCGTTGGTTTTCTAATTGTTTGTGTACGATTATAAGTGAGAGAATGGAGTTTGCTTTTATCCCGTTTTGTAAGATTGTTGTTGATATTTTTTTAATTATGAAGGCAGACTCCCCAACCGAGTACTGCACTATCATTTGTTTTTTTTTTTTTTTTAAATATGAAGTTTTTCGCTCTCTTAAGAGCATAAAAACTTCATATAAAAAAAAAAACATAAAGAGAGTGCGGCACTCGGTCCGTTAATCTGTCTTTATACATTGGAATTCATACCAATAAATCTGGCAAGTTCTAAAGTATTAAATTTGAATTGACAGTACTTTAACTTGACTTTAGGTGCTTTGAAAACTTTAGTTTTAATTTTAGTAAAATTTTATGTAACCAGCTCTTTTATTTATATACTTACATATAAGAGTAGTACTACCTTCTTTGTAAATCATTTGAGAATTGTTAGTGCTCGTTTTTTTTAATCTTATTTTATATAATAAACTGGCAATTTTTAGGGAAAACACAGTTCAATATAATGAAGAGAAACATTAATACGCACTTAAAAATGAATGTTTCCTTTGTGTATAGCGAGATATAAAAGATAAAACAAAGAAAATTGCATACTACAGTAATATAAAAAAAAAATACGAAAACGAACAAACGAAAAAATGAAGAAAAATTAGCTTCAATTAAATTTTAATATCACTTTAAGCGAAATTCAAATAAAATAAAAAAGGCAGGGAAAAAACAAACAGACAAAATGCCACAGCAGGAAGAAAAACATTTTCTTCTCTTAAGTTTATACATTCTTCAAAATGTTATAGGAGGATTCTAAATTAAATCATAACAAGCTGAATAGCTACTGCTCAAGTATGTAGTTATTATTGTTTTTGTTGTTTGCACACACCCACTCAGCAAAAAAACATATATATTCAAGCAGGACAGGCAGCAATGCCAAACCATTCGGACATAGATAAACTATACTTCGTTATAGTCCCTTGCAATTCAAAAATAGACTGTAGTCTAGACGTTCATCTTGGCGTGCGGTAAGCACAATGAATGACAACAACAACCCGCAGTCAAAAGTCATTTACAAAGAACTTTTTCGCTGCAGCATGCTAAAATACTTACTAAAAGCATTTTTAACGAAATAAAAATCAAAAACTTCCGGTACGGAAATGGACACGCGTCCGCAACGCATAAAAATAGGCGGAGAGAATGATAGACAGACACACACATCAAAGCACAATGCTTAGTCAACTGGGCATAGAGAGCAAAGGCAGAAAAGAAGTATAAAAAAAAGGCAGTCTAACTGACATCATCAGTGTATACGACAACAATCACCCTCGGTTGTCAACGACCTCATCTTCAGCTTCATCATACTCATCATCAACCTCTCTCTGCTTTAGCTTTAGCATATTTCGCTTAAGCGGAAATGCTTCGAAATGACTTACAGCAAAGCGCGAGCATATCCTTCTTCTCTTTACACTCCGCTTGCAAATTTCACTTCCTGTTACTGCTTCTGCTTCATCTTCTACTTTTTCATCAGCAGCTTACCATTCAACTTTATGTATTTGCAGTAGCCATCGACCGAGCTGTTGCACGACAAACGCAAATAAATTTTTATTGTTTGCTGCTGCTGTAGCTGCTGTGAAGTATTTTTGCAAACATTTCAACATTTACAATCGTAAACAGACCCAAACACAATCCCCTCACTTTTAAGTTCAGTATGAATAACAGTAAAAAAAAATTGGCAAAACTTCTTCACAGTTGAGAAAATTTTCTTTTAATTAATTTTAAATGGATGGGGCGATGTCGTTTGGCACAAAACTTGAAACTTTTTTGTTTTCCCTCAAATTGCTGCTAACGTTGATGAAATAACATTTTAGTTTAATTAGCTTTTGTCTCTAACAGTTTTTTTTATTTTTTTTTTTGTTTTTTAATTTTTATTTCAAGCCAATTTAATGTTTTAATTTTTCGTTTTTTTTTTCTTTTCTAAAAATAGTTTGTAAATGGAAGAAAGCTGGAGAGAACTCTCCTAATATTATAACAACAAAAAACACACATACAAAAGTGATGGCTATGTTGTTGTATAAAAACAATTGCATAACGGAAGAATGGTTAATTCAACACTCATTTGCTACCTCTCTCGCTCTCTCCCTCTCTCTGTTTTATATGTAGTTGTTGTTGTAATTTCATCTTTCAATATTTGCTACTGATTTCACTCCAAAGTATGTAGGCTCTTATTCACTCTCAGAGAAATTTTTAATATGTCACTTAAAACAAAAACAAATTTTATAAAAGATAACGGCTTATGATTTTAAAATCAGGAGACAGAGAGCAATCACAGTCATATATTTTTTTTTTTTAACAATTGTCATGTTCACAGTTTCATCATTTGTGATTGTTTATTTTAGATACAAAATTTTACCACATTATTATATTTTACAATAATCTGACAGCACTCCATTTGCCATTACATAATGAGTCGTGTTAATAAGGAGCAATTACTTATTGAAAAACCAACTGCTTAAGTTCTTATTCATATAAACTTAAATAGTTGTCAATTTAAAAAAAATCTACGTATCTAATAAATAAAATCTATGTACTATTCTAATATGAAATATCATATAAACTGACTTCTGATCTGTAGTCAAAAATAAATATTTTTTTTTTTCAATATATTTTACTACCATTCCATTTTTTATTATTATTTTTTGATAACATTTCAGAAAAAAATTCCCAAAATACTGAGAAGTTATACATAGAGACTTAATATTTTCTAAGAAAAATAAAAGTTCAGAGTAAGAAGCAAAACTTTTCCAGTAGCAGAAATAGACAAGTTAGAGTCTCTCTTGGCTTTGTCTCTACTGACTTTGACTAATTCAATACAGTATTTCGATATAGCAATTTCAACTCCTCCAGCTCTTATTCTTTATAGTACAGACATACGAGACTGAATTTCCTTGAAATTTTGAATTTCAAATTTAGGTGGACACACGACAAAAAAAGAAGAATTCCAAATTTATTTTTTGACAGATTAAAAGTTTGTAGAAGAAGAAGAATTTTTGTACGTGTTTTGTGTAAATAAAAATAAATCCAATTGAAAGGCCAATTGGATTTGGTGTCCGAATTTATTTTAAAAATTATGGTAATGAGTTAATTTCCGACTCCATTATTTAATTTTTTCACTTAATAGATATTAAAAGAGCAGCTGTTATGAAAACAAAATCCAAATTGTTTAAAAAAAATGTAATAGATCTCACATTTTTGCTGTTTTTTACAACCTTGTGTTTGAGGGTTACTTTCTAGTTACTTTCTGCATTTCAAGTGGATTCTATTGAAATCCATCTGAAATGCAGAATTTAATTTGACAGTTTTTTTTTGAGGAAATTCCGCATTTCAGATGCATTTCAACGAAGTTCTAAATTTGCCTGAAACTCACTTTCGTGTGTCCTCCCTATTAAACAGTTTATTTCTTTTTCTAGTAGATATAAGATAACTGTACTTTAAAGCTTTATTACACGACTTAATGTTAAAAGTACAATTTTTATTTAAGTCATTATAATAAAATGGAATTTTTGTTTTGTTAGGGTTTTTTTAACAAAAAAATAATAATAATAAAAATAATAATAACGCGAATACCTGCGTCTGAAACATTAATTCTGAAAATAATTTTTTGTTTCATCTTGCCTACTGTAAATATATTTCATTTTCTTAATAGTCCACCTTTTTACATTAATTTTTATACTTTTATTTACAGCAATGAATAAATTTTTAAGCAAATTTCTTATTTCAAGTAAAAGAATTTTCAAGAGGTAATAAACTAATTTGCCGCAATTTCAAGAATAATATGAAAAGTTATTAATATGAATGTGATAAAATTTAAAATAAAAAAAAGGAGAGGTATCTACTAAATTGAATTTTTTATTGAATTTAATTATCTTGATTGTTTTCTTTAAATTTTTTTTTTTTTTTTTTTGGATATATGAAAAATATAAAAAATCTTTTGAATGTTTGTTACTTAGGAGTTTAATGATGATTTTAAACTAAATACACCCAAGTACTATACTTTTTTATATTCCAAATTATATACTGCAATTAACAATTAAACCCCATTTTTCATAATTAATTTAATATTTTTAGCACCGCTTTAACTTGAAAAAAAAAAATATTTTTTATAAATATAAGAAGAAATATTAATAAACCAATGGCAGTTGATTATTTTATACTACTGTAAAGAGAGAGAGAGAGAGAGAGATGAGCGTAAGTTGTTAGATGATGAAGCCTTGTGCTCTGAGAAAGGTCTCATGATCATATACTCGTGCCACTGTTCTCTCTGCCTTACAACTGTGCAAATCATATAACGGCATATAATGAGAGATGTGTTAGTCAATGAGAATAAAACACCCAATAAAGTCTTGAAAGAGACGATCACATGGCTTCATTTCATTGACGTTCATCGTTCTCATGGGTTTTATTGTTGTAATTATAAAAAGATTAACTGTAGTTTTTTTTCAGATAGTTATGAAAATGAATTTTAGTTGTTCATTTTATACAGGGTGACAATCTTAAAGTGACGCACACATTTCAGCAGTTATTTTCAAAAGGACGTACTTCCATTAAGTACAATTAAGTGTTAACATTGCTGAATATATAAGCATTCATTTGAACCCCACCTCATTCAATATAACCTCCTTTACCCTGCACACATGCCTTCAATCGATCCGGAAATCGTAGGACTGTTCAAGTCTGGGGAGTATGGTGGCCATTCTTGAGATGTTATGAATCCAGAAAAATTATCTTTTATCCATGTTTGCGTTAATTTTGCCATGTGGGAAGGTGCAGAATCTTGCTGGAAAGTCCAGTTTTCATTTCCAAATGTATCTTGGGCCCAGGGATGAACATGTTCATTTAAAATGCTCCGATAAACAACCTGGTCAATTTTAACACCCTCTTCAACGAATGTTAGAGGGGTTCTGGCATTAGCGGAAACTCCAGCCCATACCATAACGGAAGCTGGCTTTTGAACTCGGCCAACAGTCCTATTTTGTTGCGATGATGACGTTAGCCACATTCGGTCATTTTGCGCATTGAAATGTTGTTCAACCGTGAAAATTTTTTCATCTGTAAACAAGATATTTTCAACATTTTTTAACACGGAGGAGCGTAGCAACGCCTTGCATCTTTGCAGTCGCAAATCTTTCTTGTTTGTGTCAGATCTTGAGCTTTTCGGAGCTTGTACGGTTTAAGATTAAGCTTTGATTTTGCAATGATTCGCACTGTTTCACGGTTTACTCCCACTTCCTTAGCGATTTTTCTCATTGAGCGCCTTGGGTTTCGCTTGATTCGTTTACGAATTTTTTCTGTTAAACCAGTAGTGGCAACTGTTGAAAATTTTCCCCGGTCTCTATCTCCAAAACCCCCAGTTTCATTATATCGAATAATAGCTCGGTCCACCGTACGACTTGACAAATTTAAAGCCTTTGCAATTTGACGGCTACTATAATTTGCCAAATGAAATTTCATAATTTCACGACGAATATTTTCCTTGTCCATTTTTATGGAAATTTCAAAATGTAATAACAAAAATTCAAATGAAATTAAAAGCAAAGCCAATGATGAATGAATTTGCTTTTTAAATTAAAGTAACGGTAAATGGCAAAGCTTGCTGCAGAGTATTAAACTTGCCTCACTTTACAATTGTCACCCTGTATATGTTGTTTAGTTCATGTACATGACTTAATTTTTTAAAGTGACAAAGTTACGTATACCTAGGACATGCAAATCATATGGCCGTTTCGGAATCCGCCACGATTCGTCATCAGTGTTCTTAGTGATGATTTCTTTTATAACCATTTCAACATCCTATATAAGTTACTTAAATTTGAAATCGTAATCGAGAATTACAGGATAAATAAAAAAATTTATTCACTATATAAAGATGTTGAAATGAACTTACCACAACTATTCTGTATACTTATTTTTGTTATGATTTTCATAACAACTAATCCTCATAACTTTTTCTATTTGAGTTTAACTTAACTACATCACATCAAAGCAAAATATAAAGAGGCAATAAGTTTTTCAAGTATACAAAACATTTTTTCACAAAATTTAAATTTTTTTAGTTGCTTTGGGCATTTTGCCAAAGGAAACTTTCATAGATCTTAATTAGTAGTAAGATTGGCATAAAAGTATAAACACAAATAAAGACACAAACAAAAACACATGCATACTCAAAAAAAAAAAAGCACATGAAATCATACACAAAATATTCAAAATATTGACTTCAAATCTTTTGTTTTTGAGATTTTTTTTTTTAACAAGCATTTAGGTAATTTGTGTATGAATTTTCCATAGCCTCTAAATGCTATAGTGCTGCAACAAAAACAACATCACACAAAAGCAACCTGCACTACAATACACTACTCCCTCGACATTTGCATATATTTTGTTGCTACATTTGTTGTTTGTGTTTGCTCTTATAAAATCCTTAAGGTATATGTACTGTGTGTTTTTTTGTGTGGAATTTAATTTCCTATTTAAATGTCATGCGTCAATCAAGAGTTTTGTGTGCAAGCCAAAAAAAAAAAAAAACAAAAAACCAACAGTATAATTGGGCAGCATACAACAACGACATAATGGGAGACCAAGGAAAAAATGAATGAATATTAACAACTACAATAACAACAACAAGAAGAAGAGAGTGAGAGTAACAAAAAAGAACCATGACTATGTAACTGTACAGCATTTTAAAATCCGAATCTGCATTGTGAAGTGTGCAAGAGCAACCGAACAAAACAATAACAAAAATGAAACTCAAAAAAGAAAAAAAAAATGCACAAGAGAGAAAACAAGAAAATCGCATTTTCTACTCGACTTACACCCAAGTAAAAAAAACTACTAGTCAAAACTGAAAGAAAAAAATCTAAATGAATTTAACAAATATTAAAAAAATATAACACAAAAAAAAAAAAAACATAGAAATGAATCCTTAAAAAAATATTCTTCCGCTTCAAATAAAAGTTCGTTCATTCTTTCGAGCAAAAGAGAGAAAGAGAAATATAAAGAAAAACCTAGATGCAAATATGATGAATTTGTAAAGGGAAACCAAGAAGAGATTGAGTGTAGCCTGTGCAGGAGTAGAAGCATAGCAAAAGAATATGCTGGGCATGCATAAAACATAACGAAATTCCTGAAAATATAAGGTTTTTTTTTTTTTTTTTGAATATATGTGTTCATATGTTTGTGTGAATAACATAAAAACAACATTAACACAATTGAAAAAGTTCATGGTAATAGTTTTTTTGTTATTTTTTTTTTTATATTTTTTGTGAGTTGGTATGCATAGTTTAGTGTTATTGACGATGATGATGATGATGATGCCGGTGCTATAATGTTCTTAGTGGCTGCATTTGTAGCCGCAACAAAGAGAGAGGATATGAGAGTGAGAGAGTACGAATGAGTGAAAGCTTCAAAATTCAATTGAGTTGAAGCCAACTAAGTAAAATTCAAATTAGAATGCCAAAATAATATGTAATAATAAAAGCAAACCCACACGCACACGTACACACATACATTTGGGTACACAAAGAGCCAGCCCGCTCTCTGTTAGTAATGTGAGTAAAGTGACTCTACTCTATATGGTGCAAATGAGAAAAAAAAAAAACACCATTGCACTGTGGTAAAAATATATTTGTGTTTGCTAAAAACCAAAAAATAATTTGCGAAAATCTGTAAATGCAATTAAAGCAATTATAAATTTAAAATAAGGAATTGTGTTCATAAAAATAACAGTGGCGAGAGATGTTGAAGAAAATTTTTTATACCGATCTTTATATGACGCGCTCAGAGGAAAAGCGACGCATAAAATTTACTAGAGGAAAGAGCTGTTACTGTTACTTGGCGACTTACGCAAACATACGAAATCCAAGAGGCAAAGCCGAATGAGATTTCGTTTAGGGTTTATGAAATTTTATACTTCACCTTTCCTCTAATAAATTTTATGCTTCAATTTTCCTCCGAGCGTGTAATATATAAAAATTCGTTTGACGGCGATAAACTCAAAAAAACTAAACATCCGATTGAGCTGAAACTTACACAATGTATTTGTTATGAGACTTGAAGTGCACATCAACATTTATAATGAGGATTGGAGAAGTGGGCGTGGTACATGCCATACAAATCTGAATTTTGATCTCAAGAACTGTCTGTAGTACGGTGCTAAGATTTGGCACGAAAGTAATATTTGTTCACGGCAATCTGTGAAAAAAATTAGGATGGGTTTGGAAAAGTGGGCGTGGTACCTCCCATATAAATCATAAGCTTATTTAAGTATAACTCTCGAACCATACACAATATAGTATGGAAATTTCGTACAACGACGTTGTTGGGTCATACCATACTACAGAAATGATTTGGATGGGATTGGAAAGGGAGGTGTGGCACCTCCCATATGACCCCAATATTCATTATAAGATATCTCAGAAAGCATTTGTAGTACGGAACTACGATTTGGTATGCAAGTATGATTTATCAATACCGAGGTTATAGAGGAGTGTGAGTTCTTAATATCAAGTGGGCATGGCACCTCTCATACAACCTGAATATTTATGACGAGATATCTCAGGAACTTTTTGTAGTACGGTATATCTCTAAAACCATATATGTACAGCCCAGTACTGGGATTTTGTACAATGACCTTGTTAATACTTTTTTACTACTTGCTTAACACTTTTTTTACAACTTTTTTTACTTGCTCGAGGTGTTTTTTTTTTGTGTGATAAAATTACGCATTATGGACTGTGATAAAATGTCAGCGGACCGGAGCTAGTATTACAATAAAAAATTTAGTTGGAAATTACACCTTGAAGTTTTCGGTATCCAAAACATAAAAAATTTTTGTTTTTAAATTTGCGTAAAAATCGCAAATTGTTCATAAAATAGCAGCGCTTGAGAAATAGTATTCTGGTAAAAGTGAGTTGGAACCTTTCCGGAAAAATCCTGTGGCTACCTTTACATGACATGTCTACTTTGCCGCATTCACTCCTGCCTAAAGTTTCCCTGAAATGTTCAATTTCATTATAAGAATTGATTTTCTAAGATCGCCCCAAAAGTTTTAAATCGATTTATTCGATTTCGGTACAATGAAACGATTTATATGCGAATTTACTTGAACGATACTCGTAGTTTAAGATTTCTCGTTTGCTTGCAATGCCGCTGCTATTTTTATGAACATAACTGTATTTATTTAAGAAACAGTTTCTAACGTATCCAAGAAGGAGCAAGTTCGGATTCACAAAAATTCGATTATATATATTCGACCACAAATACTTTTTTTAAAGAAAAAAATGATTTCAGTCGTGGGTAAGCTTTGAACACTTTTGAACAGCATATAATGAACACAGTTATAAAACATTTCACAAGTGCATGCTCATACTTGCTTAGTCGAGACCAGAATGTTCAGTACATGAGTGTTCAAGTACTAACCATTTGAAATTTTTTCATACATGTACCTGTTAAAGAACATCAAAGTCGTTATTTGAACACCAATTTAGAAAATGTTATTGATCTCTATGCATATGCACGTGTTCAAACAACAACAAACTTCATATTTGAACACTCAAATACTAAACATTTTCGTTCATAATTTAGATTTAAGCAGTTAGAAAATTAACATTTTTGTTTATCCTACAATCAGAACTCATATTTGAACACCCTTGTACTTGGAGTTTTCGGTTTTTTTCACACATTTTCCTATTCAAAAAGGTCAAGGCGCACAGCTGAACCCTCATCCACTGAACCCTCTGCATACTTATTTATGTGTTATTTTACCTGCTCGAGAATTTTTAGTTCCTGGGTGTTCAAATAGGAATTCTGGCTTTCTCTTCCGAAACCTCTATTTAATTTCAAGAAAATATTCTAAAACCTGATTCCTTAAGTGATTTTCAGCTTTCAACAATTCTATGCAAAATAATTCACAGAAATTTTGTAAGTTTTTGTTTTTGTTCAACTTTCTACATTAACCGTACACAGTAAACCACGAGTATTCGACGAGTACTGGAACTGAATTTGCGGACACACTTTTGTTTTATGTTAGCTCCTACTGCTCTGCTATTGTGTGGAATATTGGTAGCCCCTTAATTGCATGCGGTGGTGGTAGATGCCTTAGCTTTAGGGTATATATGTAAATGTGTATATGGCAGGTGTGTATGTGTGTGTGCGTGTGTGTGAATGAGTTTTGTATGTTGATATTAGCGTTAGTATTCGTGTTTTGTTGGTGTTAATACTCAGTTTCTTGCTCATTGCATTTTAGTGTTTGTATGTGTGTGTATATTACCTACGTGTATAGAAGTGTATGAATGTATGTGCGTATATGTATGTGCGGTTAACGCTTCTAATTTGTGTACATATGTAAGTAGGTGTAAGAATGGCGCCTTTTGTATACACAAACATGCATGCAAACATATAAAGAGAAATTTTTGTATACACATACATACATATGCAAGGCATAGCAAAATAAATGCTTCTTTTGTATTTGTATCGTATATATGTGCGTGTGTGTGTGTGTGTGTGTGTGCATGTTCATATGGGCTCAAGGCGTTTTTGCTTTGTATGAAATCATTTTATGTTTACATCTAAACGAATACGACTACATATATATGTTTGTATGTATGTATGTGTGTGTGTATGTGTAGTGTGTGTATGTGTTTTTATTTAATTATTCCATTCTAAAATATTCTCTATTCAAATATTTGTGTTGGCTACATGGTACATAAATTTACAATTACATCATGTTCTTTGGATGCTATTGTTGTTGTTGTTGTTGTTGTTGCTCAACTAACTTTAGGCTATTTTAACTTAGATGCATGTATGTATGCAAATAATTTCTCATTAAATGTGCAGTAATTTCACTTGTTGTAAATGCTTAAATTTTAGTTAATTCTATATTCAAAGTTCCAGTTTACAAAAACATTACGAGCAACGTGCAATATTTATTTGTTATCTCATCTCATTAATGATGTTACACTAACTTAGATCTGTTGCTTACAAATTGCAATACAAATAAATATTATTACGAAGTTAAAAGCTGATTAGTCTTTTGGGAACATAACAAAATATATTAGGATATTTTGCAGCAATATATTTACAAATATTTATATTTACATTACTGGCGAGTATTAGCATTTTGTGTATTTTCTTTTGTTATCTTCACAAAATTTCATCAAAGATTTTCACTGAGAGTTAAATATTATTTATAATTGAATTTTGAATGCACATGTAAAATTCGCATGCGGACCGATCTATGTATGTAATATTTTTGTTGTCACATGTTCAGGGACTGACGTATTTGTTATGCTTAGGCAATAGGTTTACATTTTCTCTTTCTGTGAGTAGCATTCTAATCGAAAAATAATTTTTCCTTGATTTAAATTTTTTTTTTTTTTTATCAAGAGCACAACTGAACAATAGTGTTCAAATATAAACCCAAAGCATGCATGCACATTAAGCGCAAGTATGTACATGTAGCGTAAAGTCGAAAATGTTGTCTTAGAGAAGTGTTCAAAGCACTCCCCCTTGGGTAGTACCTCTGCAGATCTGTCTGCTTAAAGTGCAGGTTCCCAAACCGATCTCAATCAGGGCAACCATATTAGAATCAACGCCCAGATCAGCCAGGGCTGCTGTAAAACCGTTAGCAGTTATATCTATGAAGACCTTCAAATACAAACTTTTTATCCCAGATGGGTTTTTTCATAAGTTCAATGAGGCGAGTGTAGCGCCATTTCTATAGATTTACCTTTCTTGTAGGCATATTGTGTTGAGGAGGAAGGAAATAAACCATCGAATACATAAGTTCTTAATTGAACTAACCTTAAAATAGCTGCGTTTTATTCGCCACTAGCTTCTAGTTACGTTTAACTAGTAGCGATAATTGTAAGTGAAACAACAACAAAGAGGCAGAGATAACACGTTTAATTATAGCTGTTGTGTATACTTAACAAGTAGTTAAGCAACATTTAGCAACAAGTAGTTAACAAATTCTATGGTGAACTGCCATAAGTGAAAGAAGAAGCATGACAGTTTGGCAAAAAAAAAAAAAAAAAAAAAAAAACAAAAAAGGAAAAGAATCTAAAATTTTGCCGGTGACAATAAGTTAAAATCATCGTTAAATATTCTTATAAAGGGTAAAAACTAAAAAGCAATGCTCACGATTAAGCGCAATGACTGGGATCCATAAAAATATTTCACCTCCAGTTGCTGAGCAGTTTTATTGTGAATAACAATATAGCGAAGAAGAGACTTAACAACTTGGTCGTTTTATTCGCACAAGTTAAACTAGCTGGGGAATAAAACACAGCTAATGTTTAATTTGCGATGTAAAAAAGATTTTTAGTTTAGACAATACTTTTAAAAAACGCATGAGAAACATATTACTTAATACTTCCTTAGTTGGGTCTACATGCGATGATTAGTTTTGGCCGCCTCTATAAAGCCTCGCCAACGACAGTTAGTAAGGCCAAGTGCAGTCAGGGCCCCCCCTGTAGCTGGTCTTTCCAAAGGAGATTACGTCGTCTTCTTCTGCGCGTTCCAACTCCGTGACTCAAATAAAACACCCTTCTAGCCAGAGCACTTTCTTCCATTCGCCCAACATGACCCAGCCAGCGAAACCGCTGGATTTTTATTCGCTTGACTGCGTCGATGTTGGCGTACAGCTCATGGTTCTATCTTATACGATACACATCGTCCCCGCACACTGGATCATAGATCTTGCGGCGGAGTATCTTCCTCTCGAATGTTCCCAACAGCCTCTCTTAGTTGGTGGTCAATGCCTACGTCTTAGCGCCATACACTAGGACGGGAAGTATGAGAGACTTGAAGTTCGTTATTTTCGTACGTCGAGAGAGGGTTCTGCTTCTTAATTGCCTACTGAGCCCGTAGTAACATCTGTTGGCAAGAGTTATTTTTCGCTTGATCTCAAGGCTGACATTATTGTTGATGTTGATACTGGATTCAAGATAAACAAAATCCTTATTTACTGCAATCCTCTTCTCCTAGTGGAGCATAGCACCTAAACAACTGATCTGAATCTGACTCGGTTTGGTGCTTCACGGCATATTTTATTCAGTCCAGCTATATTTGGCAGAGCTAAGTTCTGTTTCAATAGTTCTTCGCCAGGTTTTTGCTGGTGCACCATTACGTCGGAGGCTTGAGGGTTCCAACGTAGAGCTTGGCGTGCAATTTTGTTGGGGTTCTTACGGAGAGTATGGCCAATCCATCGCAATTTTCGATTTTTAATCTCCCCTTCTGTCGATGCTTAACTTGTGCGGCTCCATAATTCTTCATTAGAGATACGATGTGGCCACCAAATTTTCAAAATCTGTCTCTTACACTTCTTGATAAACGTCTGAATACGTGACTCAATCCGGTTAGAACATTCCCACGTCTCAGAACCATAGTATAAAACAGATTTCACATTTGAATTGAAGACTCGTAACTTCGTTCTCAGTGCAATTTGGTTTGACTTCCAAATATTACTTAGCGAGCCGAAGGCAGATTTAATCTTATTAACTCTGACATCTTCATCGGCACTACTTTTATTTTACACAACGCCCCCCAGGTACGTAAAACATTGCACACGCTCGATATCTTCATCTTCGAGTTAAAGATTAGGAGATGTGAAACTGCAATACTCGCTGTTCATAAACTTGGTTTTCTTAATGCTGAGAGTTTCCCACAAGTAATTTATTGTGTATTGATGTCCGAAACTTGTTACATTGCTCAAATATAATTCGTACGGTATTTATCAACGAAATAACGAAACGAAACCCTTAACGACTTCGAACTTGTGATTTTTATCCAAGACGCCGTGACTCTTTGTTTGTTGACACAAGGTATTTCGTTTTGTCCTCGTTCACCATTAGACTCACTTGACGAGACTCCCGCTCAAAGCTGAAGAATGCTGCACTGACTACTCACGCGTTGGTGCCAATGATGTTAATATCATCAGCGTATGCCAGCAGCATGACACTCTTGTAAAAGTTAGTGCCAGAGATGTCGATGATGTTCGCATCTCGAATTATTTTCTCTAGCATTAGATTGAAGAAGTCGTACGATAAAAAATCACCTTGTTTGAAACTTTTTTTTTGGATATTAAATAGCGCAGAGAGGTCAGTCATAATTTTCACTGCGCTGGTGGTCTCGTTCAGTGTCATTTTGCAAAGACAAATGAGCTTTGCAGGGATACCAATACCAGGTGATCTCTAATCGAGCTGTTGAAGGCGGCGGATTTGTTTTTCTCGGGTCTCTTCCAGGATTTGGCGTAGTGTGAATATCTGGTTGATGGTGGATTTACCAGACCTGAAGCTATACTGATATACTGATAAAGACCAATTAGTTTTTGACGATGGGTCTTAGTCATTCAGACAGTATGCTCGGTAGAATCTTATGGGCGATGTTAAGAAGGCTTATCCCACCACGGTAGTTGGCGCGGATAATGGAATCACCTTTTTTGTGAATTGAGCAGAGAGGAGAAACATACCGCCTTGATCAAAAAGTTCCCGGAATAACCACCATGTGGCGCTCCCATCGTTTCGATTTGAGTTCTGTTTCTTCTGTTAAATTGTTACATTTGTTGTTGATATTCCCTCTAAATCTTAGCCTCATAGCTTGACATTTGCGAAAGCTACGTAGCCAAGAGTACATCTATCTCTCTGTGTGTTAGCGATTTTTTACAATTTCATTAAATTGTATTGAATTAAATTTTGCATAAAAAACGGATTTAATGGTTCGCGAATGTTGGAAATGTTGGAAAAGTGTTTCGGCAACGATTCTCTAAAGAAAACGGTCGTTTACCAGTGGCACGAGCGGTTCAAAAGTGGTCGTGAGTCAATCGAAGATGATGAACGCAGTGGCAAACCATCGACATCGAAAACCGACGAAAACATTGATAAAGTAAAAGAAATTTTGGCCAATAACCGCAAATTAACCATCAGAGAGAGAGATAGCGGAGCACTTGAACATTGCCTATGGATCCATTCAAGACATTTTGGTTAATGATTTGGGTTTCCGTCGTGTAGCAGCAAAGTTGATGCCAAAAGACCACAATTTCATGCAAAAAACAGACCGTGTTGACGTCGCTAAAGACATGATTTGCGAGGCTGAATCCGATCCCACATTCATCAAAAAAGATCATAACTGGAGACGAGACGTGGGTTTATGAGTATGACACGCAAGCCAGACATCAGGCAAGTGAATGGCGTTCACCAAATGAGCTGAGACCAAAAAAAAACACGTCGTTTTCAGTCAAGAAAGAAGACAATGCTCACGGTTTTCATAGATTACAACGGTGTAGTGCATCATTTTGCCAGAAGTCCAAACAGTAAATAAAAGAGTATTATTTGGGCGTTATGAGACCCAATTCGCCGAAAGAGACCAGAACTGTGGACAGAAAACTCGTGGATTTTGCACCATGTTAACGCACCGTCGCACGTGCCATCATTATTCGTAATTTTTTGACGAAAAATGCAACAAATACCATCCATCAGCCACCGAATTCACCTGATTTGGCTCCTTGTGATTTCTTTCTGTCCAATCGAGTTAAAAACCTAATACGGGGAACGCGTTTCAGCAACCGAGAGGAAGTAATGGAAAAATCGCAGGAAGCACTGATGGACATACCGAAAACCGAATATAAAAAATGTTTCGAAGATTGGATCAAGCGCTGGCATAAGTGTGTTGTAGTTGATGGGGATTTCTTTGAAGGGGACAATATCGATTTAGATGAATAAACTTATATTTTTAATTTTCTGAATAAATTCCGGGAACTTTTTAATCAAGGTGGTATTTTCAGAACTTATAAACCCTCGTTTCTTTTGGTTATTTTTGAAAAAAAAAACAAAACTGTCGGACACTGTCGGACAGTGTAATTAATATCCAAGTAAACATTCAAACTTGTAGAAGTCATTAATAGATAATGATTGGGTTAAAAATGTCTCCCCCCTTTCCCGCCGAGTAACTACTAACTGTGTGAATGTTTGAAATGTGTAAAGTATGTACTCAAATATTTCTACTGTAAAACTAGAAGACAACATTTCACACTTTTCACCAATGGTACCTAGATGACTACTCACTTACTACTACTTACTACTATTTTCTTACAACATTTCTATTTTTTGAAGACAACATTTGTTACTTTTTGACATTTTCATTGCATTTGACACTTAAACTTTCTTTACAGCTGTCATAAATTACTGACATTTTCATTCTTTTGTGTGTGTGTGTGTGTGTGTGTGAGTGCTTGTGTCAATCTGATTATATGAAGGATACAGTGCACAACATTGTGTGTATGTGTGTGTGTGTGTGTGTGTGAGTGTATAACACCAGCAGCAATAGTTAGTGCGTAAGTAAGTGTATAGATGTATACATATATTTAACTAGAAATGTGCACATAAATTAAAGCATTAAAAACTTGAAGTACACTATCATAAAGTTGACCCTTCCTTCCTTCCCGCTCCCCCTACCCCCTCCTCCCTTCATTTATGAAAAGTATTTACTTCTTAAATACTTTACTGCATGCGTCATACAATTTTTACTACAACAAAAACTTAAAAAATATGTCATAATTTTTAAAAGTTAATGTTGTTTGCCATAATCATAGCAGCAATATTGTGAAAAAAAAAACTACTAAAAATAATTTCCACAAATATAAACAATAATAAAATCGCAGTAAAATTGAAATGGTAACACATAAAAAACATAAACTTGCAAAAGCGAAAAAATTTACATGTTGCACCTCTGTTTTTTTTTTTTTTTTTTTTTTTTGCAGTTTAATGCAATTTACAATTTGCACTTTCTACTACTACTAAAAACTACTACTAAAGTAGTAAATCTCTCTTGTGGTTTCATTGTGGTTTTCTCACATGCAATTCTTACTTTTACAGTTATTTTTTCTTTAACGTTTTTAGTTTTAGTTTAGTATAAACTTTTACCATGCACACTCACCCTCACGAAGTTGGCTACGGTTATTGTTGCTATTGCTGAGTTGAGCGTTGCCACATGCTGTGAAATATGTTTTATGCTGGCAAAAAAAAAAAGGTAAAACTTTTATGCGTGCATTGTTGATTTTCTGCATCCACGTATGTATGTATATATTGCGAAACAACAACAACAACAACAATGACAAACTAAAATTGCTATAATTTCAGTGTTGTAATTCTGCAATTTTAGCGTGTATGTGTGTTTGTCTCTCTCTCTCTCTCTCTCTCTCTTTCTCTGTCTCTTTCAATATGTGTATGCAGCACGCGCGCATCTTTTACAACTCGCATACGGCACCACGTTGCACACGTGACTTGTTTATGAACTAAAACTTTTTTTCATATTCTAGCTATCTCACTTGTCTGCTCACTGTATTGCTAAGCAGACTTATGCTTCTCCCTCTCTCTCTCTCTTACTCACTTTTTCTTGGATTTCACATTTATTTGGTGTGAAAAATTTATAGCAATTTTCTTGCTTTTTCTTTTTCCTTCAACTTTTTGTTTGTTTTTTATTGATATTTATTTCACTGAAACTTTTACTTTTATTTTTATTTGTATTTGTATTTGCCAATTTTCTGTATGTATAAAAATTACATTTGCATAATTGAGTAAGCAAAATTATATCTCCATCGAAATTATATTAATTGTTGATGAATTTTCTACTTTCCAACATCATTTTCTCAAAACTTAATGAAATTATTTACATCCACGGAAAGAGAGACGGACTCAAGTAGAGCGAAAGAGATGACTCTCTTGTAAGTGAGTGGCAGCTATAAAATAATGCCACACATTTTAGTTAGAAACTTTTTAATAAATTATTCTTGTTGTGTTATAAATTAAGTTATATAACAACGTGATTAATTATAACAACTACGCGAGTACACGATAAGTTTGAATTCTATTTTCTGTTAATTTTATTACAATTTATTTTATTTACTCTGAAGAAAAGTTTGATTTCAATATGAAATATGATAAATTTTTGTTTTTGTAATTAGATTACCAGTAGAAGAACCAGTAGTGGATCTAAAGTTTGTAGAAAGAAGATTTAGTTGCCTTCATCTCTTCAAAAAATCTTAAAGTTCATGAGAAACGATCATAATATGCGGAATAGTTAAGTGAGTTATTTCGTTAGTCAATTTCTGAATCAATCAGTTATTTAATCAGCCTATGATTCAGTCAGAGATTCAATTAGTAAGTCAGTAATTTACCTAGCAAGTGTTTTAGCCAGAGAGGTAATCAACGATTGAGGCTGTGGTCAATCAGTGAGCAAGTTAGTTAACCAGATAATCATGCTGAGTGTCTGCTGTTGAATCAGTGAGGGAGTCTTTCAATGATTGCATCAGTGAATCAATTCTCATTCTTTAAATTATTCTACCTCATTTAGTTAGTTAATCTGTGAATCAATCAGTTATTCAATCAGACTAATTTACTAATTTATTTCAGAATGATTTACTCAGATAGTCAAACAGTTGATGAGGCTGTGAGTCAAGCAGTAATTCGTTCAGTGAGTCAGATAATTATTCTGAGTGTCAGCCGTTAAATTAGTAATTGAGTCAGTAAATCAATTAATGAATCATTCTTAAAATTATTTTGACTCATTTAGTTAGTCAATATGTGAATCAATCAGTTATTCAATTAACCTATGATTCAGTCTGAGATTCAATCAGTAAGCCAGTAAGTGAGACTGTGAGTCAAGCAGTAATTCGTTTAGTGAGTCGGATAATTATTCTGAGTGTCACCTTTTAAATCAGTGATTGCGTCAGTAAATCAATCATTAAGTTATTCTTAAAAATATTTTGACTCATTTAGTTAGTCAATCTGTGAATCAATCAGTTATTCAATTAACCTAAGATTCAGTCTGAGATTCAATCAGTAAGCCAGTAAGTGAGACTATGAGTTAAGCAGTAATTCGTTCAGTGAGTCAGATAATCATTCTGAGTGTCAGCCGTTAAATCAGTGATTGCGTCAGTAAATCAATCAGTGAGTCATTTCTTAAATTACTCTGAGTCATTTAGTTAGTTTATCTGTGAATAAATCAGTTAGTCAATCAGCCTATGATTTAGTCGGACATTCAATCAGTAAATCAGTCACTGGCTCATCTAGAGTGCGATTCAGTCAGAGAGTGAATCAGTGAGTGAGGCTGTGAGTCAAGTTGTAATTCGTTTAGTGAGTCAGATAATCATTCTGAGTGTCAGCCGTTGAATCAGTGACTGAGTCAGTAAATCAATCAGTGAATTATTCTTTACATTACTATGAGTCATTTAGTTAGTCAATCTATGAATCAATCAGTTATTCAATCAGCCTATGATTCAGTCGTAGATTCAATCAGTAGGTCAGTCAGTGATTCAATTAGATTCAATTTTCCATACGCAAAAAGCTAAAAGATTGAGATTCGGTAATTCTGCTAGCCATCCTTTGGCTGAGATGAAATCAGGTAAATTTTCATGCCATCATTATTGTGTGCTTTATGCGAAGATGCAGAATCTTGTTGAAAACAAAAATATTCGTCATCGTGTAATCTTCTGACATGATGAAGAAGATGGTTGTTTTGTCAAATGTGCTTGAGGCAATTGGTGTGCTTGAGGAGTTGGTATCGATTTTGATTAATTTCTCTTTATGTGATCCAGGCCGTTATGTGAATAGCGTGCGATGTAACTAACAAGTGGGGAAAAGTGGAGAGGCGGTGACAAGCAGTACTGCGCAGTAGTAACGCTGGACATTAAAAATGTCTTTAATTCAGCGAGCTGCAAGCGAATTATGCAGGCGCTTAGTAGTTTTGATGTTCCGGGTTACCGAGAGAGAGAATTTTCTCGAATTACCTTGAGGACAGAGTGCAGCTGTATGACACCGATGACGACGTAAAGCGCTACGTGGTCTCTCGACGTGTGCCACAGGGTTCAGTTGTTGAGTCAACACTGTGGAACGTTATGTATAATGGCGATGATACGCCAAGGAGACCCAGACGTCTCCTGCTTTTATACGAAAACGTGCTTCGTACTGGAATGAGTCTATTCCCGCCTATAAAAACTTGCTCAAGCATTAGTTCCAGCTGCCTCTACACTTCGCTGTCAGACCAATAATTAAGCAGTAATTTTTGCGCGTGGAACATAGAATCCAGGGTATCAGTGATCCAACCCCACAGCAGAAGGTAACGAACCAGACCGAAAAAAAAAACAAAAACAGATGAGTGAGCAGTAATGCTTAAGACGGTCTCCCGACGAAATACTTGAAGGTGATTCCGGGAGGAGCTTTCCGTTGGACGAGAGGAGATGTTAAGAGGGTGGAAGTCTCGCACTGACTTCGACTTTCAATGCTTTTACCCCTCGTGAAAAAAACCCCTCTCTTCTCTCAGCTGTTGGGATGGGAGTAGCATTTTCATACCGCGCCGCAGTCTGAACGAGAGGAGAGCATAGGGAAATACAGTTATTTACATTTTAAACTTATTTTTTAATTCAATCAATAATTCATAACGGCATAATTACAAAAAAAAAAAAAAAAAAAAAAACCAAACATTTTCTCTAAAACTTAATTCATAAATTTAGTCAACCTTCTACTAACTAGCAAATTGCTTAGATGTTGATGATGATAATAATAAATGAATGACTGAATGGATGAGAAAAAAAAACGAATGTTTTGATGAAGTTGAAATTTTGCCCAAACTTTTATTCTCATCTCAACTGGCAAACGAAGTAGAGCAGCGGCAATACTTTAAATTTAATGCTGTTACATTTCCTGCTGCACTTCACTCCTGCTTTGCTCTGCTCAAAGTATTAAAAGTCATTTTTCTAATGAAACTTAAGCTTGTTTTAACAGTTCCCACCATACTATTTTGTTTCTTTTCATAATTACTTTTGAGCAAAAATTCATTAATCACTTTTCCATCGATGCCATCACTACGAAGAAAGTAGAAATAGTATTCTACTTTTTTTTTTTTACAACTTTTACTACTGCATATGTACTAGAATATCTAGTACTCTTTCTACAACGAAATGGCTTTTTCTACTACTAGTTCCTTCTCCTTTTAGTTAGAGTCTAAAACATTGAGAAAATTATAGGGTGGCAGACCACCCACCCTCTATATTACTTGCTGAAAAGTTTTTCTCTACACTGTCGAATGCCATTAAAACTTAAATTTTACAGAAATTACGCATACACACACACACACACATACACTCACACACACACACACTCACAAACACATATACGTACATACACACTTTTATGTATAGAAACATATGCAGCAGAGTAATATTATATAAAGGAAAATCCTGTTCAAGCATAAGAGAATGAACCAGAAAAAAAGAAAGAAACTAAAAAAGCAGTAAAAGAAAATTTTTATGATCCCATTAATTGGCCAAGTTTTGTGGCCTTGAGCTAAAATTACTTACAGCCACAAAAATTTCGAACCAAAAACGTTTGCTTTTATATAAGAATTGGCCTTACTTACAGCAACAACATCACATCATCACTTTCAGCTTAAAACTATGCCACAAAAAAAAAAAAAAAAAAAAAAAAAAAAAATTTGTTCTTGGTCAAGAAAAACAAAAAGAAATTAAATTAAATGTGAAAAACTCAAAAAATAAAAAAAAAACAACAACAAAAACCTAAAATCGACAACACAAAATCATCAACGGAAAATTAAGCGAAAGTGTGGAAAACTTTAAATGCCAGAAAACTGACTTCAGTTTTCAGTGTTTCCCTTTCCTGGCTTCTCTTTTTATTCTTTTTCTTCCTCTTCTTCCGATCTCTCTTTTCCTTCTCATTTTATTTTCTGTCAATTTCTACTTATTCTTGTTCTTTGGTTTTTATGTTTTTCTTTCGTGTTTGGGTCATTCACATGCGCTAGAAACTCTCAATCACACACATAAATTTCTTCTTGTTTTTTTCACGGCCTTTTTTATTTCCTTGCATACTTTTTGGCGCTGGTCATTTATCTTCACTAAAGAAAAATATCAAATGAATGCTTCAGTTGGCGCATTCATTCATTCATGCTCTTCGTCAGCAGTAGCGGCAGCTTATCTGAGCAGTAGAAAAACTAAAAAAAAAAAAGCTTTAACATCATTAAATATTTGTGTGAGAAAACCTTATGTTGAGTGTGTGTGTGTGAGGTGAGCTCATTAAGTGAGGTTAGAGTTGAATAGAAAAAAAAAACTGGCGTTAAATGAATTTCAACGTTTTCTATTTGTGCTTTCTTAAAACCGGCATCAATTTTATAGTGTTTGAGTTGAGTTTAAAGTAAACTGCGAATACTTCAAACTTGAATGAAGAGAGAATAGTAAAAATAAAATATAATTCTACGAGTTTGGGCTTTAAAAACTTTAAGCACACCAGAAGGAACAGGAAAACAAAATACACACACACATACAACTTAAAAAAGAAACGAACGTCTGCCGCTGAAACGTTGCCAAATTACGAGAAAGTTCAATATTTTTTTTTGGGGTCAAAAAAATGGGCTATAGTAAAACTGCATCCGCTGCAAATACAAACTGCTTCTGTCTTTTTCCTTTCCCTACATTTCCTCACCCGTTTTCCACACTCCTTTTTTTTATGAACTTTGTCATCACATAATGAACGTTAAATTCAGCGATAAGAAGAGAAATTGACATGCAACTGCAAGGAAAAAAAAATAAAAAAAATAAAAACTCTGAACAATGATGATGACGACACAATAATGAAGGGAGAAATTGCTATATTGAGCTGCTGCTGCTTTCTGCCATTACTGCTGATAACACTCAACGAAAATTTCTACTACGAACGAAAGCGCGATGCCCAAAATGTCAATCGATACTTCGTCCTTTGTTCCCAAAAGGATTTAACATGTAGATATCCGAGCAAGTAAAGTAGCAAAGTTTAAAAATATTGATGAAAACTAAAAAGAAGTACAGAAAATTAAAATAAATAAAATAAAATAAAATAAAAAAAGGATAATAAAAATTAAGAAAATAAACTTTGTACATGAAAAATAGTGTAGAAAGAAAAAGTAAAATATTTAAGTTTTGAAGGGAAAACTTTTTAAGATTTTTCTCCTTTTTTGTTTTGGAGAAATAATTTTGTTTATAATATGAAACGAGTATTTAAGTTTTAAAAGAAAATTATTTCGAAATGCAATTATGTTTAAGTTTGGCATAATTATTTATTGATTTCTTCTTTTTTTTTTACTTTTTTTCAACTTTTCTCTTTTAAAGAAAATAGAAATTCAACAAAATAAATTTGATTCCAATATAAACATATGAAAAGAGAAATTTCTTGGAAAAAATTAATTATTGAATGACTCATTGATTGACTTTGTGAGCCCGTCACTGGTAAACTTAACAATTGACTGTTTTTCTTGACATAACTTCAGCTGATTAAGCAATAATAACTGGAATGAATTACTGAATGACTCGCTGACTAACTTAATTATTGAATGACTCATTGATTGACTGTGTGAGTCCGTCACTGGTAAACTTAACAATTGACTGTTTTTATTGACTGAACCTCAGCTGATTAAGCAATAATAACTGGAATGAATTACTGAAGGACTTGCTGACTGACTTAATTATTGAATGACTCATTGATTGACTTTGTGAGTCCGTCACTGGTAAACTTAACAATTGACTGTTTTTGTTGACTGAACCTCAGCTGATTAAGCAATAATAACTGGAATGAATTACTGAATGACTCGCTGACTAACTTAATTATTGAATGACTCATTGATTGACTTTGTGAGCCCGTCACTGGTAAACTTAACAATTGACTGTTTTTCTTGACTGAACCTCAGCTGATTAAGAAATAATAACTGGAATGAATTACTGAATGACTCGCTGACTGACTTAATTATTGAATGACTCATTGATTGACTTTGTGAGTCCGTCACTGGTAAACTTAAGAATTGACTGTTTTTCTTGACTGAACCTCAGCTGATTAAGAAATAATAACTGGAATGAATTACTGAATGACTCGCTGACTAACTTAATTATTGAATGACTCATTGATTGACTTTGTGAGTCCGTCACTGGTAAACTTAACAATTGACTGTTTTTCTTAACAGAACTTCAGCTGATTAAGCAATAATAACTGGAATGAATTACTGAATGACTCGCTGACTAACTTAATTATTGAATGACTCATTGATTGACTTTGTGAGTCCGTCACTGGTAAACTTAACAATTGACTGTTTTTCTTAACAGAACTTCAGCTGATTAAGCAATAATAACTGGAATGAATTACTGAATGACTCGCTGACTAACTTAATTATTGAATGACTCATTGATTGACTTTGTGAGTCAGTCACTGGTAAACTTAAGAATTGACTGTTTTTCTTGACTGAACCTCAGCTGATTAAGAAATAATAACTGGAATGAATTACTGAATGACTCGCTGACTGACTTAATTATTGAATGACTCATTGATTGACTTTGTGAGTCCGTCACTGGTAAACTTAACAATTGACTGTTTTTCTTGACTGAACCTCAGCGGATTAAGCAATAATAACTGGAATGAATTACTGAATGACTCGCTGACTGACTTAATTATTGAATGACTAATTGATTGACTTAGTGAGTCAGTCACTCTTAAACTTAACAATTGACTATTTTTGTTGACTGTACCTTAGCTGATTAAGCAATAATAACTGGAATGAATTAGTGAATGATTCTGACTCACAGGCTATCTAACCAATGTCTGAGTCACCAATTGAAGCTCTGACTGAACCTCTAGTTAATTGAACTAATAATTGATTCGCAAACTGACTTGTTTAATGATTCACTAAATGGCTTATGATTCATTCATTTGTTGGCTCATTTACATATTTATTAACTGTTCCACTCTTTTACTGATTTATTTAACTGACTGACTGACTAATTGACTTCCTTAACGATTCTATGTGTGACTAACTGAATAGCTCACTGAGTGACTTACTAACTGATTAACTGATGTACTCACTGCTAAACTCTATTTCTAATTTTTTTGGTGATTATCATTCTAATTTTTTGGCCTACTGATGAACTAACTGGCAAATTTAATACTTTTTCTACTTCTTAATTACTAGCTACGTCAATAACTGACTCATTGACCCACTAACTGACTTACTAAAAACTGACTAATCGACTGACTCCCTAAGAGATTACATTTATTACAAACAAATTAAAGTAATTAACTAAATGAAAGATTTACCGACATCTCACTGGCTAATTAATTCATGGACTTATTCACTAACTGACAAATTGAGTAGCTTAATCTTTGATTCAATAACACAATCACTGAAAAACTCCTTCACTGATTCAACAACTAACATTCAGAATGATTATCTGAATGACTGACTTGCTCACGGATTGATTCACTGAACGATTTACTGAGTGACTCTCAGTCTCACTCGCTGGTTGACTCTCTGACTGAATCCATGGATCTCCGACTAAATCATAGGCTGATTGAATAGCTAATTGATTCACAGATTGACTAACTAAATGACTCATAGTGATCTGAGGAATGACACACTGATTGATTTACTGACTCCATCACTGATTCAACGGCTGACACACAGAATGATTATTTGACTCACTGAACGAATTACTACTTGACTCACAGTCTCTCAATCAGTCAGATTCACTCTCTGACTGAATTACACTCTAGATGAGTCAGTGACTAACTTACTGATTAAATATTCGACGGAATTATAGTCTGATTGAATAACTGATTGATTCACAGATTGATCAAGTTAATGATTCAGAGTAATTTTAAGAATGACTCACCGATTGATCACGGCTAGCACTCAGATTGATTATTTGACTCACTAAAAGAATCACTACTGGACTGACAGCCTCACTCACTGATTCACTCTCTGACTGAATCACACTCCAGATGAGTCTTACTGACTGAATCTCCGACTAAATCATACGCTAATTGACTAACTTATTTATTCACAGATTAACTAACTAAATGACTCAGAATAATTTAAAGAATGACTCATTGATTAATTTACTAACTTCATCACTGATTCAACTGCTAGCGCTCAGAATGATTATTTGACTCACTGAACGAGTTACTATTTGACTTACAGCCTCACTCACTGATTCACTCTCTGACTGAATCACACTCTAGATGAGTCTTACGGACTGAATCTCTGACTAAATCATAGGCTGATTGACTAACTGATTTATTCACAGATAAACTAACTAAATGACTCAGAGTAATTTAAGGAATGACTCACTGATTGATTTACTGACGCAATCACTGATTCAACGGCTGACACTCAGAGTGATTATCTGACTCACTAAACGAATTACTACTTGTCTCACAGCCTCACTCACTAATTCACTCTCTGACTGAATCACACTCTAGATGTGTCAGTGACTGACTTACTGATTGAATCTCCGACAGAATTATAGGCTAATTGAATAACTGATTGATTTACAGATTGACTAACTAAATGACTCAGAGTAATTTAAAGAATGACTCACTGATTGTTTTACTGACTCGAATTACTGCTTGACTTACAGTCCCACTTACTGGCTTACTGATTGAATCTCAGACTGAATCATAGACTGATTGAATAACTGATTGATTCACAGATTACCTACCTAAATGACTCAGAATAATTCAAAGACTTGATTTTGACTCACAGATAAATTCATTGAAGTACTTACTGAAGAACTTCCTTGCTGGCAGATTATCTGACCGACTCACCTAAATTCATACTAACTATATTTGTATATATCTCTTGTAATACCAATGTGCTTTAAAAAAATTTAAATTAAAACACAAAAACTTAACATGCTAATCGATTCACTTCATTCACCAAATCCAATTCAAGAATCACTAGCAAAAATCGCAAAAATTGACAAACACAATGATTTAATTTGGAAAACAATTTCGAATGAACTCAGGCGCAAATGTCAAAAATGTAATTCGTTTTGGAGTGAAAATAAATCAAAATATTCAATTTAATTATGCAGGATACTGTTTTATAAAAACACACAGAGAGAATGTACAGTTATTTTTGTTCGATTTTAAAGCAGCAACTACTTGAATTTCGCTCATTTTAGGTTGAAATGTTAACATATCTGAGTTTAAAATAACAAACTAGTAACAGCAGAAGCAACAAAAAAAATAAAAAATAAATAAAAAAAATAAAGTGAAAAAGGTCAAAAGTAACAAAATGTGTGAATGTGAGTGTGTGGATATCACATCACAATAGCACAACAACAAAACATAAAAAAGAGAAATACAAAACTACCCAAACACTGTATGTGTGTGTGTGTGTCTGTGTGTGTGTTTGTAAGTGTCAAAAGTTGCCAACACTTTTAACACTTTGCACAACACATATTTTATGAGAACTGATTGGGAGAGATAGAGAGCGGGAGAGGGAGAGGGAGATAAGAGAAGCATTGCCCAGTGGCCAGATTTAATGCTTTGATTTTGTGTATTTGAAACGATTCAATTTTTGGGCGAGCATTTAAAATCAAAACCAAATTGCTAATTTTTCTAGGAAATTTATTAGGTATAGCAAAAATAGGAAAAATGAAAAAAAGGATATTTGAGCATTAGTTTTAAGTCTCTAAAAGGATCATGTTTACATCTTGTTGCTTTTTGTATGAGTTTATTTTACAAATTTGTTTATAATCACATTAAAATTATGTTAACACAAAGACTTGCTGCAAAGAAATAAATATTGTAAATATATTTTACTTATATTGTAATAAAGTTAATTTATGCGAATTTTTAATGCAAACACAGACACACACAGACGAAAGCAAAAGAAAATCCCTTTTCTTTTGAGCTTTTGCATAATATACTTTCATTTCAGTTTCCGCCTTACATTTCAAAGATTTTCATAAATGTTACTGCAATACAGCAAAAACAAGAACAAGCACAACATTGGCGCCCTACCATTTTTCAAGCTATAATGGTAGTAGCAGCGGCAGTAGCAGCAGCAGCAGTAGTAGCAGCAGCAGTAGTAGTAGTAATAGTAGTAAGCACTTCCGTTTCCGTTTCCTTTTGCTCAGCGTTTTTACTCTTTAGCTTCGCACAGGATAATATTTGTCCGATAATAACCGAAAGACAGTGAAAAATATCCAATTTATAGATAAGCATAAAAAAATCCATTAATCACAAATATTGAAACGAAAGAGCGCAAAGGAGCCAACACAGCCAAACACATATACAGACAAATCACACACACACACACACAAGCAAACACATATTTACATACAAACATACATGAGTATACAGACACAGAGGACCCATAACCAGAAAGGCCAAAGGGGAACGCGCTACACGAAAGCTACTACTCACCAGCAATGCCACCATCATCAGTAACCAACAACAACCACCAACATCATCATCGCAATGGCAATGGCGCAGCGCACACTGCATTATGTTAAAGATTCAGATACATGTGTTTGTGTGTGAATGAATGTTTGCGTGTGTAAGTGTGTCTGTTTTTTTTTTTTTATTTTTTTTTTTTAAGCTCATAATGTTGCTTTGAGTATTTGGGAGGGATTCCCAAATACTTTATTATCCTTTTCACTGGCGGAAATCTACTTACGCTATTCTGCTGCTGCTGCTGCTGCTGCTACTGTTGCATTGATAAATGGCAACAGTGTATATTTTATGGCGTTTAAATTGAAGTTTTATGGAATTTTCCGAAATGTTCATTTTTAATGCATTAGCAATGAAGTTTTTTCTTTTTTGGTGCAATATTTCTTCCTTTTGCTTTCTTATTCCCATTTGATAAGATATTATCAATTAGTTTATCATAAAATGAATCACTACATAAAGATCATGATCGATAAAACTTAATAGAGCGTTCATACTTTGAATATTAGATTGTTTATTTGGATGTGGAAATTTCATTAAAAAAATTGACACTTTCATTTATTTGTTAGGCATTTTCTTCGAATAAATACTTCATGCCTAAAAATATGCAACAAAAAAAATTTATAATTTATTAGCATTCTGTTGGGTAAATGAGTCTGGCCAGACCCTTGTCGATTTTAATTGCAATGTAACCTCTTAACAGTGCAGTGAAAATGAAGTTTTCGTGCCAAAAATGTGCAAAAAAAAAAGTTTTTGTGAAGAAACATGATTTGGTAATATTTTATGTTTTTGGGGCCGCTGAATCAAAATCTCTTGTCCAAATTCAGTATTCAGTCGTCCTTTTGAAGCCGCCATTTTGAATTCTTTAATTCTTACCACAGATTCGGATTCAATGACCTTTAAAACCCCCGAGTAAGCATTTGAATTTTTTAATTTTGCCCAAAGATAAGAATTCACTGACCCTCAAGATTTCTGCATTAGCATTTTCATCCAGATGGTTTGACATACAAATTTTTTAGTCGCCACTTTAAACTTTGATAGAAAATTCCGACCCCAGAAATTCCAGAGTAAGCATTTTTAACTTTTTCGATTTTTCGGTCACCATTTTCGATTTTTCGGTCGCCATTTTGAAGCCGCCCTTTTTGAATTTCTTAATTTTGACCGTAGATACGGATTCAGTAGCCCCATACATCTCCAGGTAAACATTTTCAGCCAGATATGTTTGCTTATGCATTTTTCGGTCGCCATTTTGAAGCCGCCATTGTGAATTTTTAATTTTTACTCAAAAATTCGGATTTTGTGACCCCAAAAACCCCCGTGTAAATATTTTTAGCTAGATTCGTTAGATTTTAAATTTTTTGGTCGCCATTTTGAAGCCGCCATTTTGAATTTTTAACTCTCATTCAAAAATTCGGATTTTCTGACCTCGAAAACCCCCGAGTAAACATTTTTAGCTAGATTCGTTGGATTTTAAATTTTTTTGGAGCCATTTTGAATCCGCCATTTTGAATTTTTAATTCTTATTAAAAAAATCGAATTTTGTGACCCCAAAAACCCCTATGTAAACATTTTAAGCTAGATTCGTTAGATTTTAAATTTTTTTTTGTCCGCCATTTCGAAATCGCCATTTTGAATTTGTAAATTTTGGACCAAAAATTCGAAGTTAGTGATCCTAAAAACTCCCGAGTAAGCATTTTCAGCCAGATTCATTAGATTTATAATTTTTTTGGTCGCCATTTTGAATTTTTAAATTTTGAACAATGATTCGGATTCATTTTTGAATTTTTTTGGTCGCCATTTTAAAGCCGCCATTTTGAATTTTTTAATTCTGATCAAAGATTCGGATTCAGTAACCCAAAAAACTTACTTACTCGTGTGTAAGCAATTTCAACCAGATTCGTTAGATTCTAAATTTTTTTGGTCGCCATATTGAATTTTTGAATTATGACCAAAGATTCGAATTCAGCAATCCCAAAATCCTCTGAGCAAACATATCAGCCAGATTCGTTGCTCATACATTTTTTGGTCGTTAATTTTGAATTTTCTGATTTCGACTACAGATTTGGATTCAGCAATCCGAAAATCTCCCGAGTAAACATTTTTAGTCAGATTCGTTGGCTCATAAATTTTTTGGTAGCCATTTTGAAGCAGTCATTTTGAAGTTCAAAATTTTCCTTAAAGGTGTGGATTCAGCGACCCCAGCCAACACCGAGTAAACATTTTCAGTCAGATTCGTTACCCCTAAATTTATTCGGTAGCCATTTTGTAGACGCTATTTTGAATTTGTAAATTCTGACCAAAGATTCGGGTTCAGTAACCCTAAAAACTCCCGAGAAAATATTTTGAGCCAGATTCATTAGATTTTGAATTTTTTTGGTCGCCATTTTGAAGCTGCCATTTAAAATTTTTTAATTCTGAGCAAAGATTCAGATTCAGTCACCCCTAAAACCCCCAGCATTTAATCATTTTCAGTCAGATTCGACAAATTTACAATTTTTTGGCTGCCTTTTTGAAGGCGCCATATTGAATTTTCTGATTTCGATTAAAGATTTGGATTCAGCGACTCCAAATAAATTGAGAATAGCCATTGATACTCATATCATATTGAGTAAAGTTAGTTTTTTTCACGAGCTGCTATGGCGGTCACGACGCCTAAATGGCAGAAATGTTTTTTTTACCTTTATAGAGGTCAACCACAGTGAAGGGGTTAAATATATTTCTAGTTAAGCAAACGACTTGAAGTTTCATGCACCTTCTTAAAGTTTTATTAGCTATCGATCTATGAAAAGTTTTATAGATGCTGTATTGTACATAACACATTCGTATCCAAGGAGCCTGACCAGAGCCCATATACATCTCCCTGGTACTTGTAAGCGAATATTGAGTTTTTTATATACTAAGTAGGTATATATTTCGTATTTTTTTGCATTGCTTAGTGGTTTTTGCATGGGTTGAGCTGGTGAAAAATATTGGAAAAAAAATTCGTGGAATGTAAAAAAAAAAACGTTTTTAAAAAACTTTTAAGTGTCAATGCAGCACCAATAACCCAACATTCACATACCAAATATATAAAAATGTATATGGGGTCTGGGTAGACACATTGGGTTCGAATGTGACTATCGAAACATTTGCCTAATGCAGGATTAAAAAATCATTTATGTACAAACTTTAAAAACAGTGAGAGAAAATTGATTGATTTGCGAAACCTGAAAGACTGTCAGAGAGGGCAAGCGGGAGGAGATTTGCAAAATACTATTGGGACTAACTTCATATCTATCATACGCGCCATTTTTTTGACATTGACAGTTATTCTATCTCGAAGAGCGTCAAAAATACTATAAGAATTGATCTGTCAAATAATTTTCATAATTTTACAAAAGTGTTTTACTATAGCTGAAAATGTCGAATTTCGTGCCAACAAAACAACATTTGCGGGAAGTTTTAATTTGCTTCTTCCATTTAAAGAGAAACGCAACTGAAGCACATCGTTTACTCACTGAAGCTTATCCTGACTGTACTATAGACGTTAGAATGTGTCAGGTGTGGTATGCCCTTTTCAAAAGTGGTGATTTTGATGTTGAAGACAGGGAACGTTCAGGCGGCCCGAAAAAGTTCGAAGATGAAGAACTGAAGGCATTACTCGAAGAAGATTCATGTCAAATGCAACAAGAACTTGCAGAATCTTTAGGAGTTGATCAATCAACCATTTATAAACCATTAAAAGCATTGGGAATGGTTCAAAAGCAAGAAAATTGGGTGCCGTACGAATTGAAGCTGAGAGACGTCGAACGACGATTTTTCACATATGAACTGCAGATTGAACGACAGAAAAGAAAGGGTTTTCTGCATCGTATTGTGACTGGCGATGAAAAGTGGATACGTTACGATAACCCAAAGCGTAAAAATGGAGACCGCCCGGACATGCATAAACATCAACGGCAAAGCCGAACATCCATGGATCCAAGCTCATGCTGTGTATTTGGTGGGATATGAAAGGTGTCGTGTATTATGAGCTATTGAAGCCGAATGAAACGATCACTGGCGACCGCATTAAAGGATAAGAGGCCAGAATATGAGAATAGACACGACGAAGTTATTCTTCAGCACGACAATGCTCGGCCGCATGTTGCAAGGCAAGTAAAAACTGACTTGGAAACGCTGAAATGGGAAGTGCTACCCCACCCGTCGTATTCTCCAGACATTGCTCCTTCTGATTACCACTTGTTCCGATCGATGAGACATGGCCTGGCTGAACAGCACTTTCGTTCTTTCGAAGAACTCAAAAAATGGGTCGATTCGTGGATAGCCTCAAAAGATGAGGAGTTCTTTCGACGCGGAATCCGTATGCTACCAGAAAGATGGGAAAAGGTTGTGGCTAACGATGGACAATACTTTAAAGAATAAATTTATAATCACTTTTTCACAATAAATGTCCAAATTACGAAAAAAAATACGAGTTGATACATTCATACTCCCAATAAAAAGATTCACTTCATCTATTCTTGAGTCTTCAAGAGGAAGTTTTTTCTTCAGGATTACACAATAATCAACAATGAGACGTCCAGCTAAAATTCACGTACCTTTTCCTTTTCCTCTGCCATAATAACTGAAGTTCTTTACTGTTATAAAAATACACTATAAAAAATTGTCATAAAAGCGTTGACAAGTTTCTAATGTTTGTTTTAATCATTACTCATAATAACTAAATAGAAAAATAAAAGAAAAATACAAAAAAAAAAAAATGCAAACACGAACACTTCACTATACATATATGTAAATGAAAAATTTGTGTTATTCTACTCATAAAAATGTATTTTTATATGAAATATTTAATATGCGCCATAGTAACGTTTCACATTTCATACAAAAGCATAAACAAATTAGAACCGGAAGTAGTTATGAAACAAACTTGTATTAAAAAGTTTAGCCACATGCAAATGCAAAAATTTTTCTCTCTTTTTATTAGAGAATATTTAAAGGGCAATAAAAGTGGCAAGTAGGAAATGAAGTAACTTTTCAAAAATAGGCAGAGCATGGATTGATATAGGAGAGCGTGACTGGGCTTGTAATACATAATAAAACCTAAGAGAACAGGCCTGTCACTAATGTTTAGCAAATCAAGATCTCGTCTAGTCTAGAAAAGAGAGTAATAACAACCACTCCTCCACATCTCGCCTGAAAAAAACCGACTTTGCAGGAATGGCTACTGTTCTCCTATTCACCCCCCCCCCCCCCTTCTTCCCACCGCTAACTTTGCTCATAAAAGTTTCTTACAGATGCTTGAATATAAAGTATCCTCCACATTAAATTTTATGATTCTCAAAAACTCCAACTCAAAACTGAATCAGTCTTCCACGAATTCCAATTTCCTGCAGGGTATTTATGCTTTTTGTTTTTTATAACTTTACTTCAATATGTGGTAAATGTGTGTAGTGTGAAATGTGTAGGTGACCAGTTGTTGGAAAGCTACCGCTGGATATTGCACTGAATGAATTTAAGTTCATGCATGCGAATATTAATTACACATTTAACATATACCTGAGTGTGTTTATTAACCAAAACATCGTAAATTAAGCATAAAGTGAAAATTATTACAGTTTTTTAAATGTATGTACATAATAAATAGGAAAGAGAAGTAGCGGCAATAGCGAATAATGGCAATGAAAAGTAAAGTGAATGTAGAATAGAGACGATGAGGACTAGGGGCCATGTAGACTAGAGGCGACTTAAATTAGTGACGTTGTAGATTATGTGCGATGTAGAGTAGAATTGGCATAGTGTAGAGGCAATGATGACAAAGGGTAGAAGCGACGTAGACTAGTGGTGACAAAGAGTTCAAGCGACGAAAAGTATTGGGAGTATGAATGTATAAACTGGTATTTTTTTCTCGTAATTTGGTCATTTATTGTGTAAAAGTGATTATAAATTTATTCTTTAAAGTATTGTCCATCGTTAGCTACAACTTTTTCCCATCTTTCTGGTCGCATACGGATTCCGCGACGAAAGAACTCCTCATCTTTTGAGGCTATCCACGATTCGACCCATTTTTTGAGTTCTTCGAAAGAACGGAAGTGCTGTTCAGCCAGGCCATGTCTCATCGATCGGAACAAGTGGTAATCAGAAGGAGCAATGTCTGGAGAATACGGCGGGTGGGATAACACTTCCCATTTCAGCGTTTCCAAGTATGTTTTTACTTGCCTTGCAACATGCGGCCGAGCATTGTCGTGCTGAAGAATAACTTCGTTGTGTCTATTCTCATATTCTGGCCTCTTATCCTTTAATGCTCGGCTCAAACGCATCAATTGTAGTCGGTAGCGGTCGCCAGTGATCGTTTCCTTCGGTTTCAACAGCTCATAATACACGACACCTTTCATATCCCACCAAATACACAGCATGAGCTTGGATCCATGGATGTTCGGCTTTGCCGTTGATGTTGATGCATGTCCGGGCAGTCCCCATGATTTTTTACGCTTTGGGTTATCGTAACGTATCCACTTTCATCGCCAGTCACAATACGATGCAGAAAACCCTTTCTTTTCTGTCGTTCAATCAGCAATTCACATGTGAAAAATCGTCGTTCGACGTCTCTCGGCTTCAATTCGTACGGCACCCAATTTCCTTGCTTTTGAATCATTCCCAATGCTTTTAATCATTTGGAAATGGTGGATTGATCAACTCCTAAAGATTCTGCAAGTTCTTGTTGCGTTTGACATGAATCTTCTTCGAGTAATGCCTTGAATTCTTCATCTTCGAATTTTTTCGGGTCGCCTGAACGTTCCCTGTCTTCAACATCAAAATCACCACTTTTGAAACGGGCATACCACACCTGACACATTCTAACGTCTATGGCACAGTCACAATTACGAGTTTATACATTCATACTCCCAATAGTAACGATGAAGAGGAAATGTGATAGAAAATAGAGGTGATGGAGAGTAGAAGCGATAGAAAAAAATCGAAAGAGAGAGAGAGAGAAAAAGAAAAAAAGAGAGTGCGGTCAAAATACACTCTGCTAAAGATTTATAATTATACAAGTTGAGCTTCGTCCACCAGCTACGCTGTTCGGCCTTGGCAAATTTTGGCTAATACAACAATTACAACAATGATTACTTTAGGAATTAAATACCATCTCCATTCCAATTACAAGGAATTGTAAGTTAAGTTTTCAATTCCTTAGTAATGGATCTTTTTGCCCTTTTAAAAAAAAAGTTACATTTTTGACCCATTACGGGGGTCGATAGAGAGTTAATATGTTCAAGAAATATGTTGCCCATGAAATTCTACTAATTATATGTCACTGAACAACCAAACAGACACAGACGAAAAAATTTTGAATTTCAGCTTTGCTGGCTGTGCCTCATTGTGATGAACTTCCGGTACCATATTTACCAGAACAAAAACTACCAACATTCAATAATATAGAGTTTCCAGAAATTGGTGAAAAACTATATCTATCTTTTTGTGAATAAATACGTTGTGAAGCAACTAGTCGACCAAAATTAATGTCACTAGAACATCTGAATGGTATTGTCCGAAAACTGGAACTATCTAAATCAAAAGCATAAATTTTGGTAGCAGATTTAAAGTCTATTAATTTGTTAGAGCCTGGGGTAAACGTTACTAGTTACCGAAGACCCCAGTTGGCATTTATGACATAATTTACTGCTAATGAGGATAACTCATTGGTTTATTGTAATAATATTAAAAGTTTAATGACAGAAATAAGTATACAATATTCCGCTGATGAAAGGCGTCTATTTACTGACTCATCGAAAAGAAGTTTAAATTCCGATAGCATATGGAAACGGCATGAAAGAAAACTATAAACCGTTGGTTGAGATTAATTTGGGAAAGAATTAAATATGAGTAATGAATGGCGCATTTTTTATGATTTGAAAGTGATTGCTTTTCTCACAGGTATAAGAAAAAAAGGTATTCGTATACGCATTTTTTTTGTTTTTTTTTTAATGACGACGAATCCCAGCGGACCCTCCTCCCGCCCAGTACGACCGTGGGGCGCATCCGTAACCGCACGGATCGGTGACCGATACAACCAGTCCGGACTGCGTTGCGTTAAACGAACAAGATGGAATGAAGTGCGATTGAGATAGTCGAAAGCAGTTACAGATTTGACTTATCAACAGCTGCATTAAAAATATATTACTAATTTAAGTGTGATAGAACAGATTTTTTAAAAATATAAAGAGGAGTGCAAAAATCTACTAACATATAGAGGTTATTAAAATCATTGCACATACAGCGAACAGGATCAAAAAGTGCATAATTTGTTTTGCATATGCTTATGCTTATTTCATTTAATAGAAATGGAGAAACGTTCAATTCATTTAATAATTTGAACGTAAAACAAACGTTCAACATGACTCTTCTACTTTCACTTGAAGGCAAATCAATTAATTTTAAGGATCTTTGTAAGGGGGAAGATTTGTCAAGGGATCTCAGTTCAAACTACGTAAAGCAAACAAAAGAAACTGTTTTTGAACAGACTCTAACTTATCTATGGAACATTTGTATTGTGAACACCAAACATTTGAAGCATATTCCAAGATAGGTCGAACTAGTGAAATAAACAAAGTTTTAGTTATAAAAGGATCATTGAATTCCTTAGACCACCTCTTTTTAAAACCAAGAACTCCTTTTGCCTTATTTACAGGGTGACAATCGTAAAGTGACGCACACATTTCAGCAGTTATTTTCAAAAGGATATACTTCCATTAAGTACAATTAAGTGTTAACATTGCTGAATATATAAGCATTCATTTGAACCCCACCTCATTCAATATAACCTCCTTTAGCCTGCACACATGCCTTCAATCAATCCGGAAATCGTAGGACTGTTCGCCGCAGGACTTCCTGATCAATTTCAGTCCAGGCTTTCTCTAATGAATTTGTCAGCGACTCCAGACTGTGGTGTTGAGATGCACAAGCCTTACTCTCTAAAATACTCCAAATAGAGTAGTCCATTGGATTCAAGTCTGGGGAGTATGGTGGCCAATCTTGAGATGTTATGAATCCAGAAAAATTGTCTTTTATCCATGTTAGCGTTACTTTTGCCATGTGGGAAGGTGCAGAATCTTGCTGGAAAGTCTAGTTTTCATTTCCAAATGTATCTTGGGCCCAGGGAAGAACATGTTCATTTAAAATGCTCCGATAAACAACCTGGTCAATTTTAACACCCTCTTCAACGAATATTAGTGGGGTTCTGGCATTAGCGGAAACTCCAGCCCATACCATAACGGAAGCTGGCATTTGAACTCGGCCAACAGTCCAATTTTGTTGCGATGATGATGTTAGCCACATTCGGTCATTTTGCGCATTGAAATGTTGTTCAACCGTGAAAATTTTTTCATTTGTAAACAAGATATTTTCAACATTTTTTAACACGGAGGAGCGTAGCAACGCCTTGCATCTTTGCAGTCGCAAATCTTTCTTTTTTTGTGTCAGATCTTGAGCTTTTCGGAGCTTGTACGGCTTAAGATTAAGCTTTGATTTTGCAATGATTCGCACTGTTTCACGGTTTACTTCCACTTCCTTAGCGATTTTTCGCTTGATTCGTTTACGAATTTTTTCTGTTAAACCAGTAGTGGCAACTGTTGAAACTTTTCCCCGGTCTCTATCTCCAAAACCCCCAGTTTTATTATATCGAATAATAGCTCGGTCTACCGTACGACTTGACAAATTTAAAGCCTTTGCAATTTGACGGCTACTATAATTTGCCAAATGAAATTTCATAATTTCACGACGAATATTTTCCTTGTCCATTTTTATGGAAATTTCAAAATGTAATAACAAAAATTCAAATGAAATTAAAAGCCAAGCCAATGATGAATGAATTTGCTTTTTAAATTAAAGTAACGGTAAATGGCAAAGCTTGCTGCAGAGTATTAAACTTGCGTCACTTTACAATTGTCACCCTGTATATAAGAATTTATATGCAAATTAAAACGAAGTTTTGGGTCCATAGTTACTCCAAGATCAATACAAATAAACACTCTAGCTAGAGACATAGTACCAATACTGTAGTTTGGCGTCAATGGCGTCCCTTCGCGAAAAAACTATAAACTTACATTTGTCAAGGTTTAAGGTCATCAGGTTTACAGAACACCAGCTAGAAAGAGAAGTTAAGTCGTACTGTGTTAAATCTTGAATTGCCGGTGAATAATGTGTAATGAAAAGGTTAACGTCATCCGCAAACATCAAAATCTTAGAATGTCGAATAGTAGATGGAAGATCATTTATGAAGAGTAAAAAGAGAATAGGTCCCAGATGGCTACCTTGGGGAACTCCAGAGGTAACTTCAATATTCTGAGAAATTGCGTCCCTAAAAATAACCTTTTGTCTTCGGTTGCATAAATAGGATTTGATCCAGTCAATAAGGACTTTTGGAAAGCCAGTTCGGTCAAGTTTATTAATTAAAAGTTCATGATTCACTTTGCCAAAAGATTTACTAAAGTCGGTGTAAATTACGTCCGTTTGAAGCCCCTCAGAAAACCCCTTTATCACAGAAGTTGAAAATTCTAGGTGGTTTGTTACAGTAGATTTCCCCTGCAAAAAAAAACATGCTGATTTAAAGAAATAGCCGATTTAACAGAGAAAGCTAGTTGGTCGGTAATTATAGCTTCAAAAAGTTTAGGTATAGCACTTAATTTTGCTATATTATTAATACCTCCATTGAATAATTTAATTAATTAATGATTATTTTGCAATACAAAATATACTTTTAGTTAAGAAAATACTTTTAAAGACACACCAGATCACTGCGTATTAAAGGTGAAAATTTGAAGCATTTTTTGAATTTACGTTTATTTTTACTAAACTCAAGTTTACAGATTTTTGTTGTTCAGTGACATATAGTAGAATTTCATGAGCAACATATTTCTTGAACATATTAACCCTCTATCGACCCTCGTAATGGGTCAAAAATGTAACTCTTTTTGAAAAGGGCAAAAAGATCCATAACGGTGGGCACTAAAGGGTTAATATGTTGAAAGAAAATATTCTACGGAAAATTCTATTATAAGTTGCTGAGCTTACAAACAAGCTTTGATGGAAAACTAACAAGTTGTCGTACGATTTATTATACATTATCTGCTAGAAAAGGGGCAAACTTTAGGCACGCGTAAAAAGAAAACTTTTAAAATGCCGAGACACGTATAATTTATAAAAATTCAAAACAAAATTTTAATTTTTTATTTTCTACCTTTTGTGTTTAGATAAAATAATATGTAAATGAAAATTTGAACTAAAATTAAAAAACTATTCTGCACCTATAATTTTTTCGTAGAGTGTAGTATGTAAAATATTCTGCACTTACTTTCGTTTTTCTTTTGCAACAATTTTTTGTTGTTGTAGCAATTGTTGATTTCTTCTTTTTTTTGTGTATCAAGCCAAGTGTTTTTGTTGTTGTTAACATTTATGATTTTTCAGAACTTCGTATGCAAATATAAAACAGAAACAAAGAACGGAAACATCAACAACAACAATAACAAGAAAAATAAATAAAGTTGAAGCAAAAAAAAAAAAAAAAGTTTTTCAATATTTTATGATGTGTTGCTGTTGTTGTTATATCACTTTTATTATTATTATTATTTTTACGATTTTTTTTTTTTTTTTGTTTTGTTATTTTTTGTTCATAGTGTTTTTGCTGCTGCTGTCGTAGTTGTTGTTGTTGTTGCCACAATTAACAACAAAAGTATTTTATGAAGCATGTAATTACGCAAATTAGCGTAAATGAGTACAAAAATTTTTTCGCATAAAACATAAAAAAAAAAAAAAAATAACAACAATTACAATAAAAAAATAAGAAGTAAAAAAAATAAAACATGATAAAGCAAAAACAAACTAAATAAAAACAAAAAAGTTGTTTTGAAATTTCATTTAGTGTAAACAGTGAAATTAACAAATGCAGGCGCGTGGTAACGTTAATGAAGTTAAAAGGGTTAAAAACAAAAAGAGGCAACTCTGGCAAAAAAAAGAAAAACATGAAGAAATTTTTTGATACAAAAAAGTTAATGAAGTATACGGAATTGAGATGCAAAGATGACAAGTGCGAGTACAGAGCAGCAGAAAGCAGAAAGAAAGAGAAAAAAAAGTAACAAGACACGTACAGCATAGAACTGGAAGGACTAGGCAGAAAGCATTTTGGAAATAAAGAAGCAGTAGCAAAAATGAAAAGGGGTGAAAATTCTTAAAGTTTTTTGTTTGTGTTTTGTTTTTTTCGTTCTGCATTCTATTTTTTTTCTAAGCACAATTACACACGCAAATGATGTAAATTGAAAATGAGATGAAGTGGAAAATTAAACCTTTTCTCTTTTTCTTATGCATGATCATCTTTCACTTTTTCCACATACTTTAGTTAAATTCTAAATAATGCAAGGAAACAAAAAAAAAAAAACAACACTGTACCGCGTAGGAAAAAGTTTTCTATTTGTTTGCTTTTCAAGAACATCGAAGAACATTTGTCACATAGCGTAGTACTCTGCCTTACACTCTTCTCACATCTTAGGGGAATTACAAGTTTCAAAACAAGAAGAAGACGACGAACAAGAAGTGGAGCTAAACTTTTTTCTTTTCTCTCTCTCTCTCTCTCTCTCTAAAGAAATCTCAACAGATATAAATCACTAAACCGCAGTTAATTGTTAAAATGTCACACAAATAAACACAAACAGAAACATACAAATACATATTCATGTATGTGTGTGTGTGTGTATATATGTTTGCATGGATTTGTGACATAAACATATTGTGACAAAGTGCACAGTGTGTTAAGTTACTTGAATTATAGCATAAAAAGTTTTCTAAAATAATCTTGAAATTTTTGAATTGAAACGACTCCGTTTTCGTTTTCCCAATGTTTGCACAATGTTTGTAATTGTCTCCCTACAAAATCACAATAAAGAACACCACAACATAAAAAAAAAACTAAAATGAGTACCTTCTGCACTCGTCACATAATATGGGTATTCACGCGTTGATGCAAAAGTGCGAAATTGCGTAAGTGCAACTTAAAGCACTAAGATGTGAGCGTTCAATGCAAATATTGGAGATGACAAATAGTTTAACTGTCAAAATATTACAATCTCAATGAAAAATAATGAAAATATTTTGAATTCATCTTACGAATTTAAAGGTAGAAAAGTGTCAAACTTTCGCAATCCGCACTTTCGCAACGTCGCAAGGGCATGTTGCATCAATTCGTGATAACCAGGGAGCGGTAAAAATGCAAAAATAAAATTTGAAATCTATAGTATTCATTGATTTTTCAAATATTTTTTCTTTTCTATTTTGTTCTTTCTCATAAGCGACATAATCAAAAATACAAAAATCTGAAATTTAAAATTTCAAAATCAATGCTAACTATGGACAGAAAATTTTATTTTTAGAAATACTTAATGATAAATAAAGATTGAATCATTCAATTTTGTATATCTTACTTATTCTTGCATTGTCAAAAGACAGTAGTAACTAGCCCAGCAAACATTACCAGAATAAAAAAAAAAAAAAAACTTCAACGACAGTAGGTTTGCTTGGGTGGCTCAGTTGGTAAGCGCTCGGAGTTGTTGGGATACCTCTGAAGGACCATTGGAAAGCATTTTTGTCTGTTTTACAGATGCATGCACGAATTCTATTTCGAAATCTTGACAGTTTTGAGCTCTCCAATTATTCCGGAATACCAACGAACTTAGGTTAGGTTTGGAAGGCGTGTGCGAATGTATATATATATGTATAAACCCGCACTTCCACTCGGAGTTAATTGTCCATTGTGATTGCCCTCATTTAATTGCCCGGATGAGGCACGTCTCTAACCACGGTTTCCGTCAGCAGTCCAGGTAATGTCTTTATTGAACCATTTGGTTCTCCGAATGAAGGTAAGAAGATCCGATAGTTCCACTTTCGTTATCTCGGTTAGACTATTGAAAAAGCGCGACCCCAAACATTGGAGTCTGCTCATCAGCAGCCTTGGACATTGACATAGAAAGTGAAGAATCGATTCTGTCTCTTCTTCATCATGACAACTTCTGCATAGTCCGCTCGTTGGAATGCGCCACCGTTGAAGCATTGGTGCAATAGCACAATGCCCAGTTATGACTCCTGTGAGTAGACGTACTGCAGATTTGTTGTGCCCTAAGAGGACATTTGTCCTCTTTCTATCTAACCTTGGCCACAAGGCCCGTGAAACTATACAGTCATCTAGGTTAGTCCAAGCGTCATTTGACACCGCTATGGTGTACTCGTCTATTTTCCTAAATAGTTCACACATCGGAGATTGTATAGAGGTATCCGCCTCGTTAATGTCCATTTCAGAGCCCCTTCTGGTCATTTCATCTGCTATTTCGTACCAACGAGCTTAATTTTCCAAAAAAAAATCCTCGATTGGACGACATTGAGATAACAAAATTCATTTTTTGTTACATCTTTACGGCGTATTCTGACTATGCTTGCTTTGTCAGGCCAGAAGACATAATTGCCATCAGAGTGATGCTCTTTCAGAAACGGAATTAAAATTTTACCCAAACATTCCTACTACCCAAACATATACTTGTTGGTTCACTGCAAGTCCATTTGATTTGAACCAAGGCTTCGACATTCCTTTTTCAGATATTGCAATGTAGAGCATAACCTTTGGTTTAAATTTAGGTTTGAACTTTAATTTTACATTGGAATTATATTTAGAAACATCATTTGAGTAAAATCGATCATTTCCAGGCACTTGAGAGTTTCTGATCGGGAAATAGCTCTCTATCTCTCTCTCTTTGTACAAAACGTATGATTTTTTTTGCCATAATTTTGAGGCATCCATTGGCGATCAGACTTTTTTTCCAAACTTTATTTGAAGTTTTTTCAATGTTTTGCAGATACAATTTTGATCGCATTTCATCTCTGCAGCTGCGTCACGCTGGCTTATCCTTATCGAATTGTTAAATTTAGCTTGAAGCCTTTGTATTCATTATTTCACTTCCACATTTTCTTTTCACTTTCATAGTCTTAATAATTCTATATAAAATAGCTTTTGAAACACTTCGCTTTTAAAATAATGCACTGTAAATTTGTTGTCAAGCTTTTCATTGATTTTATAAAATTGTACAACGCATTCGCGGAGGTTATGTTGCTTCGACGGTATTTTTATGAAAACTATAACTAATTCTCAAAAACGAAAATTACAAAAAATATTTAGGTATCCATGGTAACAAAAACAAAAATCAGCGCCTACTAATTCGATGAGATAGATTTCAAATTACCGGTGATCGTTTTACTCTTTTCAAGTTAACCGATGCTAATGACAGCGCGTGCATCCTAAAAAAAACTATCACAATGACCTTGTTTACCAATAAACCCACCTTCGTCTTCTTTGGTGTACGTTTACCCGAAGAAATCCACTGCTTCGATTGTTCCTTGGTATCTGGTGTGTTGTGATGGATCCATGTTTCATCCACGGTTACTAAACGGCACAGAAACTCGTTCGACCTATGGTTTAACATCGCCAAACACTCCTTCGAAATGATCGCATGGTTGCGCTTATGTTCGAGTTTGAGCAATCGCGACACCCATCGCGCTGATATTTTTTTCAAGTTCAAATATTCATGTAAAATGTGTTATACTCGCTCAGTTGAGAAACCTACAGCCTCAGTCACCTCATGCACTTTCATTCTCTGATCGTCTAGTATCATTTCATGGATTTTATTGGCGATTTCTGGCGTGATTACCTCTTTTGGGTAACCAGAACGTTCGGCGTCACTTGTACTGGTACGACCACAACGGAATTCAGTTAACGACTTCTTAACCATTGAAGTTGACGGTGCAAAGATTCCCATAGTATTAATTAAATCTTTTCTTGGATTCGGTGATGATTTTTTTTACGGAAAAAATTATGCGTGATGAGCACACGATATTCACTTTTTTCCATTTTTGTCGAAATTCACAAAGTCGTCTGCTTTCAGTGGCTGTCAAACACAAACTAAATGACGCAGCTAACTCAAAATTTGATAGTAGTCTATCAACAAATGGTAGTTGGCAGGAGCAGTGTTGCATTTAAAGTTACTACGAAGAAAATTCAAAAAGTCACTGACTTATCAAACTGTCTTCGTATAAAGAAATATTCATTGTATTTAACAAAAACCGTGACAGTTTGATAGTTATTGAGTTGTTAATTTTTAATTATATTTGTAGCAGTTTTGAAGTTATTGAAACAACCATTAGCAGATCTAAGGTGGGGAGAGAGATTTTTAGGGATAGACCCTCCAGATTCCTTCCTGAGAAATAGATTAGCCTTTGAATTTAAATACTTTTTGAAAGAAATGAAAACATAACACATTCCTCCCTTTCACGAAATTTAACTCCGCCAGTGGTTACTACTATTTCTTGTTGGAAGCACAGGGTTGAAAAGACAACTAAGAGACTTGAAAAATAATAATAATCCAGGCCATTCTCCCTCTTCTACAACATCTGGTTCCATTAAGTAGGTACTAAAAAGTTTCTACATAACTTCTTACACTTTAATTAAGCTTTTTTGACTCTAAAAGTGATTGTCAATCATTCAAAATTGGCAAGTGTCGGTGGTAGAGAAAACCATAAACCCATAGAACCACTCATAGTTGACTAAAGTGGGATCCACATTATTATAATTTATAAAAGATTTATATAAGAAACTAAAAAAGTAGAAGTGAAACTTTGTTGTTTATTTAAAAATAATTAGAAAACATTTACAACACATTTCGTTGAAGTTTTTACAGCCTTCTTCTCCCTATTTTATTGTTCCTTTTCTTCTGTTGATACTCTCTACACTTATTGGCATAAACACGACGTGGTACAGTATATAACACATGAGAGAAAAGTTCAGCTATATGGAATTAAGCTCTCTAACTAAAGCACATGAAATAAAACTGCAAAAATTCGACTCTTTTCATGATTGTATGAGAGAAAAGTTCAGCTTTATGGAATCAAGCTCTCTCACTAAAGCACATGAGATATAACTACGATAAATCAAATCTTTGCATGATTGTATGTAGAGGATCTCCAAATGACCTCGTTCGCTAAACACAAAAAACAGCATAATTTCGTTTCTTATTAGTTTCGTATGAGTGCAACAACAACAACGCGATTTCTGTTGCAAAATCTTTCGATTTACCCTTGCTAAAGAAGTTTCACTTCAAAAAAGTTCTATAAAAATTTATGCTCAGTTGAGAGCGGCTCTGTTTACACGGTGCAACTATGACATATGCACATAAATGCTTTATTATCTACATACATTAGAATAACATATGAGACGTTGCGTTACGATAGATAGATAGATAAATACACTTACTAATACTGCTATAGAAACGCATATACACATACATACAAAGTAACAAACACATACGTATGTACATATAAAACCCTTAATGACAACTAATAATTCAATTTGTGTCATTTAGTGGTGCTTCTTGTCTAATTAAATTGACACAATGACAAGCTCATGCACTCATTAGGCAACAGCGGTAGTAACAACTTCAACAACAATAACAACAACAACAAGATCATCCAAAATACAATGACAGCAATGTGTTGCTAACACATACATTTACATTTACATATGTTTGTGTTCATGTACTTACATATTTTTGGACAGCATGAGAATGCCAAGCGTCTAAAGAAAATAAGCCCAAACGTCTAGTGTAGCGGAAAAGTGATATGTCTCATGAGTTTGCATTATATATATTAATACACAAACTTGTAGACTTAAAAAGAAATTTTATTTTTTGATTTTTAAATCAATATTACCTAGAAAAAAAGTTTATGATTTTTTTTTGTTTGTTTTTTTTTTTTTCAACGAAATAAAAGAATATTTACTACCTATAAATGAAATGGTGGCAACTTCTGGTGACACTCGACCTGACACATTATAAATCATATATTATTTATGAGTGTGCAAATGATATTTTGTTTTTTTTTTTTTATTTTTTGTATTTCCTACCTGCCCTTAAGGATTTGCTGAATTTTTTTTTTTTATTTTGCTTAAAGCTGAAATTACAATAATTTTTTGTTTGAAATGAAAAAGAAAAAAAAAAAGAAAAGGCGTTGAAATATAAAAAATCAAGTAGCTGTGATTTATGTTTATACACTTTAATAAAAACATTTTTCGAATATTTATACTATATCTAGTTAGTAAATAAGATTATTTTTTTTTTTTACATATTTTCTACATACTTTATACACTTGTCAAATTTAAGCTCTACTTTTCTTTTATAAATAAAGAAATATCATTTTATTTGTACTTAAATATGCAAAATCCCTTTATTTTCCACTCACTATACTAATTCATTTTTTGGGATTGCTACTCGTTTTTTCATATGCTTTACAACAACAACACAATAAAAAACAAAAACCATTTCGAAATCTTACTCTTTGCTCTTGCTCTTTGTTTGCCTTACGTTTTTTTATAATCTATAGAACAACAACAGAAACCCTTTCCAAATCTTATTCTCCCACTCTCTCTCTCTCTCTCTCTCTCTATTACTCTTCTCTTTGGCTATATCTTCTACTTAGTCTGCGAGCACACATAAAACATAAAATAGCAATATTCTCAGTCTCTCTTCAGTCACTCGGCAGTTAGTGGTAGGCGTCAAGGGCACTCATAAGTACTCGTATGCATGTATGTGTGATTTCAAATATCATTTGTTTATGTTTATGTGAGTATGTATGTATTTACTCATATACAGTAGGTGGAAAAAATAAGTTGTCAATATGAAAACAAAATTTTAGCATCAAATATCTTCGCAAGAATAAATAGCTTTAAATTTATTTTTACATTATTATGAAGCTACGTGAAATGTCGTTGATACATCATTAATATTATGAATACAGAAATTCAGTTCTGATTTTCTTTTAAAGTTTAATCTTATTAAGTAACACTACGATGGTGTAAAAATAAGTTGACTGACAAAAGCTTCAGCGTCCAAAATGGACACCTTAGATTAGATTAATACGGAGGTGGGCAATAATTTCCCAGATCACTGCGGCCATCTAGGGCCTATTGTGATATACCTCAAAGATTAATTGTGTTTATAGTTCTCCTATGAGTTTATTTCCTTTGAGGAAATTTAATATCTCTTTAGGAGAACAATCCGCAATGTCTTGCGGTTATAGGATAGAGTTTCCCAAGTAACGAACTCGTTTCCTCATTAGACCTTCACAGTGGCATAAAATATGTTCTGCTGTTTCTTCCTCCTCGTTACATATTCGGCACGTATCGTCTTGTGCTAGACCCAAGTTCGATAGGTGTTTTTTGACCCTACAATGCCCTGTATAGAACCGTGTGGCAATCCGGATTTGGTTCCTGCCTAAATTAAACAGTTGTTTAGTTCTGCGTTGCCAGACCTTTGGCGTGAATGATTTAGCTTGTCTGTTACCGGGGGTTTCTCTCCAGTATTGTAGCGAGTTACTTACTGTCCAGCAAATTTTTTAAACTGATTTTAACGGAACTCCATGGTAGACCGCAGAATGGTCGTGGTCCAGTGAATTCACTGGATAATCCTTTCCTTGCAAGTTCGTCCGCCATTTCATTGCCTACATGTCCTCTATGCCCTGGCACCCAAATGAGTTGTACTCTGTTATTAGACGCTAGACAAATTAGGAGCTGTAGGCAGTCCCAAACTAGTTTGGAGGTAATTTTATATGCAGTTAGTGCAAGAAGAGCCGCTTTGCTGTCAGAGTGTATGTAAATGTTCTTGCTGTGAACAGATCTGTTTTCATATTCCCTTAGGCAAAGCTCGATGGTATGCACCTCGGCTTGCAAAACTGAGTTACCTGTGCCCATACCGGCAAAAATATATTTTTTTGGTCTAACTCCATACACTCCTGCCACAACTCCTTCGTTTGTCTTGGAGCCACCTGAATACCATACATGATAGTCCCCTGTAAACTTTGGCCTGACCTGTTCTCAGTTATTCTTATCAGGGAATGTGACATTAAAGTTGTGGCAGAAGTTGTAACGCGGAAGACATTTATAGGTAGAAAGAATACTAAAGCTTTCAACCAGGTTAATTTCTTGGATTAGATCCGGATGAATAGTTTTACCCGCCGTTCCTTCTGATTCCGAGATGAGCTTACAGGTGAACTGTAGAGCTTTTTTCTTTAAGAATAAGTGTAGCGGTGGTAGATTTAGCAATGTATTCAATGCCGCGGAGGGCGTTTTTCGCATTGCTCCTGTGATACAGCCGCTAGCTAGTCTTTGAAGTTAATTGAGCTTGGCCACCTTATCCGCTATTAATTTTTATTAAATTGTTCTTCCATAACGAAAATTTGTACATCTTTCTAGAGTATTTTCCCCCCAAAACAATCATTCACTGATTTCCTTTATTTTTTGTTAGCTTGAAGAGCGTGCTCTGAAACATACATTTTCAATTTATCCTCGCCATTACCATTTGATGACAAGTCAGGACTTAGAGATTATCATTACAAAATATTTCTTTCATCATTGTGAATAAGTTTCAGTATATTTCTAAGAATTTTGATTTGAGTTTTGTGAACTGAAATATTGAAAATATTAAGTAAATACTAAGATTTTCTCTTCAAGAACAGGCACGTTTTTTCTGAGTTTATAGAGTCTATAAGCATGCAACTTGGTTTGAATACTAATTTTATAAATCTATTCGTGTACAAATATTTTGATATATTTTTTTTTCTTTCACATTTTACAAAAATCAGAAAAAAGCTTATAGCAAAGAGAAAAGTTTTCAATAATCATGCATTCTATGGGCTTTTTTCATTATTATCATAGATTTATCCACACACATTAAAATTTCAAGGCAAAAAAATTAATGGTTTTAATTCTATACTGATGACGAATTAAATTTCCAAAGATTTTATGACAAAGCCATTTTGTAAAAAGTCGAGTCTATGAAATGAATAGAAAATGCTCATAGGTGAAAGGATTTTTGGAGAGTTTGCCTTTACTATGGGCCAATTACCGACCTCTAAGGCACCTCAAAGAGAAAAAAAAGTTTCATAATATAATATAATAAAATTTGTATCACTGAAAACCAAATTAAATGCAGATATAGTCTCTAATCATCTAAAAGACTTACCAGTACCTGAAGAGAAAAGCTGAATAGGTAAAGTTTTCATCAACTCAGATCACAATGCCCCATCAAAATTTCTAAAATGGTGTTAAAATATGTTCGTAATGATGGAAGCATTTTTTAATGATCACCAGCAAGATCTGACTTAAAAATGCGTTTTTAGGAGCACGCTCCCCACAGTATCATGAAATAAATTGAAATTGTGAATAAAAGTTTAGGGCAAAATACTCCAGAACGATGCAAATATCTTGTTTTCAATATATAAGACCAATCGATGCTGAAACTTTTGACAACTTAATTTTACACCATCGTAGTGTCATTTAGTAATATTAAACTTTAAAAGAAAATCAGCACTGAATTTCTGTCTTCACAATATTAATGCTGTATCAACGACATTTCACGTAGCTTCATAATAATGTAAAAATAAATTTTTAGCTGTCTACTATTGCGAAGATATTTGATGCTTAAGTTTTTCTTTCATTTTGACAACTTATTTTTTCCACCTACTGTATGTATCAAGGCCGTATTTAGGGGGGAGGTTTTGGGGGTTCTGACCCCTTTCCCCCCGAAATGTGGAAACTTTATTCTAATTTTTGAGATTAAATGCAAATGGATGGGGAAAAAGTCAAAATAGAATCTATTTAACGATATTTTTTACTTCCATCGGTTTTTTTTCTAAAAAGTCAAATATAAAAAATAAATTTGAAATCTTAGTTACACTATGCTATCAAAAAGAGAAGCTGATACTGAGTACTCCTGCATTCATAGTTTTTCTAGGTCAGTAACTGTTTTTGGTTTAAAGTTTCGTCCTGAATCAGTTTGAAAAGTTTAAAAATTAATAAAAAAATAGAAAAAATTATCGCATCCTTGTAAAATTAGACTTGCTTGACCCCATTTTTTTCCTAAAACCTGACGTGATGGAAAGTTTTTGACCTCAGATTCGTGTTCAACGTGAAAATTTTTTTCGCAAAAACTCCATCTTATTTGCAGTTTTAGGAGAAAATCTTAAAATGTAATTAATTTTTTAACCCATTATTGCTCAGAGCACAACGACTAGAAAGATCTCTTTCAATGCTGTGACTTCACGAATTTAGGGAATATAAGCCAACTTCATCCGGGTTCCTTATCATTGATAATGGCCCAAATTCCCAATAATGATAGTTTGAAAAAAATGAGACTCTACTATTTTTGGTAATTTTTTTCAGGTTGGGTACTTCAACAGTAGTGGGAAGTCAATGAGTTAACGCAATTATGTTTAATTATTCAGTGAATTTTTTTGGCCATATTTTTGAGGTTAAGATTAAAAAATAATAATTCAAATAAAAAAATATTTTTAATATACCACGTTTTTAAAATGGACTATAAAATAATTTCTCCTAACCCCATACAGATTTACAACCACATATAGATTCCTTATCCCATACAGATTGTCTTGAAAATTTGTAACTGTGAATTTTAGTAGAACGATTGTTCTGAACTATATTTAAAGTTTCAAGTCTCTAGCTCATCAGGAAGTTAGTTTAAAATCGATTGCAAAATTTGTACCAAACAGACTGAAAAACAGACAAACAGACAGACAGACACCATTGAAAGAGAGTTGATATAAACGTGGTAAAAAATCGGAAAATTTTTCCTCAAGTTTTAAGACATTCATCTACTTTTGTCCTTAGTCTGATAGGGTTCATCAAATGTATCATCAATTTAATTTATTGTATTTAAAAATCAGTTTGATATAAATTATTTATGAATATTTTCTTCGAATGAAAACCTCCCCCCCCCCCCCCCCCCCCGAAAAAAATTTCTGGCTACGGCCCTGTTATGTATATATCCTTTTCCGTTTCCATATGTTTTTTCCAGGATTCTGTCTTTTTGTTTTTTTTTTTTACTTTTATATTTCTCATGTTCTTTTTTCAGGCAGCATAACTTGTTTAAGCATCTCTTTTTCTTTACGCTCACTTTAACCCTTTTTATGTGTTTCCCTCCCCCCATTTCATTCCATTTGTATTTTCTATATTTGTTTGTTTGTATATAAACGCATTCAAAGCCACAAAGTGTTTAATAAATTATTTTTTTTTTTTTGTTTTTGCATGTGTGAGTTGAGTTCTATTTTTCAAAAATATTTTCCTTTAACAGGAAACTTCTGGTTTTAAAAGAATTGGGTAAAATTTCTAATAATAATAAGTATAATTCTTGTGCTGCTTGAGTTTAGAGCATCATTAATATTTTAGCTATTTAAGAAAACCTACACATGTATGCATTCCTACATACATACATACATACATACACACATATATACATATATGATTACCGCAAAAGAAAAGAAAAGTATATCAATTTCAATTTGTATGACAAATGATGGGTCTTAATTTGCAAGAGACACGAGCATTTACCACAAGGAACTAAAAAATTTTTTTAGACAGTTTTGATGCTATTTCAAGTTCTAAACACATGTCACTGTGTGTGGAGTTTTTTTTTTTGTAATTAATTTTACATGAGTAGCATGAGATGAACGTATGATAGATTTTTCTTATATGTTTATACCATTTAGGCATGAGAAATGTATTTGCTGAAGTTTTTTCTTTAATTTTTAAAGTTATGGAAAAATACTCTGGCACCGATTTCTTATAACTTAAGAACTACAGAACTAAATTGTGTCACCGAAAGCTCTTAAAATAAACGTTGCTTCCTTTGCAGAGAGTTGTAAACGAATGCAGTCATTTGCGTTTATAAATCAATTAATTTTTTTTTGACTTTAACACATGATTGCAATCATCTTTTTGGATTAATTGATTAATCGTTTATGATATATCCTTATATATTGGTAGTATGAATGTATAAACTCGTAATTGTGACTAACTTCATATCTATTATTTATTTATTTATTATTATTTAAAGGAAGGGCGACTCGAAAGTCAGGCACTGCGACCTATAAGATCTTTTGTACCAAAGCCCCAAGAAAGAAAGAAAGAAAGGAAGGAGAAAGAAAGATAGATAAGAAACATACTCAAGCCGAGAATCGAACTCGGGTCTCCAGAAACAAGAGTCTGGCACTCTTCCACTAGACCACAGTGGCGATGGTAGGACCTACAGTTTAACGCCGATTCCGAACGGCTATGTGGCAATTTTTTATCAGCTCGGTGGTCTTACCATTACCAACCAAGGTGTGTACTTGTACACATTCTTATAATTCTCATACACTTCATATCGATAGTGAATATAAGAAGTTTATGAGAATTAACCACCAGACCAAGACGGGAATCGAACCCGCAACCTTCTGGATGAAAGTCTAGTGCACTATCCACTAGACTATCGAGGTCGTCTAAACTTCATATCTATCATACGCGCCATTTTTTTGACATTGACAGCTATTCTATCTCGAAGAGCGCCAAAAATACTATAAGAATTGATCTGTCAAATAATTTTCATAATTTTACAAAAGTGTTCTACTATAGTTGAAAATGTCGAATTTCGTGCCAACAAAACAACATTTGTTGGAAGTTTTAATTAGCTTCTTCCATTTAAAGAAAAACGCAACTGAAGCACATCGTTTACTCACTGAAGCTTATCCTGACTGTGCTATAGACGTTAGAATGTGTCAGGTGTGATATGCCCTTTTCAAAAGTGGTGATTTTGATGTTGAAGACAGGGAACGTTCAGGCGGCCCGAAAAAGTTCGAAGATGAAGAATTGAAGGCATTACTCGAAGAAGATTCATGTCGAACGCAACAAGAACTTGCAGAATCTTTAGGAGTTGATCAATCAACCATTTCCAAACGATTAAAAGCATTGGAAATTGGTTGCCGTACGAATTGAAGCCGAGAGACGTCGAACGACGATTTTTCACATGTGAACTGCTGATTGAACGACAGAAAAGAAAGGGTTTTCTGGCGATGAAAAGTGGATACGTTACGATAACCCAAAGCGTAAAAAATCATGGGGACCGGCCGGACATGCATCAACATCAACGGCAAAGCCGAACATCCATGGATCCAAGCTCATCCTGTGTATTTGGTGGGGTATGAAAGGTGTCGTGTATTATGAGCTGTTGAAACCGAATGAAAGGATCACTGGCGACCGCCACCGACTACAATTGATACGTTTGAGCCGAGCATTAAAGGATAAGAGGCCAGAATATGAGAATAGACACGACGAAGTTATTCTTCAGCACGACAATGCTCGGCCGCATGTTGCAAAGCAAGTAAATACATACTTGGAAACGCTGAAATGGGAAGTGCTACCCCACCCGCCGTATTCTCCAGACATTGCACCTTCTGATTACCACTTGTTCTGATCGATGACACATGGCCTGGCTGAACAGCACTTCCGTTCTTTCGAAGAACTCAAAAAATGGGTCGATTCGTGGATAGCCTCAAAAGATGAGGAGTTCTTTCGACGCGGAATCCGTATGCTACCAGAAAGATGGGAAAAGGTTGTGGCTAACGATGGACAATAATTTAAAGAATAAATTTATAATCACGTTTACACAATAAATGACCAAATTACGAAAAAAAAATACAAGTTTATACATTCATACTCCCAATATATAATCGTAGAGTTTTGTGAGTATGTCATCGTGTAACTTCTGAATGACTGGACCAATTGAAATTATATTTCCATAATATATTTTCTTAGGCGGATCAGGATGGATCATAGCTATTCATAATGGCTTTTAGTAAAGTGGGCGTGGCACCTCCCATTCAATCCTAATAGCTTTTTGGGTATATCTCAAGAATCATTCATAGCACAGTACAGAAATTTGGTATAAAAATGAGAATTGACAATGCCATATTACAACAAAAATATAGCTGGGATTGACAAAGGGGGTGTGGCACCTTCCATATAACCTGAATTTCCAATATGAGATATCTTAGGAGGCATTTATGGTACGGTACTAAAATTTAAATTCTTTCAGTTTGTTGGATTAGTGGGTGTGGCGCCATGCTTCAGTTTTTTTTCTACTACTATTTCTACTACTAATTATACTACTATTTCTACTACTATTTTCTACTACTTTTAAACTTCTTTTTTTCTGAAAAATTTTTCTTATTTTCTACTACTTTGTCAACCAATATTTTCTACTACTATTTTAGTACCTTTTTTTACTACTTTTTTAATACATTTTTTCTTATTTACTAATACTAGTTTCTACTATTTTCACTACTATTTTTTACTACTTTTTTACTACTTTTTTACAATTTCTTTTACTACTATTTTTTACTATTATTTCTACCACTCTTTCTACTCCAGTTTACTGTTTTTGTACTACTATGTTTAACTATTTTTCTGCTACCTTTTTACTACTTCTTTACAACAATTTGTAACACAATTTTCTATTATTTTTCCTGCTACCTTTTCTACTACTATTTTCATCTACTATTTTGCTCCTATTTTCTACTACTTTTTCCATTCCTTTTTCTACTATTATTTCTACTACTTTATGAAATATCTTAAGACCCTGCCTAGCTATATTATAATCTGATAGGTGGCGCTGTAACAAATTCTATATTTATAATAGATATAAAATTGGTTCACATTTTTAAATAATTTCAAGAATGGTCTTTGATATGAATATAAAGCGTCCTGAAATATTTCGGACGGTATTTATAGAGCCCACTGTAACAAATGACTTGCTTCTTTTGCCGTTGCCGCAACTGCAAATAGCTTGCCATACCACGAATTTTTTAGGAAATTTTGTCTGCTTTTGGATTCTAAATTGTTCTTCGACATTTCCTCGAGCATCAGCAACATACAAATTTTGACCCGGAAGCTGCGTAAAATCTGCCAGTACATGCGTTTCGTCGTCCATTATACAACATGAATATTTTTGTATGAAATTCGATTTAAATTTCCGAGCCCTACTTTTGGCGTCTAAATTTTTTGCAACATTCCTGTCTGGACTTTTTTGGACTTTGTGTGCTTTCAAACCTGCATTGGCTTTAACATTTCGCATCAAATAGTCAGAGCACTGGGCTAACCGGGCAGCTTTTCTACCAGATGTGTTTTGAGATCTTTTCAATATGCTTTCTATTTTCTTGGCTTTCCCAATATCATGTGGTCCTTGTTTTCTTCCCGAACCAGGTTTCCTATCGATGGTCAAATTCTCTTGAAACTGTTTAATAACATTGGAAACAGTTTGACGGCAGACCTTCAATTCTTTGGCCAATTTTTTGTAGGACCAATTTGGATTTTTTTGAAAATTTTTAACAATTTTAAGACGTACTTCTTTTTCTTCACTCATTTTGATCAAACTCACAATAAATCAACATGTTTGTCATTAAAAATAACAACTGACATATTTTTCAAAGATAACTAGATCAAAGAGATTTTTAAATTTTACACCCAAAAAAAATTATTAGGTAAAACGTGTGTTAAGATTTTTCAATCTCACTCCTTATGTAAATATTGTATATTTATTTTAAATTTAACTTAATTTAATTTAAATTTTTATATAACAAAAATGTTTTTAATATAAAGAAAAAAAAAAGGAGGAAATTTCTTTTATCCAATTTGTGTCACAAAAAATTTAAAACTGCCTCCTTCTCCTTCCCTCGTCCACCACGCATGACGTATCTATTATTATCTACTGAAAAAAAAACACACACACACAGTAGTATTAAATACAATTCCCTGAATAGGAGCTTAAAATAGTCCAAAAAAAAAAAAAACCTAAAAATTTGTTTCTATTTATTTTGTTTTAGTTTCATTTGTTTGCAGTTTTATTTGGATTTCATTTTATTTCATGCATGTCTGTGTTTTATTTGTTTATTTATATATGTGTGTGTTTGTGTGTGTGTACTTGTCTGTGTAGGAAATTAAGTTTTTGGCCTGAATTTTTATTTCTTAGGTCATTTATTTTTTAACAACAATATCCTGCCGTTTATTTTCAACTAAGCTGCATACAGAGAGAGAGAGAGAGAGAGAGAGAGAGAGATGAAGATAGCACCGAGCAGTTTGTCCTTTATGCCGTTGTTGACTCTTTTTTTTGTTTGAATGTGTGCGTGTGTTAGTGTATGCTATTCCCGTATTGTTAGATACAGCGCGTGTAAACCAAAATGCATTCAAACGTAAACGAGTTGAACTAAATACAATAACAGCAGCAACTGGAATGAATCCACTTGGTCATTTCTCACGCGGCAACCTCATACTACTCAAATGTAATTCAAATGCTGTTGCTATTGCTGTTGCAGCTGCTTCTATTCCATTCCATTCTTGATTCTGGGGGCGCATCTCGTTGTGCTCTAGTGGCTGCTATATATGTACACCTCCAAAGAGATGGGGAAAATTTGCGAGCTACCACATTGTACTTTGAATTAAACGATCTTTTGCTTATATTGTACAATTGTGTTGATGCTTTTTGTTGTTGTTGTTGTATGTGTAACTACACGAGTATTTCTCTATGATGTGTGTGTGTGTATTTTTTTCTATTTGCTCATAGATGTTTGCTGCTTTTGGTTTTACTTTAAACTCAAATTCCATTATATTTTTATTTGCTTTCATTTTCGTTATGTATTTTAGTTTACCTACAACTACACTGTAACTTCCTTTTATCACTCCCTCCACCCTCAATGTTTTTCCCTTCCTCGCGGCTTTTACTTTTGCTGTTGTTGTTTGCTAGTTTCATTTCACTTCTGGTTTATTTACAAAGCGTCTAAATTGGTGTATTCATTCTATTGTATATATAGTAGAAATGTGTGTGTGTATATTCTGTGAGAGCACACACACATACATACATACCTAGTTAGCATTTTTATACCAAAAATTCATTTGAGTTGTTGTTGCTGTTTTGTTTTTAGTTTTTGGAGGAAGAGAGAGATGAACGTCAATAACTGCAAACAAATTCTTAACAATTTTTTTAAGTCAATTAATTTCAGTTTTACTTAAAATTTAACTCAATTGTTCACTTTTCAGCTTTTCAGTATAAATACAGAAATTGTTGAATAAATTGAGTATAAAATTCTTATTGTTAGTCCCTTTAGATGAGCTGATGAGTGATTATAAACGTGGACCGAGAGAGAGAGAGAGAGAGAATGAGAGAACAGGAATTTTCTATGATTCCTCTCATTTCTTATTGGCTTCCATTAAATGTTGCTAGATACTCTCAATATGCGTAAAGGAATTATCAACGCGAGCGCATTGACTAATACAAACTAATTACAACTACAGCAAATCACAATAAATTAACCCAGATATGCCCTATAGCCTATTTCTAGTACACTTCAAAAAGTTTTATTTTGATTGAATATATTCTCGTTTAATCAAAATCAAACATTTCTGAAGTGTGCTACAAATAGGACAATGGGCATATCTGGGTTAAATACATAAGTATCTGACCATGAGTATAAAAACGAGCTCACCCATCGACTCCCTTTTCGTCTTTTGATATGTACAGGATGACAATTGTAAAGTGACGCAAGTTTAATACTCTGCAGCAAGCTTTGCCATTTACCGTTACTTTAATTTAAAAAGCAAATTCATTCATCATTGGCTTTGCTTTTAATTTCATTTGAATTTTTGTTATTACATTTTGAAATTTCCATAAAAATGGACAAGGAAAATATTCGTCGTGAAATTATGAAATTTCATTTGGCAAATTATAGTAGCCGTCAAATTGCAAAGGCTTTAAATTTGTCAAGTCGTACGGTAGACCGAGCTATTATTCGATATAATGAAACTGGGGGTTTTGGAGATAGAGACCGGGGAAAATTTTCAACAGTTGCCACTACTGGTTTAACAGAAAAAATTCGTAAACGAATCAAGCGAAATCCAAGGCGCTCAATGAGAAAAATCGCTAAGGAAGTGGGAGTAAAGCCGTACAAGCTCCGAAAAGCTCAAGATCTGACACAAAAAAAAAGAAAGATTTGCGACTGCAATGATGCAAGGCGTTGCTACGCTCCTCCGTGTTAAAAAATGTTGAAAATATCTTGTTTACAGGTGAAAAAATTTTCACGGTTGAACAACATTTCAATGCGCAAAATGACCGAATGTGGCTAACATCATCATCGCAACAAAATTGGACTGTTGGCCGAGTTCAAAAGCCAGCTTCCGTTATGGTATGGGCTGGAGTTTCCGCTAATGCCAGAACCCCTCTAATATTCGTTGAAGAGGGTGTTAAAATTGACCAGGTTGTTTATCGGAGCATTTTAAATGAACATGTTCTTCCCTGGGCCCAAGATACATTTGGAAATGAAAACTGGACTTCCCAGCAAGATTCTGCACCTTCCCACATGGCAAAATTAACGCAAACATGGATAAAAGACAATTTTTCTGGATTCATAACATCTCAAGAATGGCCACCATACTCCCCAGACTTGAATCCAATGGACTACTCTATTTGGAGTATTTTAGAGAGTAAGGCTTGTGCATCTCAACACCACAGTCTGGAGTCGCTGACAAATTCATTAGAGAAAGCCTGGACTGAAATTGATCAGGAAGTCCTGCGGCGAACAGTCCTACGATTTCCGGATCGATTGAAAGCATGTGTGCAGGCTAAAGGAGGTTATATTGAATGAGGTGGGGTTCAAATGAATGCTTATATATTCAGCAATGTTAACACTTAATTGTACTTAATGGAAGTACGTCCTTTTGAAAATAACTGCTGAAATGTGTGCGTCACTTTACGATTGTCACCCTGTAAACATCTATAGCGGCGGTATGAACTAAATTTATATTTCATCCCATCCCTAAAAGCTTGCTATATTTTTTGAAGTGAAACTTCTTTAGCGGGGCTGTGAATCGAAAATTTTGAAACTGAAAAATGGAACAGAAACGAACTTTCATTACACACAAATGAAACTAATAAGAAACAAAGTTATGCTGTTGTTAGTGTTTAGCAAACGAGAGTCGAGAGTCAAGCAGATAGTCAACTTCTCGCTGTTGTATCTCATGTGCTTTAATGAGAGAGCCGACCTAGATATCTTTCCTTGATTGCATATAGCTGAACTTTCCTCTCTTGTGCTATATACGTGTACTATTTCATGTTTGTGCCGATAAGCGTAGAGAGTATAAACAGAAGAAAAGCAGCAACCAAATAGAGAGAAGAAGACGGAAAAATCTTCAACAGAATGTGTTAATAAATGTTTTTTCTATAAAATTTCAAATAAACAACAAAGTCTTACTTCTACTGTGAGTGCCTGCAGGTACATTACTTTTTTTTATCTTATGCCCAAAAGCTCGCTATTTCAACCATAAAATCACATTGCACAATAAACTGTACTTGAGGTCATTGCAAAAACCTTTTGGGGATTCCTTGAAAAAAGAAAGAAAAAACTTACTTCAATTATTCTAATCAAAAAACAAATTTCGGGGGCCAAAAAATTGTATTGTCCCTTCTGACCACGGTCCTCCATTTCATTTACATGAAAAATAATAATTAATATAAGTGAAATTGAAAAAATTTTAACACACGTTTTACCTAATAATTTTTTTTGGGTGTAAAATTTAAAAATTTCTTTGATCTAGTTATCTTTGAAAAATATATCAGTTGTTATTTTTAATGACAAACATGTTGATTTATTGTGAGTTTGATCAAAATGAGTGAAGAAAAAGAAGTACGTGTTAGAATTATTAAAAATTTTCAAAAAAATCCAAATTGGTCCTACAAAAAATTGGCCAAAGAATTGAAGGTCTACCGTCAAACTGTTTCCAATGTTATTAAACAGTTTCAGGAGAATTTGACCATCGATAGGAAATCTGGTTCGGGAAGAAAACAAGGACCACATGACCTTGGGAAAGCCAAGAAAATAGAAAGCATATTGAAAAAATCTCCAAACACATCAGGTAGAAAAGCTGCCCGGTTAGCCCAGTGCTCTGACTATTTGGTGCGAAAAGTTAAAGCCAATGCAGGTTTGAAAACATACAAAGTCCAAAAAGTTCCAGACAGGCATGCTGCAAAAAATTTAGACGCCAAAAGTAGGACTCGGAAATTAAAATCGAATTTCATACAAAAATATTCATGTTGTATAATGGACGACGAAACGTGTGTACTGGCAGATTTTACGCAGTTTCCGGGTCAAAATTTTTATGTTGCTGATGCTCGAGGAAATGTCGAAGAACAATTTAGAATCCAAAAGCAGACAAAACTTCCTAAAAAATTCTTGATATTGCAAGATGTTGCGGCAAAAGATGCGAGTCATTTGTTACAGTGGGCTCTATAAATACCGAAATATACATCAAAAACTTTTGAAAAAAAGACTTATTCCTTTCATAAGAGAGCACAATGTGTCCACGGTATTTTTGGCCCGATTTGGCATCATGTCACTACGGCAAGAAAGCTCTGGAGTGGTACCAAAGTAATAACCTAGTTGTTGTACCAAGAGAGGCCAATCCTCCAAATTGTCCGGGGCTAAGACCGGTGGAGAGATATTGGACTGTTGTGAAAAGAAACTTAAAGAGCACAAAAAAGGTGTCCCGAAATATCGAAGATTTTAAAAGGGGATGGGCAAACTGTTCCAAAAAGTTGTCTGAAACAACTATCAAATCTCTAATGGAAGGCTTACCAAAAAAGGTCCAAGAGTTCATAAATAGTGGTTAGAACTATAAAAGTTATATTTTTATGTAATTTGAAAATATTATCAATTAAATAAAAAAAAAAATCAAGATTCTAAGATCAACCGTTTAAAAATTATTGTATTTTATATATGTTAAGATTTTTTCGATCTCACTCCTTACATAGCTATGTATGCACAAAAATCTTCAACAAAAATTAAGCTCTTTACATATTTCGTAGTGAGTTTTCAAACTGATTTACAATTTCAAAAAAAAACACCTAATTAAATAATATTTAAATCAGATTAGGTCAGTGAACTGTTGATTAAAACTGCGAAGCTCAAGACTTTTAGTTTGCAAGCAAACAAGCTTAATTAGTGAGCTTGAAAACTTGAAAGCGAGAACACATAGATATCGGTATTATATATGTTTAGTTGGCAGGATAAAGCATCAATGACCAGTTACAGCTTCTATTTCTACTTTGTGTGAATCAGAAGAGATCAAACTTGTGAAAATTTCTATTTTATATAATTATGTAGATAAAATCAATCTAAATACAAATTCATCAACCTCTGTGACAATCCTTTTACATCGGCTAGGGTATTGGGAAGAAAGAAAAAGAAAAAAACTAAAATAGGTCCCTGATAGTTTTTTAGCAGACTATGAAAATTAAATCTAGAGGTTAATTTTCAAAGTCATGACTTAAGTTCATGTCAATTTCGTTATTTGAAGTTATATATAAACAGGTTAATGAACAAATATAGTCATCACAACAACAATGTGTATAGAGACGGGCAAATCAGACGGCCGTTACGGAATCCGCCACAGGTCCCTTCCGCACTCGTCATATGATGTGATAACTCCAATACAATTTAAACAAGGGCATAATGATGACCAAAAAACACGTAAAACTACGAGGGTTGCTACTTGCTACTTTTGAGATAGAACAAGTAAAAACAAATATTTATCATTGAAAATGGCTTTATTGTTTTTCAAAATATTCTCCATTAAGATCAATATACTGTTGCATGCGTTTGAACCAATTTTCGAAGCACTTTTTCCACTGCAAATGTGGTAACTCTAAAGCATGTATTTTGAAAGCATCAACCGCTTCTTCAGGCGACGAAAAACGTTGAGCTCGTAATTTATTTTTGATGTGAGAGAATAAAAAGAAGTCATTGGGTGCCAAATCAGGACTGTACGGCAGTTGACTCATCAATTCGATGTTTTGAGTGCTCAAAAAAGCACTCATTTGAGCCCGATGTGTGAGACCTCGCATTGTCGTAGTTGAGAATGATTCGTCTTTGGCGACTGGTTTTCCTTATTTGTTCGAACACTTCTGGCAAACTAATGGTGGTGTACCATTTAGAATTTACTGTTCTATGTTGCTCTAATGGCACGGTAGCCACATGACTAGTTTTTCTGAAAAAATAGGCAACCAGATGCTTCGAAGTGCTTCGTGCGCGAACAATTTTTGTTGGGTTTGGCTCACTTTGGAAGACCCATACAACAGTCGATTGTTGTTTAGTTTCGGGCTCATATGCATATACCCATGGATTCATCACCTGTTACGATCTTATAGACGTCCTTTGAAGCACCACGATTGTATTTTTCAAGATTTCTTTGCACCAATCGATACGAGCCATTTTTTTGGGCGATTGTCAAATTATGCGGTATCCAACGCGAACAAATCTTTATGGCGGCCAAATGTTCATGCAATATTGAATGTATCCAGGTGCAACTAATGCCCAAGCATGCCTCAATCTCACGATAAATCACATGCCGATCTTGTAATATCAGTTCACACACAGCATTGATGTTTTCTGGTACAACAACCGATTTTGGATGACCATTGAATTCCGAAAACCAGCCAAACACGGTGGATCGGAATGGTACTTCATCACCAAAGGTAGAAGAGAGTTGATCGGCTGACTGTTGTTGAGTTAATCTACGTCGAAAATCATAAGAAATCATCGCACGAAAATGTTCACAATTTAAATCCATTTTTTGGCCGAGATGAATTTTTCAAGTCAATGTAAACAATGCAAATAGCACTCGTATGACAAAACGTTCTGAGTACGTTTACCATTAAAAACGTCAAAATTTACGAGGCTGATGTCAGATTTGACATATCTACACTGGTGTTGCCACATCTCAAAACTTAAATAGCAACCCTCGTATGCATTTTCATATAAAAAAAAAATTCCGAAATGTATAAAAATAGACATGATTTTTTTAATTATCTCTCAGAAATTGGGAAAAGAAGAGATGTTGGTTTATAGCCACAAATTGATTTCGCCAACAGTGATCTGAGGTCAACAGCACTACGCATCATTATTTTTAAAACTTCTTTTTCCGCTTAACTATTATTATGCAACAAAACTTGACGCTTTGACTCACTCACAATTTCACTTAAATATTTACAACAATTTCACAGTAGATAAATCTGCAAAGACTAAGTAAGAGTAGTAGTAACGAGAGAGAGAGAGAGAAAAAAAAACAAGAAAAGAAGGAAACTAAATTGCAACCTTTACACATAAATAAAATTCATAACTCGAGAAACAGAAGCCATCAAAAACAAACGAAAAGAAATACCAGAACATAAAGAAGTAAGAAAGCTAAAAGCACTTAAAATTTGTACTTCTCTACCAGAGCAACTACCTTTTTAGGCACTTTCGTACTTTTGTAAACTGTGCACAATGTCGATGGAATAAAAAAAAAATCAGTTTGAGTGCATTGTGACGAAAAAACGCAATAGAAAAAGAAAAAAGCTTAGTCGAGAAAGAATGAAAGCAGGTAAAGTTTTGCAATTGTTTTTTTTTTTGTCTTTGAGTTTTGGTTTTATATTTGTTTATGTTGCTGTTGCATTTGGCTTTTCTAACATTTTTAAAGAAATTTTCTGGTATTGTTTTTTACAATTCTTCAGCCGGTCGGTCGGTCGGTCGTTAGTTCTTACATCATTTTTCTCCCATTCTCTTCTTTCTTTTATGAGTATGCAACTTCTTATGTTTGTATCATGTTTGAAGCATTGATGGCCACCCACAGAGGCGCACTACAAAGAACGACTGAGCTCTTTTTCTATGGGAAGTCTAAAATGTTCTTTCGCACGCGTGCTATTGCTTGGCCAACAACACTTGGTAATTATTTATTTTATACAATCTACTAGACTGACTTCACTTTCTCAGACACATTCGCACACACACACATGCATGTGTGTGCATGCGTTTTTGCTCTACATGTTGCTATTAGTACTATTGTTGTTGTTGTTGCTGTTACTGTTGTCGCCCGGAAGTCTATTATCTACATGTAAGTAATGTATAATTTCAACCAACACACACACACACACAAGTAAATACACTACAATGGCCTCTCTTTTATGGCGCGCCGGCATTTAAGAATAAATGCATTTTTCCTATTTGTATTTGTATTTGTATTTACACATGTGATCAAAGGAGTTGACTTGTGTTTTCTATACTGCACTTCTCTAACGCCCACATACTTTCTGGTTTGCTCGATCTCTCTCGTCGTCTAACTCTCTTTCTCTCCTTCTCTCCCACTCTCTTCTTCGTACTCGCATGCCTTGTGTATGTTTGTGTGTTGGTTTTGAGTTAAATCTCGTTAAAAGTTTGTAAAGTTTTCTTTCCGTTCCATTCCGTTCCGCTCTTCCTCTGCACTTCTTTAATGTATTAAGGAAATTTGTTTGTTTGCATGTGCGTACAAATGTGTGTTCCAGTGCTTGAGTGTGTGTGCGTGTATGTGTATTTATATGAATGCGTGTTTGTTTAGTTGTTGGTGTTGAGTTTATTTTTTTTTCCTCATTGTTCCTGTTGTTGTTGCTGTTGGAAATATATTACATTTTCTTCTCATGTAGCAAAACTTGCATTCTATTTTTATTTTTTTTTTTGTTTTTTTTTTTTTTTTTTGCAAAAACATATAAATATATAAACAACAACAATAAGTGTATCACATGATTTGTGCATGTGTGAATTTGTATTCTATATATTGTTCGGTTGTTATTGTCGTTGTTGTTGTTGGAAGCATTAATGAAATAAGTTTTGTAACATCAGCAGCAGTGGTAACAACAACAATCTTATGCAACAAGGTGCTGATGATGGGGGGGGCTGGTGGTCCTTTCCACATACATACATACATAAATATATGTTTAGATAGATATTCTAACATTTTGCTTAGTTGCACATGCATTTAAGTATATGAGTATATGTCTGTGTATGTGCATGTGTCTGTTTGTTTGTATGCATAAAGATTAGACTTGTTGAGGTTTAGCTTACAAAACTGTCTGCCACTATAAATACAAGCATAGTTACTTTGATTCAAAGTTACGTTGAGTACTTTGGATTTCTTTTGCTTACTTTTTATATGCAGCGTGTTTAATGTATCAAAGCAATATCATTACATGATGGGGGAAAAATATATTTGCATACGATTATTGTTTTAGAACTTACTTACTTCTACTTTGTATCAACTGTAAATGATTTTAATTTAATATTTAATTTTATCTCACACTTGGTTGACATCATTCATATTTGCTAATGCTACGTGAGTGTGATTTAATTTGCATAATTCCTACGTGAAAATGCGTGAGTTTTGACCATGAAGTCATTATAATTCACAATTTCTTAAAAACTGAGTGAATTTTTTTGAAAAAATTTCAGCGTGCGTGAAGTTTTTTTTTTTTTGAAAAATGCCAGCGTGCGTGAATATGCGTGAGTAGTATCTTCAATGCCGTGAGTATGCGTGAGCGTGAGTCAAAAAGTACTCACGTACCCATCTCTATATTATATTTCCTATTAGAATTCTCAATTGCTCATGTTTACTACTTATTTAGCTGGCACTACAACCGCTGATCGGTATTGGCCGCCTCAATGAAGCTTCTCCAGTTGTCTCTGCTATGCGCGCGCTGGCGCCTATTGGCAAGGCCAAATGCAGTCAAGTCCGTCCCCTTGACCTGATCTTTCCAACAGAGATTTTATTGTCCTCTTATGCGCGTTTCTCCATTGTTCAGACCTCCCAAACCTGAGTGTTTTCTTCCATTCGCTCAGCATAGCCTAGCCAGCGAAGTCAATGGATTTTTATGCGCAATGTTACTTGATACGCGTCATTCACGCACACTGAACTATAGATCTTGCCGATTATCTTCCTCTCGAATTCTGGTCAATGTCCATGTCTGAGCACCATACATTAGGACGAAGGAAGGATGAGAGACTTATAGAGCGTTATTTTTGTCCGACGAGAGAGAGCTCTGCTTCTCAATTGCCTACTGAGTTCGTAGTAACAACTGTTGGAAAGATTTAATCTCCGCTTGATCTCAAAGGTTACATCATTGTTGTTGTTGATGTCCTAAATAGAAAAAAATCCTTAACGATTTCAAAAGTGAAAATTGACAACAGTGACATTTTGTCCAAGACGCCGTGACTCCTTGTTTGCTGACACAAGATATTTCGTCTTGTCCTCGTTCACCATTAGATCTACTCAACGAGACTCCCTTTCCAAGTTGGAGAATTCTGCATTGACTGATATTAGTGATACCTAATCGTGTTGTCGAAGGCAGCTTTATAATCGACGTATAGGTGGTGTATGCCGCGTTGTTTTTCTCGGGTCTTGGCGTAGTGGCGAGGAGTGAGAGCCGATTGGCTATGGTAGATTTACCAGGCCTGAAGCCACACTGATAAGGTCCAATCAGTTTGTTGACGATGGGCTTTAGTCTTTCACACAGTATGCTCGATAGAACCTTATAGGCGATGTTAAGATGACTTATCAAACGGTAGATGGCGCGGATCGTGCAGACTACTCTCGGCTTCCAATCACTGGGCATGCTTTTGTCCAACCATATGCTCGTGCATATGTTGTGTGAGCTCTTCGCCTCCAGTCTTAAACAGCTCAGCAGGCAGGCCATCTGCAATCGCATCCTTATGGTTTTTCAGCCAAGCAATGGCTGTTAAGACGACCTCTTCATCATCATTAAGCAGCTGTGAAAAGTGTTCCCACCATAACCTCATAATACCCTAAACATCTGTCATCAGATTTCCGTCTTCGTCTTTGCAGGAAGAGGCGCCAGCCTTGAAAGCATTAGTTAGGCGTCTTACTTTCTCAAAGAATTTTCGAACCTCATTCCTGTTCCCGAACATCACGATATCATCGAACTCAGGTCTTTCTGCCTCACGTTTCTGGCGTCTGAAAATAAGTTTCTCCTTCCTCGTCAACTGTCCGTATCGCTCCTTAGAAGCTCGTGTTACAACTGAGAGCAGGGTAGCTCTAGATACTGCGTTTTTCGTTTCAGTAGCTTCGCGACACTCTTGATCGTACGACATATTTCTCCATCGACGGTGGTAGCCTAGCACCTCTTCGGCAGCCGTATACATACAGTGGGAGATGTGTGACCACTGTGAGCATATATCATCAAATTTCAAGGGGTGTTTTGCCTTAGGAGGAGTGAGAGTCGATTGGCGAAGACTTCGGCTGTCCATTGTGGCTGCAGCTTTTCGATATCAAGCTTTCTCTGTGTACGTATCCGTACGCAATGAGACGTGTGAGGACCTTGGCTGCAACCAAGCAGTGGTCAGAGTCGATGGTTACACCACGTATCGAGGGTACGTCTAATACACTGGAAGCGTAGTGTCCTTCGATCACAACGTGATCAATTTGGTTCCGTGTTTTTTGTTCAGGGGAAAGCCTAGTGGCCTTATGGATATGAAGATGTTGGAATCTGGAGTTACTTACAGTCATGTTTCGTTCCGCGACGAAGTCGATTATTATCAAACCGTTGGTGCTGTCTTCGTCGTGGAGACTGAATTTTCCGCTCGACGGACCAAAGATATCCTCCTTGCCCACTTTGGCTACTTTGGTAGCCGCCTATCACGATTTCAATGTCGTGGTAGGGGCAACGTTCATAGTTTTTGTCGAAGAGGTCGAAAAAATCATTTTTGGTCGCTTCGTCCTTCTCCTCCGTCGGGGTGTGGACATAAATTAGGCTGATGTTAAAGAATTTTGCCTTGATGCGGATAGTGGCTAGGCGCTCGAGACAAGATGACGCAGTCTCTTGCCAACCACAAATCCAACACCAATTTCGTATCTCAGATCATTACAGCTGTAGTAAATGTCACAGGATACTCTTTTGGAGCAGCCCTATCCCGTCCATCTTATCTCCTGGATAGCGGTGATGTAAGCTCGGTATATTTCTATGGAATCTATCAGCGAGATAGAAGCACCTTCCTTGTAGAGGGAAGGTGCATATCCCTAAGTCGTTTTGCGTTTCCTGGGCTTCGTTTGCGATTTCAGTGAAGTTGATTTTTGACAAGCTGGGTTCCAAGCTCGATGCACAACCGTTGATTCAAGGTCACGGAGAAACCCGTCGCACACATTAGTTAACTCACTGATGGGTGTTAGATCGCTATCCAGGGGTCGGTAGAGTGCAGTTGAAATTGTACTAAAATAACACAATTGTATTGAAAGTACCATATCTGAATCTCATTCGTTGCTTTGTTCTCCCACAAGCAACTCTCTCTCTCTCTCTCGCTCTCAACTTGTTGAGTATTCAGCAATGTTTTTTTAAGTAGGAAGTTTTTTTTAATGGTGATTTCATTTTTTTAAATAATGAAAATGATTCAATTTTAACAGAAAAACAAACACATTTCATTAAATACTGCTGCTGTTTTGTTTAACAATGAAAAAAAAATTCAATTCAATGCTGTCCATCAATTCGACAAATAAATGTCAATGTTTTTGCTCTCTCTCGCTCTTGCTTCTCTCACGACATTGCAATTTTTTCTTATGCTTTTTGATTGCTAATGTATTTTTGTTGGTTTCACTCGTCTTCTCAAAATGATTTTTTTAACTTTATGTTGTTGTTGTTGTTGCCGTTTCTTTGCAGCATTATTTGTATTAGTTTTTTTTTTTTTGTGTATTCAAGGCAGGCGCATTAACAAAAAACGGCTGTCATGTCGAACAATGAAACAAATAAAATGAAGCATAACAAAAAGCAGCCAAATTTCATGTCAATCATTTACAAAAACAACAACAAAAAGAAATAAAGTAACAACAAAACCGTTGAAACTTTGATGAAACTTCAAGAAGCTTAAACTCATGCAACTCTTCTCTTCATCGAATTTACTACAACTCAATCGTCGTTGTCGTCATCAGCAATTGTTCTCCCACCACGGACAACCAATTTTTCCGTTACAATTTCTCTCCCTCTCTTCACATTTTGAGTATTCATCAATGTTTTTTATGAGTATTTGTTGCTAAAAAAAAAAACGAGAGCCTGCCATTTAGTAATAACAGCAACAACTACAAAAAAAAAGAAGAAGAATGATGGCAGCAGCCAGTAGCTAATAGCAACAAGAAATGAAAACGAAATTCAACAGGATGCTTTCGCGCGTAAATTACGTGCATAGCTCGCCTAATGACCCTTGTGAACTTTTTGATAGCATGAGTAGCAGAAGCAACAACAGCAAACAGCAGCAGTAGCACTTAAGTGCCTCAGCTCGTTCGGCTCGGATCGGTTTGGCTCGTCCTTAACAATTGTAATTAACATTGTTGCTATTTAATACATACAATACAATAACAAAAAGCCATTTGTTTTGTTCTTTTTTTTTTGCTGCAATTACTTAAAACTTTTGCATTAAATTGTATAACTTTAAATTTAAAACAAAGGCGCACGTGGAGATAAAAATGTCATGCGTCATTTGAGCGTTGAATGGAAATACATTTTCGATTTGATTTATATCGTTAGATAACATATTTTGATAGTAGACATAAAACGACAGGAAGACTTTAATATTATTACGTGAAGAGTTTTTGTTTGTGCATTAAATCAGTTGAATAATATTTTAGATTAAAAAGAAGAAGCTTTTGAAATTATTACCTAGAAATTTCACTTTGAATAGATTTGCTTTGTTGTTTTCCTTTTTTATATATTTAGTTGTATCGATTTAAAATCTGCAAAGTAATTAGTCAAAAAAAAAATAAGATTTGAATAAATTTCCTTCCAAAAACCTAAATTCATAGCATCATTTACTCAATAACTCATTTAACCCTTTCGGGACCGTAAGGAAACTAAAGGAGATAGCATAAAACCGAATCCGGATTCGTATTGCCTGACCCCATTGTTACAATTTTTAATCGAAACCGCCTCTGAATGGCCTGAACTTTCATGGCTCACCGGTGACCCTGTGGCTTTCAATCGGATTTAATACATGGAATTTTTCTATACATTTTCATTAGATATTTTTTTTTTTTAAGAAAGACAAAGTAGCTTAGTATTAATTTTTCATTTAACCCTTTCTTGACCATAAGGAAATTATAACCTATAGAGCAAAACCGAGTGCAGATTCGCGATCTTTGTCTTCCATTTTATTGTAAAAAAGTTTTTAAAAAGTTTCCACCGAATATTTTAGGGCCACCGGTGACCCATAACAAAATTTATACTTACAAAAAAGTAAACAAAAATTTAAAAATATGAGAAATCATATTTGAGTAAATATTTTTTCCCACAACATTTTAAAAATGTGATGTATTTGCCTGACCCCATTGTTACAATTTTTTGATCGAAACCGACATTTTGCGCCTCTGAATGGCCTAAACTTTCATGGCTCACCGGTGACCCTGTGGTTTCAATGGGATTTTTTTATACATGGGATTTTTCTATACATTTTTATTTGATTTTTTTTTTTAAGATAGACAAAGTAGCTTAGTATTAATTTTTCATTTAACCCTTTCTTGACCATAAGGAAATTATAACCTATAGAGCAAAACCGAGTCCAGATTCGCATTCTTTGTCTTCCATTTTATTGTAAAAAAGTTTTTAAAAAGTTTCTATTGAATATTTTAGGGCCACCGGTGACCCATAACAAAATTTATATTTCCAAAAAAGTAAACAAAAATTTAAAAATATGAGAAATCATATTTGAGTAAATATTTTTTCCCACAACATTTTAAAAATGTGGTGTATTTCGACAAATTTTGTAAAAATTGTAAGCCATTGAAAATTTCCAAAAAAAAAAGAAGCAAATAAACACATTTTTTCACATTGATCCGGTACAGTACCGTTATCAAAAAAAAATATTTAGTACCGTTATCAAAAAAAAATATTTATAAATTTTTTTAATTTAAATTAAAGAACCATCAATTCTCCTTCGAAAAAACACAAAATTTATAAAAAAAAAAAATTCAAAAAATCGCAAAAATTAATCTTGTGACACCGGCGGTACTATAACACCGCAAGGGTTAATATAAATATATATTGGCAAATATTTAAGGACAATGTAAATTGTGATTCTATATATAATTACTTCATTTGCATAAAAACAAGCATGCAACCAACAAGCAAGTAAACAACAAAAAATCGACAAACAAGAACAACAATTTATGAGTTTTCATTTTCACATTTATACATATTGCGGTGAAAGCGAAAAAAAAAACATTTTAAACTACATACACCAATTTGTTATATCTGATTCAAATACACCCACAAATATTGTCCAAATTGTGTAAAAAAAAAAAAAACACAGAATAAAAACTATAGAAATAATAATAATTTACCATATTTCAACACTTTCTAGTTTGAAAAAAATGCAAGAAAACTAGCAAAAAAAAAAAAAACACTAAAAAACAAACAAATAATAATAATAATTCCACTTTGTTGTGCACAAACAATTAAATACAAAAACAACAAAAATAAAAAGTACTACAAATTATACTTGCACAAAATTACAATAACAACAAATATATAAACAGCACGAGTGCAATAAGTAGGGCTGGTTTAGTGCTGACGTTAGTGCATGGTAGAGAGAGAGAGAGAGAGAGCGAGGGAGTTAGTATAAACGAACAGCGGTCAGTGGACAGCAGGGCGTGGATTGGATGTAAAGTTCCACCAGCATTAAATAACTGAAAAATACAAATATTTACATTTGCATTGTTGTAAAGTGAAGTAATACTTTGCTTTGCTTTACTCTCAATGGCGCAATTGTAAATTTGCATTGTAAAACCCAAAACTAACCAACCGTCACCGTGAGGGTTGTAGTGCTAAAGGAGTGAGTGAAAAGAAGCCAACATGCCCACCAGAAATGGGCGAACCTCGTTTGTTTTTTCTGGGTAAAATTTTAAAATTTGTGCAGTTGTATTATAAAAGCAAATGTAAATTTTATTTACGTGCATTTCGGGGGTTTTTTTTTAATATTTAAATAAGTATTCTGAGTAACCGTACAAGTTTGTAATTTGTGTTTTTTTTTTATTTAATATTTTTAATACCTTTTAATATTTTTGTTTTTAAATACTTGGGTACGCTACACTAGTAGGCCGTGTTGATTTTTTAAAAATTCAAATTTCAAAAATAAGTAGTTGCGTAAAGCTTTAGTAGGCTTTGATAATTGCAAATATTTTTTGGTTAATTTGATTCAATTTAGGTTTGCTTGGTAAATCGTCGAATAAAGTTCAAAGGAAAATTAAAAAATATTAAAATTGCAATTTTTTGACGACATTTCCTCGCCTGAGAATTGATTTGGCGTATGTGTGTATAAATTCGTATGCCCATACGCCAAATCAATTCTCAAGCGACGATTTATCAAAGGTGAACTTGATTGTACTCGACATGGATTCACTAAAATTTAATTTACTATTTCAAATATAACTCGATTTAAGAAATTTGTGTTTTTAATAAATTAAATTGAATTACCTACAATTCTATGTACTTTAATTTTGAAAATTATACCGCTATCTGGGAAATCCTAACGATTGAATTTAAAAATTGTTAAAAAACAAGTGACAAATGGTCATTTTAGGCGGTAGGGGTGGCTTTCGGTTTAGTTGTATCAAAAAACTGGGTACGCCATTCGATTTAGCGGCTTTTTTTAAATGGGTATAGATATCTAAAAATATTTTATATGCAAGTTAAATGCTTTTTCCATACAAAATCCCAAACCTATTATAAAACATCCTTAAAAATCACGGTTTTCAGAGTAGCGCATCCAGTTTTCGCAAATTTAAAATTTTTTTTTTCATTTTAATTGGTTTTTAGCACCCTATTTTCATATTCTGTTGTCACAATGAAGATCTAAAATACTTTAGCAAAATGTATGGAGCAAATAAGCCAACTACTGTACATGTCCTAAAGACTTGAAGATTCTTGTAAATGAACTTGCTTTCATCAAAGGCCAGAGGGACAAGACTGGTTCAATTGGATCGTATCAAATTGGCTTTGCCCGATGTTTCTGAGCGCACGAGGCAACTCAGGAAATAGAACCGACAAGAAGATGAGGAAAGAAGGCTTGCCGAATATAAACAAAAAATCAACCGCGATATTCTATACCATCAAATGCAGCCTTATCAGATGCGGTAATTGAAGAAACTAAAGTTGGCATCGAAAACGAGAATGAGGATGTATCATCCATCCACTTCTAAAGAAAACCTAAAGCATAATACATTGAATATATCTAATGTGGGTAGAAAAAAAATCAGATATGGTGTAAGTCTACGTGCTATGGCTGTCATCACCACAGCAGCTCTTATTGATATGGGCTTAATCACTGAAAATAAACAGACTCTTGTGGTTGATCACAATAAAATAAAAAGAGCACAAGAAAACTTAGGAAATCACTAGACCAAGAGTTGGATGATTTATGTAAAAAAAAAGTGAAATTGACTGCATCTTCTTTGACAGTCGTGACAATATAACGAAATTTATGCTAGAAACAAGCAATTCTAAACAGCATTTTCCTTGATGAAGTGAGCCAGATGGAAGATATTTTTACCATTTCCGTCGGCAGAAAGGTTCTAAAACTCAAAAGCCAGCTGGAATTATACCTGAGAACCTTATAGAATTTATGAAGAAGAAGTGTGCAAGAAGTAAGTCAACACTGATTGGGAAAGTGAGGCTAAGCGCTGAGTAGAAATCAAGCTGTGTCGTAAACTCATTTGGTTGGTATGTATGCTTTACACGAACGAATTACTTTTACGTCATTCAATCACAGCTCTATATGGAAAAACTTTGTCAAACAACAAGAGAACAGGAGTTATCGGCAAGATGCTTAGCGCAGCTAAAAATCTTGAAATTAACCTTTCATTCGTCAAAGTTTCGATCGGAGAGAATCTCATATCCCATGATGAAAATGACATTACAAGTTTATCTACTGATCAAGCATATGGTTATCACATAGCGCAGGTAAGTTCCTGTGAAACTGGCCCTTCATGAAATTAGCCCAGTAAGCCATGATTAACAACAGCAAACAGACGTTATCGCATATGAGTCTCTAACCACGATTTTAAAGATAAAAGCCTCTACGACTTAAGGCTGATAATTGAAAACAACGTTGGTTCAACACTCTTGGTTGGAAGATTCTCGCTACATCCTATTCCAGTTGCGGCAATGACGGTGGCAAAAGAAGACTACTTAATTTGGTTTTGTCAACTAATCAACGATCTTGATGTTTTGCCTTCAGTGAGATTATAATTCAGACGTTCTTGTTCTGCGGCGATATTGAAGAGAGAAAAGCTGGTATCGAAAAGATTATTGTTTTTGGAGGCGGTGATGAGAATGCACTAGAAAATCTCAATGTATAGCCACGGATAATACTCGCCATCAACTTTAATGCTTCAAACCTTTTGGAGTTGATTAATTGGTCGGGCGAAAGTTCATGAGCCTCATGCCCATGCAAGTTCCGCAGTAGCCTTGTCATCAGTGTGGCCAACTCAGCGCTTTTCCCGCTAAATTTAGTGCTTTTTGAAAATTAAAACGCGGAAAAATAGTGATTTAGCGGTCAGCGGGTTTTTTATCGCATTTTTTTCAATTTAAAAGACACTAAATGCTCATTTTAGCGGATTTTGAGAAACAAAAGTTGGCCACACTGCAAGTAAAACAAGTAAGTAACCGGGCAGCAGGAATAGTGTACACTTATGAAAAGTGTGAGGGATATGTAAGAGAACAGGAAGCAAGTCGACGGTTAATGTCAAAAAAAGAATCGAAAAAAGACCTAACGAATCTTGAATATTTAAAATTGAATTCAAAAGAAATTTAATATTTCAATGAATTTTCTATATGTGTAAATTTTAGTTCAAGAAGGTGGAAATCTTTACATATAACGCAGAATTTCTGTTTTACGGTTATGTCGGATTCCTACCGACTAAAACCACCTCCATCACTTCCTCCCACTCTCCCCGCGGGACTACCCGTAGGTATAACTTTGCGGGTGTTGATCTTGCAATTCAATTCTCGATCTGTTCCTGCTGTTCTGTTCTCCTTCTCTCTCTTTGAGTGGCGCGTAACTTGATCATAATCCGTGCTACCACTAAGCATGCTGTCTTCCATTTTCCCCACAGATTCACACATCTGTGTGGTACAGTTCTCCAGTGTTGGCGTCTTGCCAAAGACTTGCCTCAGCTTGTCTTGCTCTCCTTCTTTGTGGTTCCTCCAGTTTTAATATTCCCGTGTGCTTTATTCCTTTCTCAGATTCGAATATGATAAGAGGTAGTTTCTCCAAACAAAATGTTTTTAATATTTTGTTGCCACTTGCAGTTGCAACTGCAGCACATATTTTATAAATATTATTTTTTTTTTTTTAACACATTCTTTTTCTACGAGTTTTTTCTATATTTTTAAATACGCATTCAATTTAGGCCAAAGCAATAAATTCAACAACAACGACTACTACAAAAAACTGCATAACGAGAGTATCAAAAAATATTTGTTACAACAACAAAAACGATTATTTCAATTAAAAAAAAAAACGGAAAATATAACTAACATATAAAAGTTTGGGTTGGAAAAAACATGGCAACAATCAGCAAAGCGCGTTCATTGCCAAAGAGAGAGAGAGAGGGGGAGAGAGAGGGAGAGAGAGAAAGAGAGAGAGCGCGTAGTATTTGTGTGCTCTATTTTCCGAACTCTGTATTTTTTAATACTCTTGTTGAGGTTTTGAAAGGGGGAAATGGGAGATGCATAGAACTGTATTTAGTTAAAAAAGTATATATCTATAGTTTTTTCTTCCGGTTAAAAAAATCGTGATTTGGAAAAAATAAACATTATAAATGTACTTGTGTTACACATAGAAATGAAAAGAATAAAAATAAATTTACATAAAAAATCATCGAGTTAAAAATAAAAAATGAACGACTGCGAAAAAACCGCAGTTGGGTCCATTTTGCTGCATCATGGTTGCCATACATTTTCACTTTTATATTATATATGTATGTATGTTTGCTGGCTGGTTGACTATCTCCATGGCATGAAAGAGTCATTGCGAAACCGCGCAGGGGCGGGGAGCAGCCATTGTGTGTGTTTCTATGTGTGTGTGTGTATCGACGAATTTGCGGCATAAATTTTTATGTTATTCACGTCGATTTTTATTTTGTTGCACGATTGAATTGAAATTTTCATACAAATGCAACGAAAAATGGGAGAAAAAAAATAAAAAAAAAAACTAAATGAATGAAAACGAAAAATCACCCAAAAATACCAAACAAACAAACAAAAAAAAAAAGAAAAAAGAAGAAGAAATTTCGCATCGGAATTGGTTGAAAGGGATTTGGAATATCCATGCTCATCGTCAGCGTCGTCATCGTTTTTTTGTAATTTTTTGTATATATTTTTTTTTTAGTGGTGAACGCATTTATTTGTTATTTAAATTTCAATTCGTTTTTCCTTTTTCGATTGGGTTTTTGTGGTGACGGCGATTTAATGAAAAACAAAAAAAAAAAAAAAACAAAAAAAAAAAACAGAAAATCGTTGGTGTTGGTTCAATATTTTCAAAATTTTGTAGGTATATTGTTGTTGCTGGTGGTGATGAAGTTGACGGCTTTTTTTTTATGGTCGTATGTGTGTATTTTCTTTGGTGTAGGTGATGAAGGTAATCTTAAATTATTTAAATTCCTATAAGCATTTCAGTATTTGTGTGTTTTGTATCGCTTTTCTTTTTTTCTTTTTTATTTTAACTTCAAGTCCTGTGGGTTTTTATTTTTAAATTACTACGTAAAAGCGCTTAAGTATGAAGGTTTATTTTTAAAATGTATATTTTGTCTTTAAAATTTTCTTTGAAATCGTTCATTGTTTTGCAAAAAACCCTCAGGGATATTTTATTCCTTTATTTCTGCTTTAGCTTTGTGTATAAGTAGGTAAGTAAGTAGAAGGTAGCTATTTAATTTTAAAATGATGATGACATAAAATACACATATAAAAAAAAAAAGGAAGAAAAAAAGATAATCTGTATTTAATTGGAATGATTTTGTTATCAAGTTTAAAGTTGTTTTTAATTGTTGATGGGAATTCTAGAAGTAAAATGTTGAAAATTTTCAATTAAATAAAAATTCGAAAACTAAAGTATTTTCAAAAGAAGTTAAAAAGAAAGGAATTAAATTTGAAACGAAGTTAAATTTAATACAAGTCAATTCAAGTAGGATGCAAATTACACAAATCAAAAATTTTATAAAAAAAAAAAAAAAAAAAAAAATTGAGAAAATGAGCATCAGTTCATTAATTGATTAACAAAAAAGTGGCCCTCACTCTCCATTTCTCATTTATATAATGTTTGAGACGACAACCAAATTTTGCGAAAAACTATGGCCGCAGAATCGTTGACTTCGCCCCTGTACACCAGCATTGAAAAAAAAAAATCATAAAGACGCACCCCAATAACGCAACAGAATAACGTTGTGCACACAAAAAAACCACAACAACAACAACATATCAACATCGTACACAAACATAACGGCATCATCACAGCATACTGCGATCGAAATTTGAAAATTCCGTATGCATAGGCATCACGCCACTTGAAATAACCAATGACAGCGAAAAGAAAAAACTGCTTATAAAGAAGCAAACAAGGCAGAATTTTTGCGCTCGTTATACCGATAGTTCTAGTTGGGGCAACAACTGCTGAAGGAAAGACATGCGAATGAGTAATAACGCAGTATGTCAATAACGCAATGACAGACATAGCTCAGTAGTAAACTCCAAACCAGTGACGGACGTCACTTAGTAACGAACGAAGTTGGGAAAACTTCAAATCTTACTTCCGTGCATGATGTGTTGTAGCTTGCTATCTGATGGACGTCGATGGCTGTAGGTCGACTTCGTTAACCTGCTGAAAGACGATGGACGATAAGCAGCATCACCGGAAACACCACAGCATCACACTTCGCACAGCAGTACTGCCCCACCTACTCTACTTACAGCAACGCTACAGTCAGCACCCTACCATTGTTTCTTGCACTACGCTATGCCAGCGCCCATGCTGCAGCACTGGTGAAATTAGAACATTATTAAAACTGAATCGCTTTTATACTAGAATAAAGAATTGTGAATTAATAATATGGTGTCCTTGATAGAGCTGGGGGTTGAGGATTGTATAGTGCCGTGGATAGTATCTATGCTACAGTCAGACAGGCAGATCTAGGAAGTAGTCATATAACCATAAGTGTGAACAGAGCCACTCCTTAAGGGGGGTTTTGTTCTTCTTTATGATGGCCCGTTGTCATAAACAACATTCTAATGAAACTAAATAGGGACGGAGTAAAGGGAAAACGGAAGTGATGCTATTTACTACTAAAACCAAAGTATCAGCTTTAATCTTCTGTGTCTAAATGGTCAAAGACTATCCCTATCATCTACAATAAAATACCTAGGGGTTATACTTGATGCTAAGTTAAGCTTGAAAACAAAATCTAACAATAGGTGAAAAAGGCTTGTATCGCTTTTTATGCCTGTAAGAAGTCCTCTGGTAAAAGGTGGGGTCAAAAATCCCAAAATAGTACAATGGATGGATGTACCCACTGTAGTTAGATCTATTCTCACATACGGTGCTATAGTATGGTGGCTAGCTCTTAGAAAGGGCTACAACCAGAAAAAATAGCCAGAATTCAAAGAACAGCTTGTGCAGGGGCAGCGGGGGCAATGATATCATGCCCCACTGACGCTCTGAACGTGCTGTTAAATCTATAGTCCCCATTGATCTTTTCGTTAAATGCACTGCATCCATTAGCGCGATAAGACTAAGAGATGCAGGAGAAGCTAAACCTACGTTCACAGCAGCATCCTTAACACATTACCCAATGGACTTAATGAATTTACAGATTACCCAACACCGAAAGTCAACCTTGAAAATGTGTTCAGGGTTTCTGTTCCTACTAAGATTGACTGGAAGGACGGTAAGTACCCTAAACAATCCGACATAGCTCTCTACACCGACGGGTCCAAATGAAATTGTGGTGTAGGAGCGAGGATATACATATAGCAGCCTTGGGTATATCTTAATCCCTCAGCAATCTCTCAAACAATGACAGCATCATCCAGGTAGAAGTTATAGCAATTAGGAAGGCGTGCCGTATTTTAGAATTATTAGATATAGCAGAGAGGAACATCAAATTATTCTCTGACAGCCAAACCGTGATCATGGCTTTAAGTCTACCTATTACCAAATCCAATCTGGTCTGGCAGTGCAAAAAGCACCTCGCGAGATTAGCAAACATGGCAAACACATCCCTCATTTGGGTTCCTGGTTATAGGAACATTAAGGGAAACGCCTCTCAGCAATCCTCCTACTGGAACAGTTTCTCATTCCGCTAAAATAGATTCTTACAGACATACATGCAAAGTAGGGCATAAAGACATGCAGAATAACAAAGAAAATCTGGCCTTATTGCAGTACTACAAGAACTGGTGAGTAGGTTACCAGAACCCGAACTGATGTGATAAGATTAACTGCAGTCAGTACGGGTTATTAGCCAGTTGGCGTTCATGCAGCTAAAATGGGGACACCTTTCAACTATCATTGTCGCAACTGTATCGAAAGCAGTGAGAAAGAGACCGTGCAAAACCTACTCTGTAAGTATCCGGCGCTTCCAAAAACCAGACTCTGTCTGCTGGGTAAACCCTTTTTCGATAACCTGAAAGATTTTTACAACCGTAGACTTCAATAAACAAATTATGTTCCTAAAGCAGGCAAAATGGATTTAACCCCAGTTTAACCAAAAAAGCGAGTTGATATAAACGTAGTAAAATAATTTTTTCTCAATTCATAAAAACTGTTTTGAAAATAAAATTTTTATTAATTGTGAATAATTTTAATTTATACCAAAAATCCCGTTTTGATGTGTAAAATCCCTTTCGCTCTTCTGGGGTTAAGAAATCCCACAATCTGACAACACTGGCTTAGCATTACGTTTAGGTTGCATTGATATTACTTAGCAGTGTGGCCAACGCGTATTTTCTATAAAAAAGCGCTAAATTTTCCCTTATAAAACACAATTTTTCTATATACAGTTGAATAGCGGTAATTCGTTCCCCGTTAATTCGAAAATCTAAATAATTCGTGACTAACCCTTGGAAAAATCGCTTTAATTCGCAAAAATTCTACACATTTTGGTCCCCTCGCTAATTCGTATATTGGATTGGCCACACTGTTACTCAGACTGATTTGCTTTCGTTTTTGTCATACTGTTGTTGTTTTTGTAAATTTAAATGGAGATGAGTTTGCCGTTAACAGTTAGTTTTAGATTTCTCAATGAATTGTGCTTTCTCTCACTCTCACTCTCCGAGTAATAGTCAATTTTAACACACAACAACAAATTGAATAAGAAATATTCATACACTCCCAAGTTCATAATTAAATATATTAAATGTTTACATATTTTCTCATTAATAATTTGTTTTATTTATATCTGTGTGTGTGTGTGCATAGATATAATTTTGTCTTTTATATAGAGTATTTCATTACATATCCACTTCAAAGCCACAAATGAAAATATTACGTTTTACGTTTTTACACTTTAATTAAGATTAAAAAGCTAAAGAGAAATTTAATAAAAAATAAAAAGCAAATATTTTCTTTTACTAATGCTTGCAATTAAAAAATAAAACATTAAAAAAAAAAAAAAACGAATCCAGAGAGAAAAATGAAATCACAAATTGCCAACATATGCAGTTGGCAACATTGTGTACTCAATTTTACTTTAATTAAAACATTCAAACAAATATACATACAAACAGACAAGTGAAAAACACAAGCATACCGGTAGTACAAAGTAAAAGAAAATAACAAGAGAGTAAGTGAGAGAGAAAGAGGAAGAGACTAAAGTATTTGCAGCTGTAGATATACATACATACATACATACATACATACATACATACATACATATTACAAAATATACCATTAATAAAAAGTGTTTAAAGTTCACTTAAGTGCTCAGTAATATGTGGGGAGAGAGGGGGGTAAAACGGTTGAGAAATACGAGAGAAAGAGAGAGTGAGAGATAGAGAGAGAAAATTGCAATTGGGAGCAAAATGGACTTAAGCTTTAAACGGAAGCATTTGAAGAGGATCAGAGATGAGATTTATACACAGGAACCGCAAAGTAAACATTAAACAAACACAAATATACACATGCATAGACGAATGCACAAATGTACAAGCAGATAGCTGAACAGACTGGCAGAAAAAAAAAACAATATATTTGTGTGAATGTGTGTGTGAATACGTATGTTGCAAGCATGTGTCAATAAAAGTGAAGAGGTAGAGCTCAATACAAGATTCTGGGTACAGAATGAAGATCGAACAGCAGGAGATTGTCGCATGCTGCAAATATAAGCAAGAGCAAGCATGCATGTGTATGTGTGTGTGCATACCCAGCGGTAAATGGAAGCACTAGAATAGCGCTAAATAAGTGCTTGATTGCAACCACTTAAGTGCACTACAAGCACATGTGTTCCATATAAATTTTAACATTGCATGCCCTAGGAGACAAGCACTTGTTTAGTGCAGTACTTTAGGCGCTTAACAAGCGCAATAAAGAATGCGTTAGATTGGCACTTCCGCTCATTCATTCGCTGCTTACTTTAGTTGAGAAAGAGAGGAGAGAGAAAAAATATCGAGTATCGATTCATGCATTCATAATTTTTCATTGCTGCGTCATTTCATTTTATTCTTTTCTTTTGCTTTTTTGTTTGTTTTAAAACAAAATTTATATATATATATATATATATACAATTAGATTTTTATTTATTTTTTATAAAACAATTGCAAAAAAGAAATAAAATAAAACACACACACTTTTCGTGAAATTTCACAACCACTTTACTTCTCTGTTGCGTGAAAACCAACTCGCTTCGCCTCCCGCTTAGTGTTGATTCAAAACCCACGTAGTAGTATCGAAACTTTTACTCATTACTTGTATCGAATGAAAGTATCCATGCCACCGAAAATATCAGAAAAAAGTATCGAGTACGTACTTATATCGAATACTCGTTTAAAGACACAAATTTCACTACTCAACACTAAATTGGAGTCAGGCACCTCCTCATACATCATTTCCCCGATCACGTTTTTCGCCTTTACGTAATGTTTTTGCTGAGATATTTCAACTTAAAATACATGAATCATATGGAAATGGTGAAAAATTGCGATTTGTTGAGTAGCGCAATATTTTCTAGAACTTCAATACTGTACTACAATATTTTCATACATTGGAATATTGCAATATGAACTGAAATATTTTGAATATTGCATATTGAATAATTCTGCAGTAGCATTTTGAAATATATTATAAATTTCTGCAATATATTGCAATACGACTCACAATCTTAAATATTGTATGGCAATATTTCAGTTTTATAAATTAATGTTTTCCAAAAGTATCGAGTATCCGATACTGACCCTTTTTCTTCGATACCAAGTAAAATACTTATGATATAGCATCAAGTAAAAAAAGTACTTCATTCGAATGAATAGTATTGAGTATTTACTCGTATTTACTTGTATCGAATCATCACTACTCTCGCTCAGTTAATATTTCGTAGCGTCTCGCTGAATGATATTCGTTTTTATTACTCAATAGAAAACTAAATTTGTTGTTCGCATGATTGCTTTGCAATTTCCAGTTGAAATGGTGCACTTGCAAGCACTTTTTAAGCACTTAATTTTCAAGCACTTGTCTGAAAAACCGCTGGGTATATTTGTATTGTTAAAAATAGTTTCCGTTTCCGATTTAGCTTTCGTGCTGCTGCAAGATTACAAGTCAATTGCATTGATGTATGCATATCCTCGTGCATACACATACACACATATCCTTACATATGTATATATAATCAGCATTTATACACTCATACATTCATAAGTATTTTTAGTAATTGTCTCTCAACTGCTGTTGCTTCTTTTTCGTCTTCTTCTTTTTCTCATGCAACTACATTTTTTCTCATTTCCGTTTGCATTGTCATTGTTTTTTTTTTTTACATTTTCGCCCTTATGCACATGCACTTATTTGAGTGTGTGTGCCTTGACCGGAAGTAACCAACATTCAACATTTATTCGTATACCGTCTGTCTGTCTGTTTGTTCGCCTGCTAGCTCGCCGCTTGTCGTCATTCTTAATTGTTCATGTGCGCTTTTATTTGTGTTATTGTTTATGTGCACGTATGCACTTTTGTCATTATTCATGCTTTCTCTCTCTCTCTCACTTTTGCTTTAATTGTGTTTGTACATCTTGATCTCTGTGTGTATGTGTGTGCTTGTGCATTGTTGTTGTTGCTGCTGCTGTTGCATTTAACATTTATTATTGTAGCTATTATTGTGATTGTTGCTGCTATCATTGTTGTTGGTGGTTGCTTGTTGCTGTCGCTCATTTCTTTCCCTCTCTCTTGTTGCTTATGCTTTCATTGCCGCCACCCTCACTGCTGCACGTTGATGTTGACTTTTGTATTTAACGTTTTCTCTTCCACTTTTTTTTGATGTATTTAATTGTTTCGCAAATATTTATGAATCCGATTACTTTTGTTGATTCACATTTCGCAATAAATTGCAATCATTTCCATCACTGCACGTTGCGCTATTAATTTCTTTCATTTTTTTTTTTTCTTGATTTTACTCCTTTCTCGTTTTTTTCTGAGTGTGTGTTGAGTGTAAAGTTGTTTTTGTTGTTGTTGTTGTTGTCACAAGCAAAACCTCTTCCATTCAGAAAAACTTTCAAACGTAAGAGTATGTGTTTTCAAATTATTTTTATGAATTTATCAGCGAATGGTTTGTTGATCTTTCATTTTAGTTGAATTTATTGGCTAACTTTTTTTTTGCAGTTGTAATCACTCAATTTGCTGCGTGATCAATTATGTAGTAGCTCTTTTAATTTATTTTCTGTCAATTATCTACAGAGTTCTTTTCCTATGTAGATTAGCCTTGTACATGCGAAACTCTCTTCCTCATGCGGGCAATTCAAATTTGCTCTCAAATAATAAATTTGTTTCTGCGAAGCGTGCAGAGCGTTGCTTACATCGTGTGATATGTATCTGATAGGGTGAGCGTGCAGAGTGTTGACTACGTCGTGTGAGATGCTCCAGGTAGGGCGAGCGTGCGAAACGTGCAGAGCGTTGAATATGCCGTGTGAGATGCGCCTAAAAGGGCGAGCGCTCGCGATTGATGAAAGTACCGTACTTCAGGCTATGGATTCTTACGGCGCAGCGTCTACGTGATGTGGGTGAAGTAGACGGTGCGTAATTGTTCTTCTTGTCGTCGTGTCACTTTAAGTTACCAACATACCGTCTGGGGTCATATGTTAGGGATTATACAGTGTTTTCAACAAGAAATCGATCGAATGGAATTTTTTTTTTGAAAGTACATATTATTAGCTTTTTCGCAAATAAGTTAGTACGGAGTCCAGTCACCGCCATTGTCAATTATGGCTTGGCATCGCCTAGTACAACTTTCACTCAATTTTCAGCGTATCTCAAGCTTAAATCATTCCAAATTTTTTTAATAGCGCGAATGAGCTGTTGCGTTCCTACTATTATTTTTTTCCGAAGCTTACACTTCATAAGTGCCCACACATTTTCAATAGGAATTTTCAGGGCTTTGTGATGGCCAATCTAAGGTGTCTAACTATTTTGTTCTTTTCAAGCACTGCAAAGGTGGCAGCGATATTTGGGATCATTATCTTCTTGCAGAATCCAATCGCGGTTTTTAATACATTATAAAGACTCAGCAGACTTTAAGAGTCCATGCTTGTATAGTTCAACCATGTATGGAGCATCCAGGTTTCGGGTGAAGGTGATCAACTTTCCAAATCCTTTAGCTGAGAAGCACCCATACACATGAACTTTTGCTGGATGTTTAACGGTGCACAGCAAAACTCTTTCGCCAGTTTTCAACCAGGCTTTCCTTTGAAAATTCTGAACAACAAAAGTGGACTCATCTGCGAATATGACTTTACTCCAATCACGGTCTAAATTTTCCTTTGCCCATGTCAGTCTTATTTCGACATGATTTTCCGTGAGCAGCGGTGTGAAGGTCACACTCCTGTTTTTCACTCCGGATTCTTTAAGTCTGCTTCTTATTGTATTTAATGAAACTCGGACATCTTTTTTTAAGAGTTTTCCTTTAGCCTGTGTCAACGAAAGTTTCGGATTTGCTTCAAACAATGAGCAAATCAATGCATCCTGTCTTCCAGAGGTGCATCTACTGCTGCCTCTACTAGGCTCGTCGTCCACGTTACCATACTGTTTATGCCGCTGAATCCACTTCTTTACAAAAGAAACCGAAGTTTTGCAATAATTTGCGGCTTGTTTGACAGTCATTTTGGGACCCCGGAGATGGGTAACCAAAAACACAATTTCAAATCGTTTTTTAAATGCAGCACTCATTTCTAAATGATGTTATCTTCATGAAAACTTGCAATTGATAACCCAAAAATTATATTGCGAAATCGGTTATTGTGTACACAACATAAATTACAGTTAGCTATAACTGTACACGCAATCAGTTGGGAAAAAACTGAGACACGTTCTTGTTGAAAACACTGTACCATCTAAGTGGCACCACACGGTCTGATAATGGCGTTTAGTACTGTATGGTGGAAGGGAGTTAGATCATCATTATACTACTAAACACTTGGCTACTTACGTCTCTTAATACTGCGTCGTCTTAAGCTTCCAGTAGTCCATCTGGGATCATATGGTAGGGACTACACCATTCCAGTGGCACCAAACTGTCTGATTATTGCACTCAATACTTTACTGTACACTACTGAGCCCTAGGCCGCTTATGTCTTTCGTATAATTTTCCCTATCTATATCTACTCACCCAAATGTTTCTTCCTCTGATGTAATTGCCTTGCCAGTCTGCCAGAAAAAGAGAGCGAATTGTATTGCGCAACCTTTTTTTATAGATCCTCTTCTTCTTCTTATTCTGTTTCCAGTCGACGCTATCGCTTCTTCAATTGTGGTGTTGTTGATTCGCTGTCTTGCTGCCATTGGTTGGTTTTGATCGCATAATGTGTTTGTGTTTGAAATTTTGAATTCTCGGCGCAGTAGGCTGCCTTTTTCGCTTATTTGCTCTGCTTCTTCGCAGTCGACTTGGTGTGATGATGTGTATGCTGTTGCAGGCATGCTTAGTTGTGTTTAATGTTCTTATTTTTGTGGACATAGTTTTATTCTGTTGCTATGCCAGCTGTGTTATTTTCTTTATTGTGCATAGCATTTCTTCATGGTTGTCCCAGGAGGGAAAAAACGTTGCGTCGCTTCCTTTTTAAAATCCCCAGTGGGAACAATGCTGCATTGAGCGATACAATTTAATTGGCCTAAAATTGCGCCGTCACCAGGTATGTGAAACTCTCATGGCAGAACAAATCCTTGAAGCATGTGCAAGATAACAATCTCTTATCGCCTCGTCCATCCGGGTTTAAAGCTGATCACAGCTGCTCTAGTGCCATGCTAAAAATTCTTGATGACACCCGAGTGCCGTATCTCTTAACTTAACTCTTCTTTACGCACTCGATTTTTCCAAAGTATTCGATTCTGCTGATCATTAATTGCTATGTAAAAAACTTAAGCACTTTTATGGAGTTCTACGAAAGTACGACAAGACTGTTGAAAAATTAAGGGCCAGGATTGACAATGACTACTCCAACTATCGAATTATTATATTTGGAGTTTTTCAGGGATCAATTATCGCACCACTAATATTTAGTCTTTTGATCAATGATATTTGTAAACTATGTAAATATGTCAATATTTACATAATTTATGAACCCGGTAACGAGTCTTCGCCATAGCATTCGAAACAAGTTCGTTTTAGTAACTTTTCAATGAGTATGAAAAATAAACGAGTTTTCGCTATTTCACAATTCGTTATAGAAAAAGTAGAAAAGAATCAAGAATTCAAATTGAAAATTTAAACGTCAAAAATTTTTTGAAGTGAAGCTTCTTTTCTCTTGTCCTAGATGTGACGTCAGCGCGTAAGTTTGCAATGCGACATAACTTGGTCGAGCAATGTGCATGAGGAGCTAAATATCAACATTCCCTAACTGAATTCACAAGCAACTATATAAAAACGATTCATAAATAGTTTTAATTCAATATAACATATTAGTTACACACACACGCCTATGGCAGAAAGAACAATGTGTACCGTCGCCATCTTAAAGTTTATGACAGTTATACATTTCACATACAGATGGCGCAAATGTCCAAGGAATTACATGAAGATGTCGCACACAAAAAGAGTTTGTCTACAATTGTCATCGACATTACCGGTACAGAGTTGCAATTTTTATTCTAGCATTAATCCCAACAAAAAAAAAAGGTTGTGTATTAACGAACACAAGGCAGAAGTGAAACTTCTTGTGAACTAAACGAAACACAAGCAAATAACAAGCAAATGAAATTAAAAAACACAAGCCAATGAAGTAAAAAATTTAGCGATTGAAAAAATTTCATTTTCTTGTTATTTGCTTGTGTTTAGTTCACAAGAAGTTTCACTTCTGCCTTGTGTTCGTTAATACACAATTTAGTTTTTGGTGAGAATAATTAAATTAAAGTTTAAAAAAATAAGAAATTGCAAGAAACTGGACAGAAGAAGAAAGTATTCCTCTTTCCTGCAGTAAAAATTGCTTGTAAAATAACTTTTGGTATTCGAGATAAGTTCGCTAAGAAACAGAAAAAAAAAAAAATAATAATGATGCCCGTTTTGCGATTCGATGTCGGGATGAATTCATATATGAAATCAAAAACGATTTCATTAATGAAGAGGCAATTCCCCAACAAAACGAACTCGTCAATAAATCGTTAATGATATTCGTTTTTGAAATATTTTAACGTCATAAACGAATTCGAAGCGAATTCGTCTGGATTGTTGGGTAGAAGCAATTTTAAACATAATTTTTACTTATGAATTAAAGATCTATTTGTGTAGGTATCTGAAAAATATTTCACAAAGATACCCAAATTTTGTTATACAATAAAAAACAAAAAAAATATATATATTTGCATAGCTATTTACCTATGTATATGGCTACAAACATACACAAAAAAATATATATTTTTATATGCAAATGTATATATTAAATTCATATTGCACACATACACACACTCACCTTCTCCGAAAGCTATTCTCAAACGTGATGTGGGTTTGACTTTTGGGATTTTTATGTTAGGCTACAGAGCGAGGAAATGAAAACAACTAATAACGAAAGCAACAAAAAACAAGAACACCGAAAAATGAATGAACAAAAAGTGTCAGTTGCAAGTGTCAAAGGTGCTGTTAAAATGTCCATGTTCAAATGATAACCAAAAAAAAAACAGAAGAAAAAAACGCAAGCTAAAATGAAAACAACAAAAACAATATGGACATTGACTATCAACAAATTTTGAAGCACTTGACCTTTTTTTCTGTTGTTGTTGTTGTTGTCGTGTTGTTGTTGCTGCAACTTCTGCTCACAAAAAGCAAGCAAAAAACATTCTGCTGTTTTTATTTTTACGAAGGGTTTTTAATTTCATTTAATTTACGATCCAGTTGCTTATTTTCATTTAACATTTTTATATACCTACTCCACTCTCCACACCTAAGTTGTTTTGATTCGCTTTTTTTTTTTTTTTTTTAGCATACACTCTTCTTCCTAAGCGGTTGGTAATTTATGCGCTCTTCCTTGACATTTCTGGCATTCATGTGAATTTTTTAGATACATAATTTTGTTATGCAAAAATATATACTAAATAAATATATTAGTTTAAAAAAGCCTGAAGTACAAAAGCAATAGAAATTTTGCAAAACAGCAAAAGAAAATTGCAAGCATTGCCAAATAATTCACCATTATAAATCAATTAGAAGTTATGTTTATTTAATTACATTTTATTTAACAGCCAAAGTAAATGTGTAATACATACATACATAAACCTATATGAATACATAGTATATATATACAGGGTGACAATTGTAAAGTGACGCAAGTTTAATACTCTGCAGCAAGCTTTGCCATTTACCGTTACTTTAATTTAAAAAGCAAATTCATTCATCATTGGCTTTGCTTTTAATTTCATTTGAATTTTTGTTATTACATTTTGAAATTTCCATAAAAATGGACAAGGAAAGCATTCGTCGTGAAATTATGAAATTTCATTTGGCAAATTATAGTAACCGTCAAATTGCAAAGGCTTTAAATTTGTCAAGTCGTACGGTAGACCGAGCTATTATTCGATATAATGAAACTGGGGGTTTTAGAGATAGAGACCGGGGAAAATTTTCAACAGTTGCCACTACTGGTTTAACAGAAAAAATTCGTAAACGAATCAAGCGAAATCCAAGGCGCTCAATGAGAAAAATCGCTAAGGAAGTGGGAGTAAACCGTGAAACAGTGCGAATCATTGCAAAATCAAAGCTTAATCTTAAGCCGTACAAGCTCCGAAAAGCTCAAGATCTGACACAAAAAAAGAAAGATTTGCGACTGCAAAGATGCAAGGCGTTGCTACGCTCCTCCGTGTTAAAAAATGTTGAAAATATCTTCTTTACAGATGAAAAAATTTTCACGGTTGAACAACATTTCAATGCGCAAAATGACCGAATGTGGCTAACATCATCATCGCAACAAAATAGGACTGTTGGCCGAGTTCAAAAGCCAGCTTCCGTTATGGTATGGGCTGGAGTTTCCGCTAATGCCAGAACCCCTCTAATATTCGTTGAAGAGGGTGTTAAAATTGACCAGGTTGTTTATTGGAGCATTTTAAATGAACATGTTCTTCCCTGGGCCCAAGATACATTTGGAAATGAAAACTGGACTTTCCAGCAAGATTCTGCACCTTCCCACATGGCAAAATTAACGCAAACATGGATAAAAGATAATTTTTCTGGATTCATAACATCTCAAGAATGGCCACCATACTCCCCAGACTTGAATCCAATGGACTACTCTATTTGGAGTATTTTAGAGAGTAAGGCTTGTGCATCTCAACACCACAGTCTGGAGTCGCTGACAAATTCATTAGAGAAAGCCTGGACGGAAATTGATCAGAAAGTCCTGCGGCGAACAGTCCTACGATTTCCGGATCGATTGAAGGCATGTGTGCAGGCTAAAGGAGGTTTTATTGAATGAGGTGGGGTTCAAATGAATGCTTATATATTCAGCAATGTTAACACTTAATTGTACTTAATGGAAGTACGTCCTTTTGAAAATAACTGCTGAAATGTGTGCGTCACTTTACGATTGCCACCCTGTATACAGTAGAAACTCGATCCTTTTGACACAAAAATTATTTTCATTACGTACTCAGTACTTGAGGCATACCGACATTCGGAAATTTTTGACTTCGTTACTTGCGACATTTTTTTTCTTGCCTTTGAATACTGCTCTTTTTTACTTTGTATTAGACTGATTAAACTTCTTAGAAGTAACGTCCATTTCATACTGCTGACGAAATGTTTTGATTGCTTATGCTCTTTTTTACTTTCTCGAACATAATAAATCGTCAATCTTACTCTCTCACATTAGCTCTTCCCAAGGGACCAAGCAGCGACTGTTGGGTGAACGTTCGCGTAAACTATCGCAAATGGGCTCAGAAACGAGGGTTTTATGGTCAATTCGCATCAATGTTCGCAAGCGCGCTCGCAAACGATAATGTTGCGAGCATAAGTATGACAAATAAGAAATAATAGGCAAGAGAGATGGCAAACGTTTTCTTTGGCACATTAAATCATTCGCTTGATGATAGTAAACGTGTACGCAAACGATAAGTTTGGGAGCTTGAATATGACAATGAAGAATTAATAAAAAAAAAATGAGAAAGCAAAAGGGAGAAACCTCACTAATGATATCTTTTGCGAGAATAAGTAGTAAATGAAACTTTTGTTGCCATAAACTGAGCGATATATGATACGTTTTCGTATAGTTTTCGGATCCGGTCGCGGTTATTATTATTATTATTTGAAGGAAGGACGACTCGAAAGTCAGGCACTGCGTCTTGTAAAATCTATTGTACCAAAGCCCCAAGAAAGAAAGAAAGGAAAAGAGAAAGAATCTGAAAATCGAACTCGGGTCTCCAGAGACAAGAGATCACCGTAGCGATGGTAGAACCTACAGTTTAACGACGATTCCGAATGGCGGTATGGCAATTTTTTATCAGCTCGGTGGTTTAGCCATTACCAACCAAGGTGTGTACTTGTACACTTTCTGATAAATCTCATCCACTTCATATCGATAGTGAATATAAGAAGTTTATGAGAATTAATCAACAGACCAAGACGGGAATCGAACCCGTAAACTTTTGGATAAAAGTCCAGTACACTATCCACTAGACTATCGAGGTCGTCATACGGTCGCGATAGTTTTGTCTGCAAAAGTTTCCCCAAACTCTGGTAAGCGATATAGTTTACGAAGATTTTGCCCACTGGGTTGTTTTCCATCACTTGTCCGGCTCATACGGACGCAAGTGTATTTCCTTACTTTAGAGTCTTTAGCATCAGTTCTGAAAGCTACTTCGTCGCTGATCTCAAATCTACAAAAAAATTTTCGGATCAGGCCGAACGTTTGTGATATCGATCATTTTATGATTTTTAAAAATATGGTAAGATAGGGGTACGTGGAAAAAAATTTTTTCTTTCCCTTTTTTTGTCTTTTCCACATGTTTTACGAGTTTTTACAAAGATTTCAACAAAAAAAAATTTTCAAAAAAATTTTTCGAATTACTATGTTTTCAAAACGTTTTATGAGTTCTTACAACGTTTTCAACCAAAAGTAATTTTTCAAAAAAAAAATGTTTTTTTTTTTCACTAAATTTTCCAAAAAATTTTTGAGGATAAATTTGTTTGAATTTTGTTTTTTTTGTTGAAAACGTTGTAAAACTTATAAAACGAGTAGAAAATACAAAAAATCTAAGAAAACGTTTTTTTCCATGTAAGGTATGTATATGAAGAAAACTGGTCGCAGTAAACATGTTGTATTAATTCAAATATGACAGTTACAGCAAATGTTACTGTTATTAATTCGTAGAGAATTTTCCGTTTTACATTTCTGCATCATTTTTTTTTCTGATTTTTTTACATTACGCAAAATGAGTTCATCGAAATGAAGCACGCGCGATATAATTGTGCGCAAAAATCAAGATTTTCCACACATGTCACATAAAAACATTGCCAAAAGTTTAAAAATTCCAAAATCTACGATAACTTTAGTGCTTAAAAACTTTAGTGAACCTCTCACTACTGAAAGGAAAACTGGAAGTGGGCGAAAGAAGGGGTTCAGCCCGGAGGAAAAAGCAAAGAAAGTGAAAAACTTGTTTCAAAGAAATTCAGACCTTTCCATCCGAGATGTTGCTAAAAAAGTCCATATGCCACCCGGATATGTTCAAAAAGTACGCAGAGTAAAAGGACTTAAGACGTATAAAGTTCCGCTAGCCCCGAAACGGAATGACAAAAAAATGCAACAGCAAAAACTCGCGCACGAAAAGCTGTACGACAAAATTGTACATAATTTTGATTGCATGATCATGGACGACGAAAAGTATGCCAAAGCAGACTTTAATCAGTTTCCTGGTCAACTATTTTACACTTAAAAAAAGAGAGGTGATGTTGCGCCTAAATTTAAGCTAAAGAAAGTGGACAAGTTTGCGAAGAAATATTTGGTTTGGCAAGCAATTTGCCAATACGGCATAAAGAGTGCAGTTTTTGTCACTACTGGTACCATCAACCAAAAAATTTGAGTAGAAGAGTGCTTATAAAAACGTCTACTGCCAATGGTACGTCTTCACAATGCTCCTGTCCTCTTGCCATTACGGCAAAACGGCAATGACGTGGTATAAAGGGAAAGGGGTACAAATTGATCCAAAAGATGCCAATTCCCCAAATTGCCCAGAATTTCGGCCGATAGAAAAATATTGGGCTATAATGAAAAGAAAATTGCTAAAAACGAAGCAAGTGGTCAAAAATGACAAACAGCTGTAGAAAAAGTGGACAACTGTGTTATCTCAAATGTCCCGAAGTGATGTGCAACGTTTAATGGCTGGAGTTTAGTCAAAGTTGCGATCTTTCGCACACGCACCAATCAAATAAATAAAGTTTTTATTTTTCTTAAAGCTACTATTACAACCTTTCAATTGATGTGTGCATTTTTGTTTTTGTTTAAAAAATATATAATTTTTATAACAGGTTAATATCGTCCATTTTTTTTCGTATACTTATGCCCCTTATGATTTTTGAAAAATTTTGGTTGACTATGAAAATTAAATCTAGAGGCTAATTTTCGAAGTCATGACTTAAGTTCATGTCAATTTCGTTATTTGAAGTTATATATAAACAGGTTAAACAAATTTATTATTTATAAATCTAAAATAGGGACATTAACATTTTTTAAGAAATCACACATTCATGAGCCGAAAAAAATGTTTGTAGATTCGTGATTAGCATCGAAAACAACAAACAACCTAAAAAAAAAACATATAAGAACTCAGAATTTTTTGTTTATATCCATTTTGTTGTACAGTGTAATTAAAAATAAAAAAAACTTTATTCAAAATCTACAAATTTGTGGTCGCAAGGCATAACAACACAACTCCAGTTTTGTCGAATTCGAGTTATTATTATAGTTGAAATCTTCATATCCGATTTCATATTGTGTGAAAATTTTATGAATATCGGTTCAGTGGTTTACGAGATATTAAAGGAAAAATAGCACAACTAAAATTGATTTCTATTAGCATTTGAATCTTTGAAGTCCTCTCCTGTAAAACTCAAAAAACAGACTTATGCTATTATGCCTTGTGACCACAGAAATTTCATTTGGAGTTCAAATGATTTCACTAGATTTTCATTGGATTTCCAATATCTTCAGCTTAACTCTCCCTTTCACTCAATGTTTATTTACATTTGACTGATTCACAAACTGTCATATACAGTCGTAATGTCCCAAAATTTTGTATTAAATATGAGAGAAATTAAGACAAATGAGTTGACATGACACCGAATAAGACAGCTCGTGAATTGCCCAATTATTTAATATTTTTATTTTAATTCACATCGATGATTTCAAAAATATCTCTTGAGAAATTAGCAAGAAATTGCTCTAGCATTAAAAGGCCAACAACGCTTACGTAATTTACAGGTAGGTTGCTTATAATTGTAAGTCAGTGGTGGAATAAGAGTCTGCATGTATTTTTGTGCACTTGTGTGCAATAATAAATGTTTGGTATATAGTGCGTATAATTGTCTATTGTTGTGAGAACAATAATAATACCAGTAAAAATACAACAAAAATAACAACGAAGAAGAATTAAATGCAAGAAGCAGAAGAAGAAAAGTACATGCATAAACTCACTTACACATACTTGCATATATACTCGAATGCACACACACACAAAACAAATATATAAATTAAACAGAATTTCACACACATCCACATATACCATACATATACACAAATTGAGTTTATGTGGCGTATAATTTATTTTATTTCATGTTTTTATTTTTCCAAAAAAAAAAAAAAAAAAAAAAAAAAATTAATGTTCATCATACGCCAAAGTGAACAATGTTTAAAATTATTTTGTATTTATGCATGTATGTGAAAAGTTCAGTAGAGGTGGGTATGAATTTTCATTTATATTCACATTTTCACATATATTCATATGCATGTGCAGATAATATAAAACATTTTGCCATATTAATTTCACATTTATACACACACGCCGCACACACATATTCAAATACAACCAGCAAATTTTACTAATTTTAACAAAAATAAATGTAATTGAGGAGAAAATTTTATTGTTCTATTTTAAATATGCGCGAAATTATTCAGCAAGATGACTTTGGTTATGCTTTCAACGGAAAACTGCAATGGAATATTTGGCAAATGTATAGAGAGTGAAATTTATTTTAAATTAAATGCAATTAATGCTGGAAACCTCATTAATTTATGAAAAAAAAAAATATTATACTTCTTTTTTCTAACTGATTTTAAATTGTCTCTATTTAAGTTTCAGCAAAATAAACATAAATTGAATTTTTCTTTCTGTTCTTTCTCTTTTTAGCCTCCTTGCTGCTGCTAATCTGTCTTTGCTGTTGCTTATCCATGGCCGATGAATCTTTGGACACACGTGAAGGTGTCGATTTGGTGCTCAAGTGCCGCTTCACCGAACATTATGATTCTAAGGATTTTACATTTTATTGGGCGCGTTGGACTTGCTGCCCGACACTATTCGAGAATGTTGCCATCGGTGATGTTCAACTTAATTCAAATTATCGGTAAGTGAAAATCAAAAGCATATAATTTTTTGTTGTATGCCATTAAGTTTATGGGGCATAATAAAATGCAACCGCCGCCATCGATTAATAAATTAAAGTCTTATACACAATTTTTATTTACTTGCTTTTATTTTTCTTAGCTGCTGCTGTTGTTGTTGTTGATGTTATTGTTAATGTTGGCAACAGCAGCAGCAGCACCATTGAATTCTTGTTAATAAAAACAACACTTGACGTACATAATTTTGCAAACACAAATTATATTATGCCAAGTTTAATGCGCCGCGTTCAGAATTGAGAATTTATGTGTATTGATGTGCCATAACATTATCGATGAATGGCATTGGATTTGTATAATACGTTGAAGTGTGTATAGGATTGCCAATAGATTGGGGTTTAAATTATTCAAATATATAAGTATAGAGATTTTTACTTTCATTTCGACTAGAAATTTTATATAGTTTTGTACTTTTTTTTCTCAAATGTATGCAATTTTAAAAGTCCTCGATTCTCTAGGCACCATGTTCATTGATTTTTCCTTAGATTTTAGATGTGCATTTCAGCTCAATGGGCAAGGAGTATTGTAGTAGCATCGTTCATTATCCTATTAGTTTGCTGCTCTGAGAGAGCGAAGAAGATAGACTCCGCAAACATCTTGCTCTTCGTTAGTACGTCTTGTTGGCTACTTTGTTCCACTATTCATGTGCTCTCTTTTATATTTACTTGCTCTCTGCATATGTGCACTCATACTTATGTGTGATAGTTAATATGTGCATACAACAAAATCAACTCTGTTTGCCTAGCACCATCCTCTATAACATTGTACAATAAAATGGGTCTAAAAAAAATTTTTGAAGTTCTCATATAGTTTTACTGGAGTTGATTTCGATGCTAATCATGAATCTGCAAACATTTTTTTCGGGTCAGGTCAAACTTTAGTCATATCTATGATTTTATAATATTTTAGGGGTACATGGGGAAAAAAATGTTTTTTTGAGTTTTTGTGTTTTCTATACGTTTTATGAGTTTTTACAATGTTTTCAACAAAGAAAAAATATGTTTAAAATTTTTTTTTTTCGACCTAAATTTTTAAAAAAATGTTTTCAACAAAGAAACAAATTTAAAAAAAATTTTTTTTTTCGACCTAAATTTTTCACAAAATTCGTGAGGGGGGGTACATGGAAAAAAATTTTTTTTTTCTAGGTTTTGTGTTTTCTACGTTTTAAGAGTTTTTACAATGTTTTCAACAAATTTCTTGAAAATTTTTTTTTTGTTGAATTTCACAAATTTTTTTTTCGATCTAAATTTTCAAAAAAATATATATGGGGGGGATATTTGGAAAAAAAAAATTTCGAGGTTTTGTGTTTTCTATATTTTTTATGAGTTTTTACAATGTTTTCAACAAAGAAAAAAATATTTAAAAAAATTTTTTTTTTCGACCTAAATTTTTCACAAAATTCGTGAGGGGGGGTACATGGAAAAAATTTTTTTTTTTCGAGGTTTTGTATTTTCTATATTTTTTATGAGTTTTTACAATGTTTTCAACTAATTTCTTGAAAAATTTTTTTTGTTGAATTTCACAAAGTTTTTCGATCTAAATTTTCAAAAAAAAATATATATAGGGGGGATATTTGGAAAACAATTTTTTTTCCCAATTTATGTGTTTCCTACACGTTTTATGAAATTTACAATGTTTTCAACAAAAAGAAATTTTCAAAACAATTTTTCCTCACGAATTTTTTGAAAAATTAAGTTGAAAAAAAATTTTTTGTTTTGTTAAAAACGTTGTAAAAATTCACAAAATCTGCAGAAAACACAATAAACCGAAAAAAAAAATTTGTTTGTATGCCTCGTATGATTTTTTGAAAAATGTTGTTAAAAATGTTAAAAAAAAAATCATTTAACGTGGACACCTTATGATTGAATGAATGAATGATATATTGATCAATCTTCTCTATTTAATGGTATTTAAATGCCCAGATGCATATGTTCATCTCTTTTGCATGTGGTTTTTGTTGTTGTAATTTACGTATTAGTAAAAAAAAAAAAAAAATTTGTTACACCGCTGGCAACTCTACTTATCCCAAATATATGTGTCAGTTGTGCGCTCTGGCGTATCTTTACATATCTACAACACGCGATCTTCCTTTCTAGCAATAACAACCACCGACAAATTTACAATGTGTCGATAATTCATTTCAACCGTTTTATCGATTATAATCAAATGAGCTACAAAAACGCAACAACAACGACGACAACATCATCAGCCGCAGCAACATTAAGAACATCGTCAGCAACATCTGTTGACAACAAACACATGCTTGGCTTGCAAAAGTTTTTTTTTTTTTTTTTTGCCATTGCATACTTACAATGGCAAATACGAACGAACGAGAGAGCGAAAGAATGAACAACAATAACGAAAAACAAGAAAAAAAAAATAACGCAAAAATATTATTATTATTATTCGTATACGGTTTAAGCAGCAGCAACAACAACAACAGCAGTCAAAGCATAATTTCATTATGGCCACCATATTTCGCTCTTGTTGTTTTGTTGGTTGTTTCGAGGCTCATTCCTTTTATTATTGTGCAACAAAGCAGACTATATTCTCTTTTTTTTTGTTGTTGTTGTTTTTTTTTTTTCTTTTATTTCGTCATATTTTATGACCATCTTTTGTGTTTATTGTGTAGCTGCTGTTGTTGTTGTTATTGTATATTTTTTTTTATTTTGTATACTTGGGGTAACACTTGTTGTTATTATTGTTGTTGCTGATGCTACTATCAACGTCAACATCATCACTCTGGTTGTTGTTATTGTTGTTCACTTTATCTGAATTTATCACTCACTTTGGCGTATTTATTTATCACACACACACATACACACACACACACATATATACAAATACAAATGATGATGATAATAAAAAATATTTACGTACATAAAATGCAAAAAAAAAAAACTTGAACTGAAGTGAAAAACTGAAAATTTCTCATTTTATTTTCACCAAAATTTATATTTTGTGGTTCACACACAATGGCGTAAATCGTTCGTAAAATTTTCATATTAACGTAGTGGAACATATTATTATAAAATTTGTTAATCGCGCGTTAAATATTTTAATAATACTCTTTATACATACATACTCAACATTGTGGCATTTATAGGTCGCATAGTGTTTTTTTACACCAAAGTTGAAGAGGAAGTGAGGAGTAGAGTGGAAAGTGCAGAAGTGCACAGGCAATTGTTTATTGGCTTATTTAAAAGTTCTTTGATTTTTTATACAATAAAATGTGGTTTTAATATTTTGCATCGATTTATTATTCATTTTATTTATTTTTTTTTTACAATTGCTTTTAAATTGAATTGAAATATATTTTATTCATTTGGAAATTGTTATTTTTTTGTTTTTGTATATTCAATACGAACGAAAAATATGAAATTGTTGTTGCAATAAGTTTCTCTTTTAAAATTTTTATGTATTCGGTAACATATATTTTTGCAACAAAAAAAAGCAAAAAAAAAACAATAGCTCACTTAAAATTATTAAAAATGTTACATGATTTCACATTCCATAAATTCTGTTTGTTAGTTTGTTAAAAGATAAGCACTTGAACTTTTTGTATTAAATTCCTTTGAAATATATGCATTTACATATATGTATGCATCTGTACACATATGAAAGCCAAAGTCTATGTGGCCAGAATGTAGAGATTAATATTTTAAAGTGTGTACTTACGTACATATCTATGCCAACATATTAAAATAGCTTATGTCTAAATTTTCGTTCTAGAAATAGTCTCAAAATTTATCTAAAAATGCACAAGTTGGTAAAAGATTTACAAACAAATGGTAAAATTTTTTAGATAGTAAAATAGTTAAAACCCTATATAAGTAGAAAGTTAGGTTAGGTTAGGTTGGGTTGGGTTAGGTAAGGTTTGGTTAGGTTAGGTTAGGTTAGGTTAGGTTAGGTTAGGTTAGGTTAGGTTAAGTTAGGTTAGGTTAGGTTAGGTTAGGTTAGGTTAGGTTAGGTTAGGTTAGGTTAGGTTAGGTTAAGTTAGGTTAGGTTAGGTTAGGTTAGGTTAGGTTAGGTTAGGTTAAATTAAGTTAGGTTAGGTTAACAGAATTGGACAGAAACCAATACTGACGATTGAGCACTAAGCTCATTACGGCCTTCCGACGTAATACCTAACGGTGGTTCCGGGAGGAATATCCGTACGGACGAGAGGTGGTTTTAGCGTGAGAATGTTACGCACTGACTGGGTGGCTTTTTATGCTTTCCTCCTCGTTAAAAAAAAAAAAAAAAAAAGGTTTGGTTAGGTAAGGTTAGATTTGGTTAAGTTAGGTTATCTTAGGTAAAATTAGGTTAGCTTAGGTTAAATTAGGTTAGGTTAGGTAGTGTTAGGTTAGTTTACACGAAAGCGCAGAAATCAATCATTGGAGGCTGGCGTGATGCGTGGAAGCACCAGAAGTCACCGCCAGCGAGGTGCTGGCAACGCTACGAAGGATTGTGGATAGCAAGGCCCAACGTTGCTCAAGACAGCGATCAAAGCTACACCGAAGGTGTACGCAAAGCTTTTCGATGCATACTTGAAGGAAGGAGTTTTCCCAGACCCCTGAAAGCGACAGCGGTTAATCCTCCTACTAAAACCAAAGAAGCCCCCGGATGAACCGGTATCGTACCGCCCGTTAATCGAACGCAACATAGAGGACAGACTCTAAGAGTGGCTTGAAAAGCCAAGAGAACTATCAGCACGACAGTTTGGATTTAGAAAAGCGCGCTTCACTGTCGACGCAATAAAAGTGGTGATGAAGCTTGCACGCGAGGTCACCAGCGGCAAGCAATGGAGGTACGGCAAGTAATGGAGATACGGCAAGAAAAAGTACTCCGCCGTAATGACGTTGGGCATCAACAATGCCTTCAACTCGGCGAACTGGCCTCAGATTATGAGTGCACTGAGAGGATTTGAAGTACCGGAGCACCTGTTGCAAATAATCGCAAACAACTTCGGCAACAGGATTTGCATATACGATACTGACGACGGCATGAAGTAGTATCGTGTCAAGGGAGACGTTCCCCAGGGCTCCGTTTTCGGCTCAACGCTATGGAACGCAATGTATGACGGCATCCTCAAATTGGATCTCCCGGAGGATACAACAAGCATAGGATATGCAGACGACATCGCGATATTGGCAATAACCAAACACCTGGACTCGCTAAAGGTTATATGTAACGTCGTCATTTCAAGGGTGAGAAGATGGCTGTACAACTCGAAGCTGGAATTGGCGGAACAGAAGACGGAAGTTGGGCTATTGAGCATCAGAAAAGTACATGAAGAGCTGGTCATCACGGTTGGTGATCATCATATCACCTCGTGCCCACACAGCAAGTGCTTAGGAGTACTTATAAACTTTAAAATGACATATAAGGATATTTTGGAAAAAAACTAATTACAAGAAAAACAAGGAATAGAATATATTTAGATTTTTCCACAAAACCACGGCACTAGTTTATGAACTAAACAATCTCTTTTTTTGGTGTTTTACTTTTAAAAAGCATCAATTAATGTGAATGTTTTCATCTCTTCTCGCTTTAACATCGAACACGATTCTTTAAAAAAAAAAAAACCATTACTTGCATATTCCTTACACAAGCAACAACTATGAAAACGTCAGAAAAGTTTTCTTCGCCTTTTAGTGCCTACTAAATTGATTAACCCACATTTCTCTTTCTATCTAATGAAATCCTTTTTTTTTCTGCCCGCACTTTCTTTTTACATGTAGTTACCCGCAAATGAAAGACGCGGCGAATGATGCAAACAGAAGCAATACAATAAAGGTAAACTAATTGAAAGTGCAAATAAATGAATATTTGCACAATGTCCTTCATAGGAAATTGAGCTATATTTGCATATCGTAGAGTAATAACAGTAACAACAACAACAACAGCTACTGTATTGCATAATACAACCACTCAGAAAAGTCACACGACGACTCAAGTGAAATGATAAATTGTTTTTTAAATGAATTCAATAAAGCACATCCTGATGAATCGAAAAAAGAAAACCGGCAACAACAATAACTGTAGCAGTAGCATAACAAGCAAATACAACAGCAAAAAAAAAAAAAAAAAAAGCACTACAACTGGTAAACAACAAAAGCAAGAATAAAAAAAAAATGTAAATTTTTCAGCTTATTTGCATTTCAATTTGCATAAGTGTAAGTGAGGGATTGAGAAAAATTCAACACAGAAACTCTCACACACACACACACACACACATATGCATGCATCCATGCAAGCATATCGTATATACATGTAACAAAAACAGCAACAACAAAAAAGTGTAGGGATTTCGCGACTCTTCTTCTTCTCCTTCTTCAATTTTTTGTTTCTGATATTGTTGTAATTGTTGTTGTTATACAATAACCATATGAAGGTTAAGGTTAAGTGTTGCCATGTTAAAATTGAACAACAGGAACGAATAAAAAACAAACAAAAAAACAAATTTACATGCATGCCAATGAAAAATGTTAAAAATTCAGCAAGCAAAAAACAACAACAACACAAAAATGAATGAATGTAAAAAACAAGAAAGCAAATACATATTTACATATATGAAAAAAGGATGTAAAGGAAAAATAAGAAGAAGTGAAAAAAAACACACTAAAAAGAACGGCAACGAATTTATTCGCATAAATAGGAAAAATTATTGTGCACATCAATCAAAATGGCATGTTGTTGTTGTTATAGCCAAAAGCATTATTACATGTTGTTTATTCCTGTTGTCGCACTCCTATACATATATCCTTGCGCTTGCTTGATTGCTAGTGTTAGTGTGAGTGAGCGTCATCAAAGAGCAAATAGTAGAGTAACATCTGCATTTGCCATTTACCACTTCACTTCAGCTCTTTTGCTCTCACACTCTCTCCATCTCTATCTTTTAATGTGTCCACTCAAAAGTATGAAGCAGAGTTGGGAAATTGGTTTGGTAATGTGTAAGAAAAGGTATTTTTGTCCCAAAAAGGTACTTCTATTAAAAATTACAAAAAACATTTGTATTCTGTTATATTTAATGAATAGGGCTATTCACAATCTGGTGAAAATGATCTTGCAAGAGTGCAATTAATTATTTTGGCATTCCTTAGGCAATTGGGTAACAACTCTAAGTCCCAATTGATTCCAAGTGACTTCAATTGACTCAAAGTCCCAATTGACTCCAAGTGACTTCAAGTGACTCCAAGTGACTTCAAGTGTATTCAAGTGACTCCAAGTAACTTCAAGTGACTCCATGTGACTTCAAGTGACTCCAAGTAACTTCAAGTGACTTCAAATTCCAAGTGACTTCAAACCTTCAACCGACTCCAAATGACTTCAAACCCCCAATTGCCTCCAAGCAACTTCAAATGGCTCCAAGTGACTTCAAGGCTCAATTGACTCCAAAAGACTTCATGTGACTTCATTTGACTTCAAGTTCAAATTAACTCCAAATGACTTCAAGTGACTCCAAGCAACTTCAAAACTCCAATTGACTTCAAATCACAATTGATTTCAAGTGACTTCAAAACCCCAATTGACTCCAATTGCCTTCAAATCCCAATTGATTTCAAGTGACTTCAAATGACTCCAAGTGACTCCAATTGACTTCAAAACCCCAATTGACTCCAAGTGACTCCAAAAGACTTCAACTGACTTCACGTGACTCCAATTGACTTCAAGTGATTCCGATTGGCTTCAAATTGCAATTGACTCTAAGTGATTTCAAGTGGCTACAAGTAACTTGAAATTCCAATTGACTCCAATTGACTTCAAAACTCCAATTGACACCAAAAGACTTCAAGTGACTTCAACTGGCTTTAAATTCCAATTGACTCCAAAAGACTTCAAATTCCAATTGACTCCAATTGACTTCAAAGCTCCAATTGACACCAAAAGACTTCAAGTGACTTCAAATTCCAATTGACTCCAAGTGACTTTAAGTGATTTCAAGTGATTTCAAGTGATTTCAAGTGATTTCAAGTGACTCCAAAACCCCAATTGACACCAAAAGACTTCAAGTGACTTTAACTGACTTCAAATTCCCATTGACTCCAAGTGACTTTAAGTGACTTCAAGTGACTCCAAAACCCTCATTGACTCCACATGACTTCAAGTGACTAGAATTGGCTTCAAACTCAAATTGACTCCAAGTGACTGCAAATGACTTTAAGTGACTCCAAGTGTATTTAAGTGACTTTAAATCAGTTATGATTCTCAAAAAAAAGATTGCATTCCCTTGACTCCAAAAAGAATTTTCTAAATGAATAACCAATCGGCAACTTCAAAAATTACTTTTAACTGCATTTTTTATTCAGGAGTTAAATATGTTATTCAATAACTGCAATCATGAACTGTAGTTTAACTGTGACTTCAAGGTATTGCAATTAAGTTGAATGCATTCTTTTGCAATTGAATTCGTGAAATTCGAAAACTAAGCATATTAAGTATATGAAATACAGCTACTTTGTTGTATTTCAATGAGCGTAAAAATGTAGCGAATAGGTTACAGTTATACTACGGTACTTTTTAAAACCAAAAGGTACTGAAAAAACTACAAAATATCAACATTCCCCCAACACTGGTATGAAGCTAAATGTGTATGTATGCAAAAGAATGTATACTTTGACTCTCAGCTATAACGATAGCTTAAGCGTCAGCAGAACAGTACTTGAAAATAATAAAAAACCACTTGAGCCAATGAATTTAAATTGGCCCATAAGTGCTTCCCAGTAATTTTGCTTCGTTTGGCAATATGATTTTCGCATGATACTTTTTCTTCTTTTTTTGCGTTTTTGTTTTTTATATTTATGTTTTATTTTATTATTACAATTTTATTTTTGCATTGATGTTTGCTGAATTTTTCAATTTGCAATTGTATCGATTTTGAATTTGTTTTCATTTCTTTTTTTTTATTTTATTTTATGTATTCCTTTGAATTATTTGTAAGCAACCATTTTTAGAAAAATGTAAATGTCACATACATATGTAAGAGCGCATACACAGTACTACACAAACACAACACACACGTGGCCCTCAAACAAAAATACAACATCAGCAACATATTTACATATATGTTTGTATATATATATGCAATAGCGGACCTAGAGATTTTCTACGGGGGGTCGAATTTTTTCGCCCTTTTAAATTTTTGGTTTTTTGTTTTTTGATTCATGACCTACAATCAAAATATATGAGATTTTCATCGATAAAGGGGTAAGGTTTTAAAACCCCCGCCCCCTCCTTATGACCCGCTAGTGCACACATATGTGCTCTAACAACATACATGTTGAAATCCAATAACCAAAAAAGAAAAAAAAAAAGAAATCCCCTCCAAAAAAAATTAAAAATCAACAAAATTCTTTATAAAACGAATTGATCGTTTTGGCTTGAGTCTTGTCTCAAATTTCTTCTTTTTTTTTGCTCCCACGCAAAATCGTGTTGTTTGGTAATTTTTTTGTCTGGCTTAAATAATATTATTTACCAATATTATTGACATTTGTATAGAAATGTTCGTGTTTTTTAACATAAGTAAAAATAAAAAGGAATTTGAATCTTATTCTACTTCTCTTTTCTAAATTTAAGGTGGTTGCTTTTCATGTTTGTTTGTTTTTAGATTCTTTTATTTTCAAGGATTAGAAGGAATAAAAGAAATTTAAGCACATGTGTTTGTACTAGAGATGGGCGCGTAAGATCTTTTTGACTCACGCTCACGGCTTTGAAAATACTACTTACGCATGTTCACGCACGCTGGCATTTTTCTAAAAAAAAAAATTTACTCACTTTGAAATTTCTGCAAAAAATTTCACACATGTTCACGCACTTTGGTAAAGAAAAATACAGGGTTGATTTTTTAACCACCAAAATTAAATATTTAAGAAATTGTGAATTATACGTCGAAATTAATTCACGCTCACGCATGTTCACGTAGGAATTATGCAAATCAAATCAAGCTCACGCATGCTCACATGGAAATTATGTTACGTGAGTGCGTGTTCACGCGTGTCACGTAAAATCTCCCGTCTCTAGTTTGTACCTACATGCCCACTTATATGCATACATAGACGACACGTTCATATGCTATACAATTGATGCTTCCGAATAAATTGGATGGTAATTTGAGTCTAATATTACCACAACGACAACAACAACAATAATAAAAACCGTATTAATATTACAATATTTAATGGAGCTATAAATTTTTCGCACAATTTTAAATTTCATTTCTTAAATCTACACGCACCCACATATACTTATTTATATCAAGAAAATGAGCTTTAAAATTATATATATAACACATGAAATTACGGGCCTTAAAGCAGCAGATTCATTCCAGATAAGCTTAGAATGAAGAAAATCAATTTCCTATTACTTATAAGATCAAGAAATTCGAAAGAGATTATTTATAAAGCATTTATTCTGTTACATGAGTTGAATTCAATTTATTCTCTCGCTTTTTCTATTTCCGTCTAGCCTCCTCTGTTGGATTCTCTCTCTCTTTCTCTAAGTAAAGCTGCAAGAGAGAAAGATATGCAGTAGCCGGGGCTGTTGTCGCAATAGCCGCGTCCAATTTTTTTAGACTGAAAATGTGAGGTAGCAAACAAAGGAATTACTATCAAATTTTTTAAATGCTCTAAGGTTTGCTACTTTTCTGATAACATATAATTTCACTTTGTGATGCTATCTTCTCTCTTACAAATGCTTCATTGGACATGAGTTTGTAAAACAAACCAAATTCATCAGTATTGTAAATCTGCTCGTCTGCCAAGCCATGCTCTTTGATCTTATCACAAACATGTCATGTGAGAAAAGACTTTACCAGCGCTGAAGAGCTTCTCTCACACATCTCTAAGAATTTTTAAAATTGCTAAACCAACCTTTACTGGCAAAAAAGGAACCTCTTTCATTTCTTCGTGAAACTGTCAAGCTTTCGTCTTAATTATGTCAGCGGAAACTGGGAAATTTTTACGAATTTTATGTAAAAACCACCGATATAAGGCCTGGTTCTATCTGTGGATATTCATAAATATTCACATTTGCCACAAATCTTTTTTTAAAGAACTTTCATTTTTTACGATCTGGTTTACAATGGAATAACAAAAACTTCACGGAGTGGTTCGATATTATTTCGCTTTTTTATTTAATTGTAAGCTTTACAATATTTTTTACGATTCCCATTGTAAACACCAAGAATCGCATAATAAAAAACAAAGAACAGAATGGAGAGAACAAATCCATTGAAAATTACGGTAAAATTAAGGCATACTTCATTTGAAATTTTTAAATTTGAAACTAAAACAAAAGAAAATCGAAAAAGAAGAGAAGAGAAAGGATGAAAAAGCCCGAGTTTGTGGAGGTGAAAAATGTATAAAAGCCACATTCATAGAGGTTGCAATGACAAAATTTAAGCTTTCGCAAAAATCGAAGATTCGCGCTTATCGAGAGTTGCAATAATCGAGGGGGTAATATAAATATCCCAAGGTCATATAACTGTGTCAGGAATTTTCAATTCTTGAAATTATCCATTTCTAGTAAATGGAATCCAGTTAATTTTATACAAGAGTCCAACCTTTGGGTTTCTCTTTTGCAATTTTTACACCTGTAAATTTAGCACACAACTTATTTTGTTTATTAAGCATATTCTTTCTCTCTCTCCCTCTCTGTCTCACTTTCTTTCTCTCTCTTGTTCTCCCTCTCTCTCTCTCTCTCTGTCTCACTCTCCCTCTCTTTCTCTCCCCCATTCTCTCTCTATCTTCCTCTGTCTCCCTCTCTCTCTCTCTCTTCCTTCTGTCCCCCTCACTCTCTGTCTCTCTCTCTCAGCCCTCTCTTTTAGTCTCTCTCTCTCCCCCTCTTCCTCCCTGTCTCCTTGTCTCTCTGTCTCACTCTCTCTGTCTCCTCTCTCTCCCCTTCCCTCTCTCCCCCTCTTTATCTCCCCCCTTCCTCTCTCTCTCTCTGTCTCACTCTCTCTCCCCCTCTCTCTCCTCTTCTCTCTCCCTCTCTGTCACTTTTCCTCTCTCTCTCCCCCTCTCTCTCTGTCTCTCTTTTTGTCTCTCTCTTTTTGTCTCTCTCTTTTGTCTCTCTCTCCCTCTCTCTCTGTTTCTCTCTCTGTCTCTCTCTTTTGTCCCTCTCTCCCTCTCTCTCCCCCCCTATATCTCTCTTTCTCTCTCTCTGTCTCTCTTTTTGCCTCTCTTTTTGTCTCTCTTTTGTCTCTCTCTCTCTCTCTCTCTCTCTCTCTGTTTCTATCTCTGTCTCTCTCTTTTGTCTCTCTCTCCCCCCTATATCTCTCTTTCTCCCTCTCTGTCTCTCTCTTTCTCTCCCTCTCTCTCCCCCTCTCTGTCTCACTTTTCTTCTCTCTCTGTCTCTCTCTTTTGTTTCTCTCTCTCCCCCTATATCTCTCTTTCTCCCTCTCTGTCTCTCTCTTTCTCTCCCTCTCTCTCCCCCTTTCTGTCTCACTTTTCCTCTCTCTCTCCCTCTCCCTCTCTCTCTGTCTCTCTCTTTTGTCTCTCTCCCTCTTTCTGTCTTTGAAGCTTTCACTTAGCAACTGAGCACTGTGCTCCAACTTCAATAAAGATTAAATAATATTTAAAATAGTATTTAAAGATGTTCAGATTTATTTTAAATTATGAAAGTTTAAAAAAATTATGGCTGAAAAAAAAAACTTTGTAAATTTTCTACTTGTTTTGTTGTTCATGTCTTGAACAAAAAGACAATGCGACAATTTAACTTTTCTGTTATTGTTTTCCATTTCTGTTTTTTACTGTTACTACTACTACTACTACTGCCACTTCTGACGGCCTTGAGCCATTTTGAGATATGAACACAAAATACAAAAACAGCTAAAACAACAACAACAACAACACTGCCAACGACAAGAAACATGCTGTCAACGTGTTATCATGCGAAAAAACAACACAACAAGAATAAGAACGAGAAGAATGAGAACAAAAAGAACAGAAATTGCCTAAAGGGTCCAAAAAATGGCGATGAAGTGCAAAAACAACAACAACAAAAGAATGAAGAATAAGCTGCAGCGTATAAACATGTATATGTGAAGCAAGAGAGGCAGAGACAGAGGTAGGCAATGCCTCTTTAGCCAAGTTAACTGTCAGCGAAATAGCGCACAAATGAGATTTTGTCATTTCAGGTGACAGTTTAGGTGCTCCTGCTTGCCGCTACTGGTGTAGTACATGAGTATGTGTCAGAATGTGTGTTTAGTGTTTTGTGTGTGTGTGTGTGTGTGTATGTGCGGTTTGTTGTAAATTGATTTTAACGTGAATGTCACGAACTCTCTACACAGTGACAAGCCGTAGAAAAATAATATAAAGCATACTATGCTAGTTGCAGATAAACCCATAAAAAAGAAAAAATAAATTTATGATTTGGAAATTGTTTTAAAAATTAAAATGGCGGAAAATACACATTAAGGACATGCTCTAACAACAAAAAAATTATAAACGACGACAACAACGAAAACAAGTAAGAAGCAAAAAGCAACAAACAACTACAAAGACAACAACGAACAAGTTACATAACCACAACAACAACAATAATAATAATAAAAAAAAGGAACAAGCAACAACGACAACAACGTCAACACGGATAATAAATGTTAACGAAGGACTATGAGGGATATTCGTTTCCTTGCTTCTGCTGCTGTTTCTTTTCGCTTTTACTTAACTGAGGTAGCTTCATGTTGCTACCAAACGCTCTTCCTCTCTCTCTCTCTCTCTCTCTGTCACTTTCTCTCCAAATGGAAGTGGGAATTAAATACATGAGAAGCGTAGTGATGGGAGGGTGAGCGAAAGAGAGCACACATGTTAAGCAGGTGTTTTTCAAATCAAATAAAAACACCAGCAACAACAATAACACAAAATTTACCGTCAGAGAGCATGAGCACCTGAAACCACAATAATAATACAACGAACAGAACATACATGTATGTAAATGTATGTGTGTATATGTAAGAACAACAACAGTACCAGCAACAATAATATGAAGTAAAACAACAACAAATAATAATATAACAATAGCAAAAACACGAAAAACCGCAGCAGCATCCTTTAGAAAATTTCGCCATATTTACTAAAAATACATGCATAAACGTACTTACACACATGTAAACCAACTTACACATGGATACGAGGTTATTATTTTTTCACTCCTCACTCCTCGTCCCCCTTTTCCCTTTTCCAGCACTTTAACTTGGACTAACATTCCATTGTGTTAGGTAGCATAACATTTTTTTTCCTTGAGAGGTGGGATTGCGAAATAGTGCGGGATCGTTATTTTAGTAATGCGAAATTTCTATTATTAAGACGAATTTCGCTTTGACAAAGAATAACAAATAAAAAAAAGAAAAAAAAAATTGAATGAATTATTCATAAACTTTGACTGCATGAGGGAAAAAGTCATAGATAGAAAGAAAACGAATATAAAAAGTAAAGGAACAGAAAGAAATAAAAGCCACCAAACGAACATAGAACGAAATGCGAGCGACTTGTGGAATACGGAAGTCGACGTTGACAAGTCAGTCGCACTTTGGCACGGGACACAACTTCCGGCCTAACGATACCGGAGTATGGGTGAAGTGTTAGAGTCAAAGCATACATACATATGCATGGATACCCACACATGCAAATATGAACTAGTTATTGTTATTATTTGCATACAAGGTCATGCTAGCCGACGACTGCGGTTTTGCCTACCATCATACTGTGAGTGTGTGTGTGTGTGTGTGCCAGTGGTTCACCTTACTTTGCTTATAGATGGTGTTGAAGAAGAGAGCGTGTAAAAGAGTGTGAGTGTTTACTTGAATTTTGTGTGTCCTTTCACGCACACCCAAACACACTCACCCACACAAAATTCAGTTTACGGAAGGAATAAATTTACACTTGAGAAGTTTATAAATTTTAAAGTACGCATTACAAGCTGTATGCTGCATACATATATGCAAAAGATGAATAAATCAAATTTATTACTTATGTTTTAGTTGATAACTTTTTACTCGCATCATACTTTTCCTGCACGATCTTTTCTACTCTTTTCTTTTTCTTGGAATATAAATTAAATTTAAATTTAAAGTTGTCTAGCTGCATTAAGTGCTTAGTGTACTAAATTTGAAATTATTAAACTTCATGGATGCTCCAATGTAAAATGCCAGCTCAGACTCTCATATGGCCGCCTATCTTGCAAGTGCTTTTTGTTATTGTTATCATTTTGAGGCACTCGTGCAAATTCTCGCAGTGCAGGCGAGCTTTCGGCAAGGCTTGGGATCGGAATCCAGCTCTGGCATGCTGGTTGCTCTAGTGAGATCTATTGTCGAGTATGTCTATGTAGTAAAGTGGAGACGAACATTGGTTAAGTCCACAGTATCCGTAAAGAAAGGTGGGCCGAGCTTGACTCCTGCAGAACCGCAAAATGCTTCGTTAGACAACCTAATAGGAAATCAGCGGAATTTTTTCTGAAACTGAGAAGAAAGGACCTGAGATTACTGGAGGGTATCATCACCGTGAATAACACTTGTGGTCAGCACATGATTAGCATGGGCGTCATCACCAGTCCAACCTACAAATCGTGTCTTGAAGATGATCTTTGTAGCGGCCGGCGTTCGCGAGAATCAGATTAAGGCTGTTGGGTAGTGATATATTGAGTATGAATAATACACACACTCTCCCTCTTCCGGAGCTTCTAAGGTTCATCATTGAAACAAAGAAGTTCGAGGTTGGAATCTTATATCTTCTTCTTACCAGAGAGAGTGAGAGCGAAAACTTTTTTGCACAAAGCTGCATAATTTCAAAAAATAATGACAAGTGACAGAGAGAATGTATCATATACATATCTAGTATATTTCCTTTTCCTGCAGCTCTATTGCACAAACTCCAATGACTCACAAAGAATAAAATATTTATACACAATTGCATTTTAGTATAAAATAAGCATATTTCAATTAGACACTTTTACATTAAAGTACAGTAATTGTAATTTTGTATGATAATACAAGCATAGAAGCTCAAACACACAGAGAAACAAAATACACTGCCCCAAAACTTTTTTTGATTTACATGTAAGAAAGATGCTTGAATTTAATATAATATCAACATCTAAATGTAAATAGTTACGTAAATAGGAAATAAAGTGTTATGTCCAACATAATGTAGAACTTTAATAAATTTATAAATGCTAAACATATTTTAATAATGATAATAATAATAACAATGAATATAATCCACAAAATGAAAGGGCCAAGCAGGAACAGTAGTAGTAGAGCTATATTATAAGACGACCACCACCCCCCACAGAAGCAAGGGTCAACAGGGTTGAAGTAAATAGGAAGGGTAAAGCAACAACAACAGGCATATAAAATATCATAGCTTAAAGCCAAAGAAAATGCAATTTACTTAAAGACAAGGAGATACAAAAGAAAAAGCAAGCGAAACAAAAGAGCGGACACGAGACATGAGCAGAGCAGAGGCATGGACGGAGATAACGTGGAGGAGAGCAGAGGCGCACATGCAATATTGATGTAAAGGAAAGTATGAGCAAAGAAAAGTAAAGGAGATGGCAAGTAGATTGCAACTACTGTACGGTTAGAGCACAAGTAGAAAACGGGTAGAATACGAGTAGAGTACCTGTTAGGTAGGAGTAGAGTATGAGTAGAGTATGAGTAGAGTATGAGTAGAGTATGAGTAGAGTATGAGTAGAGTATGAGTAGAGTATGAGTAGAGTATGAGTAGAGTATGAGTAGAGTATGAGTAGAGTATGAGTAGAGTATGAGTAGAGCATGAGTAGAGTATGAGTAGAGTATGAGTAAGGTATGAGTAGAGTATGAGTAGAGTATGAGTAGAGTATGAGTAGAGTATGAGTAGAGTATGAGTAGAGTATGAGTAGAGTATGAGTAGAGTATGAGTAGAGTATGAGTAGAGTATGAGTAGAGTATGACTAGAGTATGAGTAGAGTATGAGTAGAGTATGAGTAGAATATGAGTTGAGTATGAATAGAGTATGAATAGAGTATGAGTAGAGTATGAGTAGAGTATGAGTAGAGTATGAGTAGAGTATGAGTAGAGTATGAGTAGAGTATGAGTAGAGTATGAGTAGAGTATGAGTAGAGTATGAGTAGAGTATGAGTAGAGTATGAGTAGAGTATGAGTAGAGTATGAGTAGAGTATGAGTAGAGTATGAGTAGAGTATGAGTAGAGTATGAGTAGAGTATGAGTAGAGTATGAGTAGAGTATGAGTAGAGTATGAGTAGAGTATGAGTAGAGTATGAGTAGAGTATGAGTAGAGTATGAGTAGAGTATGAGTAGAGTATGAGTAGAGTATGAGTAGAGTATGAGTAGAGTATGAGTAGAGTATGAGTAGAGTATGAGTAGAGTATGAGTAGAGTATGAGTAGAGTATGAGTAGAGTATGAGTAGAGTATGAGTAGAGTATGAGTAGAGTATGAGTAGAGTATGAGTAGAGTATGAGTAGAGTATGAGTAGAGTATGAGTAGAGTATGAGTAGAGTATGAGTAGAGTATGAGTAGAGTATGAGTAGAGTATGAGTAGAGTATGAGTAGAGTATGAGTAGAGTATGAGTAGAGTATGAGTAGAGTATGAGTAGACTATGAATAGAGTAAGAGAAGAATACGAGTAGAGTGCAGTACGAGTAGATTAAGGAACAAGTAGAGTACGAGTAGAGTAATGCCTTGTTTTCACTATGTCATATTCCATGCCAAAGAAAGTGAAAATCAGAATTTCTCATATGAAATTTCTAATGTGTTAGCAAATTTGATTTCGAGCAAAGTAGAGTACGAGCCGAAGTAGAGCCAGTGGTAAGCAAAAACTGAGATACGATAATAGTAAGGAGTGAGATCGAAAAAATCTTAACATATATAAAATTCAATAATTTTTAAACAGTTGATCTTCGAATTTTAACTTTTTTTATTTAATTTATAATCCTTGTTTTCTTCCCGAGCCAGGTTTCCTATCGATGATCAAATTCTCCTGAAACTGTTTAATAACATTGGAAACAGTTTGACGGCAGACCTTCAATTCTTTGGCCAATTTTTTGTAGGACCAATTTGGATTTTTTTGAAAATTTTTAATAATTTTAAGACGTACTTCTTTTTCTTCACTCATTTTGATCAAACTCACAATAAATCAACATGTTTGTCATTAAAAATAACAACTGAATTATATTTTTCAAAGATAACTAGATCAAAGAAATTTTTAAATTTTACACCCAAAAAAAATTATCAGATAAAATGTGTGTTAAGATTTTTTCAATCTCACTCCTTATTGTCTGAAACAAGCAAAACACACTTTATATTCCAACACTGTCTAGCTACGCTGGTGTATGTATGTATGTAAGTATGAATGTCTGTTAGATATATATTGCACTCCTGAGAAACCTTACTTTTTGTTGCAAAGCTGGTTAGTTGCGTATACGACATGTTTGCCTTGTTGTTTGTCTGTTTACTTGTTCATTTATTTTCCATAGATTATTAGGCTTCAACCGAAAAGGGTAAACAACTAACTACTATAATGTTTTTGCAAGCGCGTGTCGAAAGGATTATTATTTTGTTGTAAATAAATGAGTGTATTTTGTTGTTGTACTACCATGCGTACTCATACACACTTGCTCGCTCGCTGCTGTTGATGTTCTTTATACTTTTTATGATTCCTTAATGTATATATATTAACATGAATGTTTCTTACTTACAAACTACTCCTCTGGCTGGTTCGCTGGCTGGCTGGCTAGCTTTCGTAGTCTACTCTTTCCTTAACTAACTACTACTGATTTTCATATTACTGCGTTGATGTTATATGTATGTATGTACAGCAACTGGTTTGTTTGTTTAGCGCCGCGTTGCGGGAATAAATATAAAACGATGCTTTAATTATGAGCAGCAAATACGCTGAAATGAAATGAGAAAAATAAAAAAACCATAAGCAACAAAAAAAAAACGAAATATGTTCATAAATCCCCAAGCTTAAAGCTTATAATTCTCTATTTCCATTTTTGTGCTACTAACTGAACACCCACCAACGCATTTCCCATCGCTCCCATGCTTTAGTAGCCTCTTTCCTATTCGATCGTGAAGCTTCATATTCATTGAAAAACCTGCTAGCTCTATACAAAAAGCGCACCAACAAACGCAAATAAGGAAATGTCTATAAAAAGTAAAGCATAAACATGACAATAGAAGTAAATGACTTTAGAGCAGGGGGCATGGCATCGTTATGAATGTACGTGCAGGCAGTAAACTGTAACTGGAAATATTTAAAAGTGAACTTTGTTGTTTTTGAAATTATATCATTTGAAGATGTTTTTAAGTGGCGTTTTTTAACCCTCAAAATTAAGACTATTAAGTTTTTTTTCCGGTTGTAAAATTAGCAGCAATTTAACGCTGCAGCATCAGCAACAGCCAAAGAAGCAACAGCAATAGCAATAAAAGTCAAAAATAAGCAGTCAGCGCTAGATAGCTATTAGGCGCCATAATATTTACTTGCCACTGTTTTTTTTTTTTTGTTTTGCCCTTACTCTTTTTAAGAAACTACACTCATAGAAAATATATAGTTCCACTAGCCTAACAATTGTTCAAGAATTTTCAGTTTTCACTTTAAATACTTGAGTTAAAAGTTTGAAATATAAAACAGTGGCAACACAAGTCATTATTTAACTACATGGCAGTAAGTGGATTAAAGTATTACTGAAGCAGTGTAAACTTCTGGCTGGGTTGTGCAAGTTTAGCGACTGTCGCGATTTTATAGTGCGTTGAAATTTTCAAATTATTGTCAAAAATCGTATGCTTTTGCCTCTGAAAGCCCTTGGTAAAATTTTACGGGGAATCTTTTCTTGGAACACTTTAACCCTTTAACTCTAATCCATATGGGTATTTTTATTCCATTTCTTGAGAAATCCTAGAAAAGCCACTTTTAAAAGAGTATTCAAGAGTTAAAGAGTTTTACAAAAATATTCCACAGAAAAGGTCCACTCAAAGCAAGATGCAATTACGGGTTAAAGATAAGAGGTAAAACCGAGCCTTGTTTTTTTTTGTGTTGTGAAACGCCTTACCTAGAAGCCGTAGGTGCTTTTATCTTCAGTGACCTCTAGTGAAATTTTCTGTAAAATATTTTTATAGAAACATTTAACCCTTGAATACCCTTTAAAAGGGGGTTTCTTTGGAATGTCTCAAAAAAAGAGACCCAAGAATACTCTTAAAGGGTACTGAAGGGTTAAAATATTGCACAGAAATATTTTAAGGAAAATTTCATTAGGGGTCACTAAAGACATGAGCCACTTAGGGGTTACAGGTAAGATAACACAAAGTTAAGTTTTATGCCTTACTGTTAACCCGTAGGTGGTTTTTGTTTTCTGTGACCCCTAGTGAAATTTTTCATAGAATATTTTTATGGAAGATTTTAACCCTTGAGTGACTTTTTAAATGGGACTTTTCTACAATTTCTCAAAATAATGACAAAAAATACCCATATAGGTAAGAGTTAATGGATTAAAATGTTTTAAGAAAAGATTCCCCGTAAAATTTTATTATAAGTTCTCAAAGACAAGATTTATCCTAAATGAATATTTATTTTCACATGATTTTTCATAATATTTCAAGCGATTTTTGACTAAAATTTTAACATTTTAAACCACTGTAAATCGCGACCGCCGCTAAACTTGCGAATCCCAGAAACATAAAAAATTTTTCAATCTGGCAGGTTTGGGTTTGGTACAAAAAAAAATTGCAATAAGCAAAGATATTAATGGGATCTGAACACTTCTTAAGCTTATAATAACTCTCATTGACTCTACAAGTATTGACGATGAGCTATGGAGGGAGAAGGGGGAAGCAAGTCATTTTCCTGAGAGCTACATCCTACTTAATCTCGTGTATGTGTATTTACAAAATGTTCAAAGCATGAGTAGTCACGAGACTTTAGTTTTTATGTTTTTGAACATGTACTCATATACTGAACATTCTCTTTTTGAGCATGCTCTTGTTCAAGAATGTCAAGGTTCGTATTTGGACACTCATATACTAAACATCCTTCAACTTTTCACCAACATATGTGAGCACGTGTTCAAGAACATCAACGTTCGTATTTGAACACTCATATACTCAATATTCTTGATCTTTTCGAGCATGTACACTTTCACTAATATCAGTGTTCGTATTTAAGTACTCATAAACTGAATTTTTGAACTTTGATTTACCTATTCAAAAACAGCAAAATTCGTTTTTTCACATTTATGTACTGAATATTCTTGATTCGTTAATATGCAGGCTCAAAACAAAAACAAAACACTGTTCGTATTTGAACACTCATATACTCAACATTGTTGATTTTTTCTTTTTAATTTAATTTGGTGGAACTATATAAATTTCTGCAACTATATAAAAGAACATAAAACGCTCGCTGAAAACCAAATTGTGTGTGCCTGTTCATGTGTGTGTGTGTGTGTGTGTGTGTGTATGTGAGTTTCTACTTTTTATCCAAGTCCAAAAATGATGCCCGTAAGTACACTTTGAAAAAGTCCACACGAAAATACAACACAGAATCGAATCTGCTTTGATGGCAGCTGCTACTGTTGTTATTGTACATACAGCAAAAATTCAGAAAACAAACAAAAATATTTTTTTTTTAAAAATATGAAAGCAAGCAAACGTCAAGTTAGCGCGCGATTACACGCAAATTTCAGTAAGCGAACAACTTTTTTTTTTTTTTTTTTTTGGACTAAATTTCACTTTGGGGCATAAAAAGTTTTGGTATTTTATTCATTTTAAGCAGATTAAGCGCACATAAATGTTTACTGGTATGAGTTTTTATGTTGCTATGTGTGTGTGTGTGTGTGTGTATGTGCATGTGTTGGTGTTCTTTTGAAAATAAGCCCACACAAAATTTCCAAATTATGCGTGAATAGCAAGCAAAAAGAGAAAGACAAAAAAGTTGCGCAAAATTCTGCTTAAATTACAGCGAAAAAAATTATTTTGTTTGTTGTTGTTGTTGGTTGTTTTTGCTGAAATTGTCCTATATACGTAATATCCTCATATCTGTAATTATATAAATGCCCACTCACGTTTTCTGCTGACGTTAAGCACTAGACACAGTTATGCCTTGAAATGTAACCCCATAAACATTTTCACAGTGAATTTGTTACTAATACTTGGTTTTCACTACGTCATATTCTCTGCCAAAAAGAAAGAAAGAGAGAATTTTCTATATGAAATTTGCCAATAAGCTGGCAATTTCATTGAGTTTGATATAATGAGAACTAGGTATTTTTTTTTTTTTTTTTTTTGGAACAGACTATTCAGAATTATTCAAGAATACAGCACTCAGACAAGTTTTACGTCCATTGTACTATATCCCGTGTTCCCTTTTGCTATTCTTTAAATCTACCAGATTTATTAATAAATCTTAGCAGACCCTGCGGTGCTGGAGAGCTCAGGTGTTCGTCTCCCAACATTCCAGTACCAAATATGCTTACTCTGATCTGGCAGAAAGCGGGGCAGACACTAAGAAAGTGGTCCGCCGTCTCTTCACATTCTGCCACCAAACCACAGGAAGCAGAGAAGGAACTAGCTCCTAGGCCAATCATATGCAAATGCTTGGCCCAAGAGAAATGACCTGTATATAATCCCACCAGCTGCCTACAACTCTTTCTGTTAAGTGATAACAGAAAGTCTGTTAGACGCTTCAAGTCGACCCACTCATTAATGGTGGTCTTGATGGCTGTAGACGACAAAGAGAGTACAGGTATTACTAGGCATTAGTTGTCATAGTTCTCAGCTCAAATTTTTTAGCAATTTCGTAGAGTAAAAATTTTAATAGCAAATGTCGTTTTTAACCACTAACCTCAGTACTAGAATACTAATGAAACTCAGAGATTAAACTTCAGAAAAAATTTTCATATATTTTTTCATTTAAAAGAACTCATAAATGTTTACTGGGTTACTAACAGCAAATGCATACGGATGTATATATAAGTATTTCCGGTGATTTTAAACATTTTACAACTCATGAAGAGTGATATTATTTTAAAATTTAATAACTGCATCAGGGATGCCAACTCATTTTGTCTTTCTCCCCGATAGCCCTCGAGAAATTCCCCGATTTTCGATCGAAAATCCCCGCATCGATATAATTTCATATTATAACAGCGCAACACGCACTTTCCATACATATAAACATTTTACAAAAACGAAAAATTATCTAAAATTGACCTCAATAAATGTTATATTAAGGTGACCCTGAACTTTCTCGGTTCAAAACTTAACCAATTTTTACGGGACTGGTAGATTAATAGAAATGTACCTTCTGACTGCGGAATCTTTTTGGCACATGGAAGATTTCACTCTAAGGAAACCCACTCTCAAAATCGATCCGGCTCAAGCTTGCATTAAGTTTAATCCTATTGGGTAGTAGTTGCCACACTAAATTTGAACGAGATGAGGTGTTTCGAATTTTTTTGTTGGAACAGACAAAAGAATTATTCAAGAATACAGCACTCAGACAAGTTTTACGTCCATTGTACTATATCCTGTGTTCCCTTTTGCTATTCTTTAAATCTATCAGATTTATTAAAAAATCTTAGCAGATCCTGCGGTGTTAGAGAGCTCAGGTGTTCGTCTCCCAACATTCCAGTACCAAATATGCTTACTCTGATCTGGCAGAAAGCGGGGCAGACTCTAAGAAAGTGGTCCGCCGTCTCTTCACATTCTTCCTCCAAACGACAGGAAGCACAGAAGGCACTAGCTTCGAATTACTAGACGTTCATTTTGATAGAAGACATGAGCTCTCTTTTGACTCAAATAAAAAATGGCAAAAACCTTGTTTAGAAAAAAAAAAACGGGTTCAAAGTTTTGATTATCGGTTTTTAACATACAAAATATATTTCATCTTCTTTGTGATGACTGTTCGTAATTCGTTAGTTAACAGATTAGTCAGCAAGGATTAAGAGTTATTAACCAGGAGGTGCTGGACTAAGAATGGTCGAAATGGAAGACGAAGCGCCGCGTTTCTCTGAAATTTTCACAAAATTCTTTCGAAACATTATATTTTCAAATAGCATTCTTTTTTAAAAATCGATTTCTCCAAACCAATAAATCGCAGGGCCCTCATTAAGAAAAGACGAAGATTTTAAGACCCAAAATATGAAATATTGCGTAAGTTAAACGTTTTACATTACATAAAATTTGACAAAAAATATTCTACAGACTTTTATGACTTAAAAGCTGAACGAGACTTCAAATTCCCCGCAAGAAACAGCTCATTCCCCGATTCCACGCACCCAGTAAAATTCCCCGCAAATCGGGGAATTCGACGCAAGTTGGCAACGCTGATCTGCATACACATATAACGAAAAAAAAGGAAAAGGATTATATTTTAAGAGAGAGAAAAGTATTATCCAAAAAAAAAAAAAAAGAATTCTACCTACACTTTTTTAAGTACTTTGCTGTTACGACTGTCACACTGACTATAGTCGTATAATAAATGAACATTATATGAAACATCATCATAAAATCACATACTACATGCAAAATACACACATATATTTTAGTATTTATGCGGCAAACAAGAAGAAGCAGCAAAAGATATTCCTACTGAAGGGATATGGGAGTAAAATGAAAAAAGAAAGTAAAACCAGCAAAAACAATATAACTACGATATATCCTTTAATTCAATGCTCGTAAAATATGCTTAGCGCCAGTAGTAGTAGTAGTAGTAACATCAGCAGAAAATAACATCTAGCCATAGTTAAAAAACGAAAATTATATTGAAATATTAGTAGTAACAACAACCGCACCGCAGTAACGCGCTCACATCATAAATCTCAACGCTGGTGATGTTTATTGTTGCTGCCAATGATGGGTACTGCTATTTCTTATATTTCCCGTTTCTGTTGATGCTTCAGCTGGTTGGTTTTATTACGAATACTACTGCAGATTATAACTTATGACATACGAAATTATGTGCGGGATTTTTCCTCACTCACCGTGTCGCTCATTCACTGATTCACTCACTCTTGTATACTATCATTCATTCGTCTGCTGTCATATTTACTTTCTCTCTTTCTCAGAGTTACTTCCCTTCACTCTTTTGTTGGCCATTTGTCTTGTAACAAACACAGATTATTATATTATATGTGAATATGTTAGCAGCATAAAGAGATTTGTTCAGAGCTCCTAAAGTTTTATTTCTGTCATATTTGCTGGGGGTCTTTCACTCATACTCCCTTTCTCTCTCTCTCTCTCTCTACAGTATATTTTAGTTTGTATGTAACGTGACGATAAAATGTCAAAGCGTATTAACATTTATTTTCACACAATTTTCTTTTCTTATGATTTTTTGCTTTTTTTTTTTTTTGTTTTTTGCAGAATTTTTTATATACAATATGTAAATAATATATAACAAGAACAAGAACATACAATGCAATGATGACTACTAATCTCAGTCATACTGAGCTTCTTAGGAAACACCTATGCACATATGATATTGTTTTCATGCTATGAAATTATGTCATGAATTTCATGAGTAGCAATAACCATTTATTTACTGAAGCTTGTTTTCTGTTGATACTCTCTGCATTTATATGGACACAAGAGAGGAAAGTTCAGCTATATGGAACCGAGCTCTCTCAGTAATGCACATGAGATAAAACTGCCAGAAGTCGATCCTCTGCTTGTTATATTGGGAGTATGAATGTAAAAACTCTAATTTTTTGCATAATTTGGACATTTATTGTGAAAAAGTGATTATCAATTTATTCTTTAAAGTATTGTCCATCGTTAGCTACAACTTTTTCCTATCTTTCTGGTAGCATACGGATTCCGCGTCGAAAGAACTCCTCATCTTTTGAGGCTATCCACGAATCGACCCATTTTTTGAGTTCTTCGAAAGAACGGAAGTGCTGTTCAGCCAGGCCATGTGTCATCGATCGGAACAAGTGATAATCAGAAGGAGCAATGTCTGCAGAATACGGCGGGTGGGGTAGCACTTCCCATTTCAGCGTTTCCAAGTATGTTTTTACATGCCTTGCAACATGCGGCCGAGCATTGTCGTGCTGAAGAATAACTTCGTCGTGTCTATTCTTATATTCTGGCTTCTTATCCTTTAATGCGGTCGCCAGTGATCGTTTCATTCGGTTTCAACAGCTCATAATACACGACACCTTTCATATCCCAGCAAATACACAGCATGAGCTTGGATCCATGGATGTTCGGCTTTGCCGTTGATGTTGATGCATGTCCGGGCGGTCCCCATAATTTTTTACGCTTTGGGTTATCGTAACGTATCCACTTTCATCGCCAGTCACAATACGATGCAGAAAACTCTTTCTGTTCTGTCGTTCAATCAGCAGATCACATGTGAAAAATCGTCGTTCGACGTCTCTCGGCTTCAATTCGTACGGCACCCAATTTCCTTGCTTTTGAATCATTCCCAATGCTTTTAATCGTTTAGAAATGATTGATTGATCAACTCCTAAAGATTCTGCAAGTTCTTGTTGCGTTTGACATGAATCTTCTTCGAGTAATGCCTTCAATTCTTCATCTTCGAACTTTTTCGGGCCGCCTAAACGTTCTAAACGCGATTTCTGCAAAATAGCGTTTTTTGAGTCTTAGTAAATGAGCGATGAGCGTTTGACAGTCTTAGTAAATGAGCGATATAACCTCGTTCGTTGAACACTTACAACAGTATAACTTCGTTTCTTTTTTTAGTTTCATTTGAGTGTAATGAAAGCTCGTTTCCATTGCAAAATTTTCAATTCACAGCCACGCTAAAAAAGGTTCACTTAAAAAAAAATCGAAGGAGGGAGACAGAGAGCTCAGTTTAACACCCACTATATTTTTGTTTTTGCTTTTGTTTTTGTACACGACAAGGTATGGTAGATCTTCATAAATACTGGTAGCCCCATGCTGTACAGGATGCACGATTCACACTCCAGGATACCTACTTACTAAAACCATGATTTCGCTTGTCGCTTCTGTGTTAATTGGCCACCTAAACGCTATTACGTCAGCTGAGACGGGTCAAAATGCGCAGTATACTCTCGGTTAAGCAAGTCTGTGCAACGATATGGCATCTTTCAGATATGAATCAAAGTGAATTTACTTACAGTAGCTAATAGGTTCTTTATGGATTGCTTTGGTCCGCCAATATTTGGCATCAATCATGACAGTCAGATAGTCACTTGCGCAACCTTTTCGCTTGCGTACTGTAGATGTTCTTCGAAGTTTGATCTGTGGTCTAGCAGGACGTCGAGGTATTTTATATGTGAGCTGGACGAAATGTCTTGTCCAGCAATTCGAACTTTCAGTCATTCAACTTCCGTTTTATGATTCCTGGAGCTTATACTTTTGTGGTGTTACATTTGGAAGCCACTTGTTTGAGAGTTTTCGCCACTGCCACAACAGCAATGCCATCTGCGTTGCTAATAATCTCTACGTCTGTTGGTGTGCGAACGCGTAGGATACCGTCATACACTGCATTCCAAAGCAGTGGTTCAAGAGCTCCTCGTGTTACACTATATGAGTTTGGGCTTTTGTTGGTATCGTAGATCAGCGTTCGATGGTCAAAGTAACACGTTATCATCCGAAGCAAGTAGTCTAGTGCTTGGAATTCAGCAAGAACGTTGAGAATATGTTCCCAGAGTTCCCATCTCTTTCCAGACATTGCGTTGCGTGCCAGATTGCAAACGGCATCGATAGCAGCTTTGGTATGGTGTTTTCCTTTTTCCTGAAGCCTTTGGTGTACCTTCGGTGTATTTTTTTCGACTGATGCATATAACGCTTTCGAGCACTTTACCTTAAGTGTCTAGCATGTATAGCGATCGATATGAAGACGGTTCTTTCGAAGGCTTATCGCCTTTTGAGATAAGGACTAATAATTGTCGTTCCAGTAGAGTAGGGAACGCTCCCTCTCTTTTTGAGGTTTGATCCTTATTGCTGCTGTAAGAACTTCATCATTTATGACTGGTGGAATTTTGTTTTCATTGATCTGCCATGCGCTCCTTAACACCCAGTATTTGTTGTTCATGTTTTTTTCTGTTAACTTAACAAGAAAATTCGCGTCGTCGATTAGACGAAGAAGTGCTATCTAGGGTTAATATTTATAGTATATGTATAAAAACTCAGTATAAAAAATTGAAACATTTCAAAAACTGAAAGCAGATATTAGGTTTTAAATTCTTTGAATTTCAATTCCACTGTCATCTGCGTTAAGTTTCAATGACTTTAAAAATTTGATTTTAAAAAAACTTTTAACAAACGATAATCGTAATATTACAGCCAAAAAAAAAAAAAACCCAATTAAAAATAAAGAAAACATCACAGCATTTAAAGTGGCATATCCTTTAAGGATAATGTACAAACAGTTTAAATTTTGATGCCTTCAAGCAACAATCACAAAAAATAACAATCCATTGACAAAGAAAAGCTCAATGAGAGAGGGATAAAAGGAGAGAGAAAGCGCAGTTTAACACTCACCATATGTGTGTTGTTGTTGCTAGATTGCATGCAAAAGAGCTGTCATCAACACTTTGATGTTGCTTGCTCTCTCTCACTCACTTCAATAGCAATTTTTTTATATTAAAATTTTTTTTTTTATTATTTTTCGTTTTATTTTGACGCAGAAACTTCACCAAACAGCGCGCGTCAAATCTTTTGTGTGTGAGTATGCCGTTCCCCAACGGGAAAGGAAGCGCTCCAAAAGCGCTTCTTTAGTTACACTGGAGTGCTCTTCTGCCAGCAGTAAGCGCCTCATTCTTTATGGTACAGGTTAAATACTTTTTACATTGCATGCCATATGAAGTAAACGCGCACATCAAACTTTTCGGAAGTGCTGAAAGAGCGCTCCTAAGAGGCGCAGTAAGAGCAGTTCAAGGGAGAGTAAAAGGAGCGCTTTTGGGGATCGATTTCGGAAGAAGAATTTTGTGTGCTCTTCGCATTTTTTTATTAACAACTTATACTGCATATATTATTATTTATTAAATTCACATATATATATATATATATATATGAAAATATCATATTAATGGAATCCAAAATTATGATTCAACAAACATCAATTGGCGTTTTGTGCACCAAGGAAATGTTTCCCGGTCTTAGGCTGGGGTAGTCTCAGTGGCCTCCAAAGGTTCTGAGTGCTACAAAATTTGCAATTTGCAGGGGACTCTCACTTTTATTGAGACACACAATTTTAATTCAATACCAATTTTTTATGCAGTTAAAAACTTAAATTCACAATTTTTATAATAATTTCAGTTTCATTTTAATTTTCACTTATGGAAACAGGCAGGCAGGCATATGGAAAACGAATATGGCAGATCACACTGTAGTAAGTAAACAGTGTATTCGAACCAGGGAAAATATACTCTGAACCACTAGGTAAGAACACCTCCATCTTTCAAGCGGAAATGTACGCGATAGATAGATGTGCGTACTTCAATCTTGAACGGAACATCGGAACTAGAATAGCAATTCTGACTAATAGCCAGGCAGCTATCAAAGCACTTAAATCTCACCAAGTTACATCAAAACTGGTGATGGAGTGCATAGTTATCTATGAACATCCTAGGCCAACTCGATCAGGTGTGGACTGTATGGGTTCCAGGGCATGTAGGAATCAAAGGTAACGAAAAGGCAAATAAACTTGCCAGGAAAAAAACATCAACTCTATTTGTAGGGCACGAACCTTTCTGTGGGTTAGAATACGGTAACGTATCCCATATTATCTGGGAAAAAGAGGATAGACTAAGAAGATGACACTGGAAAAATTTACCGGGGTTATCACAATCTAAACTAGCGCTAGGGACATATAACCTAAAACGCTACAAGGACTGTATGAATCTAACGAAAAACAACTTGAGAATCATTACGGGATTATTCACAGGACATTGCAGGTTGAAGTATCACCTAACAAAACTGGAAATTTTCTCTGATGCTCTCTGTAGGTTCTGCAGGGAAGAAGACGAGACCGCAGAACATGTGATAGGAACTTGCTCCGCCCTGATGCACAAGAGACGGAAACACCTAGGAGAATTTATCATACCCGAGGATGAGTTTAGACTTTGTGAAGTAGGACCAATACCACAATTCATCGAGGGAACTGGGCTGAGAGATATATTCTAGGTCCGCGAAGGGGGCATAATAGATCTTATAGGTCGAAATGCAACATCTCCCAACGATAATAATAATAATAATAATAAGCGAATAGTGCTGGATTGCACTGCTATGAGTAGATTGGCGTATTGCGAATGGACATGATAGATTGTACTTCTGTAGACTGGTGTGTAGTAAATGAATGTATGATTCACGTTACTATAGCGCTGCAAACGTGTATACTGGCGTGTTGTGCAGTACAATGCGGTAACGCGCGTCGGTCGTAGTGTCCTGTCCGATAGGCCAAGTCGGCTTGTTGTTCCTCCGACGGTCAACGGGAAACCGCACACGTCTTTGCTGGTTACAAGACCTGGAATTTTCACTTCGGTTTTAATTTCGTTCGTCGCGTCACGCCCTACTAGGTTATATGTCATTTGGATATTTTCTCTCACTATTGACCAAGTCGGCTTACTGTTCCTCAGACGATCAGCGGGCAGCCGTACACGTCATCGCTGGTTACAAGACCTGAAGTTTTCCCTTCTCCTTCTGTGCAAATTTCGTTCGTCGCATTAAGTCTCCCTATCGCTTAAACTCTATATTTTGTATGACCCTTAATTTTTTTTACCGCAATACTAGTTTCACGTCTAGTTCCGAGCCCAGCTGCCAGCGAAAGAGCGAAATCGTTGCAGTGTTCCCCTTTTTATATCCCACAGCGAGCTTTTCCCACTATTTCAGTGTGCAGATTGTCACCATTGGAATATAAAGCGTTGTTGTTTGTTCCCTCTGCAAACGGTATCTTTGCAGATGTGATTGTATGTATACATATTTTTGTGTTGTAGCACATTAGTGGCGTGATTATGCGGTTGTTGTTTTTTTCACTCTTGTGTTGGCTGGTCGTTGCAATGTGTGTTTCTTTTGCGCGCTTTATTTAGTTCCGCCTTTGCGTCGAACTTGGGGCAGAATTTTGGTTTAATCGCAACATGTTTGCACGGCACTTAGGTTCAATTGTGCAGGCATAATTTGTTGCCAAATTTGGCTCGTCGTAATACCAAAAAAAAAAACATTTATTTACTTTCATATTAACCATGTGAGAATTCTCTCACCAGTTTGCAGGAGGCTTAATGTCAGCGCTCTTTATTTCCCCCATTTACTAGCTTCCAAGAAAGCACAAAGTGAGCGCTTCAAAAGCGCTTTTTTTTTGGATAGCGCTTCAAATTTTCCCGTTGGGTCAATGTGTTTAGTGTGAGAGCAGCGCATGAAAGTGACGAGTGAGTGTAATTGGCTTAACCAGGAGTGTGTGCGGCGAGGAGAGTACGATGGCGCTAATGCTAATATTGTTAAAATTAGACGACATATTGTCATGAGTTTCTTGTCTTTATTTAAAATGTGTCTGCTATTTTCTCGGCTTTTTTTATTCTTTCACTTTAATGTATTTCGGCTGCTATTGATATTTTTTTTTTTTGGGTTTTATAAGTTCTTATTATTCTTGTCATTGTTGTTGCTGCTGTCGTTATTATATGCTCATTTAACGTTTATTTAATTACAACAACAATAATGTTGGAAAAACATTGAAAATCATATGTATTAAACACAAAAATACCTTTTCACTTGTTTTTCATTTCGTCTTTTAATTAATTTCATCTTTTTGTTGTTTGGTATTTATGGCCTTTTATTTTTTAATTGAAATTTTCGCGCTTAATTGAATATGACATGCAACAATATGGCGTCATATCATGTGTGCTATATCGTGTTATTGATATTGTTCATGTTTGGTATTGCCGTCGTCGTCGTCGTCGTCGTCGTTGTTATTGCTGTTGTCTTTTAAAGTAATAATTGCAGTTTCGCTTGATACATTAAAAATAACACTCAACGCCAGATTGTTGTTTGTCTGTCTGCCTGGCGTTTTTCATTTATAGCTATGGTGTGCACCCTACATTTTAAATTGGGCAGAATTGTGAATTTACAGAATTGCACAGCCACTTGAGTTACAAGGAGCTTGCAGGTAGAGAAACTGTCAGTATCAGAAAAATATTTTTCAGCTTACTGCAGTTGAAATTTGCCCAAATTTGATCAAGAGTTTAAAAACTACAAAATTTTGTTCAGTTTTAGAATTTCGTTTCTTTTTTTTACTCTGGCTCAAAGTTTTTAAAGGAGCGATTTTTTAAACATGAGAGAAATATCTCCGCCTACTATTCGCCAAACCAATTCGCCAAAAAATGGAAAAAAATTTTATGAATGACAAGCTACTAATAGCTACTAATCCGGATTTGAAAAATGTTCATATAAAAAATAGATATACTCAAACTCTGGCGAGTCCAGGTTCTTTAGCATCACCATTGAAATACCAACTGGCCCAAGGGTCGAAACTCTGGTTTAGCGTTTTTGATGCCACTGGCCAGCTACAGTCATTTCAACAAGAGCGTGTCGAAAAAAAAAGTCCCACATTATTTTTAAACATTTCTTTGTCCAATGCGTTGACATATCAATATACTGTCCAGTTGCCAAAATTTTGAGTAACTTCGTGGTAACGTGAGGTCATATTATCTTTAGCTTTTCGGCGTACGATTGCGGCCAACTTCGCCATTTTGACTTAATCTATCGTTTCATTTGGGAAATGCTTTTAGCATTTTTTCTGCTCATCTTAAGCTTAATAATTGCTCAAAAATTTTCAATGTGGTTAGGATCTGAAGATTAAGAGGCGCAGCTCAAAATTCTTACCCAATTTTCCTCTTTTCACTTACTGCACAAGCGACTTTGATGTTAAGGGTCCTGCCCTCTTAAAGCACTCAATTTCGATTTCTTTTCCCAAACCAGTTATTGGCAGAAGATAAAAGTCTATGTTGGTATAAATGGTTTATGTACTGGATATCTAAATTTCTCGTAAACATGATTATCCTGCCGAAACTCTGTTTTCCAAAGCATCCCCAAACATGAGGTTTTTCTGGATGCTTAACTAATCTCAGAACCATCTTGCTGACCTTAATGAACAATGCACGTTTTATGTTACCTGCCGTCCATAAAATTCATAGAATTCATTTAAACGATTTTGGGTTATACTAAGGGATATATTAGTGACCTTCTGCGCCAGTTTTTATTGGGCTGGTTCAAGTGTAATGGTAGAATTGGCTTCAACAACTCAAGCTATCACCGAATCCTGCCGCTGTGATGTTCCTCTAGAAGCACAATGATTTGGTAAGTCGTAAGCCTTCTGGTGTCTTAAAAAAAGTTGGTCCAATTTCTTTACGAATGTCTTCAACTTCTCAAGATATTTGCAGCATCTTCCTAGGATATTTTGGATGTGAGCAAAGTATGGCAGCTTAAAAACGTTTTGCATACACGGAGTACGATTTGAAAAATTGCTTAAACAATGAAATTATAATTACGATTGTTTCAAAGGTTACAGAGCGCCTTTCGCAATGAAATGTTGAATGTTGAAAATAAAGTTCAACTAGATACTTAAAGTTGTTCGTACATTTAAGCCGTACACGCTCTTGTTGAACAGACTGTAAGTTGAGCAACTGAGTGAGAATTACAATCATCAATCGCAGCTGGGTGGATTTCAATTGTATAGTATCGAACTGGTTGAATGGTTAGGCTGCCCTTCTGATTTTGTGAAAGGGCACGCTTAGACCGGAAGGTTCATTGTGATATCATATAAGCTTTCCCGAGCTGTGCTCAATACGAGCCTCAAGCAAGCTACAGGTATTTGTGTTTTCGATAAAAAAAAAAAAAAATCGACCGGTTCGATCATTGCTACCATTCAAATTTTTCCGTGGCAGTTATGCTTGCTCATAACTCTTTCGGGACCCTAAGAAAATCAGAGTAGACAGCGCAAAATCGAATTCAGATTCATATTGTCTGACCTCAATTTCTTGTTATTGGGAGTATAAATGTATAAACTCGTATTTTTTTTCGTAATTTGGACATTTATTGTGAAAAAGTGATTATAAATTTATTCTTTAAAGTATTGTCCATCATTAGCCACAACCTTTTCCCATTTTTCTGGTAGCATACGGATTCCGCGTCGCAAAAAACTCCTCATCTTTTGAGGCTATCCACGAATCGACCCATTTTTTGAGTTCTTCGAAAGAACGGAAGTGCTGTTCAGCCAGGCCATGTGTCATCGATCGAAACAAGTTGTAATCAGAAGGAGCAATGTCTGGAGAATACGGCGGGTGGGGTAGCACTTCCCATTTCAGCGTTTCCAAGTATGTTTTTACTTGCCTTGCAACATGCGGCCGTCGTGTATTCTCATATTTTGGCCTCTTATCCTTTAATGCTCGGCTCAAACGCATCAATTGTAGCCGGTAGCGGTCGCCAGTGATCGTTTCATCCGGTTTCAACAGCTCATAATACACGACACCTTTCATATCCCACCAAATACACAACGTGAGCTTGGATCCATGGATGTTCGGCTTTGCCGTTGATGTTGATGCATGTCCGGGCGGTCCCCATGATTTCTAACGCTTTGGGTTATCGTAACGTATCCACTTTTCATCGCCAGTCACAATACGATGCAGAAAACCCTTTCTTTTCTGTCGTTCAATCAGCAGTTCACATGTGAAAAATCGTCGTTCGACGTCTCTCGGCTTCAATTCGTACGGCACCCAATTTCCTTGCTTTTGAATCATTCCCAATGCTTTTAATCGTTTAGAAATCGTTGATTGATCAACTCCTAAAGATTCTGCAAGTTCTTGTTGCGTTTGACATAAATCTTCTTTGAGTAATGCCTTCAATTCTTCATTTTCAAACTTTTTCGGGCCGCCTGAACGTTCCCTATCTTCAACATCAAAATCACCACTTTTGAAACGGGCATACCACACCTGGCACATTCTAACGTCTATAGCATAGTCAGTATAAGCTTCAGTGAGTAAACGATGTGCTTCAGTTGCTTTTTTATTTAAATGGAAGAAGCAAATTAAAACTTCCCGCAAATGATGTTTTGTTGGCACGAAATTCAACATTTTCAGCTATAGTAAAACACTTTTGTAAAATTATGAAAATTATTTGACAGATCAATTCTTATAATATTTTTGGCGCTCTTCGAGATAGAATAGCTGTCAATGTCAAAAAATGGCGCGTATGATAGATATGAAGTTAGTCACAATTACGAGTTTATACATTCATACTCCCAATCCAATTTTTGATCAAAGCAAGCGTTTTGCGCCTCTGAGGGTCTGAATATTCATGGGTCACCGGTGACCATGTGGCCCTCAATAGGATCTTTTACGAACTTTTTCTGTTTATTATATTTTAGATATTTTTATAAAGATAGACAAAGTAACTTAGTATTAATTTTTCACTTAACCCTTTCTTGACCGTAAGGAAACTAGAACCGATAGATCAAAACCAAGTCCATATTTGCTTTCTTTGACCCCCATTTCATTGTAAAAAAGTTCTTAAAAAGTTTCCATTGAGGAGTTTAGGGTCACCGGTGGCCCATAACAAAACTTGTATTTCCAGAAAAGTAAGCAAAAATTTAAAAATATGGGAAATCATGTTTTTCTCACAACAGTTCAAAAATTTGGGGTATTTGGATTTAAAATTAACAAAAAAAATAAGAAAACAATTTTCTTCACTTTGATCCAGTACAGAGCCGTTATCAAAAAATATATGTAAATTTCTTTAATTGAAGTTAAAGAACGATCAATTCTCCTTCCAAAGTTTTTAAAAAATCATTAAAATTAATCTTATGACACCGGCGTCACCATGGTACCGAAAGGGTTAAACCTTATCTATAGTTGTCTTCTTCCCCCGTAAACATAACCTCAAAGCTCTTCGTCACTGTTATAGTTCTCACTCATCTCAGCTGCAAAAATGACCGAACTTAAAGAGCCTGGCCCAATTTTTTTATTTGGTAGTTTAAATTGCACTGTAAATTAATATGCATACATATATTTACGAGTTTGTTGTTGTTATTTTTTTGTTGCTGTTATTTTTTGTTGTTGGAGCAATATTGTTAAGACCATCTTCTATAAATGCCTTCATATTTTTCATAAAGTGTTGTTATATCATATACGAACACATACAGAGACACGTGCGCACATGCAAGCAAAAAAGTCACATTTTTCTCATTTGTTGTTTGTTATTTTTGTTGGTGTTGTTGCTGCTCTTTCTGCTGCTGCTGCTGCTGCTGCTGCTGCTGTTGTTGTTTTCATATCTTTATTATTTCTTCGTTTCTTGGGTCCAAAAAATAAAAATTTATTGGCATTGTTGTTTATAATAAATGTATGCTCATATATGCTCCCAGGACAAACTATTAATTTGAAGCTTGTGGCGCATAGTAGAGCAGCACATAATATACAAAAAAAACATGAATATATATGCATATACAAGGATATGGTAAATACATATGTACATGCACACACACACACACACATAAAGATAGATAACAAATATGCAGCATGTGTTGTCCTTTATTTCATAACACACGCATACATGTTTACTTGTGTGTCGGTGTTTAGCCTGTGTCGGTGTGTATTTTCTGCGTGGTAGTATATGCATGTTTGAGTCTGTGTGTGTGTGTTTGTTTGTTGTTATTGTATATGAGGCTCATTATTGAAACATGCTTCAACATATGTTTCGCTTTTTCTTCTTCTACCTCGGCTGACTTCGTCATCATCAGCAGTAGCTACTTCTTCTTGTACTCTTCCCTTCTTCAAGGTCTTTAGTTTAGTTTTTTTTTTTTTTTCATAATATTTTAGTATATTCATTTATTTCACTCTACTCAACAGGGCAGAATTTCTTCTTTCTTTCTCTGCTCTTTGCTTTCTGTTCTCGTCTTTGGACTCTCTCCCCCATTTGAAGTCAGACAATTTGATATTTTTCTGTTTGTTGGTTTTTGCTTCCTCATTTTTTTTATTTTTATTTTTCACATTTTCTGCTAGCATTTTTCTTTACGCTCATTTGCTGCATGTGGTTTTGCTAACTGCTCCTAAATTCATTGCTTCTATCATTTTCATTTTCAATTGCTTCTCCTTCTGCTGCTGCTACACTTCTTCCTTTCTCTTCCCTTTTCTAACGCTGTATGTTTTGTGTTTTTCTTTTTTCACTGGCAGAATTTTGCGAGCTATAAATTATTATTTTTTTTTTGTATAAACAAATAAAAAACACAACAGGGTAGTGTATAAAGTTAAGAAATCATGTCACCGTCATGTCAATTTTAGTGCCAATATCATTGACAAATAGAAATAAAATATAGCAAAACAAACTGCAGGTAATGAATGATGACAGTGATCAAATTTTTATGTAATTTATTTACAAATTACAAAATCCGGCAAAGCGGCCGGGCTTTAAGGTGGACAAAATTCTGAACTGAAATAGCAAAAAAATTTTATTTTCTTATTTCCCTAATGAAAAGAAAAAGAAGAAGAAAACTGTCTGCTGTTTGCATCAAAACTTCGATGAAATGCAATGAATTTATGAGAAAATCACCACAAAAAAACTTATGCATGGGTTGTAGTTATACGTACCTCATGAGTCTGGCCAGATCCCATACACATTTTCATGCATTTACATGTAAATATTGGCGGTGAAAGAGCCAGGCTATATATGGGCAAAACCTCCTAGCTGAACGGCCATCGAATTCGAAGACTGAAGCGCCCGAGTAAGCACCCGATTATCATTATTGGTGACTTCAACCTATGGTCCAAGACTTAGGGCAGCATTCGTGCCAACACGAGAGGTTGAGTGCTAGAAGAGAGCCTTGCAGCATTTGACCAGGCGCTGCTGAACGAGGTGCGCCGCTACACTTTAGGCACAGGCAGGGGCAGAACAATCATTGACCTTGCTTTCGCCGACAATGCAACAGCAAACAGAATCGAATGGAGTATCAGCAAGGCATATACATACAGCGACCATCATGCGATCGTGATAGACGTGAAACAAAGAGCAGCAAGAAATGCGCTACAAGTGCTGAAAGCCTTACAAATTGAATGGAAAAGGTGGGCGTTCGTTGAGGAAACATTTGAAGTTATTTGGAGTGACATATCGATTGACGGAGCATCAGCAGCAAACAAGTGGAGCTTGTGGCGCATCAACGTCAAGGTTTGCTAAAGCAAATTTGAGAAGACTTGCTTACTGGTGGACCGAGTAAATAGCGGAAGCAGGAAGAAGCAGCAGTGTCATAAAGAGCACAGAAATGCGCAGAGAGCACGCGCCAGACCCAACTCCGAAGTATTACAGGAGGAATACAAGATTGCCAGAACAGCCCTCAAAATGGCGATAAACACTAGCAACAGCGAGCGTTTCAAAGAGCTCAGTCATAGCGCGGATTTGGATCAAAAGGGCTAAGCATACAGGATGATGATGCGGATGTTTAGGGGACCAAGGGCACCCCAACCTATGTGCTATATTCCCACAAGAGGAACTAAAGGATATCGAGACTGATGGTACACTACAGACTGCATCATGCGTAACGAGAGATGAAGTCTTATCGATTTTGCGTAACGAATCGACGACAACAAACCGTTGAAGCTAGATGAAGTGGCAAATGTAGCTTTCAAGGTGGCAGTGAAAGCCGGACCAGACGTTTTTATATAGATATACAATACCTGCTTGAAGGAAGGAGTTTTTTCCAATTTGTGGAAAAGGCAAAGATTGGTGCTGCTCTTAAAACCGGGAAAACTGCCATCATATCGTCCGCTATGTATGCTGAACACAGCTGGCAAAATATTTGAGCGCAGCTACTTCAGCAACAGCCGGCTCTTAACTGACACACATGATGGGGTCAAGGAGTATAAAGTAACCGGTGGTGTACCACAGGACCTATACTTGGGCAAACACAATGGAACGTGATGTACGACGGCGTTCTCAAAACTGAAACTCCCTGCAGGTACAACGCTAGTAGGATACGCAGATGATATTGCGTTGGTGGCAGTATCTAAGATATTGCAATGTCGAGTGTGCAACGATTATTAAACACGGCAGCCCAAAAAACGGAAATCGTGCTTTTGAGCACAAAGAAGAAAAGCGAGCAGCTGCTGTGAGGTGAGTGTGGAAAAGCTCACCATTATATGTAGAAGTGCTCATAGATACTAGAATATCTTTTAAGGACCATCTTGCAGCGATCAGCGGCAAGGCGGTTAAAACAAACGACGCAAAAAAGACGCACATTAAAAAGGTGTTAGCCGTCCAAAGGCTAAGCGCATTGAGGGTGTTCAGTGCTTTACGAATCGTATCACAAAATACGATATGTGCCTTCGAGGGAAAGCTGCCTATACAGGGTGACAATCGTAAAGTGACGCACACATTTCAGCAGTTATTTTTAAAAGGGCGTACTTCCATTAAGTACAATTAAGTGTTAACATTGCTGAATATATAAGCATTCATTTGAACCCCACCTCATTCAATATAACCTCCTTTAGCCTGCACACATGCCTTCAATCGATCCGGAAATCGTAGGACTGTTCGCCGCAGGACTTCCTGATCAATTTCAGTCCAGGCTTTCTCTAATGAATTTGTCAGCGACTCCAGACTGTGGCGTTGAGATGCACAAGCCTTACTCTCTAAAATACTCCAAATAGAGTAGTCCATTGGATTCAAGTCTGGGGAGGATGGTGGCCATTCTTGAGATGTTATGAATCCAGAAAAATTGTCTTTTATCCATGTTAGCGTTACTTTTGCCATGTGGGAAGGTGCAGAATCTTGCTGGAAAGTCCAGTTTTCATTTCCAAATGTATCTTGGGCCCAGGGAAGAACATGTTCATTTAAAATGCTCCAATAAACAACCTGGTCAATTTTAACACCCTCTTCAACGAATATTAGAGGGGTTCTGGCATTAGCGGAAACTCCAGCCCATACCATAACGGAAGCTGGCTTTTGAACTCGGCCAACAGTCCAATTTTGTTGCGATGATGATGTTAGCCACATTCGGTCATTTTGCGCATTGAAATGTTGTTCAAGCGTGAAAATTTTTTCATCTGTAAACAAGATATTTTCAACATTTTTTAACACGGAGGAGCGTAGCAACGCCTTGCATCTTTGCAGTCGCAAATCTTTCTTTTTTTGTGTCAGATCTTGAGCTTTTCGGAGCTTGTACGGCTTAAGATTAAGCTTTGGTTTTGCAATGATTCGCACTGTTTCCCGGTTTACTCCGACTTCCTTAGCGATTTTTCTCATTGAGCGCCTTGGATTTCGCTAGATTCGTTTACGAATTTTTTCTGTTAAACCAGTAGTGGCAACCAGTTTCATTATATCGAATAATAGCTCGGTCTACCGTACGACTTGACAAATTTAAAGCCTTTGCAATTTGACGGCTACTATAATTTGCCAAATGAAATTTCATAAATTCACGACGAATATTTTCCTTGTCCATTTTTATGGAAATTTCAAAATGTAATAACAAAAATTCAAATGAAATTAAAAGCAAAGCCAATGATGAATGAATTTGCTTTTTAAATTAAAGTAACGGTAAATAGCAAAGCTTGCTACAGAGTATTAAACTTGCGCCACTTTACGATAGACGTTTACGGTAATTCTCGACATTGCAAACGGAGGCACGGGGATGTGAAAGTGAAATCCTAAGGCATGTGCCATGAGAGCAGGAAAATAAAACAGCAGGAACAGATCGAGAACTGAACTGCTAGAAGAACCACGAAGATTTATCTACGGGTAGTCCCACGGGGAGAGGGGGGGGGGGGGAAGGGATGAAGGAGATGGTATTAGTCGGTAGTAAGAGTTCTGCGGTATCTGTGAAGATTTCCATCTTCCAATGAATAAAAAACATTTGCCTTGATATTGCCGTTTGAATATTTTACTTGTATAGGAGGTAGGTAGGTGTATGGGAGGTAGGTGCAGTTATAACTCGATGTTAAAATTCTTCGAAACAATTGTTTTAGAGACTATTTCAGAGAAGTATACAGAATTTGGATTTATTTTCTTTGGTATTTCTTTCAATATCAGTTATAGAGAATTTCACTGGTATGAAAAGTACCACGCCCACTTGCCCAATTTCGCCTATTTCAAAACTTGATCCATATTTGGGTATAAGAAATGCCTGTAATATGTTTGGTTTATGAAACTTGAAGCAATCAGTATTTACCTACAATGAACTCGGAGGCGTATGAGTGATATTAATGATTCTATGAATCATAATCTCTACACTCGATACAGTTTTATGCTTTTATTCTAAAGGAGAACCTGTTACCACACAATGGTCATTATCAACCCCTCCCCCCCCCCCCGCCCCCTCTTTGTTTACATTTACTATTTTAATTAGGATTTCGGTTAAGAAAATAAATTCAGTCTATAATTTGCTATGAAAACTCTGTGTGTTGGTAATGAAAAACTCAAAAATTCTCAATATAAAGTATAAAGGAAGGAACAGCAATGTAACCATCAATAAGTGAGAAAGAATTTGTTAAATCATAGAAAAAAAGCATCGTGCTTGCTTACATTGACTGCGAATATTTTATATTCATAAATCCGATCATGTTTAAATTTAAATAAATATTTCAAATTGTAAAGAAACTTAAATGTGAATATTTCTTATTCATAATGTAGCTGTATTTGTTGTGGTTGGATAAAGTAAAAAACCAAAGTATTTGCTGCTTATAATTTTAAAATAATGATTCAATAGCGTTATGGCGGTGACAGAGGCAGCAACTTTTATGTCTTTCATCGTAATTGCTAGCAATTTGCATAACAATCCCAACTGACTGTTTTGCATAATTCTCAAGACGACACAGGGAACCAGAAAGAAAGAAAGAACGGGCGAGCAAACGACAACTACAACGATGATGATGATGATGATGATAAAAAAGACGAAGAGAAAGTGAAAGACGTTGATGAAAACGATGAAGGTGAAGAGAAAAATTAAGACGATGAAGGACGATAAGAAACGCACAGTGAGGACGATGAATACTGCGGGAACAACGCTCAAGATGATGATGTTGTTGTTGTAGCAGCTACTGATGAAAGTATAGAACAACAAACAGAAAGCAATTGGATGAGTGAAAAAAAGAAGAAGAAACATTTCTTCATTGCGTGTATATCACAACGCAACCACACCACTACCACATCACATCGCATCGCATCGCATCGCATGATGGCATCATATCATTTTATCTCTCACATCACAAACGGAAGCAAAAAAATCCACCATGAAGCACTTATTTTCACATTAGAGATTCCGTTTTCTTTTGCTTAGCTTTTTTTTGTTTTTTTTTTTTGTTTTTTGCTATTTTTCCATTTCAACTTTTGCTTGAAAACGAAAACTCATGGGAAACTTGTGTTAGAACGGGAGTATATCTCTAGAAGAATGTGGTGTGATGCATTGAGTCCTTATAGCAGAACAAGGACGCGCGCGTCATTCACTCACATGCACGTGCGCGCATAAATAGTTACGAACTACATATACAAAATGAGGCGCAAATTGCAAGGTACAAAGCATACGCAAAACAATACAAGACAAGACAGAAAGCAGCAAGGCAATTATGTGCTGCGCTTGCAAACACACATACACACACACACACACAACTCAAGCACATACACACACATTCTCTCGCGTATACATATTAGCATGCAGTAGCAATATTCATTGCATAGAAATGTATAGTAAGTCTATGCTCAAATACAACAAGTAATAAGCTTTCATTTTCTACTTTTCCCTTACAAGCATCAAGCACACATACATATATATATGTATATATACCTATGTATTTGTTATTGTAAATAACAAAGCAAAAAAGGCAAGGAAGGTTGGAGAAAAAAAACTAAGTAGGAAATGAAAGCATAAAACTGCCGGAAATGCACTTCAACTTTGAATCTTTTACTGAATTCTTTATATGTAGTGAAAAAGTGAAAGTAGAAGTAGCAGTTGAAGAAGAAGAAGAAGAAGAAGAAGAAGCAGGAAACGCAACAGTGAGTGAAAAAAGAAAGCGTTAAGAAGAATCTCAGCTATATAAAACCGACATTCATAGTGTTGAAAACACGCACTCATACACATAAAAACATTTAAATGATGTGTGTGTGTGTGTGTGTGTGTATGTGCGTGTGTGAATACTACATTATTCACCAGCATTCAGCCATTCCTAGATAAACCAAGAGCCCGCCAGCCTACTCTAAGTGTCAGTGCCGACAAGTTTAGTGTATGTGTGTGCGTGTATTTCTATGTGTGCGTGTATATGTGTGTGTGTTTGGGTGTTTCCGAGTGTTTTTAGCATAAAAGTTTATTGAAATTGAAATTTTATTTAAAAACTTTTCCACTTTTGCATACTTAAAAAACTTTTTAAGAGGTTCATTTTCTCATTTTAATACTCTCCCGCTCTCTCTCTCTCTCTCTCTCTCTCTCTTTCCCTCTAATACAATCTCTCCGCTGCTTTACTCTAATAATATGAAAAGTCTAGCATGTCGTTGTCTGCGTTTGCATTATTTTGTGTGTTTTTCTTCCCGTCTTGAACATAAATTAGCCTCGTATAAATGGCAACATTATTTAAATTCTTTGAAATACCACAATAAAAATTTGTTAAAACGCATAGATACATATACATACATATATATATATATATATAAATTCAAAGTTCGAAAATGTCAAAGTGGCAAACAAAATATTACTTGTTATACTTTGCATAGAAAATTTACAATAAAAGTTTGTTTAGTAGCAACTCACACGCAAAAATTGTATTAATTTTGTTATGTCGTATATGTATTCAAAAAAAAAAAGTCTAGGTTGAAAACGCAAGCACATAGAAACACCTGTTTTTTAAACTAAATGTTGTGTTTCTTTAGTCAGTCTTGATAATAAAATGTTTTCTGCTTTAAATGCATGAAATAAAGAGCTCAGACAGCAATGATGTCTGCCACTTTTTGTAATTTACACAGTCTTCCAGACAGCTTTTCATTAATGAAAACTTACCTCAAGGCAATTACAAAAATACTTGGAACCGAAATTTTCATTGTACACTTACTTCACAGTTTACTTATGTGAATTTAGTTATTACCATTATTTATGGTTTTACATTAACATCAGCATTGAAAGCAAAACGTTAAGACATAAATCGCTAAGTAGATGTCAGCACTGTTAAAGAGTTGGAGGCTCTACTGAAAAGGTCCTGCCTGAACTTGGAATTTAAATACAAGCCCTGACTGTGTGATCAATGCGTGTTATTCTTTACTCGCCCTCTCCTCCTTTTTCTCTTTTTTCATCTAACGCCTCACCCTTTTTTTCTACAATCCCTTCAATCATTTATGAGGTCTCTGAGCAATGTGAAAAAGAGTCAAAAACATAACAGCTTCGTCCATTCCAAACGCTTCTTAAAGTGACAAGAACTTCACTAACTCAACCGAAAATGCAAATTTATTTGCTAATACCTTCACTAAAAACTGTCATTTACCTTCAAGCAACCAAGTACCACCCGTTATCGATAAACTTCCTTTAATTATGCCGAAAATTCATTTTCGAACTGGTGTAGTCAAGAAAGTGCTTCTGAATCTTAGCATTAATAAAAGCTCGGGTCCAGATGAAACTCCAGCCTATGTACAGTACTGTACAAAATAAAAGCAGCAAATCTTGGCATGTCATACTTGTTACGTTTTCATGGCTTTTGTTAATTTTTATTTAAAAGAAAGTGGATTTAATTTGTTCTCAAATTATTAAACTATTGAATTGTTTTATTATTATTATTATTATTATTATATTTTGAGTTCATCCTAACACTAGAAGATTTACAATCTTATTATTTAAAGTGCTAGTCACAGATATAGTTGCATATTTACAATCGGAGTCTGAATCTTAAAACTAAAGTTAAAAAACATATAATTACCTTAAATCTAAATTTATAATTATGTAAAATAAACAGATAAAAACAAGGAAAAAACAAAGCAGATACATCATCAAAACCCTAAAATAACATTCACAAATCATATACATATCACACGCTTCTGAGAATAATAAATTAATAAATAAGTATCACAAGTTATAAAAAAATTCTTTTAATTTTGATTTAAAATGCATTGCGTTGTTTAATTGCAAAAAACTGTTTGGTAGCGAGTTCCAAAGACGTATCGTACTGACAAAGAATTGCCTCTCAGAAGAAAGTAATTTGAATTTTAAAGGAACAAAAATGTTATTTCTTTTCGATCGAGTTGTTGTAAGTCTTGTGAATAGATACTCAGGTTGTTTTGCATTAAAAATTTTATGCAAAAATATAAGTGCACGGAATTTTAAAACATTTTCAAAAGACATAGAATATATACGCTTAGAAAAACTGGAGACATGGTCAGTGTATTTTAGCCCGAAAACATACCGAGTAAGGTTGTTAAATAAAACAATAAGTTTTCGTCTGCATTCAGTATCACAATTTCCGAAAATTTCGATACCGTACAGAAGAGTTGGCACGAGGCAGGATTTCACCAGTTGTAATCTTATCTTGTGTGGTGTGAAATACTGTGTAGCCCACAGTGCGCGTAGCATACCGTATGTTTTCCCAATGGCATTATTAATATGCGTATTCCATGTCAAAGTTTGATTGAATATTATTCCTAGGTTTCTTGTTGAAGTGGTAAAATCAATTATGGAATCATTTAAAACAATATTAGGAAAATCGGAAGTATCAAGTGGCTTCTTGTAAATGACAAGAACCTGTGATTTTTTTGGGTTAAGCGACAAGCCATTTTTATTTGCCCACTCATTTACATGTCCTAAATTATCATTAATTTTACCGATGCATCTTTGAATGTCTTCTACGTTGCAGGAAGTATACAGCTGAACATCGTCAGCATACATATGAATGTTTATGTCAGTTAGAACAGTAGGTAGATCATTTATATATATAGAAAAGAGAAGCGGTCCTAAGATGGATCCTTGTGGAACGCCTCTGTTAACAAATAGAAATTGAGAAACATTACTGTCATGACTAACAGCCTGTGTTCTACCTTGAAGGTAAGAAGATATCAGGTTAATAGAAGAAGAAGAGTAAGCATATAGTTTCGACAATTTGGTTTTTAAAATATTGTGATCGACACTGTCAAAAGCTTTTGAGTGATCAAGAAGGGTTAAAAAGATAACTTTATTGTCATCCAAATTAAGTCGAATATCTTCTATTACATTAGTTAAGGCAGTTATGCAGCTATGACCTTTTCGAAAACCAGATTGTTTATTATGTATTAAGGAATATTTAGTAACAAAATTATTCACCTGCTTGAACATCAGCATTTCAAACACTTTGGAGAGGTATGGAAGAATAGCGATAGGTCTATACTCATTATTAGTCTTAGGTATGGGAATTATTTTTGCTTTTTTCCAAACACATGGAAAAGTAGAAGTTGTGAAAATAGTATTATATATATGTGTAATAAATGGCAGTAAATTGGGTAATAAGGACTTAAAAAATATGGGACAGACATTGTCAAAACCAGAGGAAGTGTGTTTAACCGACAAAAAACATTCTAATACGTCACACTGATCAACACAAGAAAAACTAAATGATATATCTGGTAGCAGACAACTGATTGAATCAATATAATTATTATTTATGACTGGAGGCATTGGAATATCTAAAAACTGTTTGTTTATTACATCTAGGTTTTCGATATTGATATTATGGCTTTTGTTTTTTATTAGACCAGCACAGCGGATTTTAGACCAAGTCATTTTATTGCCAATCGCTGTTGAGAATTGCTTTTCATAATATTTACTCTTTGCATTTTTAATATATTGCACAACCCTATGTTTCAAGACGCGATAGGTTTTATGTAAATCTGGTGTCCTATATCGTTTCCAATGGTTATAAGCATAATTCCGTTCTATAATCAAATTTTTAATGTGAATATTAAACCATGGTTTTTCTGGATTTTTAATTTTTTTGGTTTTTAAATTTACAAATTTTTCATATAAAAAGTTTACATTAGTTTGCAGAAATTGTACTTGATCATTAGAGGATGTCATGTTATATATTTTATACCATTCAATCATATTAATATTAGCGGCAAGGTTTACGTAGTCGATATTTTTATAGTCCCTGTAACTGTAGTATTGTACATCAATGTTTAAATCAAGACGAAAATCGTATGTTAAGAATATGAGGTCATGTTTTGAAAACGAAGGAGCAGAAAGCTGGTCATAGAGAAGTTTATTAGTTATATGATTTACAAAAAATAGGTCAAGTAATGTTTCGTTGGTTTTAGTAAAATGCGTAGGCGTAGATGTATTTATTGCAAATAGACCGAGGCTACCCATTTCGAAAGTTAGATTTTCTTCTACAAGAATATTGCTATTGAAGTCACCTGCGATGATGATATCAGTATAAGACAAAGTAATATGCTCAATTACATTCACTAATAGTGAAATATCAACATTTTTGTTGGGCCTGTAAATTGTTCCAATAATAATTTTACGATCAGCAGCACAGAGTTCAATAAATATATATTCACAATCGCTATTTATAGGAGATTTGATTTTAAGGTTGCACAGTATATTATTTTTCACAAAAATTGCAACACCACCCCCATGTGTCTGCCTATCAGAACGAAAAAGATTATAGCCATTAACTTTAAATAACATATCACTCATATACGAATTAAACCAGGTTTCGGACACACAAACAACATCAACAGTTGATTCTTCAAATATGTATCTAAATTCGTCAATTTTTTTACAAAGGCTTTGAGCATTCAAATGACATACTTTCAAACCATTATGCTGCTTACAAAGAACACGCAACATATTATGACAATTGTCTTTGGAATTGCTACGAGAACATATGTCTAAATTAGTCATATTGAAATAAAATGAAGAAAAAAGGGATAGCTAAAAAGACAACGCAAGATATGCATAAAACATTGAAAATATAAACTTTGTGATACAAATAAAGATTGCAAAATGCTGCAGAAATTAAGTTGTAACATGCATATGGAATGTAAACATAAAGTAGGGAAAGGAGGTATCTGCTTTGTTGAACATGAGTGGAAACGCCTAAGTTTAAGTATTTTGAAAATATGATAACTAGAATTGATATAAAAAATATGGTAAAAAAATACAGTATAAAGATATAGTGGACTGACAATACAAGTATGATTTAAAGTGTAATTGTTTTTATTTTTGTTGTTGCTACTGTGTAACTTGCCCACAAACTTCATTTCTGCCATAGCTCCGAAATAATAGTTCGTTTTGTTTACTTTTATTATAAACAGCAGAGTTATTGTTGAGCTCATTAGACTGACGACCGTTATAATTACTAGCAGCAGGTGGGTCAACGCAGTTGTGAAGCGATTGAATAGAATCAATGCAGATGTTAGTATCGTCGCGAAATCTCTTTACGTAAACACGTCCATGTCGGGTGAATACAGAAAATAGAACTATATAATGGGAAACTTAAAAGTTTGAAAAAAATATTTAAAAAAAAACAAAGAAATATGCACTTAGGGGTCTGCAAAACAAAAGCAACAAAATCAATCTTAAAACAACTTTAATATGCGTTTCGAGTAGATTTCATGTCTAAATATTCCACAAAGTGGCAATTTTCACAATGGCTGATGAAGCATTTGGGTTTCCGGAGCTTCTCTAAGGATTTGGTGGTCAATATTATAATTCATTTTGTGAAGAGAATAAAGACCATGAACCAACTAATTTATCCAATTGCAAAAACTTTCGCCACCATGCTTGCCACTGACCTTACAGAGCAACGTTTTAGTCGTCCTCCTTTGATTCCCATTACATAATTCAATCATTTAAGAACAAATTAAATTCACTTTTTTTTTAAATAAAAATTAACGAATGTCATGGAAAATTGCTAATGTGCAATCGTTCCCTATAGGCGATAACTCGAACTCAGCTAATTACCGGCCCATTGCCATTTGCTCTACTCTTTTCAAAATTATGGAAAGTGTAATCAATGCCCATCTAGTCAAGTAAAAAGCAATAACTTGATGAGTGACAATCAATATGTAGATTTAATGTCACTTCTTTCATCAGAGAAGTGGAGCCAAAGCCTTCATCTCTTGGTCGAAAGTAAGGTTGTTGTTTTGGATATCCCCAAAGCCTTTGACAGAGTTTGGCACAAGGCTCACATATCTAAAGTATCTGGATATGGGGTCGGTATTAAATACTCCCATTGGCTAATGAGTTTTCACAGTAGCCGCTCTATTCGGGTCTTACTCGATGGTGTTGTTTCTGATGAACACGCTATTAATGTTGGAGCTCCGCAGGGTTCGGTCTTGTCCCACAAGCTATTCTCAGTTTTTATTTATGACCTTCTGCCATTAACTTTTAATCCAATATACTCCTTTGCAGACGACAACAACAAATGTCATTCATATTCTTTCAACAAGCGTTCTGTGCGTTCTGTCCCCTTCAATTTCCCTTAGTACTTTTAGTATGGGAGGTGTGGATTGCGAAGAACCAGCTGGTTTATGTTAGAAGCTAATGGCTAAAGAACCAGCTAAATCATTAGATATTTTGAAACATTGCAGAGAATATCTTTTACCATCTGACCTCTGCACAATTTTCACAAAATGCGTTATTAAACTTGTCGCCAACGTCGAGATATCAAGTTCACTGGGATGTGAAATGTTTTACCTTATTTCATCGTTATTTTAACGGACGATGCTCCCATCCATTACGCGACCAACTAGAACCTCAACTACGGTTCATCAATTCTATGTGAAGACTGTCATTACGTACAAGACACTACAGAAATAATTCGTTCTTCATTCGCTCACTTTGTTTGTTGCTTCCCAGAATCATCGTTTCTCTACCTTTCCCACTTCCAACTAAACTATCTCTCCATTTTCCTCATCAATACAATACTTTGCCTCCTTATTATGGAATTACTTTTTTGGCCAATTCCTTTCCCGAGAATTGTGATTGGTAGTTAGTAATTCCAATTCCTCAATTTAATATATGCAATTCTTCAAAGTGTAACGGAACTTTTTTTCTTGGCCGAGGTAAAACTCAGCGGGCTCCAGAGGTTCTTTTCGTTACAACTATTTATATTTTGCAGGAGATCCTAGTTTCTTTTAAACACAAAGGCACCATTTAATCCTTCACAATTCATTTAATATTCACAACTTCTCTTAATCTAACGCTTATTCTTAAAAATGCAATACGTGGATTACCAATAGGCTCTAGTGTAGCGCAGCTGCTGTGCCGGAGAAATACAATGCTTAGATAACCAAGAGAGCGCGCTAGTGTAGCGCCACTGCTGTGCCGGAGAAATACAATGCTTAGATAACCAAGAGAGCGCGCTAGTGTAGCGCCGCTGCCGGAGGAATTCAATGCGTGTGTGTGCTTCGCTGCTTTTGGTGTACCCGGTGATTCTGCTTCGGTTCGTTGTCCCCCTCCTAGGGACCAAGCTGGCTTGCAACCACGCGTGAAAGTAAGACCTGTTGTTTTATTGTTTAGGAGACAAAGTCGGCTCACAACTATGCAGGTCGATCAAAACACGTCAAGCATAGAGGTGAGACCTGGCGTTTACCACCCGGTGGACCAGGTCGGCTCGCACATGCAAATCGATCAAAACACGTCATGCACGGTACGAAACCTGGAGTTTCCTAACAAGTTCGTATCTAAGCCACTAGGGATTGTCCGTCAAGGGATGGGGATTTGCCCAACTGGATTCTTCTTGCTCTTTTGTCGTTGCTATACCAAATTCACTCACCTGCACGCATTTGTTTTTCCTCCGCTGTTGGCACCCAGAGTTCCTTACTGCTGCTATCCACACAATCCCCATAATACTGTTGTGCACGTTCTTTCATAGCTAGTTCTTCTTCTTCTTTGTCGCAACTGGAATGAGGTGATATTCTGTTGCTTTTCTGTGATTGGCTGTTCTCGATCGTATGATGTTTTGAATTTGAATTTCGATCGCAGCTAGCTGTGATGGTGCCGTTAGCTTTGTGCGCATTGTGTATGACCTTGATATGTTTTTTTATACATAGTTTCTGTTTTCTGCATTTTTGTGATGCTAGTTGTTATTTTGTTTGCATAGTTCTTTTCTTAATATTGGGAGTATGAATATATAAACTCGTGTTTTTTTCGTAATTTGGACATTTATTGTGAAAAAGTGATTATCAATTTATTCTTTAAAGTATTGTCCATCGTTAGCCACAACCTTTTCCCATCTTTCTGGTAGCATACGGATTCCGCGTCGAAAGAACTCCTCATCTTTTGAGGCTATCCACGAATCGACCCATTTTTTGAGTTCTTCGACAGAACGGAAGTGCTGTTCAGCCAGGCCACGCGTCATCGATCGGAACAAGTGGTAATCAGAAGGAGCAATGTCTGGAGAATACGGCGCTTCTCATTTCAGCGTTTCCAAGTATTTTTTTACTTGCCTTGCAACATGCGGCCGAGCATTGTCGTGCTGAAGAATAACTTCGTCGTGTCTATTCTCATATTCTGGCCTCTTATCCTTTAATGCTCGGCTCAAACGTATCAATTGTAGTCGGTAGCGATCGCCAGTGATCGTTTCATTCGGTTTCAACAGCTCATAATACACGACACCTTTCATATCCCACCAAATACACAGCATGAGCTTGGATCCATGGATGTTCGGCTTTGCCGTTGATGTTGATGTATGTCCGGGCGGTCCCCATGATTTTTTACGCTTTGGGTTATCGTAACGTATCCACTTTTCATCGCCAATCACAATACGATGCAGAAAACCCTTTCTTTTCTGTCGTTCAATTAGCAGTTCATATGTGAAAAATCGTCGTTCGACGTTCCTCGGCTTCAATTCGTACGGCACCCAATTTCCTTGCTTTTGAACCATTCCCAATGCTTTTAATCGTTTAGAAATGGTTGATTGATCAACTCCTAAAGATTCTGCAAGTTCTTGTTGCGTTTGACATGAATCTTCTTCGAGTAATGCCTTCAATTCTTCATCTTCGAACTTTTTCGGGCCGCCTGAACGTTCCCTGTCTTCAACATCAAAATCACCACTTTTGAAACGGGCATACCACACCTGACACATTCTAACGTCTATAGCACAGTCAGGATAAGCTTCAGTGAGTAAACGATGTGCTTCAGTTGCGTTTTTCTTTAAATGGAAGAAGCTAATTAAAACTTCCCGCAAATGTTGTTTTGTTGGCACGAAATTCGACATTTTCAGCTATAGTAAAACACTTTTGTAAAATTATGAAAATTATTTGACAGATCAATTCTTATAGTATTTTTGGTGCTCTTCGAGATAGAATAGCTGTCAATGTCAAAAAAATGGCGCGTATGATAGATATGAAGTTAGTCACAATTACGAGTTTATACATTCATACTCCCAATATAATTCAAGTGTGTTGTAGTTCGACTCTGTCAACTTAAAATTTTCTATGGAGTATCTAATAGAGAATTTCACTTCCAAAGTTATAAATTTGAATATGAACTAACTGCTTTCGAACTTATGGCGCTAAGTGAAAGCATTTCTGGCTTAAATTAAATGTATGAATGAATTTAATACCTACTCTATAAACTATAGTGAAATTAAAAATTTAATATATAATTTTAAAGTAAAATGAAAGCGCAAACTTTTAAGAATTGTCCAACACTCCATTTATTACAGCTAATTTATGAGACCTGCGCCTATGCCTATATAAAATAGAAGTTTGTGTGTGTGTGTGTGCTTTGTAAATATTATTAAATCTGGCAAAAAGATATATACCTAGATATACATATCCACAGCAACCAACAGAAACCGAAAAAAAAAAAGAAATGAAAACAAACTGCCGCTAGAAATACTTAGAATAAACACAATAAAGATGGCAATATCCGCTGTAAATCAAATGCGTCCCTTCCGCCATATTTCTTTCGAGCTACTGTTGTTGCTGTTGTCGTTGGCTTGAGTACTGTGTATGATTTTTTTTTGTGCTGCAACATGGCGCGCAGTCCAAAGTCATTTTCAGTTTCTAATATTCAAACATAGCAGTAGCTGACAACTGCCAAAAACTCTGCCTGCCTGCCTGCTGCTCCAGTCCCTTCTGTCTCTTGCCTTCCCATTCATCCGACTGATGTATACAATATTTTTCTTGTTTTTTTCACACAGTTCCTTTTTCTCTCGTCGTCTCATGTTTTTCATGCTATTCTTTTCTTCTTGCTTTCTATTTTCAGATTGGATTTTCGTCCTGGCCGTGGAATTTATGATTTGCAAATAAAAAACACCTCATACAATCGTGACAATGGACGCTTTGAGTGCCGCATCAAGGCCAAAGGCACAGGTGCCGATGTTCATCAGGAATTTTACAATTTGACAGTTTTGACACCGCCGCATCCGCCCATGATATCGCCCGGCAATATTGCTGTTGCCACTGAAGATAAACCGTTAGAGTTGACATGCAGCAGCATCGGTGGCTCACCGGATCCAATGATAACGTAAGTGTGTGTGGGTAGAAAACCAAAAAAAAAAAAAAAACAAGCGCTCGCAACCAAACAACAAAAGATAATTGTGGGTGAGGTATGGGTTAAGCAGCGATGCTGAAGTGAAGTAGTAAAATATGTTTTTGTTCAACCGCCGAATGGACGGGTTCTTTTTTGAGGGTTTATCTTGGGCATTTACTGTTTTTTTTTCGTTTCCTTTGTTTTTTTTTGTCTTCAGTGTTTTCGTTTTTCATCATTTCACTGTGCATTGTGTGTGTTTTGGGAAATTATGAAAAACGAAATCAATTAAAGTGAAAGGTTTGCTAAAAAAAAAAAAAAAAAAATAAAAAATTGGGTTGAAGCGGCGCCAACAGAAAGCCAACAAAAAATTCGCCAAAAAAAGTCTGCAAAATGATGCAACAAAAATTAAAATTGATGAAGTTTTTCTTAAACGAATTGGTTGTTGTTGTCGGTTTTTGTGGCTTTTTTGTTTATGCGTAAATTTTGATATTAGAATAGAGAGTTGCCAGGGCTATTGCTATTTCTAATAACAAAAAAAAAAAAAAATAATAAAGAAATTTTTAAGATTAAGTAAATGTCTTGGGGGAGACAGCGGCAGCTCGTATTAAATATTAATTTATCAAATTCAAATTAAGCATTGGAGAATTTCCGTAGGAAGTGCGCAAGCGGTAAACCAAAGAATATTTATTATTTTTAAGTTAAATATCGAAATTTTGTAATCAAAATTTTGTGTAGTTAATTTAAATAGGGAAAATTTTGAATGTTCAACAATTTGATAGATCAAAAAGATTTGAAATCCCAGTGGTGTAAGATATAAGTTTATAGATTTCACTACACTTAGGCTGCGGCGTTGGTTTTTTGATGAGAACGTCGGGCAAGGCTAGCGTGTACATCGAGCAATTGATGGTTTCGTTGTATAGTGTGCGCCAGGCAAGGCAAGCGTACAAAGCGATGATAATGTCCTGTGGAGTACGCCTCGTAAGACAAGCGTGCGAAGCGTTGATAACGTCAAATGGAGTACGCCTAGTCGCGCAAACTTGCAAAGCGTTGGTAACGTCACGTGGAGTACACCTGGCAATCGTGCGAAGCGTTTAGAATTGCAGGTGGGCTGGACTAAACCAAAGCACTCACTCTCGAAGACTATACCCAAGATAGAGCCAGTAGACGAAAGTAGAAAGGCAGGAAAGCTATTAGAGGGGATAAATGGGAAGAAGAAAGGTCTAAGGTTTCTCAACCTCAAACCTCTTTATTTCATTGATGAACCTTAGAAGCTCAGGAAGAGGGAGAGTATGGATATTTTTCATACTCAAGACTTCACTACTGATTCTCACGAACGCCGGACAGCTACAAAGATAATGCTCTGTAGTATCGTTGTTCTCAAGACACGATTGACAAATTGGATTTGTGATGGCGCCCAAATATATTACGCCCGGTGATGACACCCACCAATAATCTCAGGTCCTTTCTTCTCAGTTTCAGAAGAAATTCCGCTGATTTCCTGTTAGGTTGTCTCGCGAAGCACTTTACGGTTCTGCAGGAGTCAAGCTCGGACCATCTTTCTTTATGGATAGAACCCACGAAGTCGTTGATCCAACGAATGACCTACGAAGAACTTACGCCAGGAAAAGATTCCGGACCCCATGATGTAATTGCAGAACCTTCATTAGTTAGTTTACCAGCTAGTTCATTTCCTGCAAAACCACAGTGTACTGAAACTCATATAAGGCATAACTTATTTTGTTTTGCGACACTATTTAGTTTTGCCTTACACTTGCTGATCTATTTTAAGGAGCTGGCAGGGTTAGCAAGGACCCTTAGTGCAGCTTGGCTATCACTGCAGATACCTATGAACTTCTCACGCTATCCCATCTCAATTATCCAGCCCGCCACGTTCAAGATATCGAAAAGCTCCGTTTGGAAAACTGTCGCGGTCTGTCCAGTGGCGAAATAGTACTAAGTCTCATCGTCAAAGTACCAATCGGATCTAGTACCGTTTGAGGTTTCGGATCCGCCGGTATAGAAGACATGAAGGAGACCCCAGAGTTCGACCTCTGGACTTAAGCATTGATCACGTTCCGGGAACCTGACATCATATCTTCTTCCGAAGTGGATACAAGGCACATGATTGTCCACAGGCATCAAGAACAGTGGTCACTGTACTGACAACTGGAGGTTTATCAGACTGTGCCCTATATCTGCCTCGACATGCCATATTCCATTTAACCGGAGTCTGAAGGCTGAACTCACCGCTTCTTTACGGATTTGCGTAAGTAGCTTATGATACGTCTCAGACGTATGGGTTTTGAAGTCACGGCTGCGAGATGGGCGTTGGCCGAGTGAACCGATCAAAGACGTCTTTACTCGTTCCGTTGTATGCTCACCAGTCAGGTAGCGTCAAGTGGCGAGTGCCTGGGTACACCGCTCCGAAAAGTCACTTGTCGCTCTGCGTGATGCCCACTTTTCGGTCTAATTATAAAGTTATGTCTCGAAGCTACTTGCCTGTATACACTGCCACTCGTGTTTGTTGACTCTATGCTCCGATGTCTTGTTCTAAACTGTTCTACGCAACTCTGCTTTGATGTCTGGAGTATAACTTACTACCCCGTTAGCTCTAGCACAACTCCCGCTACACGACCGACCGACCGCTCCAATATCTTAAGCACAACACACCGCCTCGATGTCTGGATTAGAACTCCCTGCTTCGATATTTTGTTTGCAACAACCTTCCTGGATGTTTTCATTTTTATTTTCAGCTGACGATGTCGCTACTGGAACAGTATGCGCGATTGTTTCGTTGCATTTCTGCTATTTGTTGTTTCGTGGTGGCATGTTTTTACCGTTATATGTTCTTCTTTCATTTTCTATTTACTTTTATGCTGGTGCTACAAGACGATTGCACGTTAGCTGATGGCGTGATTTTGGCGTATGTTGTTGTTGTTGTTTTTGTCAACGTCAGCATATGCAGATGATCTTTTCTTTCCGTTTTCTTGCATGCTTGGGGTAACCCAAAATTGTGCCGTCAAAAAATTGATAGAATTTACAAAATTTATGAAATTCTAATATTAATCAATATTTTACAAATGGATAAAATTTAAAAAAAGAACATAATATTGTAGTTTCCAAAACGAAAATTGAAAAAAAAAAAAAAACGGACACAATTTTGAAATCAGGTGAAGTTTTCACATTGGGCAAAACTGTAAAACTGGATAAAAATTTTAAAAATGTTCAAATTGGTCAAAATTCTAACAACACAAGATTCCAAAAATGGATAAAAATAATCAAGATTTAAAAAACAGGCAATACTGATTTTTAGGGTTTTGTCAAAATTTTCACAAATATAGGCAAAACTTGTTTAATGGACAGAATTCCAAAACCAAACAAAATGGACGAAATTTGAAATTTGATAAGAATTTTACAAATGGATAAAATTCTAGAAATGGACAAAATTCTAAAATTGGACAAAATCTTAAGCTAGACCAAAATAATCAAAAATTTTAAAACTAGACAAAATTCTCAAAACGATCAAAGTTTTAAAAGTGACAAAATTCACAAAATGAGTGAAATTTTAAATATGACAAGAATTTTACAAATGGACAAATTTTTCAAATTGAACAAAATATAAAACTGGACAGAAACTATCAGAATTTCAAAACTAGACAAAATTTTTCAAATGATAAAAGCTGTAAAACTGACAAAATTCCCAAAATGGACGAAATTTTAAATTTGATAAAAATTTTGAAAATGGACAAAATTTTCAAATTGGACAAAATCTAAAACTGGACAAAAACTATCACAATTTCAAAACTAGACAAAATTTTTTAAGTGATAAAAACTGTAAAACTGACAAAATTCCCAAAATGGACGAAATTTTAAATTTGATAAAAATTTTAAAAATGGACAAAATTTTCAAATTGGACAAAATCTAAAACTGGACAAAAACTATCACAATTTCAAAACTAGACAAAATTTTTAAAGTGATAAAAACTGTAAAACTGACAAAATTCCCAAAATGAGCAAAATTATAAATTTGATAAGAGTTTTACGAATATATAAAATTCTAAAATAGGACAAAACTCTCAAATTGGACAAAATCTAAAACTGGACAAAAACTATCAGAATTTCAAAACTAGACAAAATTTTTCAAATGATAAAAGCTGTAAAACTGACAAAATTCCCAAAATGGACGAAATTTTAAATTTGATAAGAATTTTACGAATGGATAAAATTCTAGAATAGGACAAAATTCTCAAATTGGACAAAATATAAAACTGTAACAAAATAAAATTTTAAAACTAGACAAAATTTTCAAAATGAAGAAAGATTTATCTCTGAAGAAACTCCAAAAATTATCAAATTCTAATATCGGAATTTTTTTTTTTTTTAAATCGACGAAATTCACAAAATTATGAAATTGGACAATAATTCTAAAAACTATAAAGATTTAAGAAAAGGACAATATTTTGAAAATGGATAACACTCAGAAAAACGGAAAAATCTTAAAAATTTGAAAAACTCTCCGAGTAAATAAATTGAATTCCAATTGTTTACCAATGTAAAAAATAATATTAAAGTAAAACCAGAGAATTGTTTCCTTTAACAGGTTAACTAATTCATATTGGATGCAAAAAATTAAGCAATTTTTTTCATCTTATCCAAAATTGTTCCTCCTGCATTTGTATAAAAAGGAAATATATGTTAAATTTTTTAAACAACTAAAATCTATTTTTGACTAAGGGTTAGTTTTTCAGTGTGAGTTTAAACTCGTCGCTTAACTCTGATCTACGTTTAATTATACAGGGTGACAATTGTAAAGTGACGCAAGTTTAATACTCTGCAGCAAGCTTTGCCATTTACCGTTACTTTAATTTAAAAAGCAAATTCATTCATCATTGGCTTTGCTTTTAATTTCATTTGAATTTTTGTTATTACATTTTGAAATTTCCATAAAAATGGACAAGGAAAATATTCGTGGTGAAATTATGAAATTTCATTTGGCAAATTATAGTAGCCGTCAAACTGCAAAGGCTTTAAATTTGTCAAGTCGTACGGTAGACCGAGCTATTATTCGATATAATGAAACTGGGGGTTTTGGAGATAGAGACCGGGGAAAATTTTCAACAGTTGCCACTACTGGTTTAACAGAAAAAATTCGTAAACGAATCAAGCGAAATCCAAGGTGCTCAATGAGAAAAATCGCTAAGGAAGTGGGAGTAAACCGTGAAACAGTGCGAATCATTGCAAAATCAAACCTTAATCTTAAGCCGTACAAGCTCCGAAAAGCTCAAGATCTGACACAAAAAAAGAAAGATTTGCGACTGCAAAGATGCAAGGCGTTGCTAGGCTCCTCCGTGTTAAAAAATGTTGAAAATATCTTGTTTACAGATGAAAAAATTTTCACGGTTGAACAACATTTCAATGCGCAAAATGACCGAATGTGGCTAACATCATCATCGCAACAAAATAGGACTTTTGGCCGAGTTCAAAAGCCAGCTTCCGTTATGGTATGGGCTGGAGTTTCCGCTAATGCCAGAACCCCTCTAATATTCGTTGAAGGGGGTGTTAAAATTGAGCAGGTTGTTTGTCGGAGCATTTTGAATGAAGATGTTCTTCCCTGGGTCCAAGATACATTTGGAAATGACAACTGGACTTTCCAGCAAGATTCTGCACCTTCTCACATGGCAAAATTAACGCAAACATGGATAAAAGACAATTTTTCTGGATTCATAACATCTCAAGAATGGCCACCACACTCCCCAGACTTGAATCCAATGGACTACTCTATTTGGAGTATTTTAGAGAGTAAGGCTTGTGCATCTCAACACCACAGTCTGGAGTTGCTGACAAATTCATTAGAGAAAGCCTGGACTGAAATTGATCAGGAAGTCCTGCGGCGAACAGTCCTACGATTTCCGGATCGATTGAAGGCATGTGTGCAGGCTAAAGGAGGTTATATTGAATGAGGTGGGGTTCAAATGAATGCTTATATATTCAGCAATGTTAACACTTAATTGTACTTAATGGAAGTACGTCCTTTTGAAAATAACTGCTGAAATGTGTGCGTCACTTTACGATTGTCACCCTGTAGAAGCAGATTTTCAGTGTGAGTTTAATTTCAACTCAGTAATTGCTTTTTAAAAAATGAATTTCAAAGAAAAAAATATTAAAAGGAGTTTTTATTTTAGCTCCGCGGCGGAGATTTCTTTGCTAATAGAAGTTGTAGAGAAGCACTAAATAATAGAGTGCCAGCAAACGAAAAAGGCAAGTGCGTAGAAAAGTCGAAAACATTAAACACTCTTTTGCACATGCAATGTCACACCAATTTGTTCGATTCCTTATATGCGGTCCAATAAGCTCCAGGACGCTATGTGCAGAAGACTTTGTAAGACGGAATCGTTCATAAAAACCTTTCTCTTCAAATATATGAAATTTGGACGTTTAAACTGAGTTTAAACTTCAATCAAAATTAACTGATTGTGATGAATTTAAACTTAGTTTAAACTAGAAATTGAGTTAAACTCGCACTCAAAAAGTGGCCCTTAGTGCTATACAGTTCTAAAACAAAAACTCATTTTTTTTCGCTAACTATTAATTTTTCTATTATTTTCTATATACTTTCTATATGCATATAAATAAATATCAACTAATTACATTTTTATAACCCGAGCTTAAATGTTGTGCATAACTAAAAAATACAGAAATTCCAAAAACATCAACAAAAAAAAAAGCAAACATTTTAGAATCTCCGAAAGCTTCCAGTTACTTATTTCTTAAATGCTTTAGCTAATAGAAAAATATGAAAAAAATTATTGCTAAATTTAGCGAATTTTTTTTACACTTCTCTCTGTTTTCCTTTTTTCTTTTCTTTATTTTGGTTGTTTGCTTGTGTTTTGTAGAAAAAAACAATTAATTAAAAATTAAATGAGTACTTAACCAAAACAAACACAAAAAAAAAAACAAAACTGAAAACAAAACACTAAAATGAGAAATTGAGTGAAATTATAATCACTTTTTTTTTTTTTTTTTTTGGAAAACACTACATTATAAATAACTTTGAAAATTTTTCAACACCATGCAAACCCTTCTCTCTAACATTATTATATTTCTATCTCACTCTTTCTATATTTTATTTTTATTTTTATTTTTTTTCACAGTTGGTATCGTGAGGGCAGCACAGTGCCATTACAATCATATATACTAAAGGGCGGTTCCAAGAATCATCACACAAACGCCACATTGCAGATACTGCCAAGGCGGGCCGACGATGGCGCCAAATATAAATGCGTCGTTTGGAATCGTGCCATGACCGAGGGTCATACGCTGGAGACAACTGTCACACTGAATGTGAATTGTAAGTACGCAATCAAAATTAATTGCTGTGCAAGAGAAAAATGAATGTGAATTTGTAGAGGGAAAGGCACGAGAGAGTGAAGTGAAAAACGAATGAAAAATTGGGCGGCAAAATGAGGGGCAAATATGACAAAAAAAAAGAAGAAAAAATTACAATTAAATAATACTTTACATTTTTGAAGTGTGTGCAATATTTCAAAAAAAAAAAATAAATTAAAAAAAAAAAAAAAAAAAATGTTTGTGTGCATGAAAAATTACAATTTTATTTAGTTGTGTGGGAAATTTTAAAATAATAACTCAAGAAATTTACAATTTCCAATGTTATTTTTAACAAGTCATTGATGGTTTGTGTTTTTGAGAGGTTTGCATTGGCTGTAAGTGGAAAAGCGTCTAGTGAGTAGCTTTCAGTAGACATTCACTTAGGAGGTTCGGGTTCGACTTCCGTCTTCGTCTGGTGGTTAATTCTCATAACTATCGATATGAAGTGAATGAGAATTATAAGAGAGTGTACAAGAGAGAGTATACAATTGATACACTGCCGTTCGGAGCCGGAGAGTTAAACCGTAGGTTCAAACATGTGGTATCACAATGGTCCATTCTGGCCTGAGTGTGTCCCTCCACAGGCACTTAAAAAATAAAAAAAAAAATAGTGGAAAGGCCCAGAACAATCTCGAAATTATTTTTATTAGAAAAAATGTACACGATGAAAATCTCATAAATCAACATCTTCTAAAACAAAATTGAAAAAACTAACAGAAATCTAAAAATTGAAAAAATTTTCATATGGAAAAACTGATCAAACTAAGGAGTGAGATTGAAAAAATCTTAACGCACGTTTTACCTAATAATTTTTTTTGGGTGTAAAATTTAATTTGATCTAGTTATCTTTGAAAAATATTTTCAAATAAATCCAAATTGGCCCTACAAAAAATTGGCCAACGAATAGAAGGTCTACCGTCAAACTGTTTCCAATGTTATTAAACAGTTTCAGAATTTGACCATCGATAGGAAACGTGGTTCGGGAAAAAGACAAGGACCACATGATATTGGGAAAGCCAAGAAAATAGAAAACATATTGAAAAGATCTCCAAACACATCTGGTAGAAAAGCTGCCCGGTTAACCCAGTGTTCAGACTATTTGGTGCGAAAAATTAAAGCCAATGCAGGTTTGAAAACATACAAAGTCCAAAAAGTTCCAGACAGGAATGCTGCAAAAAATTTAAACGTCAAAAGTAGGGCTCGGAAATTAAAATCGAATTTCATACAAAAATATTCATGTTGTATAATGGACGACGAAACGTGGTATGTACTGGCAGATTTTACGCAGCTTCAGCTTCCGGGTCAAAATTTTTAATGTTGCTGATGCTCGAGGAAATGTCGAAGAACAATTTAGAATCCAAAAGCAGACAAAATTTCCTAAAAATTTCCTGGTATGGCAAGCTATATGCAGTTGCGGCAACGGAAAAAGAAGCAAGTCATTTTTTACAGTGGGCTCTATAAATACCGAAATATACATCAAAGAATGATTGAAAAAAAAAGACGTCTTCCTTTCATAAGAAAGCACAATGTGTCCACGTATTTTTGACCCGATTTGGCATCATGTCACTACGGCAAGAAAGCTCTGCAGTGGTATCAAAGTAATAACATAGTTTTTGTACCAAGGCCAAGGCCAATCCTCCAAATTGTCCGGAGCTAAGACCAGTGGAGAGATATTGGACTGTTGTGAAAAGAAACTTAAAGAGCACAAAAAAGGTGTCCAAAAATATCGAAGATTTTAAAAGGAGATGGGCAAATTGTTCTAAAAAGGTATCTGATACAACTATCAAATCTCTAATGGAAGGCTTACCAAAATAGGATCCACGAGTTCATAAATAGTGGTTAGAACTATAAAACTTAAATTTTTCTGTAATTTGTAAAATATTATCAATTAAATAAAAAAAAAAAATCAAAACTCTAAGATCAACCGTTTAAAAATTATTGAATTTTATATATGTTAAGATTTTTTTGATCTCACTCCTTAGACAATATTCTAAAAAATTAATAAAAATCGATGAATGTACAAAAGTCTCTGAACTAACAAAAATTTAAATAAAACACAATATTCTTAAAACGAAAAAATATTGAAAAATGGGAAAAATTCCAAAATTGGATAAAATTTTAAAGATTTAAATAATTCTCAAAAATTAAAAAAAAAAGACTTTAGACAAAACTTAGAATAAAATTTAAGAAATAGACAAAATCTCTGAAAATTAAAAAAAGATTCTTCAAAACAAAAATCTTTTAAAAATGGACAAAATTTTAAAGATACACAAAATTTTAAAGATACACAAAATTCTCAAAGATTAAAACAAATGTGCGAAATTCTTAAAACTAACAAAAATTTAAAGACCAAAAATTCTCCAAACCAAAAGAAATTTAAAGACATACCGAATTCTAAAAATCAAAATTTTTGAAAAATGGACAAAATCCTGAAAATACCAAAAATGGTCAAATATTAATAAAAATCTTTAACCCTTTAGGGACTACTGGGAAAATACGTCCCACCAAATTTCAAACTTTCGTTTTTTCTTTATTTTCAATGCGACTGTTTATCTTAATAGTCCCAAACACAGATTTTGAAATGTTAAATTAAAACATAACGGTACATGTCAGCTTGTGGACGCCAGCAGGCGATGAATTTCACAACTTCGGTGGAATTTAATAAGTTTTGAACGGTAATTTACTCAATTCAGTCAAAAAAAAAAGCGTGATTGGCAAAGCTTGTATTTTTTGTGAAAAAGTCAATTGTTTTATTACATTAAATATTTTGGTAGTGTTTTATAGCATAAAAGGTACATTATAGCAGATTTCGTAAAATTGGGGCATATAGGCCCAAACGTTTTTAGTGTGGGATATATAGGTCCTTAATACGTTTTACGATTATTTGTTCCAATATATGTACATTTAAGATGTCAAAGAGAATGCTAACACGACAGGATGTGGAGAATCTGATTCGGATGTTGATTTTCAGGTTTCTGGAAGCAAGTATTTGCATAGGAGTACCGAATTTGCTTCAGAGATTAACAATAATCGCTACGTGCCCTCTGAGCTTGACGAAAAATATAAGTTGCAGCCAGTTGACCATTGGGTAAATTTTACCCTGGATGACCGTCAGAACTTCAAGACGCAATTCAAGTTCCTAACTGAACGAGATTCCAAAATCCTTATTGATTTTACTGACGAGTGTACCGAGTTCAAAGTATTTTTTCAGATATTTCCCTACAGTTTATGCATTCGAATTGCCGAATGCACTAATCAGCGACTGACAGCCCTGAATCATCGTACGCAGTCAAATCGAACTTTAACCGATCCGATCGAAATCCTCGACACTTATGCAAAACAGGAAGAATACACCTTAATTTGTAGGGAAGTTATGCAGAGGTGAAAACCAGCTTCAAATGAATTTTATTGGTATTTTGGAAGTTCGCTGGTTGGATTTAAAAGAAATCATTTTGTTTTTCAATTGCCATGAGCCATTGATAGTTGACATTTACCGGACGCAAAAAGACGGAGACGGAAGAAAAAACTTAAGTTTCCGTGTCCGACCAGAACCGTTGAGGTTCATGATTTCAACCGCAATTCTCAAAAATTATAAAAGAAAATGTTCTACAATCTACCGATGATCAAACAAATAACAAATTCATGGTTTGTCCATACAGAATATAAGAAGCAAAAATTGTCATTGACAGACTTTCTGGTCTCTCTTGCTCAAGGTATGATTTCAAAAGCCAATGAAGCCAACTCCTTGGCGTCTAAAAACTGATAGCTTCAATGTTGGCAATCACTTACCAGTAGATCAAAGAAAATGTTTTCGTTGTGTTCGCTGCATTTAACTCGTCATCACAAAAGATCAGATCAGATCGATTTTTCAGAATATGCGAAAATTTTTGCCAAAAGTGCTTCGGTTTTCAAAATAAAACTTTTTCACGAAAAGGTTAAACAAAACTTACAACAAAATTTGGAAAATAGATAAAATCTCCAAAAATTAACAAAAATCTATAAATGGACAAAAAAATTTAAATTGACAAGAATTTAAGAATCTAAAAATGAAACAAATTTTAAAAATGGACAAGATTTAAAGAATGAAAAAAATTTTTAAGATACACAAAATTCTAAAAATTAAAATATTTAAAACAAATCCTAAAAATACAGAAAATGCTCAAAAATTAATAAAAATCTTTAAAGAAACCTAAGAAAAAAATTTAAAAAATGGACAAAATTGGCCAACTTCGAAAATTAGTCAAAACTTAAATAACACTATGTGACAAAAATTTGGGTGATAAAAATCAATGAAAATTGTGAGTGCCAATGGGTTAATAAATTAGTACGTTATTAAGTTATACTCTATAAGCCATCGGTGCATGAAATTTCATTTGTAATTAGCAGATAAAAAGTAACGCAAACAGTCATTGAAAAATTTGAATCGAAAATTCAGAAAACTTAAGTTAAATAAAAATGTGGGCGCCAATGGGTCAATATATCAATATGTTGTTATATTTTAGTTGATGTGTAATTAGTATGCGAAATTTTATGGTAATTAACTAACAGTTAGTATTTTAAAAATTGAATTAAAAATTTAACCTTTAATTTGCATGTGGTCGCCATTTTGAATTGTTCAATTCTGGTTAGAGATTCTTAAACTGCTTTGTTTTGAAAAAGAGTGTGCAAAATTTCAAAATGATTGGAGAGTACTAAGTGACTTTAAAGATCGAAATCGCAAAACAAATCGAATTTTAAGGAAATAACGAAGCACCAAAAGGTTCAACTTCAAGCATTAATTAATTCTAAACCGGAGCTAATTTTTCAACATCCTTTTCAGAATCAACTACTGACATCGTATACTTACCGAATTTTCTAGTCTCGTTTCATTGATTTTTGTCACCCAAATTTTTGTCGCATAGCGTAATAGATAAAATTTAAAAAATCTTCAGATTTAAAAAGATTTTCAAAAAATTAACCAAATTTCACAATATTCTGCAAATCCAAACCAAAATACTAAAAGTGACAAACTCCTAAATCAAGATTTCTAACTTTAATACGCTTATAATAAAATAAAAAAAAATTTTCTTGTCTTTTACATACTATTTCTTAGTTTCTTCCAAAAAAATCTAACTACATATTTACTAATTTATTATTATTATTATTTATTACAAACTAAGTATTTATTTTTACTTGCCATTACTAAAAACTGCTCAACTCATCATAATAAATATTCAATATTGAAATATTTATGTATGCAAATCTTATTATATAAATTCACTTTTCTGTATACGCTTGACCTCTCTACCTCTCTCTGCCTCACTTTCTTTCTCTCTCTATATATTTCTCTGTATGATTTTAGCCAATTTTGCATACAATGAATGAGTTACGAAATAAGTTTAAGTTATGCGAAAACATTGTATATAAAACTTTCAACAAAAGTACATGCTCTCTCTCACACATACTTATACATGGACACAGAAACCAAGAAACACTCATCGAAATGAATATATTTCCACAAAAAGAAATTGAGTTGCGAAAATTAATTTAAGAAATCAGAAGTTTAGAATTTCAATACCTAAATAAAATATTGTTTTCGAGAGAAAGAGCTACCTAATATATTTGGTAGTTGTTACGGGTAAAAGGAATAATTACTTGTTCTAAAGTGCAATCAAATCTTTTAAGCCTTTAAAGGCATTACTATTTAGATACTTTTTCCGTAGGTGAATTAGAGCTGGGCATTTCCATAGAAAATGACAAACAGTTTCCTGTTCTTCCTCGTTAGCTTGTTTGATATTTAGAAAACAAGCATAATACGTAACAAAGAACACATATTAATGTCGATGATTGTATTTTGTTGGTTATAAGCTAATATCCTGATTTATACACATCCACACAGGCACACATACAAAACATGAAGACATGTGCAACATATGCAAGCACATAGTGATGAAATTTAAGCAATGCTTTTGGAATTCATAAGCGTACTACATGAAACATACTCAAACAAACAAACATACAGACACACATACGCATGCACATAGAAGAAACTCCTTTCTTGTGCTTTTTTTTTTTCTTTTTCTAAAGCACTTGAAAAGAGTATGAGGATTATAAGGAAAAGAATAAAAAGAAGCAATAGCAGCAGGCAATCAAAAGAAGCCAGAGAAGTAACAGCAAAAGGAGACGTAAGAAGAAGAAGAAGAAGAAAACTCATTGTCGAAACTAATATGCATAGTTGTTGTTGCTGGCTGGAATACTGCTTGTCCTGCTGCTGTATCCTGCAAGGCAGAATATGTTCTAAACATACACACACGCTCACATACGCTCACATTGTTGTATGCAAGTAAGTGTATGTGTGCGTGTGTATGTTTTTTGTCTGTCCGTTTTATTCTCTGCATATAACATTATGTTACTTTCATGTTCTACTCATAATTCTTGACTTTATTGTTAGTTATTGTAAAAAAAAAAAAAAAAAAAAACCAAAGCAAAAAATACACATACGAACATTTTTCGTGCATGTATTAGTGCACGTAGGTACATACAGTCACATACATGCATATATGTTCATACTCATATGCTGTGTATTTAAGTGTTATTACATTTTTACATGACAATATAAGTTTTTCTATTGAAAATGTGTAGACCGTGTGGTGTTGGGGAGCGTTTAAATTTTTTTTGATTTTATTTTTTTTTTTTTTTCTGAACAAGCATATATTTTGATAGGCTTAAGTTGAATTGAATGAACTTATCATGTTAATGAAATTATTACTGGCAAGCGTTTATTTGCAGTTATTTTGGCAACTCTAATATAAACACAAAAATTATTCCAACTAAAATTTTTACCACGCAAGTTCTCATGCAAACTTATTATAAGGAGTTTTTTTTATTATTTTAAGTGGCTGTCGAGCAGAGCAGTTAAAGATTGCAGTCTTTTTAAAATTGAAGTCAAATGACTTCTAAAAAAAATGATTGCAATATTTCAGTCTTTTTGTGAATACAGAATTAAGACTGTAAAGTCACAAGTCATATTGAAGTCACTGACTTATCCTTAATTTTTGAAGTCATTTTTTTGAAGTCATGAATGATCACTCTCTCATTTGCAGTCCTGATCTGTACAAAATATTAATTGACTTGAAGTCATTCATTTTGAAGTCATTTAAAGTCAATTGAAGTCACTTAAAGTCAAATGACTTCTAAAAAAATGATTGCAATATTTCAGTCTTTTTGTGAATACAGAATTAAGAGTGTGAAGTCACAAGTCATATTGAAGTCACTGACTTATCATTAATTTTTGAAGTAATTTTTTTGAAGTCATGAATGATCAGTCTCTCATTTGCAGTTCTGATCTGTACAAAATATTAATTGACTTGAAGTCATTCATTTTGAAGTCATTTAAAGTCAATTGAAGTCACTTAAAGTCGATTTCAGTTATTTGAAGTGAATTGACTTCAATTTATTTCAATGAAGCCAATTGACTTCACCGAAATAAATTGACTTCATGGAAACAACTTCCAAAGTCATTTAAGTTATTTTTTCAGAATTTTACACAGTTTCACGTTCACACTTGTTACGAATTATTTTTCTTGTTATAAATATATATGGGACATTCTCTGTCAATGGGAGGCCCCCCCACCCCCTGTCCAAAATTGGTTAAGGTATTTTAGGGCATGTTTGGGCTCAAATGAAAGCTTTTTATCTCTAGTTTCGAATGCAACAAGGCCTTTTTTGATTTTGCAAGATGGCGGACCAATATGGCGGCTGCAAGTCTACCACCTTACCTTAAAATAATAGTTTTATCAAGCGTACGTTTACCCAAGACTTTATAAAAAACAGATAAAACCTTTTTTCGTATATTTTTATTCACTGAATATGAATCTAATATTATTTTTCATGGGAAATGTTACGTCTTGTCCCTAACCTCAAAAAGGTTCAAAAAGGCTGTTTTTCGGGTCTCACGCTTACCAAAGTCATCATAAAACGACGGGAAAAGCTTATTTTTGTGTAGTTTCAGCTGATAAACATGAATCTAATATTATTTTCCACGGAGAATGTTAATTTTCTACAGAAAATGTTATGTGTCGCCCCTAACCTCAAAAAACTTTTTTTTCATTATTTACTTTATTTTCACTCTAATAAAGCATCGCAAAGAAAACAGGGAGTTCACGTCGTTGTTTTTGGGTAACGCTAAAAATATGTTACCGCCAAGTGAAGGAATGAAAATTGAAAAATAACTCATTTGGGAAGTTTTCTGATTACTTGGGACACGTGAGACACGAAAAAAAGTTTTTTGGGATTTTTCATTTTTTGAGGTTAGGGACGACACATAACATTTCCTGTGAAAAATAATATTAGATTCATATTCAGCGAACAAAAATATACGAAAAAAGGCTTGATAAAACTATTATTTTAAGGTGAGGTGGTATACTTGCAGCCGCCATATTGGTTCGCCATCTTTCAAAATCAAAAAAAGGCCTTATTGCATTCGAAACTAGAGATAACCAACTTTCATTGGAGCCCAAACATGCCCCATATATAGTATATATATAGTATATATAAATATCCGCCCGTAGTCAGATTTTTGAACCGCGAAAACAGACGTTGGAAGTCAGTGAAAATACGTACAGTTTTTAGTGCTTTTATCACCTAGTGATTTCAATGTAATATACTGATATAAACGTCCTAAACTTTTTCTCTGATTTTGAATGTTTGTAATTATATTTGTATTTAATATAACATTTTGGGTAGGTACTTTTATGCATGAATGTCTAGGCTGAGATGTATAATATGTTTTTTCAAAACTGTCTACTGACGTCAAAATCAAAAAGAGCTGTATATTTTTTATCTTTCAATAATAGACTTCACTCACTGAAGGTGAAGTCTCAATTGACTGCAAGACTTGAAACCAATTTGAAGTCATGACTGCAAGACTTCAAACTAATTTGAAGTCTTGCCAGCGACTTCAAGTATAATGTGAAGTCATATGAGTGATTGTGACTTATTTGCCCTGAAGTCTCAAATTGATTGCTATAATCAATGAGCAGTCATTGACTTCAAAAAGACTGGTGACTTAATTTTTTAAAGTCATAAGTCTCAAATGAAATCAAAGACTGTAATCAGAAAACGTAATTCATTTCCAGTGACTTCAATGAATGCAGCTCAAAATGTCTGCAATCTTATACAGCTCTGCTGTCGAGGGAAACGCTCTAGTCAGAACGTTCCATTGTAGATCAAGGGCCGTAGCCTGGATTTTTTTTTGTTTTTCAAAAACACTGTGCGACACATTTTTTTTTTTGACATAAGTTTTTACTTTGGATTCAAAACAAAAAAAGGAACAGATAGTGTCAATCTTTTCAATATATATAAAATAAAGCGCGGTTCACGCCAAATTGGCACTCTTTGTTGTGGTCCCCACGTCGCCCCTAGTCATAAGAACAACAAATTTTTTACTGGGATTTGTTTACAATACCGTTACCTTTAGTTGATAAATTTTTCATATTAATTGATCGCAAGTTGGTGATTGTATGCACAATGGAAGCTGCAAATAGAAAATTGATTGTGAACAAATTTATTGAAAATCCGTCGTGATCTGGTTCAAAGATTGCGAGAGTATTAAATATCTCCAAAAGAACGATACGTAGAGTTATAAAACGATATAAAGAAACTCTTAGTGTTGAAAGAGCTAAAAAAGTTGTGAACAAAACGGGAACCACCAACCTAAAATTAAAGGCAAAGATCTTGAGATCCTTCAAAAGCAATCCCAGACTATCGGATAGCGATCGTGCCAAAAAATTCAATACCAGCAAAAGTACTGCTAGACAAATACGCATAAAAGCTGGGCTAAAGTGCTATCGTGCTATAAAATATCCAAATAGAACAGACAAACAGAATTTGCTGGCCAAAAAACGTGCTCGTCTTCTTTATAATAATGTTTTGACCAATTTCAATGGATGCATTATTGTGGATGACGAATCATACGTAAAATTTGATCTTAAACAGCTTCCAGGTCAAAAATTTTATATGGCAACGAATCGTGGTAATGTACCCTCAAAATTCAAGTTCATAAAAATGGATAAATTTGCAAAGAAAGCAATGGTGTGGCAGGCTATTTGCAGCTGTGGTCTCATATCCAGGGCATTTGTGACATCCTCTTCTATGACGTCTGAAATTTACATCAAAGAGTGTCTTTCGAAACGAATATTGCCATTTGTTCGTCACCACCATTCGCCAGTGAAGTTTTGGCCTGATTTAGCCAGTTGCCACTACTCTAAGAAAACCATGAATTGGTATCAGACAAATAAAGTAGATGTAGTGCCCAAATATATGAATCCACCCAATTGCCCCCAGCTTCGACCGATCGAAAAATACATCTGGGCTATTACAAAATATAAGTTGAAGAAAAATGGAACCAAATAGCCGCAAAAGTATCCAGAGCGGATGTTGAAAGGTTGATGGGGTCCATTAAAAGGAACTTTTTGCCGGAACTTTTTGCACAACAAAGAAATTTAAATCTTTTAATATTATATTTAATACTAAACAAAATATTAAACTTATCATTTAATGCATTATTTGTTATTCTGAGTGTTCTGGTTAAAAAAAAATACAGCAACTTTCCTGCGTGCCAATTTTGCGTGAACCGCGCTTTAGTAAGCCACAGTTGTCGCTTATGTGTTGTGCGAAATGATGGCGGTGTGTTAATAATTTGACCACCACTGTAATTGTTGTAGAGCCATACAAATAAATGCTTTGACTCTGAGATACAATTAAAATTTGCGGCATTTAGCGCAGCAGTTTTATAAATTATCGACTGCGCGCCTTGATGGCCAATAAACAAATAAACAATTTCAACTAACAGCAGGGATTCTCAAATGAAAACACAATTTTGCAATTTATGTATAAATTTTTAATGTTATTTTGTTATTTTTATCGAAAAAAAAAAACAAAATAATATTCCCAATTTTTTTTTTTTTTTTTGCTCATAGCAAAAACTTTTCAATACGACGAGCAAATAATTTTTGCGCTGCAAACGAAAAATAGCTCCAACAAGTTTTAATTGAAAGTTGAGGGTAGTTATTTGTGTACAACCAAAAATAGATTAGGGCAAATTAAGAATTTTACTTTTTGCAACAATCAATACAAAACAAACAAATGCACATGAACACATGAACACACATTTGAAGAGGGAGAGATGGAGAAAGATACAAAAGAGAGAGAGAGAGAGAGAGAGAGAAGAATTAATTTCTATTTTCTATACTCAAAATTCATTGTTTGATTTTGCCTTAACTTCAACGTTCACGCATCGTTCATCGTGCATATGCATGCAATCAATGTTTACGTCTCCCGCACAGACAGACACACAGAATTCAATCAAATTTTGAATAAAATCGGAAAAATCATTTTCAATGAATTTTCTTGATTTGTAAACATGTCCGCCAAATTCTACAAACGTCTGTCCACCGCTCTCCGAATCCTACACGCATAGCAACTACAGACACATTTACGGGCTGCTGCCGGGACTACGCTGCACTGCACTGAGCTCTGATGAGAATGAAAAGTCAATTGGAAAAAAAAACTAAGGGAGTAGAGTGGAATTGTTCTACAAAATAACTGCGCTCCTTCGTTTGCTCTTCTCGCAAATAGAAATGTAATAATCATGCTGGTAACGAGCGTGTAGAAGTATAGAAGCAAAGAGAGCCAGCGAGCTGTAGTGCAGCTAGTAGCCCGGGGGGGAGGGGAAGGCGGTGGAGGAGGGGAAGGGGGTGGGGGGTAGGGTGGATTCGGTTTTACAATTTTGATGGATTTTTATGTTCAATTTTCTATGTTGAGCTTTGGTTGTGCTGCCGCTGTTGCTATTGCTATTTTTTGCTAACGAAAAACGCATAATTGAATATTGGCTTTTGTGTAGAGGTAGAGGCGCACACACACACACACACACACACATGGAAATAAACACATGCTCCCACTCACACACACACATACACTCAAGATTGATTGATTTATTTTTCGACATTTGACAAGTCAGAAAATAAAGTAAAATCAATAGAAAAAGCGAGAGAGAAAGAGAGAGGGATGAAATAAAAGTAGCTAGCTGCATCTCATGCATAATATTCCCAATAGTCAATGTCGAGTATAAAGAAAATAGTTGAGAAAAAAATAAAAAATTTGCATGCATTTCACTTTGCAGCAATAAAGCAAAGTGAAAAGAGAGAAAAAATATAAAAAAAAGGAAATGTGTGAGAAAAATCAAATAAAACACTTGGGAAATCAATGGCGTAAAATTTAAGAAGAACATTCATACTCACACACACACTCACACACACAACCGCATCAAAAGCAAGAAAACCACATCAGAATTCAATCTTATTTCAAGTATTTTTTTTTTACGATTTTTTTCTTACACATTCATGAAAATGTACGCGTGTTCAAACAAACACACACACACTCACAGAGCAGTAAGAATAAGTCAGAAAGACAACGCATGAAAGAAAAAAGAAGAAACATCATCATTTTTATCAGGATCATTTTAAAAAAAATCAAAAAAAAGAAAAAACATACACAACCACTATGCAGCTTCAAACAGCAGGTGCAAAACTATACCACCGACCTAGCATTTGCAACAACAACTAAAAGAAACAACAGCAAAGAAAAAACTTCTACTTCCCACTCAGGAAAATCAGTAGCAGCAACGAAAGCAGTAAAAAAACAAAATGAAAAAACAAATACATTAAAAAAAGAATGAAATAAAATGCAAGTAAAGTACATTGAAAACTTTATACGAACTTTTAGTTGTCATCTAAGCGATACACACACACACACACACACAAACTCATATACTCATATATGCAGATGTAACTGCATATTTGCATATTTCAAGGCGCACTACTGCTACTTGCAAGTCAATATCAAGAAGTGCATGTGTGTATGTGTGTGCTGCCTGCTAGCGCCTTAACCACCAAAAGTGCCAAACTTGATATTCGTGCATAAAAGGAAAATTTCATCTTGCACACACACACACACACGCGCGCATCTATCACATACATACACCTATTGATATAAACTGAAGGAGTTGGAAAAACCTCGAAAATGTTGCACTGGCAGTTTTTGCTGTTAGTCAGCGTCTTTTTATGTACACCACATATTACCCTGCACCTTACCCTCCTGTAGATATGTATGTAGTTCTCAAATTACACACATTTTATGTTCAAAATTTCGTACATATTTATGTGTTTGTGCGCATAAATGTGAAAAGGTGCGAGTTGTGCAATTTTCGTTGTTAATATTAGTCGTGCATAAAGTTTTTGGCATTGTACAATGGCACATACCAATATCACGTGACTGTGATTGTGATGAACGCTACTGCTGCATACGTGTAGAGTTGGTAGTGGTGTAAAGGCGACACCTTTAAGTTCTGTATTTCTAGTGAGTTGAATATGTGTTACGACAAGGAACAGCATGATATACTTTAAAAAAGTTTTGAAAAAAACTTAGACTTCTGCGTTGTAGTTACCCGAAGCTACTGAGAATAAGAAACAAGGTGGATTTTCTATAGAAGTGATCGAAAATTTGGAACTAAGATATAATTTTAGAAAGGTGGCCTAAGGTATGGATTGTAGTCGCCCTTAATGAGAAATAAACCTTGTTTTATGGATTGTACAGGTTCTGAAGAATTCAGGGAAGTGATCCTCCAAAAAGGCTAACAAAAAATTATAGGACTTAAATTTTATGGCAAGAAACACACAAATCTTCTTTAGGAAAGGTCTTCTTTGTAGTCATCCTGAAGGATTTACGCCAAAAATCCGCAATTTCTTTAGAGTAGGTTGAAAAAGCAGGTTTTAAGCATCTCTGGAACACTGAGTATTTGTGGCAAAAAACAGAGTAATCATCTTTAGGGAAAATAGAACACAAGAGATTTAAAATATGCATGTGTTCCCACTCAAACCGTGTTCCGCCTCAGACCGTGTTCAACCTCAGACCTTGTTCCAAGTCAGACCGTGTTTTAACTCAGACCGTGCTCCAACTCATATTTGATTCCAACTCAGACCTTATTCCAACTCAGATTGTACCTCCACTCAGACCGTGTTCCTACTCTGATTGCGTTTTAACTCAGACTGTGTTCCAACTCAGTCCATATCTCAACTCAGACCTTGTTCCAGCTCAGACCTTATTCCAACTTAGACCGTGTTCTAACCCAGACCTTGTTCCAACTAAAACCACGTTCTAGCCCAGACCGTGTTTCAAGTCACACTGTGTTCCAACCCAGACCGTGTTTCAAGTCAGGCCGTGTTTCAACTCAGACCGTGTTCCAACTCAGGCCATGTTCCAATCCAGACCATGTTTAAGCTCAGACCGTGTTCCACCTCAGACCTTGTTCCAACTCAAACCACGTTCCAACCCAGACCGTGTTTCAAGTCAGACCGTGTTTCAACTCAGACCGTGTTCCAACTCAGGCCATGTTCCAATCCAGACCACTCTGAATGTGTTCTAACTCAGACTGTGTTCCAACTCACTCCATATCTCAACTCAGACCTTGTTCCAGCTCAGACCTTGTTCCAACTCAGACCGTGTTTCAACTCAGACCATGTTCCAACTCAGACCGTGCTTCCACTCAGACCGTGTTCCAACTCTGATTGTGTTCTAACTCAGACTGTGTTCCAACTCAGACCGTTTTCCAACTCATACCGTGTTCCAACTCAGTCTATATTTCAACTCAGACCTTGTTCCAGCTCAGACCTTGTTCCAACTTAGACCGTGTTCTAACCCAGACCTTGTTCCAACTTAGACCGTGTTCCAACTCAGGCTGCGTTCCAACCCAGACCGTGTTCCAGCTCAGACCGTGTTCCAACTCCGACCGTTTTTCAACTCAGATTGTGTTCCAATTCAGACTCTGTTCCAACTCAGGCAATTCAGACTGTGTTTAAACTCAGACCGGAGATGTTATCGCTGATCGACTTGTCATTTCTTTATTACTTATACTTTAAGGATCAACGGAAAAAATTGGAGAAATTTGATGTCGTTAGTTTTATGAACCAAAAACAGAAAAAGTGTCAGAATTGGAAGATTTTCTTCTACTTTTACAGAGACTCTTACAAAAAAATGTACAAAAATTCTTAAAAAACTATGGAGTTCTTCAAGTATATCCTCTTCATGCATATTCACTGTAGATGTGCTTAACAATTTTATTTTCATCAAGATAGATAAGAATAAAAGTCATGCAAAAATAAATAAAGCACCACATTTTGTATGCACACAACAGGAGAACATAAAGATATTAAAAGCATTTTAATTTTATTGGAATATACTCATGTACACTGTGCATATGTATGTATACGTTACAAGAAGGAGACAAACTCACACATACAGAGAAAAAAAAAACTACAACAAAATACTGAGCCCAACAATAAAGCAGCAAAAAATAAAGACTTCCTTAAACCAAAATCTACGAAATTACTTATTTGTTGTTGTTGTTGTTACTGCAGCAACAACGACCATGCAATAACGAAACGAAACGAATGAAAAAACGTAAAATATTTACAAAGTTGCATAAAGAATAAATAAATTTCGCGTTTGTCATTTTATGCAATAAAATAAAATATGATATAGCTACATACTATAACAACAGCAACAACAACAACTAAAGATAGCAGTACATGTATAACAAAAACAACAACAAACAGAACAGAACTGAAAAGAGAGAACGAAATTCACAAAAGAAATGCACAAAATAATATTCATAGGAAAACATAAATTGCAGCCATTTTTATACTCGCCGGATTTGTTTCCGCACAAATGCATATGCCATAGAGTATATATGTATGTATATGTGTGTGTGTGTGTTTCATAAATAGACTGTAACTGTGTATCATATATGTATGTTTGTATGCGTGTGGGTATGTGTATGCGTGTTGTCCTTATAACGACAACGTAACAAATATTTATTACCATTTCAATTTGGGATACACGCACACAAACACACAGATAGAAAATGGGATACAAGAAAAACGAAAAACAACAACAATAAATGACAAACACACAACCAAATATAAAAGAGTAAAAACTAAAGCTCTTAGCTCTAGCAGTAGAAACGAAAGAAAATAAGAAAAAAAATATATAAATAAACCGACAAATAAACAAAGTAAACACAAATGCAGAAAGAAAAAAAGCATAACGCAATTTGCTCGTATTTATGATGCTCATTTAAAATCCATTAGTAAAGCCAGCGTTGAATAGCAACAGCAACAGCAATTGCTATAGAAATGACCAAAAACCAAAAACGATTTGTGGTAAATTCGTAGCAGCATAGTGCAGCATAGTTGGAGGCGCATAACCATGCATCTCTACATTTTGGGGGAAAATCTTTTCCTTTTTGTTTGTACAAATATGAATTAAGACATTACATGAAAAGTAGCTGGAATGATTAAATAGTTGAAGTACATAATTAAATGCTTATTTGTTTGCTGGAGCATATTGCAGCTGAAAGCTTAAGCAGTTGATGCAATAGAGAATATGAGGTGTACATTGTCGTGAGGTTGTGAGATGGAAATACCTAAATAACGAAGTCGGATTATCATTAAAACTTTACAGTGTCACAACATTTAGTTTGATTTTTCTTCCTTCTTACTACATACTCGATACATATCGCGCACTATATCCAAGGTGTTTATTGACCCCTACAATGTTCTGTATGGAATTCCGTGATATTTCGGGTTTAATGTCTTCTTAGATTCAGCAATAGTTTAACTCTGCGTTGACAAATATATTGTCATTGCAGATATTCTCCGGAGATGAGCGACTTGATGCCATCAGCTCGTGTATTCTCTAGAACTACTCGAACCACAAGACAACTTCCCCTTCCATGTGGTCACATTAATCCAATCCACCACGTATTACAGTAGTATGTAGAATAATCTTCCTGCGTATATTTTTTTCTAGACAAAAACAAAAAAGCAGTCGGGCAGCAATTCACAGTAGAGTCTGGGCAACATTACATTTTGACAACAATAAGGGCAGGAGTTGAAGTAATATGTTTGCACTGCAGATGGACGCAAGTCTTGACAACAATCAGGGCAAATGCCTAATGTTGTGATAGATAGTTATGTTGATGACAGTCCGGCGATAGTTGGCTGCCAGTCAGGTGATAAATGAATTTCTATCAATGTAAGAATTCTGTCTCCAATCTTTGTTAGGGAGTAAAGAGGCATAAGAAGGGAAGGGAGAGTAGTGCGATAAGTTAGGAACGGGGAGTGATGGGAGGGGAGTAAGGGAAAGGAGAGGGGAGTGAGAGGAAGGGACGGGAGTGGGAAGAGGGGAGAGGAGATGATGGGAGGAAGGAAGGGGAGGGAGAGAGATAAGGGGAGAGAAGGGAAGGGGGAGGGGCGAGGGGGGGGTGAGAGGAGTACAGAAATAAAAGAGGAGAGAGAGTAGGGGAGAGGAGAGGCGGGCCGGGAGAGAAAGTGGGGCAGGAGAGAGATGATGGAAGGAGAGAGAGGAGGAAGTGAAGGGGAGAGGAGAGAGTGGAGGAGAGAGGAGGGAGTGGAGAAAGCAGAAGAGGGGTATAGCAGAGGAGGGTGAAAGCAGAAGAGGGGGATAGCAGAGGAGGGTGAAAGCAGAAAATGGGGAAATTTGAGGAGGGGGAAGCAGAGGAAGGAGGAAAGCAGAGGAAATTAAAGAACAAAGAGAAGGGATAGAGATAGAGAGGGGAAAGGGGAGTGGGAAGGGAAGGGGTGGAGAAAGAGAGAACTGAAATGGAAAGAGAAGGGAGTTAAGAAACTGAGTAGGGGAGGGAGAAAGAGAGAAAGGAAAGGGGAGAGAGAAAGGGAAGGGGAGAGAGAAAAGGAGGGAGAGGGAAAGGGAGGGGAGAGAAAAAAGAAAAAGGAGAGAAAAGTGAAGGGAGAGAGAGAAGGGGAAAGAGAAGGGGAGGGGAAAGCGAAGGGGAGGGGAAAGAGAAGGGAGGGGAAAGAGAAGTGGGGGGGAAAGAGAAGGGGAGAGAAAAGTGGAGGGAGAGATAAGAGAAGGGAGGGGAGAGAAGGGAGGGGAGAGAAGGGAGGGGAGAGAAGGGAGGGGGAGAGAAGGGAGGGGGAGAGAAGAAAAAGGTGAGAGAAAAGGAAGGGAGAGAGAAGGGGAAGGGAGAGAGTAGGAGAGAGAAAAGTGGAGGAAGAGAGATAAAATAAAGGGGAGATAAAAAAAGTGGAGAGAAAGAAAATAAGGGGAAAGAAAGATAAGAGGAGGGGGAAAGAGAGATATAGGGGGAGGTGTGAATAAGTGAAAGTGAGTGGCCTCCCTCAATAATAAGTTTAATTTAATGTAATTTATTTAATTTGATATTATTCCAACAGAAAAATTGCTAAAGCATACCCCAAGGTCTGTGCTAGCTCGATAAAAAATTATAAACTGCATATGAGTCCTTACTTATCAAAATCGCCTAAGTCCAACATAAGAAAAAAAAATCAGATCCTTACTATTCTTCCAATTAAAAAAATAGTTCTTCGAACTACTTTGGGGGAAAAAAAACTTGAAAAGTTAAGTTAAGTTTAAAATAAACTAGTTTTATTTAACCCAGACATGCCCATTGTCCTATATGCAGATCAATTAAGAAATGTTTGATTTTGATTGAATGAGAATATAATCAATCAAAATAAAACTTTTTGAATCGTACTAGAAATAGGTCATTGAGCATATCTGGGTTAAATACATAGGCTTAAATGAAATGAAAGAATACCAAAAAATCATAGAATAAGCAAATCTGACTAATAAAATAAAAAAGTAAATAAAATAAAAGCACAACAACAAATAAAATAATTTAAACTTGTAGTAAAAGACTTTTTATTTCTACTATTTCTTATACATTTTTAATACCGCTACCGCTGTATTTCGAGATATACAGAAAACAAATGATCAAAAAAAAAAAAAAAAGAAGCTACTTTTACTTTACCTTATTCGACATTTCCCGCATTTTACATAAAATGACATTTCACGAAAGTGTAGAAGTGGCGGTTATATTTTGAAAGCCTGAAGTAGCTAGAATAAGAGCAAGAGATAACAGAGACAGACAAACAAACCAAAAGCGTGTCGTCTTCAGACACTGCCAAGAAAAGTGAAAAAAAAAAGAAATAATAAAACTTAAAATTGACATAGTCATGTTTGCTTAGCACTGCACTATTTTTCTACGACACTGATGTAAAATTTTTTACTTGTCTTTGAGGTAGAAAAATGACGTGAAAATGCTACTTAGTTTATATATACATATGTATGCAAGCAATACTCATATATAAACGCTTATGGTTCAACTGATAGTTGCGTGAAAGCATCAGCGGTATCGGTATAGCAGGTGAGCGAAACTGTCGCACCGTCACTGCATACATACATACATATGTATGTATTTGCAGATGTCACATGATGATAATAATTCAACATAAAATCGCTTTTTCATTTCTTTAAGCTGAGAAACTAACATGACTCTGACAAAATAAACTCACATCCGCTTCTAGGTACTTCTACTTTTATTTTCAATGGTGGCGGTGGTGGTGGTGTTGGTGCTGATGTTAGTTCTACTCTTGTTTTAGATATAAATGCATTGAAATTTTATTTGATTTTCGAGAAAAATAATATAAAATAAAATTTATTTTGGTAGAGATGATGAAGAAGAATATCATGAATACATATTGATGTAGATATGTGCATTGTTAAGTAGATTACTAGTGCATAACCCATGGGGAAGACTAAACTTCACAGAAGTAAAGAGCGCTTCTGATTATTTTCTTTTCGGAATTTCGCTTTGGTTTAAAAATATAAAAAATTTATAGGTAAGTTTCTGAACCACTAAATTGTAATGAAAGAGATATCGTGTTGAAAATCCTTTAGCCAATCAGAAATCATCACCTCAATCAATTTGAAATAAATCTTAAACCACATAATACCATATGCTAATTGAGCGCACTTTCTGCTTAAAACTAATAAACACAATTCTAATTATGATCCTAAATAGCTAGATGCTCAAAGCGTTAAATTTTTCCCTATGGGTTTTTATGCAATCATTGAATAATATGCAAATACATACAGACATATGCTTCAAAGGATATGTATGATGTGAAAATTTAATACGCAAATATAATATTCCATAAAATTTATGAAAGAAACTGTCAGTTTGTCTTTACAAAACCTTTTCTCTCTTCTTTTTCGTCTCTGTTGCATATGCATTTTCACATTTTCAGCAAAAATTTCTTATTGTTCTAAAAAAGCACAAACTCATTTTCAGTTGAACAGTTTTTTTTTTTTCTTCTTCTATCTTCTTTTTACAATTTTCTATTATATTCATGCAGTTTTCGTGCATATGTGCATATCTTTATTTGATCTTATGTAAGTTTGCAATACTAATGATGTTGTTCTTGAAGATAATAAAACTTAATACTAATCTCGATTCTATGACGTTTACTTAAAATCATTCATTTCATAAAGAAGATTATAAAACTTTGAAATTTTTGAAGTCTTTGAAATCTTATGAGTTTTAAAGTTTTAAATATTTATAAATTAAGCTTCAATATCATTTAAATTAAGCAATAAATGAAAAACAATTTAGTTTATTTTAACAGCAATTAAAATTCAATATTAATACTTTAAGGCCTAGCCCTAGCGGTGTAGGGTGAAGCAGTTGCTCTCAACACTTTCAGTTTACAAGCAATGAGATCAATGCTCTCCAAATTTGTTACCCACGCTGAATACACATAGATTCAATGGAACAACAATTTACTTATTACAGATTTCCATTAAGGCTGCCAGATATGAAAAAACCGTTATATATATGACTTTTATGTCTTCGGTGACCCCTAGTGAAATTATCTGGCAAATATTTTTGTGGAATATTTTAATCCTTATATGTCTCTTTTGAAAGGACTTTTCAGGTTTTCATCAAAAAAGGGGTCAAATTGTCCCATAAAAATAGGAACTAAAGGGTTAAAATGTTCTACAGAAATAACCCTTGCAAAATTCTACAATACAATTTTGCCAATAAGATTTTCCTCAGACATCAATTTATAACAATTTTTGCACTTAGTATTCAGCTCCCTTCGACCAAAATAAGAAAACTTTGACCCACTGTAAAAAAAAAAAACTGAGACGTGCTGGACTATAAGTTTGTCTATACAACATTCCCTTTCAGGATTATAGGGTGGCTATTCTGTTGCAAAAATGCTGTTGGACTGTGTTATTAAAAAAAGTTTCGAAAAAATATTAATAAACAAAGATTGAAAAAATCAAAGAAGTAAAAATCGAAAAATTTTAAAAAACAAGAAAAATTTAAAATACCAAATAAATAACTTATTTCAACATCTATTCATGTCCTTAACAGAAAAAAAGGCTTATAAAATATGAGCGGAATACAATCGAAAACAATTGAAAGAAAACCCATCGGAATCTGTATATGTGTGAAAGTGTGTGTGGGCGTGTACAAGAACGAATGTAGCCCGCGTACTAATGGACAGTTAGGGCTCATGTTTGTCTTCTCGATTTTTCTCTACTTTTTTTGATGGGGTTTTTTTTGGCTCTTTTCAGCGAAAATTCTTTTGCGACTCTTTTCGACAATTTTCTTTTAACTGCTTTGACTCTTTTACGCGTATTATCTATGATTTCTGGTACAGTTTCACTGCTGGTGAGAACGTTATTATTCGTCGAAAGATTCTCTGCTCCCCCACTTTCTAAATTTTTTTATGCGCGAAATTTTAAGAAAAAACCAAAAATTTTAGTAGGACATTTGTTGAAAAAGCGGGTTTTTTGGAAACATTAACCACAAAAAATATCGCATTGGCGGTTTTGTACATGAAAATCGTTTCCGATCTCATTTTTTACGTTTTTGATCACTGTCTTTCACACAGTTGCAGTAAAAATTTAAATGGCACTTTTTTTTAAGTACTCACCTCTTTTTTTTGTACAAAAACACTTAAAAATTATTAACAAAAAAAAGTGAAAAATATAAAAAGAAGTCGAAAAACCTATTTATTGCGCCTGAAAATCTGTTGCATCACTGATCCCAGCAGTTAAGCTTGCATGCTCAACAACATCGAGAAATTTTGATACTCCGATTTAGTATACGTTCTAAATTGTACATCTTCACCTATATTTTTGGTTTCTATATATGGGTGCTTTCAACGCCAGTGAATTCACTTGTGAAACCGATACGATGTGAAACCTTGTATTAAATTTACTCCTATTGGGTAGTAGTTACCACACAAATTTGAACTAGATCGTTCAAAAACTCGCCGAGTTGGAGGGGATAGAATTTCGACATTTCTGTTATACAGCCATTGTGGATCCGAACCATGCCATTAATAACCTATTGCATTTAGAAAATTTTGTCCAACGCGTTTTCGACGAATTTTTGTTCAATTTTCGGACAAAAAAAAAAATTGAAAAAATCCGAAACTCGACCGGTTTTTTTTTCAAAATCAAGAATAGTTTTGAATTTTTATTTCAGGAAGGGTCAAAAGAAAGTTTAGGTTTTTTCCTTCGAGGTTCAAAAGTGAGCTGAGTATTGTTCATCTATCAAAATGAACGTCGAGTAAGTCGAAACGTAGTAAACTTTGATTTTCGAATTTAAAATTTAAATTTTATAATTTCTGTTCGTTTTTGCTACAAGAAAAAACAGAACAACCGAAAAAAAAATTTTAAATTAAAAAAAAAAAAATGTTAACTATAGATAAAAAAGTTTTTTTATGCATATTTTTAAATACTTTGTTTACTAATAAAGTTTTTATCGAAAGGCATTAACGATCACTGGGACTGACATGATTACTAGAACATTTACCTCGTTTGAAACTTTATTTTTTCATCATCAATTTAATACAAGAAAACCATCACTTCGAGTAAGAATCATGAGAACAGCGACACTATAACGTCCGAGAGTTAGCACAAGATTAAGCTCGATCCGTTTTACAAGTGAGTTCACTTAAGTTCAAATACCCACCTGAAAAATTCTAATCAAGGTTGCCTTGGGTATGTTTGCATTGTGTTGTTAGTGGTTTTAATGTTGCTTGTACCGCGACCTGTAAGATTTTTTATACATACGTCCCTGTTTTCCATCTAGTCTTATTTGCCTAAAGTACCTTATCCAGTCTAGTCTCTCTCACGAATTTGAGTACAGCACCCGGATCAATGAATGCTAGTTCAATGCTGGACACATGCTACATGCCCAGACATTTCACTCTTTTTTTTCTATGTTCTGATGATTCCACTTTCTCATTACACAACCTACATATTGAGCTTCCCTCAATACCTAATGTACAGAGGAGTTTTCTGAGTCCGCAGTGCCCAATCAGATTTGGACCTGTTTACACACCGCGAAATTTGTCACTTCGGAAGGAATTTTGTTTTTTTTTTTGTTCTTTAATAAAATTGCATAAACATCAATACAAAACAATATAAAACTTAAATAATCAGTATATTTGTGTAATGATTTAAAGTTTCTAAATAATCAGTACATTTTACAAAAATCAGTACATTTACCAATGAAATCAGTACGCCTAGCAAGCCTGATTTCTATTATCTGCTTGATTAATATTGAGATTTTTGATTTGAGTTTTTTGACATATTTGAATTATGTTTCTAAACAAAACAGAATTATTTTGAAATCGATTTTTTTAAAACCATAATACTGTAACTGAAAAAAATAAAAATAAATTTTACTAGTTATATATTTCCGACCTTTCTTTACATTCCTCATTTCCTGACATTTTTTTTACTAACTACATATAAGCATTATAAGACGAAAACGAATCAGAATAAAGCAAATTCGAAGCACAAGCGCAACAGCTTAACTTGTTATCAAAAGTTTTAAAATCTTTAAGTTACTTGAAGAAATATGTTCAAATTTTATTTTTTTTAATACGTTTTAAACCAAATACACTTTATACTATGCTTCTACTAAAACTTCAAAAAAAAAAAGAAGAAATGTACACTGAAACCAAAATAATAATGAAACCATGTTCTTCTGATATCTTAACATAGTTCGTTGCAACTTAGTCGATATTTCTAATACCATGTTCCCACTGAGTCGAAATTGCGCAGTTTCGACAAATGGTTTCTAACGAAACTGCAATCGTTCACACTGTGAAGTTGGTTTCGATTATTCGATTTTCAATCAATGAAAACCAATTACTATGATTAATAGAGAGACAAATTTCAAACTTGATAAAATTTATAGTTAGCATTGTTTTTCTAAGATTTTAGGTCTCCCCGTCTTTTTATTTCTTAAAGCAGACATTTGAAATTTCTTAGTTGAAAATCAATGCTAACTATGGATAAAAAATTGTATCAAGTTTGAAATTTTCTTCACTAATGATTAGCCAATGGAAGCAACGAACTAAACATGTACTTTTTTAATTGAGTAAATTTTTCTCTCATTCATTCTAAAGCAATGCGTGTGATTGGTCAGTTAAGAGCATAGCATGGGAGATTTTCCCTCTGTAACGTATTAGATCACAGTTCCTACTTTTCATTTTTTTTCTGAGTGTAACTATTTTGTAAAATATCTAACTTTACTTTCACTATAGATTTCCATGCAGTAGAAACATTTTCTTTAACAGAAAATTTCATTGTTCTACAAAATTGTTTCTTTTCTTTTGTTTTTATTTATTTTTTTTTTTTTTTTTTGTTTTTAGCCTATGGTGTTTTTTTCTATTTTTTCTTATTTTTTTTTTATGCAACATGCTTTCTGTGGTCAGTGTAGATAGTTGGCTTGAATTTATTGCATTTTCTTTATTGTTTCATACAGTGTACTTGAATTTCATTTTCTTTTATATGATATGCAATTTATTAGAAACAGGTGAAGAATGCAATATAAATAGTTTTGAATATCAAGAGTTTTTTGAAGTAACATTTTAAAGAAAGAATATAACTTTTTTTTTATAGATATCAATTAATTTTAAATGATTTTTTTAGTTGTTTATAAAAAGTCTGTTATATAAATTCTTTCAAAGAAAAAAAAAAAAAAATATTTGCTTCAATATACGAACTCCGATAAGTTACACTCTTAGATTCAAAATTCTATCACCATTTCACAGTTTGTTCTTTTGACGTAGAATGAAATAATAAAATTATGGGTAAGGTGTGTGTATGTGAAATGGAGTATGAATTTTTATTGACTTTAATTTGTGGTTATTGATACTTTATACATTTACACAAGGATTTAAACTAACTCAGTTCATTTATTTATTTTATTTATTAATGAAATATCTAACTTTTAATTTATAACTTACAAGACAAAGTAAGTTTAATGCAAATTTAAATTGAAGAAAAAAAGTCATAAAATTTATCAGTTTCTATTGCTCTAGAAATCATGTTGTTGTTGTAATAACTCAAAACACGATGAGAGTTCGTCTAAGCTAGCGATGTGCACTTCGACACATATGGGCAATAAACACATATGAGCTGATGCTATACTCACAAGGGCTAGACGAGGGGTAACGCTGTGCTAAGGGGAAGAGTAACTAGTATGAGAGAACAAATGTGATTTCTTTGGTGTATGTATAAGTATATGAATTTATTGATTTCGTCCCTGTAGAGAGTATGAACGTGAATGCATAAGAAAACTTCGTGCTTAGCTATACTTTACTCATGCTTTTTGGATTGATTTCATAAACCTAGTAATTGCGTTACCAGGAAAAGAAATAATTTTTCAATTACCTTTGTATTGTGGAACTTTTTAATTATATTATTGAATACATATGTAATTTTCCTACTTGGTTGTTAATTTGAGAGATCGAAAAAAGAGAAGCAGCAAACGCACTGCTGCGTGCTGATCAGGGATGCCAACTCTATATTTTAGATCAAATTAATAATTAGCACAAAAAGTAAATAATATTTTTGTTTACGATTACAACTTTTATGCATGTATGTAATGTATGCAAATACTTTTAACAAAAATTAAAGAATAATAAAAATAAAAAATTAATAAAAGGTCTTACACAAAAAATATATACTTTTCATATCTACAAATTGACAAAAAATTAAAATTTTCAGTCGCCCACTAAAACGATCTCACTCCCCAATTCCCTACAACTAACTAAAATTGAAGTCGATTCCCAACAATTCGAGGAATTCCTTATAAGTTGGCATTCCTACTGCCAATGCTCACATTTCTTCGGCGTTCTGGCAGTAGCCAGGGCGCTCTAAGTTATATTCACTCACTCTCCACATTAGTGTGGCCAAGTTAACAATTTATGGTTATTCGTGCTATTTTTGTTTTTTTAATTGTTTTTTTTTTTCTATCTCACAAGATAAATCGGACATATTTTGGTCGCTAAATTTAAAAGAAGAATGCGGGTTATTTTAATATAACCTGGTCAATCTGCTTCAAAATTGGTTAGGTTAGTGGCAGTTGCAAGGGGACAAATGGGGCTATTTCCCATTCCCTCCGCCCCTCTCCCGAAACATTTTCAAATACATAAAATAGTAATATCTGATATAAAAATTCTAAATATATGGAAAATTTTTAATATTTATGATCCCCCAGAAAATTTTTTTTGTATCCGCCACTGGTGTACTCTCTTTCTTATGTTAGTTTTTTGCACATATACATGCACATTTATGTGTGCTTTTGGCAAAACAACAACAATAATGTGTACACAATATAACCACCACCACTCGTCTTTAAATTTACACCCCGCTTCTAGCACTTTCTTACACACAACGTCGGCAGAGGGCAACTGAAGTGCACATCCCTAGTCTAAGCAAGCGAATGAAGCCATGCGGTTATTGTGATCAATAAGCACATGAGAGAGTCGACGTCGGGGATCGAGTTTTTTCATATGAACGTATGGAGATCAGGCTCATACAAATGAGCAGAGACGTTGGCGTCGATTCTCTCAGTGTCGCCTCATGTGCTCTATGGCTAGGGTAGCCAGATTTTTGAACCGCGAAATTAAAGCGCGGTTCACGCCAAATTGGCACGCTTTGTTGTGGTCACCACGTCGCCCCTAGTCATAAGAACAACAAATTTTTTACTGGGATTTGTTTACAATACCGTTACCGTTAGTTTATAAATTTTTCATATTAATTGATCGCAAGTTGGTGATTGTGTGCACAATGGAAGCTGCAAATAGAAAATTGATTGTGAACAAATTTATTGAAAATCCGTCGTGATCTGGTTCAAAGATTGCGAGAGTATTAAATATCTCCAAAAGAACGATACGTAGAGTTATAAAACGATATAAAGAAACTCTTAGTGTTGAAAGAGCTAAAAAAGTTGTGAACAAAACGGGAACCACCAACCTAAAATTAAAGGCAAAGATCTTGAGATCCTTCAAAAGCAATCCCAGACTATCGGATAGCGATCGTGCCAAAAAATTCAATACCAGCAAAAGTACTGCTAGACAAATACGCATAAAAGATGGGCTAAAGTGCTATCGTTCTATAAAATATCCAAATAGAATAGACAAACAGAATTTGCTAGCCAAAAAACGTGCTCGTCTTCTTTATAATAATGTTTTGACCAAATTCAATTAATGCATTATTGTGGATGACGAATCATACGTAAAATTTGATCTTAAACAGCTTCCAGGTCAAAAATTTTATATGGCAAGGAATCGTGGTAATGTACCCTCAAAATTCAAGTACATAAAAATGGATAAATTTGCAAAGAAAGCAATGGTGTGGCAGGCTATTTGCAGCTGTGGTCTCAAATCCAGGGCATTTGTGACATCCTCTTCTATGACGTCTGATATTTACATCAAAGAGTGTCTTTCGAAACGACTATTGCCATTTGTTCGTCACCACCATTCGCCAGTGAAGTTTTTGCCTGATTTAGCCAGTTGCCACTACTCTAAGAAAACCATGAATTGGTATCAGACAAATAAAGTAGATGTAGTGCCCAAATATATGAATCCACCCAATTGCCCCCAGCTTCGACCGATCGAAAAATGCATCTGGGCTATTACAAAATATAAGTTGAAGAATGCAGGTATTGTCAAAAATGTGAATTCAATGTTACTAAAATGGAACCAAATAGCCGTAAAACTATCCAGAGCGGATGTTCAAAGGTTGATGGGGTCCATTAAAAGGAATACCCGGAACTTTTTGCACAACAAAGAAATTTAAATCTTTTAATATTATAGTATTAAAACACAATATTAAACTTATCATTTAATGCATTATTTGTTATTCTGAGTGTGCTGGTTAAAAAGATACGGCAACTTTCCTGCGTGCCAATTTTGCGTGAACCGCGCTTTAGTACATAAGACGTTGGAAAGCAATGAAAATCAGTACAATTTTTATGCTTTTATTACCTAGTAATTTCAATGTAATGTGTTTTTTTTTTCGCCGATTGTGTTGTGTGTTCATTTTACATTTTTTTCTTCGTCAGTAGACAATGTTGATTACATATCAGTTTCTATGTTTAGCGAATTGTGAGAGCTGAGGACAATAATCAAATTCACGTATGTATTTTATTTTGTAGACAATCAGAAAAAGAACCAAACAGGGTCAGACTGTCAGCAAAAACGATTTTAAGACCATTAAGGTTAAGAATTAGAAAAAATCGGTACAAAGTACAAAAATCAGTACATATTCGGACTGCTTTCTCAAAATCAGTATTTAAAAAAAAAATCAGGACATGTACTGATCAAATCAGTACGTCTGTCTACCCTATTTATGGCTGAAATTAAGTGCCTCTAATACTTTATTTAGTGGTTGTGTCTCTCAGCAAAACTGAGTGTTTTTTCTAACAATTTCGTTTTAAACTAGGAAAATTATTAGTACGTTCATGTATGGTCTTGATAGTTCATCCACAAAAATTTAATCTGAGCGCTCTCTCAGCCCCTTTCACTCTCCTCTCATCACTCACCACCTTCTCCTCAAGCATTTTTAAGGTTGCCTTCGAATCCTCTAAAGCAAACTTCTAAATCTAAAAGCTCTCAAATGCAATTTTAAAGTGTGCATAAATCTTCACTTAAAAAAGTTTATAAAAATTATAGACACGCACATATACACATACATATTTATACTACAAAATACAATGTTGAATTCATGCATTCTTAGACTTTGGTATTTCATTGTGTTTTTTTTTTAGAAATTCTTACGGAATTGTAGATAGGTACTTAAAAATCTTTACAACATCTGCGTAAATTCTCATCTTAATTCTTCGACTGCTGCTGTTGTTGTTGTTGCTGCGGCTGCTGCTATTGATGCTTTGGATTTGAATGCAACCAAATGGAAAGCTAAAGGAAATATATATACACAATTCTTTGCGTCTACTGCTAGCTATTGCTTTTCAAATACAGTTAGCTTCTACAATTGGGCGGACATAAGAAAGTAGGAGCAACTTTAACAGTTGTTAACTAGTAGCTACTTAAGAAAATCTTTTTTGTTTTTTTTTTTTTGTTTTTTTTGTGACACTTAAAGTAGAAAATAGAACGATCAGAACATGACGAGATTTAAATTCCTTAATTCAAATTGAATCCAGTCGAGTGAGCAAGCAACGGCAACGCATTTGTTTGTTCTTGAGCAGCTTAATTTAATTGCGGAATGATGTAAGTTTATTACAAAAACACTTAAACATTATTTTTTAAATGTATTCTCTATCTCGCAATCGTTTCATTTTTAACCTCAAAAAGTCACTATTCGAAAATGCAACTCTGGTTGCACTGTGAAAACAAACATGAGCAACATGCAGGCAAATCTACTATTAAATGCTTCAATGCATAAATTAAATTGAATTTCAAATGGTTCTCTTTTAGTTTCCGTTTTTTTCTTCTCGTTTTTTAACAATAGCAAACGCATATTGGTGGTGTCAACATTTTGAACTGTTGCAACCAAAATAGCAACAAGTGTAGCTCAGGGTTGCTCATAGCATACTAACGTTTCTATATCAAAAATATATATCTAAATATTACACAAAAAAATAACAACAGCAAAAAAAAAAAATTGGTATAGCACATGCTGCATGTAAAACTACAACAGCAACACTTCATGCCACGCTTCATCGTTTCAATTTCGCATAATTTTTGCAGCAGATGACGCTTTTGCGATTTTCTCGTATGCAACGCTGCATTATTCTTTTATTTGCGATTTATAGAAAAAAAAAAGTGAAAAAAGAACTACAAGAAAATGGTGTCACTTATTTGCTTTTAGTTGCTTGCGGCATGGTGCACATGTGTTTGCCAGTTCAATATCAATGGCGTTAGTGTTGGGGGACGCCATTTCATTCAGCAAGTATTTCTCTCATGTCTGACACTGGCACCATTTATTTTTATATATGCATATGTGCTTGGGCATGTGATAATTTGTTTCTATTTGAATTGAGATTTTACAATGATTTCATTAATTTTTTTTTAAATGTTGCATACTTTTTCAATCAATATTGAAAGGATTTTGTTTTTACAGTAGTAGAAAAAAACATTTGGTACATTATATTCTTATAAATTTTCATTAAAAATTGTGTTGAATTTTGTAGGCACAATTAATAATTGTTGTATTAATTAACTATATTGACAAAAATCATTGTGCTTACAAATTTTGCGAACTGCTCTTAAGTCCGAAGTTTGTGTTATACTGTAAGCACTATGTTTATTCAACGCTTAGATGAATTACTGATGTATTAGCATTAATGCTTACAAATTTTTACAATTGCTTATAAGAAAAAATTTTATTTAAAATTTTTGTTTTAATTTTAACCTTATTTTGTATATTCTTCATTCAAATATATTTCATAAGACCATAGCTAGTAAATTTTTTGATTTTGTTATTTAAGCAAATTTTACCCAATTGATAAAAGTTTACCTGAAATTATCAAAATTTTTTTTGGTATTTTCTAACAATTGAAACTCAGTGGAATAAATTTTTTTTATGGTTTTTTCTGCAATATGTTAATTTGCAAAAGAATATAAGATTTTCAGTAGTGGAAAACAACCTTACATTATATTTTTATAAATTTTCATTATAAATTGTGTTGATTTTTGTAAGCACAACTATTAATTGTTGTATTGATTAATAATATTGACAAAAATCATTGTGCTTACAAATTTTGCGAATGGCTCTAAAGTCTGAAGTTTGTGATATATTGTAAGCACTATGTTTATTCAACGCTTAGATGAATTACTGATGTATTAGCATTAATGCTTACAAATTTTTACAATTGCTTATAAGAAAAAATTTTGTTTAAAGTTTTTGTATTACTTTTAATCTAATTTTTTATATTCCTAAGACAAATACATTACATAGGACCACAAAAATTACATTTTTTGATTGTGTTTTTTAAGTTTTATGCAATTGATAAAAATTTACCTGAAATTATCAAAATTTGTAGGTATTTTCTAAAAACTGGAACTCATTTGAATAAATGTTTTTTATTGTTTTTTTCTGCAATATGTTAATTTGCAAAAGAATTTAAGATTATCTGCAGTGGAAAACAATATTGCATTATATCCTTATCAACTTTCACAAAAAAACTGTGTTGATTTTTGTAAGCACAACTATTATTTACTATATTATTTAATAACATTGACAAAAATCGTTGTGCTTACAAATTTTGCGAACTACTCTTAAGTCTGAAGTTTGTGCTATATTGTAAGCACTATGTTCGTTCAATACTTAGATGAAATACTGTAGCATTAGCATTAATGCTTACAAATTTTTATAATTGGTTATAAGAAAACATTTAATTTAAAGTTTTGTTTTACTTCTAATTTGATTTTTTATTTTTCTAACTCAAACATATTTCGTAAGCCCCAAAAAAATAAATTTTTTGATTATGTTTTTAAGTTTTATGCGATTGACAAAAATTTTCCTGAAATTTTCAAAGTTTGTAGGTATTTTCTAATTTTCTAAAAACTGGAATTCATTTGAATAAATGTTTTTTATTAGTTTTTCTGCACAAATTAATTAAAATTTAGTTAGTGTATGATTTTAGTATTTCAAAAGTGCATAATTACATTACTTTCCACTAATGTAAACAATGCCACACTATATATTTCTTCCCTCTTTCAATAACATAATATTTTATTTTTATGGGACAAAATGAATCCATGCATGAATTTGGCTAATTATCCCAATTAAAATGAAATGCCACCAATATTCCACATCTCCTCCGTAAATGCTATTCAAAACTTAGGGCACAGTATACCCTGATATCCCGCATTTCGCCCACACACACACACACACACACACACACACACACACAACAACAGTGTGCACAATCCAGACGCAACGCAAAAATTAGTTTGAAAATTTATAATTTAATTTCTTGTTTTTTTTACTGACTGCAAGCACATTATGCTTATATTCAGGCAGATCCATGATTGTATTAGTGTGTGTATTTGTTCGAGTGAATTTATGTACATGTGTTGTTGAATGTATACTCTAAATAATGCAATTTTATTTTTATTGCTGTACATTTTTAATGGCACTAATATAGTCACTCATAAAATCATAACATACACAAGGTTGGTGATGACGACAACGTCACATTGTCCCCATAAAAATTGTGGAACAGTAGCAACAATATTCTAGTAACGACAAAAACATTAACTGCAATAACAACAATAGCACAATTCCAACAACGACAAAAAATAGTAGTAACAGGTACTAACTGAATTAAACAAGCCAACGAAAATCGAATAAAATAGTCCTCAGGTGAAAGCAATAGCTTCAAGCGAATGAGTTGACATAATATTAGTAAACATTTCAAATACACTCGCACACACATTTACACCAATATATACTATATCCATGTGCATATGTGTGCATGGAAAATTGCAATTTTGTTTGCAAGTGAAGCAAACACCTTACAGCAATGTATCCGTATTGGTTTTCTTTCTTTTTTTTTATTCATTCAGTCATAGCAAATGCATAGCAGCAACATTCAATGTGCATAGTATATACAGAGGTATGTATGCAAGCGGCACAGTGTCACGTATTGCTTGAGGATGTTTTAAAATTTCACAGTTTCGTTCAAACTTTTAGTTGCTGTTTATCAATATTTGAGATTATTAAGTTATTTTATGGAAAATTTGAAGAACTTGGTAGTAAGCAGGAGGGTGGGGGTGACAATTGCCTACTCATGATATCTGAAACACATACTAAATACTTAGCTAATTACTATCAGAAATGGGCAGATGAGAAATAATTTTAGGTCTGTCCCTCCTGGCCTGGATCCTATGTACGCCCATAGTCATTACCAGGTTATACTCACGTTCTCACATTAACTCACGTTAACACAAACTTGATTACTTGACTCAGACTTCGTTACTTCAAACCTTGCAAATTGAATCAGACTCCACTTTTTGGACCAGGCTTTGCTACTTCGATCAACCTTCACCAAACTTAGCTGCTTGAGCCGGATTTCGCTACTTCAGCACAAATAGTTTCATTGCCTGATTTAGACCTCGCTACTGGAGCAGACCTCGCTACTGGAACCAGACCTCGCTACTGGAACCAGACCTCGCTACTTAAACTAAATTTTGCTAACCAGAAGAAGTTTTCGAGATTCCTTTGTTGAAATTGTCTCGAGAACCGCATTCAACACCTGAGTCGCCATAGAATGATAGTACGGTGAGTGCACGGGGACTTTCGTTTGTAAATTTTGATTCTCTTCAGTGTCGAAAATGACCTCTCCACACTTGCCTTTGTGACCGGAAGAGTCGACATAACTGTTAAAAGATAGTTGATTCTTGTCACAAAAATCCTAAACTTTCACAACCCCGGTACCTTTCTCGAGGTCTGAAAATTTTTCACACCGCAATTTATACTCAGCTCTCACAGCGGATTCTAAGACTCGGTCATTAAAGTATGGAGCTAGATAATTCATGATTCATCTACTTTTTCAATTGCAGCACATCCATGTAGAAGTATCTGTAAGCTTAAAATGGTTCCCGCATTTTCATTAAGAAATTTGTGTGAAAAATTCTGAATCAGCGTATCGACCCAAGGAATAAAAACAGCAAACCGAAAGTACGATTCAACCGTGTCTGTTTGATAATTACAACGAGCTAATTGCTTCAACGTAAATCTCGGAACTCTGAGTTCCATGTTGAATGTTTCTTTCGCTAGCTTTTCGGCTGCTTTAAAAATTTCGCCGAATGCTTCTTCTTCATTTTTTCGTTCTCCGTGTTCACAATTTCGCGAATATGCTTTACTTCTGATTCCAAATCACGTTATTTTTCTTGCACTCGGCCTAACAAAGGAAGCGTCAAACTGGGGTCAAATCGTCTGATCCGTGAACGTACAGCTCGTCACGAAAAAGCGAGTATTTTGCATGTATTTTTGAGAAAATTACGTGACGAGTACTACGTTCACGGATCAGACGATTCGGCCCCTGAAAAGTCTGTCACAAACCAAATGACTGACGATGAACTCGTTTTTCTGAACTGCTACAAGGAAGCAAAGCGCTGTTTTTGAATTGATCCAAGATTTCCAAGAAATATCTTTTAATCCAATGTGAACGATCTCAAATAGTTCGACGACGGATAGTATGATGTAAAGTTGTTCTATGAATTTTGTTTTACAAAATTCCCATTACTCTCCGGGGCATGTTCTTGCATAAGATTTTGAAAAATGTTCATAGCATACGAGTGGTTTCTTCGTAATTCCAAAACAATTCCCAACAGGTGTGACTAACGTGGCATTTGACAATGCGAGGTTTAAGTGATGGCTATTACAGTGAACGTACATCATCAATGGAAACAGATTCTTCATTCTCGATTGAACGTTACGGACATGACCAGGCATGTTGCTTGCTCCATCATGACAATATTTACATCTATAGTGAAATTCTAGACTTTGCAGAATATCGGGAGGCTCACATCTTACGGCTGGCTACGTACCTGTAAATTAGACTCATCTACTTAAAACTGATTTCTTGGTCTACCTGAATTAAATTTCACTTCGTTATATTAACCAGATTTTGTTACTTAAACTACAGTTCCCAAATTAAACTACGCTTCAAACTTGAAAAATGTTAGCCTACTTTAACCAAACTGAGGTAGACTGTACTACTTTGACGAGACTTTAATACCTAGCAAAGGCTTTGCTGCTCAATTAGACCCAGACCTCGTTACTTGAATCAGACTCCACTACTTGGAGAAAACTTAGCAACATGAAACAGATTTTAATACAAGAACTGGGCTTTATTATTTTAACGAACACATGTGTTGGCATTACAGTGGTAATGAAATAAATGCCGACCGTCTCTATTGTACCTGCCACCCATTGCATCTGGAATGAAGCCCGAAAATCTTTGTATAGAAGAAAAATTTTTTTTGTCGAAGAATGCAGGGCTAGTTGTGTGCGACACTTATTAAACCAGCGTGCGATGGACGAGAAACTTCCTTGTTTGTCAAAGGTTTTTGTTGCAGACTAACAGACACATGGTGAAGGATGGACTGGTTTTCATCCAGGTTGCAATATCTTTCACACTGATGGATCCTTAATAGATAACAAACAGGGTGAAAGAATCAATTGCATTAAGTTGCTACACTTTGATGCTTCAATTTGAAGTGTATATCACTATACAGCTATCGCTGAAGAAGAAATGGAGAAGCAACTCTATTTTCATTTGTTCGGATAGCTAGACGGCTATCAAACCCTATTTGACTTACATAGTTGCCTTAAAAATCATGAACGAAACGATTGCTAAGTTCAACTGACTTCCGAGTAGGAATTGAGTAACATGGGAATAGGTGCCTGGCCATGCAGGTATTGCAGGTAACCAGATGGCGGTCATGCTGGCTAGAAAAAGATCAGCAATGATTTTTTCCGGCCCGCAGCCTGCCATTGGCTGCAACCCTTCTTTCATTAAACAAAAAATGGAGGCGAGTTTGCGTCAATTACGGGACGGAGGACTTTTTAGTCAATCTGCTTCATGCTCTTTGACGGACTCTATATACAATATAGACAATATAATACTCTGACAAGGTTTTATAACTTGAATCAGTTTAAACTTGAAGCAGAACTGAACTAAACATCGATACTTAGAGCAGTTTTCAAAGCAGATTTGGATCGCCATTAGCTGAGCTAGCAGATTTTGAGTAGGTCTTCCAAGTATATTTAGATCTACTTAAAAATCCACAAGAGATTTAGGTTCGTTTCCGATTCTACTAAAATATAGTACATTTAATCTCAATCATGAAATAACTTAGTGATGAAGTTATTGAATTTTTCTTTCCTAGACCGAACTTTTGACATCCATTCAGGTTGTGTGTGTTATATTGACACATGATTGGAAGTAATCTACAGTTTCTGGCCGAATCCAAACGGTGTTGCCATGTAGAACATTTTTGATTGTGCCAAACATCGAAACCAAGTATGTCATGGCAATCAATTTTCTCTATGAGATCAAGAAACGACAGTCCGCGGTTTCCGTGCCCAACAAGGTAAAATAAACAAGAAGTTCCTTTAGTTGAAATTGGATACCGTATTCGAAGAATAAACAGGAAAATCTTTTGATATCAACTTATCCCCTGCAAGGTTTGCCATTACTGGACGAGAGATGGCGCCACTTCGAACATGATTACAGTTTGTGCAAGTTCGTTAAATCTGATAAAAAAAAAAATCACAGCTAATTTTAGCAATTTGCCAGACTATGCTGAATACAGCTCTTTATACATTGCACTAATGTGTATAAAGTTGTTGCTGAACATGTGTTGACATTTTTGTTGCAACCATTTGCTGTTAGTTTTTTAACGATACTTCTTTTCTCACTCGCACTTTCCCCCGCCGCCTTTTGCAATATAATTTTATTTAACTCATGCATTATTATTGTTTTAGATATATGTATTATTTTTGTGTAGCTATAGCTGCAGTTACGCAAAAAAATGTCACTTGAATGCTAGTACTAACTATGTAAGGACTACATAGTTACATTACTTCCGGCATAGATTACAATGGCGACGCTGCCTTTTGACGCTTTTAAGCCTATTTATGTTTATTATTTTGCTCCTTTTTTTAGAGCTACTACCATCACCCCACCGACGCGACAACTTTGAGCATACTCAAGTTAGTTGCGCTGAATTGGTTATTTGTGATCCGTGACGTTGGACATTTCCTGCTCAATGAGTGTGCAGAATTAGGCGCATAAAATGCTTCTACATTACTGGCATTAACTACGACTATTCTATAATAGTCTTGTTGTTGTTGTTGTTGCTGTTATTGCTGTTTTTGTAGAACGCCTTTAGGGCGATTAAACTTAAGTGAAGTTGAACATTTAATTGGCAATATAGTATGTAGACTATAAGCTATTAAAGGTTTTTATGCTAGATTAAAGTTCATTTATTTTTTATGCACATTTATGCCTCACACATACATACATACGAAGATAAATATATTGATTTATTATGTATGTATGTGTGTATAATAGCTGGCATTTCATGAATAATTGAAATATTGAAAGGCATTACAAAATATGCGTAATTATTTCAATATGATATGCATGAAATGCCAAAATGATATTAACCTCAATTGTGGAAAATGTGAGAGAGCTGATCAAAGCCTGGAAAGGAAGCTTAAACAGTTCTGCAATGACGCGTCTGCTTTTGTGATTAAATTAAAATATAACATTTAAAATTAAATATATTAATCTTTTCAACTACACACTTTAACTTCACACTTAAAACTCTTTTGTTTCGTCTTTTCTTTTATGTTTCAGATTACCCGCGCGTTGAAGTTGGCCCCCAAAATCCGCTACGCATCGAACGTGATCACATTGCCAAACTCGATTGTCGCGTTGATGCCAAGCCCAAAGTGTCTAGCGTACGCTGGTCGCGTAATGGTCAGTACGTGAGCGCCACACCCAGTCACACCATTTATCGTGTGAGTCGTCATCATGCTGGCAAGTATACGTGCACCGCCGACAATGGCCTGGGCAAGGCAGGCGAAAAGGACATACTCCTCGATGTACTCTATCCTCCCATTGTCGTCATTGAATCGAAAACTCACGAGGCCGAAGAGGGCGAAACGATAATAGTACGCTGTAATGTGACCGCCAATCCGCCACCCATTACAATTGAATGGCTAAAGGAAGGCGCTCCGGACTTTCGTTTTACCGGTGAACTGTTGACTTTGGTTTCAGTGCGTGCCGAGCATGCAGGCAATTATATTTGTCGTGCTGTCAATCTGATGCAACCGTTCAATTCGAAACGCATCGAAGGGGTGGGCAACTCGACGGTAGCACTGCTGGTGCGACATCGGCCCGGTCAAGCGTACATTACGCCAAATAAGCCCATTGTGCACGTTGGTAATGGCGTTACGCTTAGTTGCTCTGCAAACCCTCCAGGTTGGCCGGTGCCGCAGTATCGTTGGTTTCGTGATATGGACGGTGAGTTTAGCAATACACAAAAGATATTGGCACAAGGACCGCAATATTCCATACCGAAGGCGCATCTCGGCAGCGAGGGCAAATATCATTGTCATGCCGTTAATGAATTGGGTATTGGGAAAATGGCTACGATTGTCTTGGAAGTTCATCAGCCGCCGCAATTTCTGGCGAAATTACAGCAGCATATGACGAGGAGAGTAGGCGATGTTGACTATGCAGTGACGTGCAGCGCCAAGGGTAAACCAACGCCAATCATACGTTGGATTAAGGATGGCACGGAAATATTGCCCGGGCGCAAAATGTACGACATACGCACGACGCCGAGCGAAAGTTCAAATGGGGTGATGACTGTGCAGAGCATACTCAAATTTCGTGGTAAAGGACGCCCAAATGGCAATCAGCTAGTACCCTCCGATCGTGGCCTCTATACGTGCCTCTACGAAAACGAAGTGAATTCTGCGAACTCCAGCATGCATTTGCGCATCGAACACGAGCCGATAGTGTTGCATCAGTACAACAAAGTAGCCTACGATATGCGTGAATCCGCCGAAGTGATGTGCAAAGTGCAGGCTTATCCCAAGCCCGAGTTCCAATGGCAGTTCGGCAATAACCCATCACCGCTCACCATGTCTTCCGATGGCCACTATGAGATTAGTACACGCGTCGACAACAATGACATTTACACTTCGATACTGCGTATTAATCATCTCTCGCACTCGGATTATGGGGACTACACGTGTCGTGCAGTGAATCCGCTCGATACAATACGCACACAGATTCGTCTGCAACAGAAAGGCGCGCCCGAACGCGCAACATCAATGAAAGTCCTCGAGGTTGCGCACAACTACGTCATACTCAGTTGGATACCCGGTTTCAACGGTGGCATGTCGAGCACTAAGTTTCTGGTAACCTATAGGCGCGTGCCCACGCCACGTGAGCAACTGCTCTCCGATTGCGCAACCCACACATACTCGACCTCACACTTAAGTGGCTCTAGCTCTGGCGGAGCATCTGAGTGGTTAGAATTCGACTGCTACCGCGACAATCCATGCAAGGTGACGCCACTGGATCAACATCAGAGCTACATGTTCAAAGTGTACGCACTCAATTCAAAGGGCAGCTCTGGCTACTCAAACGAAATTATGGCCACCACAAAGGTGAGCAAAATACCACCGCCGTTACATGTCACCTATGATCCCAACTCACATGTACTCGGTATCAATGTCGCGGCCACTTGTCTATCGTTAATTGCAATTGTCGAATCGTTGGTGAACCGTGAAACGCCAATGGCCACGTGGGAAATTGTGGACACAGTAACGCTGCTGCCATCCGGCAACGAGGCTACATTCAAAGAAGCCGTAATTAATCATATTTCACAGACACAGACGCACTACACCACCGGAACGGGAGGAGGTCGCTCGCAAGGACATGCCGAGGATATCACGCTAGCCTTGGCAGAGAATAAAGAGAAAGGACCAACGGTGCGTGTAAAATTGTGTTTACGCTCAAATCACGACCATTGCGGCGAGTACGCGAATGCTGAAAGTAAGTAACAAGCATTTACAAATCAAATGCCAAACCATTTTGCAACTTCCAATTAGGCTTCCACAGCACAGCAAATCAAATATAAAATCGGTCGTGGATCAAAGTGACTACAAACAATTTTGAACTTTTCTTCTTTTCTTTTTTCTGTTTACAGTTGGCAAATCATATCTGCCCGATAATTCAACGCTAACGACATCCGCCGTAATCGCTATTGTTGTGTCATCGATTGCTTTTCTCTTATTTGTTGCTTTACTGTTAATGTTCTGTCACTGTAGGCGATCCGGGGCTGACAAGAAAGCGACAGCAGGAACAACAGCAACAGCGAACAATACGGCTAAAGAATACGACCTCGATTCGGGACGGCCATCGATTGTTGCATCGCAAACAACTACGACAGCAACAGCAAATCAAGCACCACCACCTTATTATCCCACAGGCAGTCTCGATAGTAAAACACTCGTCGATGCACATGCCATGGAATTGACATTAACTGCTCTACAGGATCAGGCGGGAAGTGGCGATGAGCAGCAGCAGCAGCAGCAACTACACCATCAGCATCACCTCCACCAACAACAGCAGCTCCAGCAGCAACAACAGAAATCATCAGGCATGGTATATGGATCCCAAAATGGATACGGTTATCATGTGACAAGTGCCATCGGTGTTGATGGGGAAAGCTATCAAGTGTTACCATCGGCGGCACATACAACGATATCAGGCGGTAGTGAGTGTAAGTAGAAATATATCAACACCAAGAACACTATATATACTGTACATAGCACACATACACATACGTACACGCAGCCACATGCATATAAGGGAAAAGCTCAGCTAGCATTTGAATGTTTATTGAGCAAGTGCGAGACTTTTTCCCATCTGATTGTTAAAAGAGAAAGACCTCGATTTTTACTCCCGCGGACTTGCGATTTTGTATTCCCTTATTTTTGGTTTGCTTTTCATATATCTTTGCTCATTTTTTAATTGTCGTGGCGGTTGATTGGCTTCGATAGAGTAGAAAGAAATAAACTTCCAGAAGAACTCATTCGCCTTTCGCTCTTCCTAACGGAAAAAAACCAATAATCCTTGGCGATTCATTGAATATTCTTCCTCGATTTCTCCCGACGAATAAGATTTCTTGCCGAATAGCTGACGGATCTTTGGCAATCAAAAATGCTACCTGGGAAATTTGCTCTTCCTTTTTTTTGGGGTTTGATTTTACTCTTTCTGCTCTACTCTCTGTTCTCATATTTTCAACAGATTTATGACGCTTTATTTATGTTTGTCTGTCGGGCTGCCGAAATTGTTTGCTATTTTTGTTGTTGTTATTGTAAATTTTCCCATAATCGCATTCATGTCAATTCATTTTGGTACTTTTCGTGTATGTAAATATATGAAAAAGATACTACTAGACCCCCCGAATGTGCGGTAAGGAGAACGACAAAGGCAAAGGGCTGACACTAGGAGATATGGTCGGATTCGTGTGTGTGCCTTGCATTTGAAATTGAGTTGCATTTTCAAAATTGACTGCTCATTTCTGTTAAATTGAAATTTTGTTTGTGTGTGTGTTCGTGTCTTTGTGTGTTTCACTGTGCATGTGTTTGCGTTCAAAGCAAACGCTTAAGGCTTTCAAATTGCATTTAAAGTATAAAAACGCTTAAATGTATTAAAGATTTTATAGACTTGGCAATTTCATTACGTCAGAGTTTTCAGCATTTAAAGTAAGAAACAACGATAAAATTAACGACGAGAAGAGAATATTTTCGACACAGTCGCGAAAGGCCCATTAAAACGCCCTAAGCCGCAGCGATATATGAAGCAAGATCTTTTGAATGCTGTTGTTCTTCCACAGATAACATTTTTTAATTAAATGTAGAAGCGAATTATTGAATCCGTAACCTCGGAGGATCGTTTGCAACTGCGAATCGTCCGCTCCAGATAGAATTTGGGTTGTTACTGTAGACTCGCTCGAGTTGCTGCTCCAATCAAAAAATTAAAAGTCGTCTATAACTTAAAGGGTAACGCACAAGACAAAGTCCCAGGTTCGAGCACCAGGCCAAAGTCCAAAACAAATTCTATTGCGGAAAATCCGCAATTGTCAAACTTTTAAGGATAATTCAGAGTCGTTAATTTTGATTTTGTACTCTAATTTTACTTTGAAGAAAATATTCCCTATCGAAAAATAATGGGGTTCGCTTAAGGTCAAAGAAATTAACCATAAAAAGTAAAAATTATGAACAAAAAGGCACGAGTTCGCTATTTGATTCTTGTTTGGTGTAAAACGCGATAACTGCGTAATTGGCTACATTGTTTTATATTTATTTTGCTCCGAAAGGAGAAAGGAAATGTTATCAATTTAGATGACTTCCTCAATGTTGAAGCTCTAGTGTCAGTACTGTGATCTTTGAAATGTAGAATTTTTTAAAAGTTACTTCGAATTAGGGTTCTGCGAATAATGAAAAAGCAAAGGCGGATGCGAATGTGGATGTGACTGCGGATGCGAAAAAGTATCCGGAATTTGTCATTTAAAAATTCTGCGTAAACTAGATTTACTCTGACACGAAGTTTGAGAGCGATCTGTCAAGCAATTTGTTTACAACAGTTCGTTTTGCTAGTCTATCGCAAGTTTTACTATGGATAAATATTGAAAGCATAGGAATGGTACAAAGCATTGAAATATGGTAGATAAGTTGTTGATGATTTGCCACGTTCTGGTCGTTCTTCAACGTCTTTAACTGAAGAAAACATTGATAAAGTAAAGGAAATGGGAATGGAGAGAGAGCAGGAATATGAACTAAACATATCTCACGAATCAATTCACACTATTTTAGTTAATATTTTGGGTATGGATTGCAGCATGCCTGGTTCAAAAAGAGCTGCATTTTCTTCATAAAGATCATCGAAAATCTGCCATTGAGCACGGTTGAACGAGCTAATTTGCACGCTACTTTCATTCAACGCATCATAATGGGTGACGAGACATGGGTTAACGACATACAAACGAACCAACAAGCTTCGGAATGGCGCTTTTTTAATGAGCCGAAACTTAAAAAATCATGTTAAAGTCGATCAAAAAATCAAATTCATGTTGACTATTTTCTTTGATTCGTCCAAATAGAATTCCTTCTGGATGAAGCTTTTGAGAGAGAATATCTGCAGCAAAACACCAGATTTATGGAAGGGTAATTTTTTGATTTTACACCAAACGACACAAAACGACAATAGTGAATTAATTTTTGACCAAAAGATCAACGAATGTTATCAAGAAGTCACCGTATCCGCCGAATTGGGCCCCTCTTGCCTAAGCTCAAATTACCGCTTCGTGGAACACGTTTCGATAGAAGCCACAAAACAAAAATTGCTAAAAGAAAATGTGATTTAATGGCAACGGGAGTATTGCTTCAAATGGAGCCTTTTTTTTTTAAGGAGACAAAATAAATTTTGATGACTAATTGAATATATTGGTCGCGTTTAAAAGACGGCCTTTGCTTAGCAACATGTTGCGCTGAAATATCAGAAAAGTAATATGCTCAATACTCGTCTTCTGAAAGCAACCATTGTGTTTGACAAATTTACAAATTTCTGTACTTTTTTGACAAATCAAAATTAAGTAATTGAAAATTATATTTTAGAAAAAGTAATTAGGTATGTCCAGCATATTCCAAAAGTGAGCCATGGGCCAGTGATTAATTTTCCTTTAATCATTCGAATGAGCGTGCTTGATCAATCTCTATGCCACGATGGTGAGTGCTCAATAAAGTTGCAAACCGACTTGCGTTTCGAGGCACGTACGGCAACAAAATAGCTTGCGAATGCGGCTCGTAGATAAATTCGGCATGATAGATCGGGTTTCGCTTCAAATTCAATAAAATTTACGGTAATTCACTTCAAGTTCTCCGAATCGTTCCCATACAACGGTCATTGCTGGAGCAACTCCTTCGCCAAATCGTACGATGTGAAGAAGTTGTCACAAGTGATATTTCAATCAGTTAGGTCCCAACACAAATCAGGCACCATACTCTGGCTCTGATTTCTTCCCGGTGCGGCCTTTCGAGCATGGACATAATATAAACTTGAGCATCATGAGTTCAATACGCTTCCGAATCGCAGATCGGAACGATACTAGTTGCACGTCGATTGTCACTGTTTTACTAACAGTTGTAGACGACCTTGATAGTCTAGTGGGTAGACTAGACACTAGACCAAACCTGGTTGAAAGCTTTGGTATTCTTTCTACCGATAAATGTCTTCCGCGTTACAACTTCTGCCACAACTTTAATGTCACATTCCCTGATAAGAATAACTGGGAACAGGTCAGGCCAAAGTTTACAGGGGACTATCATGTATGGTATACAGATGGCTCCAAGACAAACGAAGGAGTTGGGGCAGGAGTGTACGGAGTTAGACCAAAAAAATATATTTATGCTGGTATGGGCACAGGTAACTCAGTTTTGCAAGCCGAGGTGCATGCCATCGAGCTCTGCCTAAGGGAGTATGAAAACTGATCTGTGCACAGCAAGAACATTTACATACACTCTGACAGCAAAGCGGCTCTTCTTGCACTAACTGCATATAAAATTACCTCCAAACTAGTTTGGGACTGCCTACAGCTTCTAATCTGTCTAGCGTCTCATAACAGAGTATAACTCATTTGGGTGCCAGGGTATAGAGGACATGTAGGCAATGAAATGGCGGACGAAGTTGCAAGCAAAGGATCATCCAGTGAATTCACTGGACCACGACCATTCTGCGGTCTACCATGGAGCTCCGTTAAAATCAGTTTAAAAAATTGGCTGGACAGTAACTCGCTACAATACTGGAGGGAAACCCCCGGTAACAGACAAGCTAAATCATTCATGCCAAAGGTCTGTCAACGCAGAACTAAACAACTGTTTAATTTAGGCAGGAACCAAATCCGAATTGCCACAGGGTTCCATACAGGGCATTGTAGGGTCAAAAAACACCTATCAAACTTGGGTCTAGCACAAGACTATACGTGCCGAATATGTAACTAGGAGGAAGAAACAGCAGAACATATTTTATGCCACTGTGAAGGTCTAATGAGGACCCGACTTCGTTACTTGGGAAACTCTATCCTACAACCGCAAGACATTGCGGATTATTCTCCTAAAGAGATATTAAATTTCCTCAAAGGAAATAAACTCATAGGAGAACTATAAACACAATAATCTGTGAGGTATATCACAATAGATAGCCGCAGTGATCTGGGAAATTATTGCCCACCTCCGTATTAATCTAATCTAATCTAGACACTAGACTAGGTTTGGGTTCGGTTTCCGTCTTCGTCTTCCAAGCCGATAAAAAATTGCCACACCGCCGTTCGGAATCGGCATTAAACTGTAGGTCCAACTATGTAGTATCACAATGGGCCGTTTAGACCTAAATGTGTCTCTCTACAGCCACTCCAACCTAACCTACCAACAGCGTACAGGACTTTCAGGTGTACATTCCATTTGTGGAAAACAAATCGAATGGGTGATAATTAATCACGTGCATCACGTTCCTCTCGGTCGTCGAAACGCACGCATCTTTGGATTTTTTGAAACATTTCATTGCTCATGGTTTGTCGAAAAATATCCCGGCCTTTACTTGCATTCCAGAACTGTGTAACGCACACACCGCACGATCGATGTACACAGGCAAGAAGAAGAAGCAGCAAACTGAAGTATGAACGCGGCTGCACAATGCTCAAAACTTCCTACTGTTCGCGATAAATTCTGATGTTCATAAACGAAAGGACAACCAACTCAAAAATACCTCTTTCAATGTTCGATTGATGACGATATAAAAATCTCCTACCTCATAAAGAATGCTTCTTTGGTGTATTCGATTTTGCCATCCTTCTAATTCATAGCAACTTTGCGATTTGCACATAAGTTTTCCAAAAATTCTCGCGGAAGTTTTATCACTTTAGCTCCGGCTTTGTTCATATTCGTTGTCTTTAACTTTTTCACTCGATGATTCATGGTCCGAACTATAATTATCCAATTCGGCTACTACACTGGTCGCAAAAAAGGGTGTTTTTATTATTATTTTTTTTTTTTGCCAAGGCGGTACTTTTTTTTCAGAATAAGTCACCGTATATCTATTTGTTGATGTTGCTAGATATTTCATGAATTTTTTCAACAAAAAATGTTGACAACTGGGGACGATACGGCCGTTGTGCCAAAACACCTTTTTTTCGTCAAAAAAAACGGTTTTTCGAAAATGAAAAAAAAAGAAAAGAAAACATGTTTTACTTTTCATCGTCACGCTCTGAGTGAACGAAGCGTTTTGTGAAATTTAAATTTTTACAAAAATGGTGACGATTTTTTTAAAAATCTTGATTTTCAAGGGTCTGAAAATTTGGTTTAGGTAACCAGAAAAAAAAAGTTTTGTTCCAAATAAAAATTCCTTCATTCACCAAGAAGCTATTACAGTTATTAAATAGTCAGTAAAAATTCAGATCAATTTGTGCAATGGTTCTTGGGAAACCTTTCTCACCGCAACGGTACTTTTTGAAAGTAACATCTCAAGATAATCGCATTTGAACTTTTGGCACCATGTTCAGGTAGTCGGAGGTAGTGCGCTGTTGATACCTGTTACTTTGGCTCTAATGCTCAGATCTCTATGAAATTTGGAAAATATTTTCTCCAGAGAATGTACTTTAAGAAAATGCAATCAAAAAATTTTCGATTTTTTCGGCCAACACAAGTGTATATAACCCCTTAAGCCCCACAGAGAAGTAAGAGAAAACCAATTTAAATTTTAAAAATATTCAACACCAATTAAAAAAAAAGCCACACTTGTACTTCTCACTGTAGTTTGGATATGTACATAATTCAATTTCAATTGAATTTAATACAAAAATGAGAAACTGCTTCAATTTTAATTGGTTTCATACAAAAACATAAACGAAAAAACACAAAAATAGCAAAAACCACTTTTAATAAAGTTTCATTGAAAGTGGAAAACAAAAACCCTCACCACTTTTCACCTTTTCCTGTACAAAAAAAAAAAAAAAAAAAAAAAAATTTAAAACAATAAATAAAAATATGAAAAGCAAGCAACGACACAACGACAACTCTCGCTTCTTTTTTTCATTTGATTACCACTGAAAGGAATACAGCAGCAATAATAAATACAAATTACATGCATTTGTATGGGCCTCAAAAATATCTATATTCCCTGAGTACGCTCATGGTAAACAATAAATATGATTTTGTAAAAGAACTTGCCAGCATTTTATGTTGGGGTTAAAGGTTGCAGCACAATTCTAGCAGCAACAACAACAACAACAACATGAACTGCAATATTATTGGTAGCAGTCAGCACATAGTAAGCAGTAACTAGTTTTTATGTAATAATAATAATAAAGTGAAGAGATACTTAACAATAACAGCAACAACAACTAACAAACATAACAAACAAGCAACTATGGTAAATTAATACCAACAACAATAACTACCTACACTAAAAAAATTGGCAATTTTGTTTTTTTGTATATGTGTATGCGGTTGTTGTTGTTGTTTGAGATTCATACAGGCAAAGTTCACTCGACCAAAACTTTTAAGTGTATGGCGTCGTTGTTGGTCGCTTATGAATGTTGGTGAACGCTGCTCGGTTTGTCGAATCGATGGGTGGACGAACACAGACGAGCGAAAGCTTTCATATATTTATCTACTGTATATAAAGGGTGATTTTAAAGCGTTTAGGTTTTAATGTTCGTTTTTCCAAGGTTGCAATTGACGCTGTTTTATCGGCATAGACGAGTGAGTACACGTAGTCCCACAAAAAATAGTCTTGAGGCGTTAGATAGTACGATCTAGGTGAGTGGTCCGAAACGTGAGATAAATTACTCACAATAGGTCATAAGCTGTGTGGCATGTACCGCCGTATTGCTGAAACCGCATGTCAGCCAGATTCAGCTTGCGTATTTTGGAAAAAAAGATTAAAATCATAGAACGAAAGCCATTGACGGCCATTGACGGTAACGTTGTGGCCATCATCATCTTTAAAGAAAACCGAGCTGATGATTCCACTGAACCATAAACCGCGCCAAACAGTGCATTTTCCTGGATGCAATGGCAGCTCTTGTATCTCCTTTGGTTGTTCATCAGACCAAAGACAAGCAATACAAGTCCAAGTGAACAATTATCGGGAACATTAACAGGCTCAAGCTAAGCGATAAATATGTTAGGCTTTGCGCTTAGACGATATTTCGATGGTTCTACCTGATGACAACATACTCGTTAATTGTGTCTGATGCCAGGAAAGTAAAAAGAGTGATACCATTACTAAAATTAGAAAAAATTACCAGGAGAAGTCGTATGAGCCAAGTACCCTGCTCTCACCTATTGCCAAAACGTTTGAGGTGCTACTCTTGTCTCACGCTCAGGGAACATCTAGAGCTAGCTTACCATCAACATGGCTTCCGAAAGAGTCACAGCACTACCACGGTCCTGAATCTCATTCAGTCGTTAATCACAGCTGGCATGAATAAGAAAAAGTCTTACGACAAAACAGTTCTAGTGGTACTGGAAAGCCTTGGACACCGTTAACCATTCGATGCTGCTTCAGGATGCCAATGATTCGATACGAGCCAACATAACCTAAAAGATGGCTGGCGATCTACATGTGTGGCAGGCAAGCGTTTTTGGAGTATACGAATGCCAAATCAAAGTACAGGCGAGTAAAATAAGGTTTCTCAAGAAGCAAAGTCCTCTCACCGCTCATATTCAATCAGTATATTGCCGACGACTGCACTATTAATGCATGGTTCCTTTTTTCCGGCACCGAAACCTGCAGCTCTCACCTGATAAATCCACATCAACGCTTTGCACCTCGTGAATAAGAGAAGTGAGGCAGCAACTTAACACAACCATCGATGGCCACAGCCTACTCACGGTCAGGTACCCTAGAATCTTAGGGACGGCCACATTCGATAATCCGCTAAATTCCCCCTCGCATGCAAACAACATCCCGCCAAAAAGAGAGAAATAATGCCCTAAAAGCGCTGGTTGGAAGTTAATGGGACAAAAGAAAGAGACTTTACTGATTGCGTACAAGGCGATTAGCCGAGCGATCATCAACTACGTTAATGGTGCACCTGAATGGTCACCCCCCGCATCAGCGAAACACAATTGCAACGTCTGTAGTCATACCAGAATGCTGCTCTCTACACTGCGACAAGCTGTCACCTCATGCCTCATGAAGATCACCTAAATAACGAGGCGAAAATGCTAAAATCGAAGGATCATAACACCTTGCACAGATCTTAGACAGAGTCGATTCCACCTCCACGGACCATACGAACAGACTTGACTAAGTGCAAAGAAGACGATAGCAAATTCTTGGATCAAGAACCGCTCGACCGATAGGCAAACGTGACCGCCATAAAAACACTGCTTAAAGAAGCGGTCCAGTCAGCATCTTAAGGCGAAGTCTTAAACACAAGACCTCCGTCGATGGCAGAAGGACGCAGCTCCCGAAATCCACAAGATCTACCCTGGAACAACTTAGATCAAGCTGGAGTTGTCAACTGCTATAAAGCAAGGATCAGCGACGAGTTCACGGATTTGTGACTGAAATGCAGACTAGCAATGCACTTGTTTAGCTGTCCACTTAACCTAACGAACCCGAATGGCAACCGCACTATGGGTGACTCACTTTCTTGACCCCGACCTTCTTTTTTTCTTTTTTTGTTGGAACAGACAAAAGAAGTATTCAAGAGTGCAGCACTCAGACAAGTTTTACGTCCATTGTATTATATCCTGTGTTCCCCTTTAGCTATTCTTTAAATCTACCAGATTTATTAATAAATCTTAGCAGATCCTGCGGTGTTAGAGAGCTCAGGAGTTCGTCTCCCAACACTCCAGTACCAAATATGCTTACTCTGATCCGGCAGAAAGCGGGGCAGAAAATAAGAAAGTGGACCTCCATCTCTTCACATTCTTCCTCCAAACCACAGGAAATACAGAAGACACTAGCTCCCAGGCCAATCATAAGCAAATGTTTGGCCCAAGAGAAATGACCTGTATATAATCCCACCAGCTGCCTGCAGCTCTTTCTGTTAAGTGATAACAGAAAGTCTGTTAGACGCTTCGAGATAGCAGGTAACATGGTCTTTGTCTGTCTAAAGCCCCTCAGGTCCTCCCTTCTAAGATTGTGGGTCAAGTCGACTCACTCAATAATGGAAAGAAAGTACAGGTTCTGGGCCCAGGAAACCAGTTCCCGAACCTTTTCTGGCCAGAAGGTCAGGCGATTCATTTCCTGAAATTCCTGAGTGCCCAGCAACCCATATCAACAGCAGACTATTGTGTTTTCCAACACAATCAAGCCTGGATTTACAATGCATAACCAGCTTAGATGTGGTTAGAGGATTAAGCAAGGACTTAAGCGCAGCCTGACTCTCACTAGATACACAGATACTCCTTTCTCTCCAACCATTATCAATAACATGGTCCATTGTCTTGATGATTGCAAAAATGTCTGCTTGAAAAACAGAAGCATACAACCCAAGAGAGAAGTTAAGGTGCACTCCATCATTCTCAATGCAGGCCCCAGAACCCGAAATGAATTCTGTTCTGGAGCCGTCAGTGCAAATACGCTTACAATCAACCCCCCCGACCTTGCTGATGCAGACAACTAAAACTATATTTGATATATGTGACAAAGGGCTTAGATAAGTCGCTACAACAACAACAATAACAATCCCAATTACTGCGAACGGTGACGGATGGACAAATCACGATCTTCATCAACCCTGGAAACTCAGCAAGGGAACTGAAAAACCAAACAGCAATAAAATCACCCTTTAAGCATGTCTAGGGGAATGTAGCACCACAATTGTTTTTCTTCCTGTTGTTGTTGTTATTAAAGTACTCCACTCATTTTTATTCCCCTGTACGTTGTTAGTATGTATGTAGCTACTGTATATATTGTTATAGAGTTTATTGTTATTGTTGTTTTCTGTAAATTTGTAACTTCACATAATTAAAAGGGAAAATGCTCAAGTTTCTCTCATTTGTAGCATTTCCGCTTCCGCTTTGATTACTTTTCATTTATGTTGCATTAAAGTTGGCTTCCGCTTTCTGTGCTAACTTTTACTTACTTACTTACTTACTACATGTGGTGAAGGTAGTGAAGAATTGAGAAGGGAGAGAGAGGGTTCTGAGATGACAGGAGGATGACTCGACTAGAGATAGGAGGGATGATAAACGCAAAAGCGGAAACGACAGCGGTGGCATTTCATTTTCCTTCTTCTTCTTCTTCTTCTTCTTCTTCTTCTTTGTGTGTGGTCGTGGTCATAGCAATGTGTCTCTTCTTTGACTTTTAACAATAAAAATAACCACTAGGTACTATACTAGCTTAAAAATATTCGTTTGTTGTTGTTGCTGTTATAGTGCTTGCTCCTGCTGTTGTTGTTGTTTGTCATGCTTGTTATTATACTGTTTGGCTCATAATTTTCACTTTGTATGCGCTTTGGAAATGCGGCGCTGCTGCTCAAATGAAATTTTAAGCTGAAGTGGCATACTTCAGAATAAAAAATAATAAAAAAAAAAAAAAAGTATAAAAAGTTTTTCCAAAAACCTGAAAAAACATGAAGAAACCCAACCTCAAAAAAACAAAAGTTTTTTCGTGGTTTTTTTCTTTTTTTTTTGTTATTTTGTTTTTCTGCGCATAATTGTTGTTGACACTATAGCCCGCTCCTAAGCCGCCTTCAACCTCTCAGCGTGTAATGTTAGATGTTGTTTGCTCCAACTTGGGCGCGCTCTAAATATTTCACTTGGCAGGCGGCAGCTGTTTCGTTTGTCTTTGTCATTGTGTCGCTGTTGTTTGTTTGTTTATTTGATTTTATGCATTTCTTCGTTTTGTTAATAGTTTTTTTTTTTTTTTATAATAATAACAGCATAAACTTATTTTCAACTTTTCACCTCCTCCCCTCCGCCCCCCACCTGCTCTAACTTCGTACTTTCATCACAAAATATTTAACTAGGATTTGAACTACTTCCCCCACCACCACCTCCCCCACATCTCATTTATATATAAACCTCCAAACTTGTCTCTAACTGATTTCCATATTTGTAAAAAAAAAAAAAAAAAAAAAAAAAAACTTCAACCGCGATCTCAGGACCATTTGGTTTGAATACATGCGACACCACCTACAAAAAATTCTCAACAACAACAAATCTAACAACTATTGCAACAAAGAAACCCACCGCAACAACAGCATCAGCATCGGCAGCAACATCTGTTGGTCACGTTTCGTTTGCCTGCAAGAGCAACAGCAATAGCAACGAAAATGACAGCAATATCGTCACAAACAACTATACAATTTTAAAACTTAAAACAACAGAACCACCAGCAGTACCATCGCCAGCAACAAATACTTCTACAACAACAACAACGACGACAGCAGCACTTAACGTTAAAACCACAAAACCACTTACAGTTTCAGGTAAATTTAATTCGCAACGCTCGTTTGCCCGCTTGCTCTTGAGTTCTAAAGCAAATGAAGAGAAGTTGGTCGTCTTTGGTTGTAAAAGAAAAAAAAAAAACAAAAAACCAAGAACTTGCCAAACTTGAAACTCTCGATGTCTTGAAACAACGCTGCATGGAGCTTTTGCACCCACCATCATCAACACATTATTAACGTAGTAAGCACCCCGGCACCGGCACCGGTACCGGCACCTAACCATTTTAGCACTTCTCACTTCCACTATGCACTTGCAGTAGTAGAAACTGACACAAGCACAAGCAACAGCAGCAGCTGTTATATTTCTTTCTCTTTCTTATTCCATATACAATAATACAATATAACTTTCTCTTTCTTGTTTCTTGCATATTTATTTCTCACAACTGCATTACTCTCTCTCTCTCTCTCTCTGCACTGCACGCACTCACATATTTTTGTATATGTATTTTCAACCTAACTAATTGTCTCTCTCTATGTCTCTTTCTTTTATTCGCACTTGCATTTCCTGTTTCCATTTCACTGTATTTTTTTCAGTGTATTTTTTTTTGTATTTTTATGTTATCGTTTTGGGTTTTTGTTTGGTTTTATTGGGTCGGAATTTATATGCCCATGTACTACCTATTAAGTTTTGTTTTTGGTTTCTTGTCTTGTCAAAAATTAGTGGCAAAAACATAATGCAAAAATAATATCAAGTTATCATGTAATCAGAGCAGAACTTTTGAAGTCATTTGCTCTTCGTAGAAAAATAAAAATAGATGAAAACATGAAATGCATTTGACACATTTTTGGGTGGTGGCAACTACATGGAAGTAATGGCGACATGATTCATTTTATCAATGCGCAAAATTGCCACTAAAATTATTAAGTGTTTTTACGTTTTGGTTATTATGAAAGTTGAAATGGATTCGTGTTTAGATTAGAAGCATTTGATTTACTTCATTCCTGATCTTGAAACATGGGAACAGCGCACGCTGGTACGCGGGATAAAAGGAATTGATATTATGTCATAAACTTCAGGAAATATGGAAAAAAATGGAGAAGAAATTATTTAAATTTATTAATTTAACCTGAAAAATACCCAAATTATTTTTTTTTTTAAGTTCATAAAAGAATGTGTTTAAAATTTGAAGCATGTTCATTTTGGGCTGCTATGGGTTAACTAACAGGTAGAAAGAATTACTTTAAACCGTTAGAAAATTCGACTTATTATTGTGGGAGTAGAATTGTATTTGCGAGCGTACACCTAATGTCTAAATCAAGCACCCTCTCCATGGTTTTAATTAGGAAGACTGATTGGTCTATATGATTTGTGTGGTTTCAGAGGCCTATTTTCTTGTTTTGGGATAAAGACAACAATCACCTTTCTCCAGGAACTAGGTATATGATCTCAAATTAAGTTAGCCCTTAAAAGTGTGATCCAGGATCTCTTCCGGACAGTTGAGAAGAATAACCGCAAAGATTCCAGTAGATTTAAAAGGTTTCAAAGAGGTCGCAGCCCACTTAACCTTATCCCTGTCAAATATGATCCCCGAGAAACTTTTGGTCCACTTAGAGATGCCGCTCCTGTAAGCAGTATCTTCTACAGGGGATGGGAGTATACCGGTAGATGACCCTGAAAAATGTACCTTCAGTAAGTATTTCAGCGTATCGTAGTGAATAAATTAGCTTAAAATAAGGTATGGGAATCTGGCAAATGCAAAGGCAATTACGGGTTAAAATCTACCATCCTCCTCGCATATAAATGAAAATAAATCAATTAAAAACTGTTAATGTCATAAAAAACATACATATGAGTTCCACCTTGCTTCTCACCCTTTCGCCATGCTCGCCCCTAGAATCAGGCATGGAAAGGTGCAATAACAGATTAACTAGAGTTCCAAAAGAAATATACCAATCGGAGCAAAAGCAAAAATATCATCCCAATCTCTTAAAGTATTTTTATTATTAAAGTATTGCTTAGGTTAGATTTAAAAGCAAGCAGGACGGTCTTAGACCTTCCACAGCACTCTGAACTAAAGGGTTAATATACCGTTGAAGATATAAGTGCTTAATTTAATTAGCTTGATAATGTTTATTATACGATGTAAAAAATATTTTTAATTTAGAATAAACTTTTAAAAACGCATTTGTTCACTGAGTATCAGAGGTGAAAATTTGAAAAATTTTTGTAATTTTGGATTTATTTTTACTAAACCCAAGTTTACAGATTTTTAATGTTCAATAATCTATGGTTAAACTTTATCAGCAACATATTTTTAGAACCTATTAACCCTCTATCAACACTCGTAATAGGCAAAAAAAAAGTGATTTCTTAAGAAAAGCGCCTAAAAGACCCATAAGCGGGGGAGATAATGGGTTAATATTTTCAAGGCAAATATTCTACGGAAAATTCTATTAAGTTGTTCAACACACAAACAATCTCACATGGAAAATTAATAAATTGCCTTATTGTTTATTATACCTAATCTGTTAGAAATGGGTAAACTTTAGGCCCGTATAAAACAAATTAAATATAAGCTTTGAAAAAACCGAGTCCCGTATAATTTTTTGATTAAAAATTCTATAAGAATTCAATTTCAGAACCTTGTTCGAACCCACTGGATATACCGCATTGTCGTGGTTGACGAATTCATTAACTCTTTCGCTTTTACGCACAACAGGATGTTTTGGTACTCATAAAAAGCACAACTTGTTTAGTTTCACGACATTAAGTTTTGCTTTACAATCGCTAACGGGGTTCGAAAAATTGTAGATGGTTTTTAGAGAAGCCTGACAGTCACTGCAGACTCCTACCAATTTTCCGCGCGAACCGTTTTCGAATACCTAGAATTTATTTAAATTAATAGGCTTAATTGAACAATAATGCTATGAGAATACCAAAAAGTCATAGAGCAAGCAGTTCAGACGATCGTTTCGGAACCCGCTACGGTTCCTCATCAGTGATCTTTCCCTGATAGTGATAGTTCCCTCATTTCAACAATCTATATAAGAAAAAATTGTGTAAAGTAAAAAAAATTACAAAACGACAATTACTTTTACTAAGTAGCATTATTGAAAGGAACTACTACTGTTCTACTCCCCCCTCCCCCCCCACCATTCCCTCCGTGAAATTAAATTTAAAATGGTTAAGATCTGTTTGAAAAACAGTCGCCATTTCTCTTAGCAAAAAAAAAATATATGATACTAGATCTTAAGGACAACCGGTTCCATAGATTGGTTTCGAGTCGCCAGTCAGTATTCATTGAATGAGGTTTCAAAATTAGCTGCAAAATTTCCTACATCTAATTTTTCAGTTTAAAGTTCACGTGGACATAACATTGAACTTTTTCTGAAAACCCTTTCGAAAATTTCTAAAGAAAAATAAAATCACTCTTCTCAATTACAAGCAGAAAAAAACTTGAATGAATAGTTCAGGCTCAAGTATATTGCCACTCAGATTGTAGATACATAGATACATGAAGTATTCTTAGAAAATTAGTTAAACATAAGGAATATACAGTGACTCACAAAACTGATCCTATAAAGCAGCGATGAATGTGCACATTTTCAGTTAGATACTGGCCGCACCGTGCTGGACAGCATGCATTATTCACATCCCAGTGAATCTACGTACTAAAACCACCTCCTGAATCTCTCTGTCTGTTTGTTCATCGCTTCGTGCTTGTTATATAAATTTTGTCAATATGACATTCACCGTATTCCAAGCCTTTTCTGAGCCTAGCATGCAACGTATAAGTCCACTCGGCGTTATCGATTGTGCCATGTTCTGTTCCAGTTCATGCCTAACGTACTCGAATCTCACATATTCCATCAGTATGTGTTCCGCGTTCTCATGTTTGTTCTTGCAAAACTAACAGCATGGATCTAAAACGTGCTTGTATTTACACAAGTATTTGCGAAAGCATCCATGACCACTCAAAAATTGCGTCAGATGGCACATCACATCACCATGCTTCCTCTCTATCAACGGCGTTGTATACGGTATTAGAACATGAGCGCAACGCTCTTTTGTGCTGGTATCCCACCTAAGCTGCCACTCTCTTAGGCAGTCGGCTACTAAAAGTTCCCGGTTTTCACCCTGCAAGTTACACAGTGATGCGGCTTTATTTTCTTCTATGTCGATTGTCCATCGGTCCGCTATTACACCAGAAGCTTCAGTTGAAACGGTCCGAAATGCGTAGCATACCCTTATTGAAGTTGGCCTGTGCACAGATATAGCATCCTTTAAGTAGGACTTGCGGTTGGTAGCTGACGCCCGTTACTGGCGCGGCGTACATCAGCGTGAATTTGCTAACAGTTGCCAGCAGATTCCTTATCGGCTGTTTGGGTCCACCAATATTTGGCATTAATCTTGCTAACTCAGTGCTTACTCGTGAGGCTTTTTCACTTGCGTAGTTGATGTGATCCCTGAAATTTAGCCTGGGATCTAGGAGAACGCCAAGTTACTTGATGGACGGACCGGGAAGAATGCCATGCCCACCAATTTCTATGCTCAATTGCTACACTTTTTTGTATCTGGTCATGAGCACTGCTTCGGTTAATGATACTTCGCTTTTTCCTAAATCTATTTTCACATTGGGATTGATCTGCCATGCCTTCTGTGCGATCTTTTAAGCAGGAACATATAATACTTTCAAACACTTTCCCTGCAGTGTCCAGCATACATAGCGGCCGATATGAAGACGGTTCGTGAGGGGGCTTATCACTTCTTAGGATAAAGACTAATCGTTGTCGCTTCGATGAGATAGGAAACGCTCCCTCTCTTATGCAAGCAGTAAACAGTTTGGCGAAGATTTCTGGTTGTCTATTGCTGCTGTTTTAAGAACGATGCTTGGAATGAGGCCATGACCAGGTTTTTTTTTGCGATTTTATCCTAGTTGTTGCTCCGAGAACTTCTTAATTTGTTACTGGCGGGAAGTAGTTTTCGTCGATATGCCAAGCGCTTCGTATCTCCAAATCGTCATTAAGAGGGAATAAACCAGCTACAATCGTAGCCATGAAGCGTGGGCATGTCGATGCGTTTCCTGCGTTACACTTCAACTTATTGCGCACTATTTTGTACGCGCTATCCCACAGGTTATTTTGTACATCTTCTATGAGCACACGGAATGTTTGGCTCTTATTGCGAGATAAGCGCAATAGGTGATATGTGTTTGCCCATCACTGATACCACTTTGATCAAAAAGTTCCCGGAATTTATTCAGAAAATTAAAAATACAAATTTATTCATCTAAATCTATATTGTCCTCTTCAAAGTAATCCCCATCGACTGCAACACATTTATGCCAGCGCTTGATCCAATCCTCGAAACATTTCTTATATTCGGTTTTCGGTATGTCCATCAGTGCTTCCTGCGATTTTTCCATTACTTCCTCTAGGGCTGCTGAAACGCGTTCCCCGTTATGGTTTTTTAACTCGATTGAACAGAAATAAGTCACAGTCAGAAATAAGTCAGGTGAATTCGGTGGCTGTTGGATGATATTTGTTGCACTTTTCGTCAAAAAATTACGAATAATAATGGCACTGTGCGACGGTGCGTTATCATGGTGCAAAATCCACGAGTTTTCTGTCCACAATTCTGGTCTCTTTCGGCGAATTGGGTCTCATAACGCCCAAATAATACTCTTTATTTACTGTCTGGCCTTCTGGCAAAAATTCATGATGCACTACACCGTTGTAATCTATGAAAACCGTGAGCATTGCCTTCTTTCTTGACTGAAAACGACATGGTTTTTCTGGTCTCGGCTCATTTGGTGAACGCCATTCACTTGCCTGATGTCTGGCGTTCGTGTCGTACTCATTAACCCACGTCTCGTTTCCAGTAATGATCCTTTTGATGAATGTGGGATCGGATTCAGCCTCGTAAATCATATCTTTAGCGACGTCAACACGGTCTCTTTTTTGCATGAAATTGAGGCCTTTTGGCACCAACTTTGCTGCTACACGACGGAAACCCAAATCATTAACCAAAATGTCTTGAATAGATTCATAGGCAATTTTCATTTGCATTTATTACCAAATTTTCTTTTACTTTACCAATGTTTTCGCTGGTTTTCGATGTCGATGGTTTGCCACTGCGTTCATCATCTTCGATTGACTCACGACCACTTTTGAACCGCTCGTGCCACTGGTAAACGACCGTTTTCTTTAGAGAATCGTTGCCGAAACACTTTTCCAACGTTCGCGCGTATAAGTTCGTTGTTACAAATTTAAATCCATTTCTAAAAGTGTAAAATATCGCCAACACACACAGAGATAGATGTACTCTTGGCTACGTAACTTTTGCAAAATTCAAGCTATGACACTAGAGAGAATATCAACAACAACTGTACCAACTTAACAACAAACAAAAGAACTCAAATCGAAACGATGGGAGCGCCACCGTGTGTTATTCCGGGAACTTTTTGATCAAGGTGGTATAAATGGCTATTTTTGGGATACGAGAAATAGCCAAAAATGGTATCAAATCAAAAAGTAATTGAATAGTTAAGTTTCTACTCATCGAAATGAACAGAAGTGAAAACAAATTTTTTCGAGTTCCAAAAGAATCTTGAAAATACAGAAAAATTTCGACCATAAATTACGATATTTTTTTTAAATTTTTCGACAGAAAATTTACAAATACAAAGCTTGTAAGTCTTTAGAAATTCAGCATAAATTGTATGAAATGTATAAATTATGGTTGAAACTTTCCAAATGGCAATTTGAAAAAAATTTAGAACGGAAAACTTAAAAAAGTCATAATTTATAGTCAAAATTTCAGGACTTTCAAGGCTCTTTTAGAACCGGAAAATATTTGGGGTCAAAAATTTATTCCCACATCTTATTATCGGGACATTCTGAGCTGTTAATTGTGTACCAAAAATATTCCCTTATATGATCACCCGGTGGCTTGGTGAATGAGTGAATGAGTGCTAGACTGTAGTTCCAGCTGCCTCAGTTTCGATTCCCCGATGGGATTAAATTCTTAAAAAATATCCAAATTGTTTTATTGTATTGTATTGTTTTAATAAATGGAATTTCGGTAGGAACAGTTTTGTGAGCCACTGTATATTGTAGCATATATTTATATAGGCGCATGAGTATGTGAAATGTGTAAATTTTATTTATGCAAGTGAGCGAGTAAAACATTCGCATTTCTACTATGATTAGGTACTTCTCTGTACTATGTACTCTGTACTATTAATATTAAATGCATTATAAATACAAGGATCTACATTTAACCTTCGTTAGTTATGTATATACTAATGAGTATTAGTTTATTTGCATATGTTTGTGTGGATAAGCGAATCCAGATGCGTGTGTTAGTCTCTGTTTCTGTATGCTTCAATGATGCCGTTTTCTTTGTTGTTTTGAAACATTTTTTTTTTTTTTTTTTTTTTTTTGAGTGTTTCCATTAATTTTCAAGTGTTAAACTAACAATAAATAAAATTTTCAAAACTAAATGGCTGTGTTCACTCACGTTGCACTGAGTTGAATTGAGTTGAGAGTATTTCGGGGTGTTGTGTTGTATTCGGGCATATGTATGCAAGTTACTATGCACATGCCGCCCACCCGTCAGCCACTTAAGTGGGAGTGACTGCTGCTGGTTAGTGGCTGTGTTAAAATGATGATGATGACGACAACGAACGATGAACGAGGTACATTGGTTGATATTTAATTTAATATAAAACTGAATTAATTCATCTTTGTCATGTTGCTAGTAAGTATGAATGTATATATGTAAAAAATAGTTAGCAAGCACACTAGCTTCTAGCTAGCTAGCTACTGACACTCAAGGGTATTTAAATGTCATGCACTTAAATCAAAATGTTGAAGTTGTATGTCGACGCTGTTAGAGATTTTACTTTCTTCTTTTTCACTTCAACTTTTAATTATACACACGTACACTTACACATATTCATACATATGTATAGAGAAATATAAAAGTGTGTGTGTGTGTGTGTTTGAGAAAGCACACCTACACTCATATGAATATGTTTGCAAGTAAATGGGTGCGAATAATTGTGGTTCATTTTGACTTTTAATTAAGTTTTGTGACTTTTGAGTTTTGATTCTGTGTAAATATTCACTTGCAAATGTATTCACATTAATCACACATACACATGCACACTTTCGCTCTCTCAAACACGCACACACACACACAACTTGAAGTTGTATTACTTGAAATTACAAAATGGCATATGATTTACAATTTTAAATAGGTTTTGCGCAGTGTTTGCCAACATGCGGCAGCAGTAGCTCGTACTGATGTATTGATGAAATGAGAAATGGATGTAGAATTTTGTTACAATTATTTTATTTCCAGTTTTTTTTTTTTTTTTTTTTGCGGTGTTGTTAAAGTGAAAAACCAACAAGAACGATGGCTACGATGAAGTAGGACAAATGTTTATTTTTAATTAAAATTTTGTTGAATTTTATAAATAAGAAATTTAACTTACTATAAACTTGCACTTTTTTGTTTTTCAAAAGCACTAAAAGTTTTTACTTAAAAAAAGAAAAAAAAAAAAACGAAATAGCACACACACACACCTCTATATATGTTTAAATATATTTAACAAAAAAAAAAAAAAAGAAAAAACTCTCTTTGCTCCATTTGCTTACTTTTCTCTCCACCTTTCAATTTCAGGGTCAAATCTTCATCATTATCCCACATCCTCTGAGAATAATTATTCCAATTCGAATAGCCTCTATAGTGTACAGGATACGCTATGGCGCATAAAACAACAACAGCATCCATCATCTTCATCACCATCGCCAGCACAAATCTATATTGAACGACCACCAGCAGCCGGCGAAGCAACATCTCCTTCGCCATCTTCTTTATTTACTGCATGCGTAGATCCATTACAACAATGCATTGTTGATTATATTGGATATCCGGTGCCACCACCGCCACATATAACCTCAGCAACAGCTGCAGCGTTATCCAACAATAATACCAGCAACAACATCATCAGTAGTCCTCATAGTTTTCAGCATTGCCAAAATCCATCCACAAACAGCAACAGCAGCAGTCATAGCAACAATCAACGACAAGACTTTAGTGGCAACAACGAACAGTTACAAATTCAGCCACAATCACAACCGCCACAACGTTATGGTACATTGAAAAAATCAAAACAACCACAACAACAACAACAGCATCAGCAGCAACGCATGGAACAACAATTGGGTAAGTTACAAATAGTTAGACATAAATGGAAAATACATTGACTTTAATACTAAATATGTGGAACAATGTTTAGAAATGAATAATTGGTTTAAGTTTGAAACAGAATTTCTATGATTTCTGAATTGAATTTTTTTTTTTTTTGAATAATCCTGGCTTTCTGTGAAGTCACAGCGTATCATGTCAAATGTAAAAACCATGACCACGGAGGCCAAGTTTTCTAAGAAAAGAAAAGAGGACAATTTTGCAGGGGCAAAGCTGTTACAAAAAATATTTAACCCGGCGTGTCAATGAACATATTTTCTGTAACACCGTCAATGAATTGGGTGTGTAATAACTAGTGATGATTCGATACAAGTAAATACTCGATACTTTTCATTCAATTCATGTACTTTTTTTTACTCGATGCTATAACATAAGTATTTTACTTGGTATCGGAAAAAAGGTTCAGTATCGGATACTCGATACTTTTGGAAAATATTTATTTAAAAAACTTAAATATTGCTATACAAAAACTCGTGTTGAGTAGTGAAAACTGTAAGCTCAAACACAATGGGCCGTTCTGGCCTGAATGTTTGCCTTAACAACCACTTAAAAAAAAGAGTAATTTGTCTCTTTAAACGAGTATTCCATACAAGTACATATTCGATACTTTTTTCCGATATTTTCGGTAGCATCGATACTTTTATTCGATACAATCAATGAGTAAAAGTATCGATACTATGTGGGTATCGAATCAACACTAGTAATACCCGAGAAACAATAAATCCTTTAAAAAAAACTAGACTTTTTTTTCAGTAATAAAACATATTTTAAATGCAAAAAAAAAATAAAATAAAAACATTCTCTTCTTCTTAAATATATTTTTTTGAAACAAAAAGATAAGATCAACAATATAAGCATAAAATTCACTGAACAGCTCTGGTTTACTACACCTACAGTTGCCAGAGGCAAATCGGGCTTCATCTGGACTTTGAAAAAAGATTTTTCCACAAAAAAAAAAACACAATAATTATAAAAAATTTATATACATTAAAGTGCCTTGAGTCCCATACACAAAAAAATCGGCCTTGTTTTACACCTCTGAAAATGAACCTCGGTCCAGAGCTGTAAAAGAATGCATTCAATTTAATTGCAGTACCTTGAAGTCACAGTGAATAACCGACAATTCATGATTGCAGTTATTGAATGACATATTTGACTCCAGAATAAAAAAATGCATTTAGAAGTCTTTTTTGAAGTCGCTGATTGGTTATTCATTTAGAAGAGTCAAGAGAATGCAATCTTTTTTTGAAATCATAGGAATGCAAATTTTATGACTCCAAAATCATGACTGCCTTGTAGTCACTTGAAACCACTTGAACACCCTTAAAGTCACTTGAAATCAATTGGAGTCACTTGGAGCCAATTGGAGTCACTTGAATTGTCAATTGGAGTCACTTGAAGTCTTTTAGAATCAATTGGGATATTGAAGTCAATTGGAGTCACTTGAAATCAATTGGAGTCACTTGGAATCAATTGGAGTCACTTGGAGTCAATTGGGACTTTGAAGTCACTTGAAGTCTTTTGGAGTCAATTGGGATTTTGAAGTCAGTTGGAGTCACTTAAAGTCACTTGGAATCAATTGGGATTTTGATGTCAATTGGAGTCATTTGCAGTCTTTTCTAGTCAATTGGGGATTTGAAGTCAATTAGAGTCAATTGAAGTCAATAAGAGCCAATTGAAGTTACTTGAAATCAATTTGGATTGGAAGTGCAGTTTAATATTTTCATAATTAAGAAACAAAATTCTCAAAACTTGAGAGACCTGAGTATTTATTAAGTACCCATTTATGAGAGAAATTACAATTTGAGTTCTGTTATATTTAATGAATAGTGCTGTTCACGATCTGGTGAAAATTATCTTGCAAGAGTCTAACAAGTTATTGTGGAATTGCTAAAAGATAATTGGTTTAATCAAATGTATCAACAACTTCCTATCCCAATTAACTCCGAGTGATTTCAATTGACTTCAAATCCCCAATTGACTCCAAGTGATTTCAAGTGACTCCAATTGACTTCAAAATCACAATTAACTCCAAAAGACTTCAAATGACTCCAATTGACTTCAAATTCCAATTGACTCCAAGTGACTGCATGTGACTTCAAGTGATTCTGAGGGTATTCAAGCGACTCCAAGTTAGTTTACTAAAAATCTGGACAATCAAGACAAATCAAGACCGTCTGGCAACTCTAAATGCACCCATGTTCATTGACGTCGGATTAAAAAAGCTACATATCCCCATTATTTTTTAACCCTCATAAATATTTCTTAAAAATAGCAATTACCGTAACCAAAGTTTGTTTTTGGTTGGCCATAACAACAATTACCACAACCAACATTTATTTTTTTTTTGGTTGCCCATAATAATTACCGCTACCGAAATTTAATTTTGGTTACTCATGACCAATATTGCAACCAAAATTTTTTTTGGTTGCCCATAACCAATATTGCAACCGAAATTTCATTTTGGTTACTCATAACCAATATCGCAACCAAAAATTTGTTTGGTTGCCTATAGCAATTAACATCACCAAAAAGTGTTTGTAGTTATCCTTAATCATTATCGCAACCAAAAATTTTTTTTGGTTACCCATAACTATTTTCGGAACTAAAAAGAACTTTTTTGGTTTTCCATTAACATTTTTTTTTGTTTTGATTTTTTTCTTTAATTTAGATTTAGCTTTCGGTTTTTGAGTTTTTTCAAATTTTTTGTTTCGGTTTCATTTCTATTTTTTTTTTTTTACTGATTTTCTGCCCAAGTTTACTACTCTAGTTCTGATCAGATTTTTAGTTCTGGGTTACGTTTTGATTTTCTGTTATGGTCTTCTGCTTTGCTTTCTGATCTGGTTAATTATTATGTAATATTCTATTATGGATTTCTATTTTTATGCTTTAGTTTTTTTCTGGTTCTTTGTTCTGATTTTCTTCTCTCGTTTTCTATTCTTATACTAATCTGAGCTTATGTTTCTATTCTGGACACTTGTTCTGGGTTTTTATTTAGATTTAATATATCTTTATGGTCTGAGGTTTTGCTTTGGTTTAATAACCTGGTTTCGGGTTTTTGTTTTCAATTTCTGGTTTTCTTTTCTAATTTTCAGCAATAGTTTCTATTTGGAATTTTAGTTTTGGTTTTCTTCCTTTGTTTAGGTCAAGTTTACTTGTTGGGAGTTTTTGTTCTAAATTTTTGTTTCAGTTTCACTTGTGGTTTTTTTTTTTTTTTTGATTTTCTGTTATGAATCTTTGCTCAGATTCTAATCTGGATTTCTGTTTGATTTTTTAGTCTTCTTATCTGGTTTATATTCTTTTATTTTGTGTTCTAATTTTTATGTGATGTTCTATTCTGGATTTCTATTTTTATTTTTTAGTTTTCTCTTCTGGTTTTTTGTTCCGATTTTCTACTTCAATTTTTTTTTTGGTTTGTTTTGATTTTATTCTCTGGTTTTCGGATTTTGCTCTGATTAGATTTTCTGTTCTGGTTTTTTGCTCTGATTAGATTTTCTGTTCTGGTTTTCTGCTCTCGTTTTTTGTTCTAATACTGATCTGGATTTATGTTTACTAATTTTCTGCTGTGATTTTCTTTTTTGGATACTTGTTCTGGGTTTTTTATTTTGATTTATTATAACTTTAGGGTCTAAGGTTTAGCTTATTAAGATTTTTCTGTACTGGTTGTCTCTTTGAATTTCTTTTCTATGATTTTGTTCTGGATTCCTGTTCTGGTTTTCTTTTCTGATTTTCTATTGGTTTTTGGAATCTGAGTTTCTGTAATTATTTTCTGTTCTATTTTCTTGTACCGAATTAAAGTTCTGGTTTTGTTTGGGTTTTCTCTTCTGGTTTTATTATTCAATTTTTTGTTTTGGGTTTTGCTTTGGTTTTCTCTTCGTGGTTTTTATTCAGATTTACTGTTTTGGTTTTGGGTTTTTTTTTTTTTTGTTATAGTTTTCAGTTAGATTTTTTTGTTCTGATTTTCAATTCTGATTTTCTTTTCTGTTTCCTATTCAAACTTTCTGTTCTGTATTTTTCATTTGGTTGTCTGTTCCGGTTTTATATTCTGGGTTTTTATTCCAGGTTTTTTTTTTTTTATTTCCTGCGTTTCTAGTTTCCTAATCAAGTTTTTTGTTCGGATTATTTGATAAGATTTTCCATTTTGATTTTATATGATTTAATTAATGCACTCTTAAATTTTTAATCCAGAATGCACACTTATTTATCTGTAAATCGTAAAAGAAAACAGACAACATCGCTAAATTCCATAATTTTAATTAAATTTTTTTATGAGTTTAACGTAACGCTGGAAAAATTTTAAGTTTTATATATTGTAACTGCTCTATATGCAGCATAATTTTATATTTGCTCAACAAATTTCAAATATAAAACTACGAGAATAATCAAAATAATGCAGATGAAGTATGAGCAAGAGAAAATGTTACATATTTCATACATTTATATAACCTGATGTACATGATTGTGGGTAAGAGTAATGTCCTGTTTCAGCTATTTCATTATTTCCAAAATTTTTATTATTAACTGAACGCATCAGGCGACACGCATCGTAATGCATCACAATTCAAGGAAATTCAATATGTTGCACGTTTTTTTACAAACTCCATGCTCAAAACAAGAATGCCATAAAGTTTTTTTTTATCCTTTTCATTTTTTCTATGGCCAACAAAAATGAAATTTTTATTTTCCTGTTGAAGTTTATGAAATTTTATTCAGTAGTTTTCTTTCTTGAAAATTAGTTTTTAAATACAATTAAAATTCGATAGTTTTATGAAAAAGAAAACTGCAATAATTTGAGCTATAATAATAATTTTTGCTATATTAAATGTTTAAAAATCTCTTATGACCTTTACATAAGAAAACTAATAATAAATCGAAAAATGATTTCTAAGCATAACCAAAAATAAATTTCTTTTCAATAAAACTGTTTCTAAAGCTCAATCGAAACTAAAATAACTCAATTTGTAATATGAACTGCATTGAGCTTCTACAATTTCCAATTTCCAATATTTTTGGACAAAACTTGAAGTAAGAAAGTGAAAGGCAAAGTACACTGTTAAAAATAAGCGGTGTACAAAATTAATTATTATTTTAAAATAAATTTAAATGCCTACGAAATTTTTTTTTATCCTAGGAAAATATATTTCAACACACTTTAATGATAAATATTTTTTTTTTTTTAAATAAGGAGTGGGATCGAAAAAATCTTAACATATATAAAATTCAATAATTTTTAAACGGTTGATCTTAGAGTTTTGATTTTTTTTTTATTTATTTATTTATTTATTTATTTATTTTATATAACTTTTATGGTTTCAACCACTATTTATGAGAACTCGTGGACCTTTTATGGTAAGCCTTCCATTAGAGATTTGATAGTTGTTTCAGACAACTTTTTGGAACAGTTTGCCCAACTCCTTTTAAAATCTTCGATATTTTGGGACACCTTTTTTGTGCTCTTTGAGTTTTTTTTCACAAGAGCTCAATATCTCTCCACTGGTCTTAGCTCCGGACAATTTGGAGGATTGGCCTCTCTTGGCACAAAAACTATGTTATTACTTTGGTACCACTCCAGAGCTTTCTTGCCGTAGTGACATGATGCCAAATCGGGCCAAAAATATGTGAACACATTGTGCTCTCTTATGAAAGGAAGAAGTATTTTTTTCAAACATTCTTTGATGTATATTTCGATATTTATAGAGCCCACTGTAACAAATGACTTGCTTCTTTTGCCGCAACTGCATATAGCTTGCCATACCAGGATTTTTTAGGAAATTTTGTCTGCTTTTGGATTCTAAATTGTTCTTCGACATTTCCTCGAGCATCAGCAACATAAAATTTTTGACCCGGAAGCTGCGTAAAATCTGCCAGTACATACGTTTCGTCGTCCATTATACAACATGAATATTTTTGTATGAAATTCGATTTTAATTTCCGAGCCCTACTTTTGGCGTCTAAATCTTTTGCAGCATTCCTGTCTGGAACATTTTGGACTTTGTATGTTTTCAAACCTGCATTGGCTTTAATTTTTGGCACCAAATAGTCAGAGCACTGGGCTAACCGGGCAGCTTTTCTACCAGATGTGTTTGGAGTTTTTCAAAATGCTTTCTATTTTCTTGGCTTTCCCAATATCATGGTCCTTGTTTTCTTCCCGAACCAGGTTTCCTATCGATGGTCAAATTCTCCTGAAACTGTTTAATAACATTGGCATCAGTTTGAAGGCAGACCTTCAATTCTTTGGACAATTTTTTGTAGGACCAATTTGGATTTTTTTTTTAAGTTTTAATAATTTTAAGACGTACTTCTTTTTCTTCACTCATTTTGATCAAACTCACAAAGAATCAACACGTTTGTCATTAAAAATAACAACTGACATATTTTTCAAAAATAACTAGATCAAAGAAATTTTTAAATTTTACACCCAAAAAAATTATTAAGCAAAAATTTTTTCAATCTCACTCCTTAGTTCCAGGAAAATGATATAAATTGTGAAACTGACTTTGCTTATTGATCATAATTTTTTTTTATTTTTTTTTTTAACTTAACTAAAGCTAATTGTATTCAAAAGAAGAAAAATTATTGGCTTGAAAAATATAAAAAAAAAAAAAAAATTAATATGCAAAAAGTTATTAGGTTAGGTTGGAGTGGCTGTCGAGAGACACACTTAGGTCTGAACGGCACATTGTGATACCACATAGTTGGACCTACAGTTTAACGCCGATTCCGAACGGCGGTGTGGCAATTTTTTATCGGCTTGGTGGTTTTGCCATTACCAACCAATATGTGTATCTATACACTATCTTATAATTCTCATACACTTCACATTGATAGTAAATATAAGAAAGTAATGAAAATTAACCAGCAGACGAAGACGGGAATCGAACCCGAACCTCCCAGATGAAAGTCTACTGCACTATCCAATAGGCTATCGAGGTCGTCCAAAAAGTTATTAACTTTAATTTAAAAAAAAAAAAAACATAATAATATTCACAGTAAAAATATGCATTTAGTATTTTATTTTTTCAGAAAACGTAATAAGAACCAGCTTCAGAATTATGAAAATTTTATTTCACTTTCATTAGTAGATATTTTTTATTTTTTGTTTTCATTTTATTAATTTTATTCAGATTTAAACATTTTACGTAAACCTTTTCAAATCACCAAAATAATATAGAATAATACTTTCTGAAATATTGCGATTATGAAATCATAGCATATCATCATAGAAAAATGAGTGGGTGTATTGTTACATACACACACACACACCAAGTTCAAAGCGGGGGACAGGGTAGCAAAAAGAGATAATCCGAAAATGAAATCAAAATAAAAAATAAGATCATAGGATCAACAACAAAACAGAAAACTGGAACCAAAAGGAAATCGGAACGATAACCGAAGATCAAAACCAAAGAGGAAAATCAAGAGAAAACAAAGGCAAGAAGGGAAATTAGAATGAGGACCGGGCTGGACGGTATACCCAAAGTGGCGTTGAAGACTGCCATCCAAGCAGACCCCGTAACTTTTGCCAAGATGTATACTTAACGCTCATATCTTTTTTCGGACCAAAAACTATATATTTCTATCAAAAAATTTTAAAAAACTGTAAATTGATTTTAAAAAAACTGTATATTTCGCGGTATGAATTTTTTCAATGAAAATTAACAAGGATAGCAATTAATCCATCATCTAAATCGTCTACGTTCTCCATTTTCTTATCTCCTTCTGTAGTTGTATTGAATTTGTGCTTGGAAGAAATTTGACGAAGCTATTCCGGCTTTGCTATGAGGTATTTATAGAAATCAACGCATGGATATTTCAAGTTACATTTGACGATAAGAGAATCGCCTTCAATGTTTCCACTTTTTTGAAAAGTATACTCGCAACGAGTTGCCATTGTTCTCTAAGACGTTTTGCATTGCGATTGATAAATTTAAATTTCCTAACGTTCACAAATTTTATATTTTTTCCTTAGTATAAACGCGGTATTTTGGTAAAAAAAAAAGGCGGTAGAGTTGAAAAAACGGTATACTACCGCGAAAAACTGTATAGATACGAGCGTTTTGTATACTGCATGTTTAAACGAAAAAGTGTTCCCTCTATTTTTGTAAGTGGCAAAGGTTAGTGTTGTTACTTAAGCCTGGGAAAAATCCCGATCAACGATTCACGTATCGGCCGCTCTGCATGTTTGACTCGTAAAGTAAAGTGCTGGAAAGTATTTTCGTAAACCAACTGCAGCAGACGCTTGAGAGGCCTGGTGGTCTATCCATGCAAAAAATTTGTATTCCGTCGTGGAAAATCCATCATCGATGCTATCCAGGCCGTTATGCGAATAATAAAATGCCTTTAAGCGAGCTGGTCGCGAGTCATCTTGAGGACAGAATGCTGCTGTATGACACCGATAACGGCGTAAAGCGCTACGTGGTCTCCCGAGGGCCAACATTATGGAACGTTATGTGTAATGGTGTTTTGCAGATTGAGCTCTCCAAAAGCTCCACATTCGTCGTTTATGCTGATGATATTGCACTGGTGGGGGTAGCGAAGTATATTAACACTCAGGGAGATGACGCGATTCCAAGTGTAGTGAGAAGGGTAGGGCACATGAGAAGGGCACATCTGGAGTTGGGCAGAGCAGAAAACGGAAGCAGTTCTCTTCAAGGTTCAAGGAAAATACGCAAGGTCTTCAAAATTTTAATGGGAAAGCAGCAGTACTCTCTCTTCACTACAGTCAGTTAGTGAAAAAGCCTCAAAGGCCCACGCTCGAGCAGACAAAAACTCTTGATTCGATTCATAAGTTCGATATTGCCGTATGCGGTGCCAGTATTGACGAATGCAATGCAAACTGTGTCATATATTGTCGGGATGCGGGCAACCAATCGCTGCGGCACACTAAGAGCTGTCAGTGGATTTTGCACAGTGCTGGATAATGCAAATGATGTGATTGCAGATAGACATACTGTAGTGTGAATGTCAAAATATGTCAGACTCAAATACACCTCAAGTAGAGGAGCGACAACGTAGTATAAAAGAGTGGCAGAGACGTTTCGAGAGAGAGCGAACAAAGGAAGATGGACACTTGAGCTCATCCCAGATATTGAATGCTGGATAAACCGCCAGCATGGAGAAATTGATTTTCACATGACGCAGCTACTCAGCGGACATGTTTGCTTCAAGCAGTATCGTCATCACTTTAAATATGAGGAAAACCCGTTTTGCTTCAACTGTCTAACAGATATGGAGAATGCGCGGCATATTCTATTATATTGCCCACCCACGTTTCAGCGTTGAATGCGCCGAGATAAGGGAAGCCTTTGAGGAAGCTCTCACATTGGCTAATATTGCCAAACACATGTGCCTCACACTACATAAATGACAAGCAGTTCAGAGAGCTGTAGCAAAAATAATGTCAGCACTTTGCCGCACTGAACGTTTTCGTAATATGAAACGCACCGGATTGAGAAACGCAGGTCTGAACAACAGCAATGCAGACAGCCTCAAAGACGGATAACTTTAATTACTTTGCCCCTGCAGGAAGAGAGCTAGAATATTCCCGCGGTAAGGTATGTTCCGGGAGGAGCTTTCCGTCGGACTAGAGGAGATGTTTAGCGGATGAAAGTCTCACACTGACTTTGGCTTTCAATGTTTTTACTCCTCGTGAAAAAATGCAGAAAAAATGCAACATTTTATCGAGAAAAGAAAATGCTATAAGATACAAAATTAGTGTACTTCAACATGATTTTTATAGTCACGTTGAAAAGTCATGCCAGGTATTGAAATTTACGATCTCGAAAATCGTAGAAATAGAGAAGAACAAAATGTTTTACTATGTTTGAAGAAATTTTTAGAAATTTTGTAATTTATTTTTAAACATTTTGCCATAGGTACAGCACGAGTTCTTGAAATTATTGTGAGCACAGATTTGATGATATACTATACATACATATATTTTTTAAACATATTTATTCATCTATACACTTGCACATAAATATGTTTGCATATGCAATGACAGCTGCTATTTGGCATTTTTAATTTGAAAATATTCATTCATTCATTTGCATACAATGCAAGATGCATTCTTTATTTCATTCACTTAATGCCAGAAGTAAAAAGAAGCAAAATGCGTTCATTTCAAATATTTACTATAACGATTGCAACAACTACAAAGATATGGTAAGAGCATTTTAAAATGGAATATAACAGTGACACACATACACCAAACACACACACGCGCGCATACATTTATAAAATAGACATATGTCAGTCTGCCATGTCTGTTTTTCCTGCTTCCATTACAAGAAGAAGAAGAAAAATAAAAGGATAGAAATTTAAATTGCTTACATTCTTTTTCTTTTCTGGTTTGTAGATTTGTATGTGTGTGTGTGTGTGTGTGTGTGTGAGAATTGTACTTGTGTGCTTTTGTGTGTGAAATCTATTTACTTTTTTTTTTGCTTTTTATATATATTTTGCAATTGTTGTTATCATTTCTCTTTCTCTTTTTGCTATTTCACTTGAATTTTAAGTGCATAATCAATCACTGTGATTTTTTTTTTTCGTTCTCTCTTTCTCTTCTTTGTATTGTGTGTTTTATTTATTTTGTTTATTTTTATTATTTGTTACGCATATTCACACACACACACACACACACATAAATGCAAGTACAAGGTACTTATTATTTTTAGAATATTACAGAATAAATGTTTGTCAAGATGAATTCTGCTAAATTTAAACCGGTTAAATTTAATAACATCAAGTCAAGTTGGCAATTGTTTGTGCTATTTTTACTTTTTGTATGAATTGAAGTTCCATATTGGTCTTTCGCATATAAATGACTATATCTGAATACTCTTGAAAGTGTTAGTAACATTTTGATCGAAAATTTCGAACTAAGACCTGCTCTTTATTTAATCGATGTTTTTATAAGGAACTAACAGACCTTCCCTCAGCCGTTGGATCCACTAGAGCCTGTTTTGAAAACAAACTAATTTAAATAAATACCCACTTACATTTTCGTTATATTTCAAAGTAAAGAAGATCGACTTAGTCAGAACAAAAGCCTAGAAAATAAGTTTAAGTAGAAAACTAGAACAGAAAAACCTCAACAAGCTAAGCCACAGACCAAAAACTTATATTAAATCTGAATAAAAACAAAGAACAGGAATCCAGGAAAAAAAAATGATCGCAGAAAATTAGAAGACATAAACCCAGATCGTTACTAAAACAGAAAACGAGAGCAGAAAATCAGAACAGGAACCCTAATCAGAAACAAATCCGAAAACCAGAGCAAAAAAAAAACAAAACAAAAAAAATCAGAGTAGAAAATCAGAACAAAAAACCAGAAGAGAAAACTAAAACATCAACGTAGTAATAAGAGTAAAAAAAAGAGAATGAAAATAAAAAAACCAAATAGAAAACCAGATGACAGGCTGAGAAGAAAAGCGGGCTAAAATTTATTTATATTTTTGCTCTGAACATATTTCGTTTCACTTTTGCTCTGAAAATATTTCGTTTCACTTTTGCTCTGAACATATTTCGTTTCACTTTTGCTCTGAAAATATTTCGTTTCACTTTTGCTCTGAACATATTTCGTTTTGATTTTGTTCTTAAGTAAAATTATTCCATTTTTTTCTGAACGTAGAAGTTATACAACTTTTTCTCTCAGCCTCTCAAGTGAGGACGATTCGGTTTTATATCACTTTCGAATGATAAATGACAGGCTGAGAGGAAAAGCGGGCTAAAATTTATATAAGAGCAAAAGTGAAATAATTTAGTGTGTCAGTGCAAGAATGGCATAAGTAATACGGTTTAGAGTGAAAATGAAACGCCTTAAAAGTAAGAGCAAAAATGGTATAACAATTCTTTCAGAGCAAAAACAGCATAGTGATTTATTTCGTTTTTGTTCTGAGCATATTTCGTTTCACTTTTACTCTGAACATATTTTGATTCGCTTTTGCTCTGAACAATATTGGTATCGCTTTTGCTCTTAAGTAAAATTGTTCCATTTTTTTCTGAACTGAGAAATTCTACCGCTTTTCCCCTCATCCTCTTTTATATGGTTTAGTAATAAAGCAGAAAGAAAATGCAATGGGAAGAAATTGGAATTAATCACAAATTCTTAATAATACATTTATTTGCCCGCATACAAATTTATGATAATACAGAAAGAGAAAAATGTTTATTTTTTTTTAATTATAGTTTTTTTAATTAAAGTTCATGAAAACTTTCTAGACATATGTTTTCATGTCTGTAAAATCTATGAACGCATATACTGATGTATTACAATACATACGGTATCAAAACTGAATTCAAATAGTAATTTGACTCTCACAAAGATAAACAAATAAAACAATTTCATGATTCGAGATTTAATTTTTTATTATACAGTGTGAAGTGAGAATGATTCGGCTTTATTTCACTTTCGAATATGAAATGACAGGCTGAGAGGAAAAGCGATCTAAAATTTATATGAGAGCAAAAGTGAAATAATTTAATATTTCAGTGCAAAAACGGCATAAGTAATACGGTTTAGAGTGAAAATGAAATGCCTTAAAAGTAAGAGCAAAAATGGTATAACAATTCTTTCACAGCAAGAACAGCATAGTTTTTTATTCCGTTTTCGCTCTGAACATATTTCGTTTCACTTTTGCTCTGAACATATTTCGTTTTGCTTTTGCTCTTAAGTAAAATTATTCCATTTTTTTCTGAACGTAGAAGTTATACCACTTTTCCTCTCAGCCTCTCAGATTAGAATCTGAGCAGAACTGAAAACCTGATCAGAGCCAGAGTAGTAAACCAGAGCAGAAAATCAGAACAGAAATCCGAAACGAGGCAGAAAATTATAACAAAAAGTCACTACAGAAAACTTGATCAGAACAAAAAAGGGGGGAGGGGGAAAAAACTCTGAATAAAAAACTAAAGCTAAAAATCAGAAAACAAAATTAGAAAATTAAAACAAAACCCCGGAAAAAGATCAGAATGTAGTTTTTGTATTTATGTTGAAACGCCTATTTATAAAAGAGGAATTCAATGAGCACTATCCCGGTCTAAAATTTTAGCAATTTTGTACAGGACTAATAGATAAATAAAAATACACCTTCCGAATCCGGAATTTTTTTACCGATATATACAAATGAGCTCTTCATTTGACGGTGCTAGACTCAGTCGGTGCTAACCATCCGATTGAGCTGAAGCTTATACAATATATTTATTATGATGCCGCAAATGCACGGCAACATTCATAATGGGGATTAGAGAATTAGGCGTGGTACCTCCCATACAAACCTGAATTTTCATCTCAGGAACTGTTTGTAGTACGGTACTAAGATTTGGTACGAAAGTAATATTTGTTCACGGCAATCTGTGGAAAAAATTAGGATGGGTTTGGAAAAGTGGGCGTGGTACCTCCCATATAAATCATAAGCTTATTTGAGTGCAACTCTCAAACCATACGTAATTATAATACTGAAATCTTGTATAACGGTGTTATTTGAGTGGGATTGGATAGGGTGGGGGGGGGGGGGGGGGTGGCACCTCCTATATGACCTTAATATTCATTATGAGATATCTTAGAAAGCATATGTGGTACGGTACTAAGATTTGGTACGCTAGTATTATTTATCAATACCAAGGTTATAGTGGAGTGTGAGTTCTTAATGCCAAGTGAGCGTGGCACCTCCCATACACCGACAAAGTTTTGACTGTCGGTTTTTAACATATAAAATATATTAACAGTTGTCGTCTATATCTTCAAAAGTACTTGAAGTTTCTGTTTGAAATTTTCATGAAATTTTTCTGAAATATAATACTTTCGAATAGGATACTTTAAAAAAAATCGATTTTTCCAAACCGAGAATGTGCAGGGCCACCTTAATTTCCAGTCTATTGCCTCCAATTTTATCCAGCTGTTTCGAGCACCTTTTACTGCGTCTGACAGGTTCTGATTATCTCCGATTCCATTTAATTTGATTTTTCTCTCTTTAGTTGCTTCTAATAAGAAGTGAGATTGAAAAAATCTTAACACACGTTTTACCTAATAATTTTTTTTTGGGTGTAAAATTTAAAAATTTCTTTGATCTAGTTATCTTTGAAAAATATGTCAGTTGTTATTTTTAATGACAAACGTGTTGATTCTTTGTGAGTTTGATCCAAATGAGTGAAAAAAAAGAAGTACGTCTTAAAATTACTAAAAATTTTCAAAAAAATCCAAATTGGTCCTACAAAAAATTGGCCAAAGAATTGAAGGTCTGCCGCCAAACTGTTTCCAATGTTACTAAACAGTTTCAGGAGAATTTGACCATCGATAGGAAACCTGGTTCGGGAAGAAAACAAGGACCACATGATATTAGGAAAGCCAATAAAATAGAAAGCATATTGAAAAGATCTCCAAACACATCTGGTAGAAAAGCTGCCCGGTTAGCCCATTGCTCTGACAATTTGGTGCGAAAAGTTAAAGCCAATGCAGGTTTGAAAACATACAAAGTCCAAAAAGTTCTAGACAGGCATGCTGCAAAAAATTTAAACGCCAAAAGTAGGGCTCGGAAATTAAAATCGAATTTCATACAAAAATATTCATGTTATATAATGGACAACGAAACGCATGTACTGGCAGATTTTACGCAGCTTCAGCTTCCGGGTTAAAATTTGTATGTTGCTGATGCTCGAGGAAATGTCGAAGAACAATTTAGAATCCAAAAGCAGACAAAATTTATTAAAAAATTCCTGGTATGGCAAGCAGTTGCGGCAAAAGATGCGAGTCATTTGTTACAGTGGGCTCTATTAAAACCGAAATATACATCAAAGAATGTTTGAAAAAAAGACTTCTTCCTTTCATAAGAGAGCACAATGTGTCTACATAGTTTTGGCCCGATTTGGCATCATGTCACTACGGCAAGAAAGCTCTGGAGTGGTACCAAAGTAATAACATAGTTTTTGTACTAAGAGAGGCCAATCTCAATCCTCCAAATTGTCCGGAGCTAAGACCAGTGGAGAGATATTGGGCTCTTGTGAAAAGAAACTTAAAGAGCAAAAAAAAGGATTTTGAAAGGAGATGGGCAAACTGTTCCAAAAAGGTGTCTGAAACAACTATCAAATCTCTAATGGAAGGCTTATCAAAAAAGGTCCATGAGTTCATAAATAGTGGATAGAACTATAAAAGTTATGTTTTTCTGTAATTTGTAAAATATTATCAATTAAATGAAAAAAAAATTAAAACTCTAAGATCAACCGTTTAAAAATTATTGAATTTTGTATATGTTAAGATTTTTTCGATCTTACTCCTTCTACTACTATAATCGCTCATCATTGCTCTGTTCCATCAATCGCAATTTTTTTATTATCAAACATCCTTTAATGCATCTCTAGTTGAATAATTTATCTTTTTTTTTTAATTTTGAATTTCTGAGTAATGCTAAAATGTAATTTTAATCTATTATCTCTATTGAATTTTATATATGTTAAGATTTTTTCGATCTCTGAGTGTTTGTGCCTGCTTTTGACTCTCCTGACTACCTCTTGCTTTCTGTGATTGCCCCTTACTTTGTTTGGTTTTTTCTTTCTTTTTTCAACTGCTTTGGGTGCCTTTGCTTCTTTTGGATGGCTTTGCGTGCCCGTTACTACTTCTGACTCACTTTCACTTATATTGATTTCTTCTAACTGGATCTAGCAGTCTCTGACTTTATTTGTGTTTCACTTGAGGCTCAATTTGACTTTTTCTGTCTCCCTCTGACTTCCTTTTACTCTTCTCCATCTGCTTCTTTCTGTTTGCCTCTTATACCTTTTGATTTCCCCTTGTTTTTCAGGTCATTAAACAGAACGTATCTTTTACTTTTTAGTGAAGAAGAGGAATTTATTCCCAAATCTAAATTAATTTGAATTAAAAAACGGTTTGAAGAAATGAAAAACTTAAAACGCTCCTTTCTTCCTCCTGAATCCGCCAGTGTGTGAGTACATGAGTATGTACGTGTGTATGTGCTCGGCGTGCCAAATTACGCGGGCAATAATTAAATTTTGAATTAACACTTTGAAGTGGAAAATTTGCAATTATGTACGTGTGTGTATAGAAACATACAAGGGGCACTTTACATGCACACATATACACATACACACACATATGTGCCACCAGTGGCAACATCAGTGGGATAATTCACTAAAAGGGAGATGGACTCATCGAATCATAAGAGATATAAAAACATGGGTGACAAGGAAACATGGTACTGTTGACTTTTATATGACGCAGTTTTTAAGTGGACATGGGTGCTTTAGAGAATATCTCCACAAATATGGGCACGACAATCAAGACGAATGCCCCTCCTGTACGGGTGAAAAAGAAAATGCAGAACATGTTTTCTTCCACTGCCCAAGGTATGCAGCAGAGCGAACAAGAATAGAAGGGTCAATGTTGGATATTATATCACCAGACAATATGGTAAAATACATGCTGAAAACACCGAAAGCATGGGACGATGTACAATCATGGTGCGCTACCATAATGAAGGATCTCCGAAGAGTGGAACGGATAAGAAATGATGTTATAAACACGCTGAGATGAGTGCGCGACGACTCAATCAAACAATCAAATAGAGTGTAGGGTCGTGCCCCTGCGGGAAGTGGGCAAGAATATTCCCGCGGTAAGGTATGCCTGTCGTAAGAGGCGACTGAAATACCCCACAGAGAGAGAGAGAGAGAGGGCGTGACCAAACTGTCACAAAGCTCTATACCATCCCGATGAATGACGCCACTTCAGTCTGCAATAAGACCACGCCCGTCTCACCAGACTAAAGCAACAAGGCGCAGCCCAAAAATAATAAACGCCAAGGAGACCCAGTCGTCTCCCGTGTTTATTACAAAACAGTGATCCCGACTGCAATGAGACCACGCCCGTCTCACCAGATCGGTTAAAACAAAAGACGCCACTTCAGTCTGCAATGAGACCACGCCCGTCTCACCAGACTAAAGCAACAAGGCGCAACCCAAAAAATAATAAACACCAAGGAGACCCAGTCGTCTCCCGTGTTTATTACAAAACAGTGATCCCGACTGCAATGAGACCACGCCCGTCTCACCAGATCGGTTAAAACAAAAGACGCCACTTCAGTCTGCAATGAGACCACGCCCGTCTCACCAGACTAAAGCAACAAGGCGCAACCCAAAAATAATAAACACCAAGGAGACCCAGTCGTCTCCCGTGTTTATTACAAAACAGTGATCCCGACTGCAATGAGACCACGCCCGTCTCACCAGATCGGTTAAAACAAAAAGGCGCAGCCAACAACAAACGCCCAGGAGACCTAGACGCCTCCAGCGTTTACATGAAACGATACCACGCGATATAACGAGTGGAACGAAGAAGCCAGGGTGTCAGCGACCCTGCCCCACAGCGGACGGCTACGAACAAGACCGACAAAAATTAAAACAGACGAGTGAGCAGTAATGCTCTAGACGGCCTCCCGACGAAATACTTAACGGTGGTTCCGGGAGGAGCTTTCCGTCGGACGAGAGGAGATGTTTAGCGGATGGAAGTCTCGCACTGACTTTGGCTTTCAATGCTTTTACTCCTCGTTAAATAAAAAAAAAAAAAAAAAAAAAAAAAAAAAAAAAACACATATGTGAAAGGACATTCATTATATATGCACGTTTTTTTTTTGTTTTTATTGTGTTTATTTGTGTAAAGTACTTTCAACATAATTGGCGCAAGTGTATGCAATAAACATTTTATTGAGCATCGTCGGCAATGAAGCACAGAACAGAGCAGCAACCAGCAATGTAGCCAGCAACAATAACAATAATAATACAATACAAACACATACAAACACACAAAGATACGATTAAGTGTTGGTATGTGAGAATATAATGGTGGTGACTGGTATTTCATCATATCTTTATTCACCTTTCACTTTTTAGCCAATGGCCAAATTGGTAAATTGCTTGAAAGATGCATTGCTCTTACCTACACATATGAATATGTATGCATGTAAATGTGTAGAGTTCTGTAGGTGTGTATATATGTCGGTTGCACCTACTATAGCAACGTGACACGATGTCGTGATCGTGTGTCGACCTTTCATAATAATTAAAGCATTTATTTATGGTTGTTGTTGTTGTTGATGTTATTACTTCTGCTATTGTTGTTGCCATTGATGCTGAGACAACATGTTTCTGCTGTTGTTACGTTCTGACAGCACTGAATGTATAGCAATAATAATAACAACAACGGCAGCACCAGCAGTCCAAGTAGTAGCAGGTAAAAGTAATACATAATATGTATTTACATGAGAGCGGCAGAAATCTATACTAACATGAATATATTATGTAATTTAAGCACCCATTCGTTCATTTATTCGTATGCGTGTATGTATGTGTATGTGTGTGTGTGAGTGTGTTTCTCATTATTATGCTTTGTGGTAAGCAACGCACTTAAAATAAATCATTACGAAACTGTTTTGGAAATTATTGCACATACACATGCCTACATACATTTTCGTTTTAATTCACACACACACACACATAGACATATACATGCATTCATGCATATGTCTATTACATACATGTATTGAAAATCGTTATACCGAAAACCGCATAGTAATAATTTAATATGGCAGAAGGATGCTTGAACGGAAATTGTAGCGGTTTATGTGCTGTTGAATGCATATGTATCGATATATCTATGTATGTGTATCTGTGTGTGTGTATGTTTGCACACAATTGATTATTGCTAAGATTGAATTAAGTATGCGCGCGAGAAACAGCGAGCCGAGAGACAGAAAGCGAGAGAGCGAGAATAAGGATAATGATAAGGCATCGGAAATTGCTGATTGAAAATTTTATGAAAATCAACGATTGATTGCGATTAAATGTGTGTGCATTTTAGCATCATCACATTAAAAAAAAAACCTGGATGTGAAATCACTAGCACCCAAAAATTAAATACTCTGAAAACGGAATTGAAGAAATCAAAGACCGAAAATAATGATTATTTCACAAAATTTAATGAAAAAACTCATCTTTTTCCAAATGCCAGAGAGCCGAAATGATACTGGTTGCATGCTTTACGGAAGCCAGTAACAATTTTTATTTTGTTAAAAATAAAATCTAATTATTACATATAGATTTTTATTTTTTCAATTCGGTATAAAAATCACACGTTTTGAGTTTTTCGTTTTGAAAAAAATAATAAAATTCAAACATTTATTTTCATTCCCGAACAAGAATATAAAACATAATTCCGCACCCCAGGGCCGTAGCCAGGATTTTTTTCGGAGGGGGTTTTCATTCGAAGAAAATTGACATTGACTTGCCATTACTGATGATGAGCCTGACCTCAAAAAAATTACCAAAAAAAACTAAATATAGCCAGAGGCTCATTTTTTTCAAATGATTATCAATGGGAATTCGGGCCATGATAAGGAATCCGGCTGAGGTTGGCTTATATTCCCGAAATTCGTGCAGTTACTGTATTGAAAGAGGTCTTTCGAGTCGGGGTGCTCTGAGTAATAATAGGTTAAAGAATTAATTACATTTTGAGATTGTTTCCTAGAACTTTGGAGCTGATCTACTACTACTGTCTTACATGAGCTTTGCGAATAAAATGGTTCCTAGTGTTTGTGAATGAATTTTTTATACTGAACACGAATCTGAGGTCAAAAATTTCCCATCATGCCACGATTTAGAAAAAATGGGATGGAAAACCCTAAAATAGAATTTTTGGCCATTTTTAAAAATTGGAGAGCTGAACACTGGCGTGCTACAAACTTCGAAATCCTGAAATTATAGGCTGAATCATGCCCTTTCAAATGAGCCCTAAACACGAAACTGTAAATCAAAAACAGTTACTGACCTAGAAAAACTATAAATGCAGAATTGATCAGCATAACCTTCTCTTTTTGTATCCAAAGTCAAACCTCATGTCAAAGAAAACAAATCGGATCTGGTCGCATAGTGTAACTAAGATTTCAAGTTTATTTTTTTATATTTGACTTTTTAGAAAGAAACCGATGGAAGTAAAAAATATTTAAAAACTGTTCAATAGATTTTATTTTGACTTTTTTTTCATCCACTGGCAATTAATATGAAAAAATAGAAGAAAGTTTCCACATTTCGGGGGGGGGGGGCGGTCAGAACCCCCAAAACCTCCCCCTAAATACGGCCTTGCCGCACCCCCTCCCTCCCTACCACAACCATCTAAGAATGGCTCATGCCAATATTATATGATTATATTTTTTTCCGCACTTTGTATGAAGCCGAAACACTGTGCACCTCCCGGACTTCATTACGTGATTTACAAAAAGAAGGACTAAATCATTCATCCCTTTTCCCTACTTCCCCCCTCCTTCCCTTTCTTTCTCTTGTCTTTTAGTATAAATATTTACACCTAATCTTAAAAAGATAAATTTCGAAAGCTTTTAAATTGTATTGCAATGATTTCGTATTTGAACACTCACAAACCAAATATCTTTAAACTTTTCGCAAATTTTCAAAAGTAGAAGATCAAATGTTCTACATATTCGCAATAGTCGAACAAACATGAGCATATATCGAAGCCGATGTTGAACACTCAGCAGCAGTAGCGCACTGGTTCATGTTCATACGGTGTTCAAGTGTATTCAAATACCAACCCTGATATTTGAATGATAATTCAAAAGAGACAGATCCGAGCAGTTGTTAGTAACCAAAAGTTTGTATTGATAGGAAAATTCTCTTTCCAATTTCATGCCGGATTTCAACAGAGCTTCCATACACAGACCACTTGCATCTTGGGTATAAGAAAGCCCATAAAAGAGACTGTAGGGTGCAACAACTTTTAGGAGAGTAGACAAAGTATCGATGGCGCTCTTAGGTATTCATTTGCCACTCACCTTGCTTCAATCAACCAATCAATCACAGTTCAACGCAGCAATAGTCAGTTAACCCAAAATAAACGAAAAAAAACAGAAAGAAGTAGGTGGTTTATGCAGTATACAAGTTATTAAAACATTTAGGAGCAAATTTTTAATATAAAATGTTAATAAATTGAAGAAAGATTTCAACTTTATGTACCTTCATGAATTTTTTTCTAATAATTTTTCCATCCTTTGAGATTTCGTTGACATAGTTTCTTCTTTTCTTTAGAAAATTAATAACTTTTCCCAGCTGCCAATTCATACGCAGCAAACTCTGATTAAACAATGATGTTGAGAGCAATTATTGCTCATTTTTTTGTACTTGCAGTCAACTGGCCACAATGCAATTACAGTTATTGCAACATAATGTTGCATGAAAAAGGGCAAGTAATCAAACAACAATCAAACACACACAGTCACACACATACATACAAACAAAAAATATAGTAGAAAAATGAAATATTACATTAAAAACTGCAAGTGCATAACTAGTTAAATCTCGAAGAAAGAAAGAAGTAGAGAGAGAAAGAAAGTGTGAGAGAAATCGAATATCAAACATCAATTTATCAATGTTACTTGCTGTTTGCACGTCTCTCTGTCGGTCTGTCTGTCAGTCTATCTAACAGTTTCATGTGAATGGCATATTCGAAATGAAGCATTGTTGCCATTATGAAATATTCGTCGTCATCGTCATCGTTGCTACTTCAATTCAAAAACTATTGTGTAGTCGTATACACACACATACACACTTATGTATAAACACACAATGACAAATAATTCCAATACACATTCAACAGTAACAAAACATACAAAATATTTTCAAAAAAAAAAAAAACAAAACTACAACTACAAAAATGTGAATATTTCAATACATTTAAAATTTTTGAATGCGGCAATTTTGTACTTTTTCAATACTTCAGAACAACATGTACTTGTATTTGCATTGTACACCACACACACATTCACATATACACATACACACAAAAATGTTCTTTTATTTTATTTTTTTTTATTTATTGCTGCAATATGTATACATGCACAGACATGAAAAAATAACAATATCAAAATTAAAAAAAAAAATCTACAGCAAATAACACAACAAACAAAAAAATAACCAACAACAACAATTCAAACTTAACTGCTGCACTTCCTAGTGCAAAGTACTAGAGAGAAGAAAGAAGAGTTGCAAACTGCTGCTGTTGTTACTGTGCTAGTGTTGTTGCCATTTCTGCTGCTTCTGAATAACTATAGCCTAAAAATGTTATAATCGCTGATATGTGTATGTGTGTTTGGGTTAGTGTGTGTGTGTGTGTGTGTGTGTGTGGCTGGCCACTGCTAACAACCAAAATATTTGCTGGTTTCTTGTGTATTATTTTTCAATTTTTCTATTCTATTGTTGGTTTTATGTGTGTTGGCCAAAAATCGCTTTTGTTTGCATATTTCCCTAGAATTTTTGATCAGCACAAAGAAAAAAAAATAAAAAATCCTTTTCAAACTCAACTCAAGCCAAAAGCAAAAAAAAAAAAAAAAAAAAAATGCATAGGAAACTTTTCTAAAATGAAATTTAAATTGCTGATTTCTTTCTATTCACAGAAAAGTGCATGGAATATTTTATAGTCTACAACAGCAACAAAGGCAATAGTAACAAATTCATCGACATCAAATATGGGAAACTGAAAATCGACAAACGCGTTTAAATTTTTTAATATACGAAAATATTTTTTTCCCGCTCTTTGTTTAGTAAGGAAATAAATTTTCAACTCACTTCACTTGCTTAACTTCTACTTCGAGGTTCTACTTCGCTTTCTAGTGCTGGAAACTCATATTTTTTCTTTGCATACTTTTATGGGTTTATAATTGTTATTGTTAAAAAAATAACTTTTAGATCATGCAATTTGAGTTGATAAATTTATTTAGGTAGAAATCGAATTGCATAAGGAATTAACACAAACAAATTTGTTTATACCATAAATGGAAATTTTAAAAAATTTTTATTATTTTTTTTTTTTGCGTTAAAAATTGAAAGGTGTGTCCCAAAAATACTTTCAACATCCATTATATTTAAAAAATTATAAATATATATTCCAAGCCCCAAACAAATAGATTTGTTATAACAAAGTTGAATTTCATCAGCACCTAAAAGTATGCTAAGCTATTCAATATAAAAAATTCACTTACCTGATTTTGCTACTCCTATTAAATGATGCAAATATTTATTTGATTCTTTTCTTCTCTGTGTGCTTATTCACTATACACTATTTTACACATTTTCACTAATTTGGCAAACTTTCTTGCATTATTCTTTATTGAATACTCATAAAGTTAAAGAAGCAGCAAAGGTACCTGCAAAAAAAAAAAAAATAAATAAATAAAAGAGAATTATTTATTTAAGCATTCACATAACATAAGATTGCGGAGAAAGCATTTCTCGCTGATTTTCCGCTCCATTTTCATACCACAAAAAAGAAGTATAAAATAATATAAAAAAAAAAAAAATATTGAATAGAAAGGCACTGAAAAAGTAAAGTTGCACTTAAGGAAATGCATTAGAATTCAATATCTACAGTAGGGAGCAACAAAAGAGCGACAATGAAACATTTTTAAATTTTAAAAATTTCTATGATCCAAGGCATTTTTTTTTTTTTTTTTTTTTTTGATATCAGAGAATTTGAATCAGTGGTTTGGAGTATGAGATTTGGAATTAGGAGGCTTGAAATAAATGACCTGAAATCAGACTCCGGGAATTAGAATTCTGAAATCAAGTAACTTGAATGAGAGACTTGAAATCAGAAGCCTGGGATCAAAAACATGAAATTGGAGACCTGAAATAAGAGAACTAAAATCGGAAACTTAGAATAAGAGAGCTGAAACCAAGAATCAAATATATGAAACCAGAGACCTGAAACCAAGAATCAAATATATGAAACCAGAGACCTGAAACCAAATATCTAAAATCAAATTTCTAAGACATGGAATCAGAAATCTCTAATCGAAAACTTGGAAAAATAAACCTAAATTCCTAGGCATGGAATCAGAAACATAAAGAAGGATTCAGAATTTAGATATGTGGAATTTGAAGCTTGGAATCAGACACTTGAAACCAGAAACATGAAATCAAAAACCAAAAATCAGAGACTTGGAATCAGGGACAATGAATCAGAACTCTAAAACCAGAGACCTGAAACTAAAGACTTGAAATCAGTGACTTTGGAACAGAAACCAGGAATCAGGAACCTAGAATAAATGACTAAAAAGACTAAAAGAAAAGAGATCTAAAATCTGAAACTAATTGAAAAACAAGAAACCTGATCACAGGCACTGAATCAAAGATCTGAAATCAGAAACCAGAGGCCTGAAACTAAAGACTTGAACCCAGTGACTTGGAATCAGAAACCAGGAATTAGAGACTTAGAAAAAAAGACATGAAATCACAGACTTTGAACCGGAGACTGAATCAGAAATCTGAAACTAAAGACTTAAAATCGCTGGCTTAGGATCAGCAACCAGGAATCAGAAGCTTGGAATAAATTATCCAAAATTAGAGACATTAAATCAGAGGCAATGAATCAGAAATCTGAAATCAGAAACCAGAGACCTGAAACTAAAGACTTGAAATCGGAGGCTTGAGATAAGCAACCAGGAATCAGAGACTGAGAATAAAAAATAAAAAATCAGAGACAATGAATCAGAGATCTGAAATCAGAGACCTGAAAGGCTTGAAATTAGTGAAAGGGGATCAGAAACCAGAAATCAGAGACTTAAATAATAAATAAATAGAATAAAAGACTCAAATTAGATACATGGAATCAGAGACTTTGAATTAGATATCTAAAATCAGAAACCAGAGACCAGAAACTAAAGACTTGAAATCGGAGACTTGGGATCGGAAACCATGAAACAGAGATTTGGAATAAGAAGTCCGAAATCAGAGATATGGAATTGGAGATTTTGAATCAGAAATCTAAAATCAGAAACCAGAGACTTGAAATCGGAGACTTGGAATCTGATTCTTGGAATAAGAGACCCGAAATCAGAAACATGGAATTGGAGACATTAAATTCGAGATTTGAAATCTGAAACCAGAGACCTCAAACTAAATACTTGAACCCAGTAACTTAGGATCAGAGAACAGGAATCGGAGTCTGGGAATAAAAATTCGAAATTAGAGACAATAAATCAGAGATCTGAAATCAGAAACCAGAGACCTGAAACTAAAGACTTGAAATCCATGTATTGGCGTCAGAAACCAAGAATCAGAGACCTGGAATGAAAGACATGGCATGAAGTAAAAAAACTTGAAATTCATGTCTTGGGATCAAAAACCAGAAAGCAGAGACCCAGACCACTTATTGATTTGATTGATTTCATATGAACTCCTGATGAAATGAAGTATTTAACCACGCCATATTTTTTTTATTTATCTTCAACATTATCATACTTTTCCACTATACTGTACTGTACACCAAAAAAAAAAAATAATAAAAATAAATAGAATTTGAAAGAAAAATAGAAAATATGTAGAAAAAAAAAATGTCGCAAAATAAAATTGTCTTTGAGTGACAACGCTAAATATTTCTACAATTTTGAGTTGAACTCAGCAATCGACAGAAATCAATAGAAAATGGTGACATCTCACTGAAGCGAAAGTGAGAATATATTCGATAAAACTAACTATGTAAATACAATATTATTTTTTTTTTTTTTGCTTTCATGGTTTTATGCTTTCGTTTCCACTGCATCGTTTCAAATAATGACATACACCAAAAGTACTTCAACTTCTACTTGCTGCTATGCTATAGCTATTCCTGCTGCTTCAACTTGTGATACCGGTTTTTACTCTTCTGCTGCTAACATTGAGCATATCATCATTTGCACTATGTATATATTTCTATCTTTCATTTCAACAACAGCTATAGCATCATTATCAACACTATCAAACAGCATCATCGTCATTATGAACATTATCATTATCGTTCAATAAATCGAATTTCAAATATATTTCAATTGCAACTTTGTAACATTTTTTTTTTTTTATGCTAAAGTTGCAATTGTTCACAATTGTATATTTTATTTTTTCTACCCTAACTTTTTCTTGTCATCACTTTTTTTTTTTTTTTCATTTACAAAAAATCTATGCATGTGTGTAAAAGGAATTCAAAGCATATTTGAAACATGAATTTTTTTAATTGAAATAGTTGAGATGTTTCCCTAAAATACTCAATAGTTTTAAGGGTGTAGCCAACACTTAGGTGTAAACAACAGATTTATAATCTATACAGCCAATGTTGCCTTGTAATATAGAGTTAGAAAACCTAAGTTTGGTTATTCGGTATTTGTAATTTTTGCAAATTTATGTAGCATAATTTTTTGCTAGGTGCTTGATTGAAATTGTTAGGTGGTGTATAGGGAAGATATTAAAGTTTATGCATTTACGTTTTAATAAAAATCATCTCAGTCATTTAAATAGTTTAAGTGGAAATTTGTTTTAATAAACCTAATCTATAAATGAATACAAACGATTTTCATGGTCGCCCTAAAAATATGCTATATAAAATAAAACAGAAAAAACAACTCAAAGAACTAAAAAGAAGGTAGTGGTATGAACCCGATGTGATCTATGTGAAGTGAGTTGCCATCACTAAGTGCTACCAAAATTAGGAAAAATTTTCATTTCTGATACGTATCTCTATTTATAATTTCAATATATTTTTAATATAACCCTAAAAGTATGCAACAATTAAAATTTGTCAATTTGTTGTAAAAATATTATTTGAGTTCTGGAGTATTTTTGGCAGCTCAAATCTGTAAAAAAAAAAATTCGGGTCAGGTCAGGCTTCGTGTAAATTTTCGAAAATTTGATAAGGGGAGGGGTTCATGGATGAAATATGTATAAATATATATTTTTTTTGCTGCTTTTCTACACGAATTTTGCAATTCTAGGAGTTTTGGAAAAAAAAAATTTTTTTCATTAAATTTAAATTTTTCATGTTTGGTAGATCTTTGGAAATTTGATAGTGGTGGGGGTCATGAATAAAAAATATTTTTCCTTGTTTTGTTTTTTTTGGTTTTCTACACGAATTATGCAATTGTTTCTGAAAATTTTGATAAGGGTTCATTGATGAAAATTTGTTTTCTGTTTCTTTTTTGCTTTTCTACACGAATTATGCAATTTCAGGAGTTTTGGATGACATAATTTTGTTTTCATAAAATTTAAATTTTTCGGAAATTTGATGAATTTTTTTTTTTTTTTTTTTTTTTTTTTTTTTTTTACTTTTCTACACGAATTATGCAAAATACACGAAAAAAAAATTTTCGTGTATTTTGGAGAGGAGAAAAAAAAATTTTTCATAAAATTTAAATTTTTCATGTTTGGTAGATCTTTGAAAATTTGATAAGGGTGGGGGTCATGGATGAAAAATTTTTTTCCTGGGTTTTTTTGGTTTTCTATACGAATTATGCAATTTTAGGACTTTTGGATGAAAAAAATTTTTTCATAAAATTTAAATTTTTCATGTTTCGTAGATCTTCGTTTTTGAAAATTTGATGAGGGTGGGGGTCATAGATGAAAATTATTTTTCTGTTTCTTTTTTGCTTTTCTACACGAATTATGCAATTTTTGGAGTTTTGGATGACAAAATTTTGTTTTCATAAAATTTAAATTTTTCGGAAATTTGATGAATTTTTTTTTTCTGTTTTTTTTTTTACTTTTCTACACGAATTATGCAAAATACACGAAAAAAAATTTTTTTTAATTCAAATTCTTTTCAAAAATTGTTAGAAATCAAAAAAAAATTTTTGAACCATGAAAAAAATTCTATGAACTCCTACCCTCATCACATATAAAAAAAATTTGTTAAGGGGATGAAAATTTTTTTTTGCTTTTTTACACGAATTATGCAATTTCAGGAGTTTTGGAAGAAAAAAAATTTTTTTTTTGAACTCAAATTCTTTTCAAAAACTCTTAAAAATCAAAAAAAATTTATTGAACCATGAAAAAAATTCTATGAACTCCTACCCTCATCACATATAAAAAAAATTTGTTAAGGGGATGAACATTTTTTTTTTTGCTTTTCTACACGAATTATGCAATTTCAGGAGTTTTGGAAGAAAACAAATTTTTCGTGTAAAAAAAAAATTTTTTTTTGAACTCAAATTCTTTTCAAAAACTCTTAAAAATTAAAAAAAAATTTATTGAACCATGAAAAAAATTCTTTGAACTCCTACCCTCATCACATATTAAAAAAAAACAAAAAATTTACGAATATACACGAAACTTGATGCGACCATATAAAAATTTCTACAGATTCGCGATCAGCGGCCAAAAATACTGCAGAAAAATTGGTTCACAACTCAGATACTTTTAAAAAGTCTAGTGTTTCCGGCTGAGCGTTTGTGTGTTTTTAGTTATGTAATTAAAGTTATGTAATTTTAAGACCCTTAACTTCGTGCATCCTTAAACAATGTTTAAAGATAAAACTGAAATTTCTTCATAGAAATTACCATGTTTAACTTAAAATATTATTTTAAAATATGATAAGCTAATTTAGACTCAATTAAATAAAAAAAAAATATTTTTAATTAGTTACTATTTAATAATAAATTTCATAAATATTTATTTTCTTTTTCATTTCAGCGGATATAATACAGGATTTAGCAAATTAAAATTATTTAAAAAAAAAATATATATTAATTATTTAAGGGTAAGAAATATTATATTAAAGTAACAAAAACTATTTAAAACATAAATTAAAATTAGAAAAAAACAAAAAGAAAAAATTTTAGTTTAGAATGATAATAAAATTTACTTATAATTAATTGTAGAAATATTTTGGAAAACAGAAAAAAGCCCGCAAAAATAACTCTATAAAGTCATTACATTTCCACTTAATTTGCTTTGAGTTTTATTATGCACAGTGTGGCGAAAAGCTTAAAAAATATTACAAAATTTAATGCTTTCATAAAAACTTTATAAAGGTTTTTATAACTATAAAAGTTTCTAAGATATATGTATATAAAGTGAATTAAAGTTAATTTTTATCCGGTAAGTCGTAGATAAATTGCAGCCAGAAATTAAAAATTCGAAATTCACACATTCAAAAATCAATTTCTCAACTTTTTGAAGAAGAAATATTGTCTTCAATTCAAAATCTCCAACTATCGAAAGCTTAGTAATGTAAACTGAGTGATTGGTGAGATAAGAAGGGTCTGCTAATGTTAGTCTTATTAAACCAGAAAGTCTTGAGTTCCAGCAAAATTAAAAGTTTTTGGTGGCGCTAAGGGTTTAGAGAAACTTATAGCATTTCAAATCGATTTAGATTTTACAGTTTAATTTTCATCAAAGCTACTTGGATATTTGAACAAATATTGCTATTCGGAGATCATTTGTGCTGCCCATGAGGCTTCCAGGACCCATTGATATTGCCGATATTTCAGCATGAAACAGTGAAACATTTAAACAGTGTAAATGATTTTTTGAAATTATTGCTGGGTATGGAAGACGAGTTTAGAGACTAAGAACTGTCTAACTAATTGAAACATATTTAAGGAAGAAAAGCGGCCTAGCATTTCGTGGTTTATTTAAGCAAATCTAAATATAGATTGGCATCTATATCTTTAAGTTTAAGTGACTTTACTGCGTGTACTCTTCCAGATATTGCAAATATTTTTCTCCCAAATTCAATAAAAAAATATTTGAAAAAAAAAGATTTTTTTACGATTTTTATAACATCGTTGAAAATAAAAATCTGAAGATTTCTTTCATATTTCTTGAACTTTCAATAAGTTCAATGCTTATAAGTTATAACTCATAAACCAAACACAATTTTTGTTTTTTTCTTTATCATATTTTTACAAGCATTTATTTTCTAGTCGCATTCATCAATCCAAGTAAGGACTGAGTCGGAAAAAATTGCCCGTTACATATTTTTCTCTAACTTTTTAAAATTTCAACAGATTTTAAAAAAAAATTTCCAAGTAGGCCTTGAATTTATTAACAGAAAATATTATGCTGCACTTTTTTGGAGTTGCTCAGCGCATTAGTTAAAAAATTGAAAGCGAACTAGAAGTGCGAAAATCCATTGTACGATCTTTTCAAAATCACCCTCACTGGACTTATAAAAAAATCGCGCGCGAATTAAAACTTGACCTGGGAACTGTTTGAAGAGTAGTAAAACGATACTGACAGAACTTATGCGGTATTCGGAAAGCGGGTTCTGAAAGGGAGAAAGAGAAGGTTCTGCAGCCCGGAAAAGGCAAGCAAAGTCATCACCAGGGAGCGGAAAAAAGGCAAAATAAAATTTTTTATCTACTAATTTTAAAATTTAAAATTTCAGATTTTGGTATTTTTGACTATGTCGCTTATGAGAAAGAAAAAGATAGAAATACAAAAATATTTCTATCACCGAATACTACAGACTTCAAATGTTATTTTGCCTTTTTTCCCGCTCCCTGGTCATCACCATGTTCACGAAGAATCCTAATGTTTCAGGTAAAAAAGTGGGTCGAAAACTATATTGTTTGAAACCATTTGTACGTCGGGTAAAAAAAGAAGCTAGCCTTAAGACACAAAAAGTCCCCGACAGGAATGCTGTAAAGCAGAACGAAGCTAAACAACGTCCCGAAGAACTGAAACGCGAGTTTTTTGAAAAAAATTCGACTGCTGTCTAATGGACGACGAAACATACGTTCTGGCTGACTTTTCACAACTTTCTGGCAAGGAATTTTGCAATGCAGTTTCGCAAGGCAATGTGGATGAAAAGTTTTGGACCAAAAGGCAGTTGAAGTTTCCCCGTAAATTTCCTAGTTTGGCAAGCTTATGCAGCTGTGGCAAAAGATGAAAATCTTTTGTGATTTCGGGTACGTTTAACTGCGATATTTATGTTGAAGAATGCTTGAACAAAAGATTATTGCCATTCTTAACCCATTATGGACGAATCATTGAAATCGTTGAGATAACTTCATGATTTTTAATGTGGCGACTATTGATAACCCACAGATCACTTTTAGGTAATTGAGAAAATTTTAGAACGTCTAGGTTATCAAGGGCAGGCTGTTGCGAAAAAGCAGCGACCGGTACACCGGGAATATTTCAAACGTTAAAATCAATCAGATTGTCTTTAGTATTGCATTTTGGTATTTTGGTAACACGAATACGATTGTTAAAAAAAATAAAAAAAAAAAAAACATTTCAATAACTCTACGAGCCATTTTAAAAAAATGAATTTTTTAGACCTTTTTAGCATACAAATATTAAAAACAAAATAAAATTACAAGAAAAATTGTTAAGCCAAGAGTTCAAATTATCATTTTAATGAATACTTAAATGGGATACGCATAGTCTTATCTATTTTAAAAATGTTTGAAGTTGGTGTTGTGAAAACGCAACGGCAGACGAAAATGGGTTAAGACAGCATGAGGCGTCCAATATTTTTTTTGGCCCAATCTCGCTTCTTGTCATTACAGTAAAGCAGCCTTTGAGTAGTAAAAAAAAAACAACAATGTTCATATAGTGACACGGAAGGCGAATCGACCAAACTGTCCAGAATTTAGGCCTATCGGAACGGATTGGGCATTAGTAAAAAAATAAATGAAGATAACAGAGAAAGTGACTAAAGACATTAATGACTTTAGACCGGCATTATCAAAAAATATCAAAACGAATTTTGAAATTTTTTTTTAGCTTTTTACCAATTTTTTTATCTATTTGCCACACTGTGCTTTTTGCTACTAAAACAAAGAAAGAAATAAAATGTAAATAACCACAATTAAATTGACCAACAAAATAAAAACCAAAGCAAAACAAATATTTGCTAATCACAAACTCATTGTAAATACAATAAAATTAAATTAAAAATTAAAAAAAAAAGAAATTTTAAATTTTAGTATGTAATATTAAGAGCAAAAACAAAATTTTAAATTGCGTGGCATTTTACAAAAAATAACAACAAATACAACATCCCCAAGACAAAAGATTTAAATGACAAATAGCTACTGTAAAACAAAAAACAACAACAACAACAATTATTCATACATACATACGCCAGATGAAACAAAAAAAAAAGTATGAATTAAATTACAAATATTAATTAGCTACATTGCAATTTACACCAATGGAAAATGGAAATTTAAAATACTACTATGACTAGGTAGTGCGTCTGTGTGTGTGTACACAACAACAATTAAACATACTACAACAGCACAGTGATTATTTCCATGTATTTATTTATGATATTAAAAAGTTGAATTTCAGTTGTTTAGAGAGAAAAGCACGGTGCCTGATTAAAAATAATGCGCTCAAATAATTTTAAGTATTTATGACAAACATATAAAAAAAATTAAAACAAAATTTCGAAACAGGTATAGCCACACAGATGCATACACACACACACACATACATGCCCACACTCATGTATTATAAAAAGAACATTGATTTTTATGACGCTAGCATGAAAACAGTAAATCCAACAGTGGATCCTTCCTGATTTTAATCCGATTTAATTTCATTTAGCTGTGGTTTTTTCAGGCTTCATTATTGTTATTGTTGTTGTATGTAGTTGTAGTTGCTCATTATTATCATCATTATTATTATTATTATAATTATGCGTTGCTTAAATATTACTAATTAATTAAAACATAAACATGCACCGGAGTGAAAAAATAATACAGAAAATGCATGTAAGTTTTGTCAAATGGAAAAACATAAAATTTTTCATTTTCACATAAATACATACATATGTTGAATAAATAAATCCAAAAAATATATTAACAATGTCATAAACCAAATATAAAACAACACACATTCACATTAACAAAAACAACATAAAAATGAGCAGCTACACTGGACAAAGCGTTAAATTTCGTAAATGTGGCTGACAATTGTCCTAAATGAATATCTACTTTGAATATTTAGTTTTAGTTTTAGTTTTTGAAGCTTGGGTAATTTCTGTTCGCGTAATTGGCTATTAATTGCACACATGAAAAATAACAAATTTAATTACAAAATTTGGCAATTATTGGATGGTTATTCTGTGTTTTTAAATTGAAATATTTACACAATTGATTAAACTATCAAAAAATTAATGGGGACATAATTTTTGTTATAAATTTAAATTCCTTGTTTTTATTACTAAATTATCAATTATTATCAATAAACCATAGAAATGAATAACATCATTTTAGCATTCGAAACGAATTCAAAAATGAACCCAATAACGAGTCTTCGCTATAGCATTCGAAACGAGTTCGTTTTAGTAACTTCTCAACGATATTCGTTTGCGAGGGAATTAGCGAGTTCGGGATGAATTCATAAACGAAATCAAAAACGAATTCGTTAATGAAGCGGTAATTCCCAAAGAAAACTAACTCGTCACTGAATCGTTAATGATATTCGTTTTCGCAACATTTTATCGTCATAACGAATTCGTTTCGAATTAGCAATGAATTCGTCTAGTTTGTTTGGTTACTGCTAAATCAATTTATATTACGATATTTTCATTCATTTACGTTTTTCATAAATTGAAATGATTATTTTAGAATTCATCAGGCGTAAAAAAAAAATCATACGAAACATTGGGCGAAATAATGGAATAAAAGCTTTTTATTAGCATTTTTTAAACATTACATCAAATCTCCTACTAAACATGAAGCTTCTACATAAGAATTCAGAAACTATTGGACACAATAATATTTGGTAAGAAATAAAAGTCCTTGAAAAATTAAAAATATGTTGGCGAGAAAATGAAAAAAATATTTGCGAGTGATGAAAATACGTTCACGAAAAAAAGTGAAAAAAAATGAATTAGTCCGTGGTTAAAAATATGCTCGTGAAATATGCTTCGTGTTTTTTAGTTATTTAACGTCAATTTGCCGCGTTACGTTGCAAAGCATGATCGATCCAATGATCTCCAAGAATGTTTAGCGGCCATAAAGGAGATTAAAATCGACAATCACTTGCGATGTGTGGCTATTTCACATGCAAAAACTGCAACTCCGAATAAATAACATCGATTTTTCCTTTATATTTTTCATTCAAATCTTATGTTTTTTCATAACGAAGTCATAAATAAACGTTTTACATCAATATTTGTTCGAATTTTCTCAATTTGCAAAGTGGTTCGACATTCCGCACGATTTTTCAAAATGACAAAATCGAATATTTTGGTACAACGCTTAAAACTTTACAACAAATTAAAATTTTTAAATTCTGAAACTACCAAAATGTGGCATTTTTATTCTAGTTTAACTTCCATTTCTCAAATTTTGAAAAATTTCGATTTTAGGGTGAGTTATCAGTCAAAATCAAAGTATGGTTCGACATTCCCCATATTCCCCTACGTTCGCGAACGATTAACAATACGTTAAGATTACATTGCAAAGACATTTTTAAATGACTAAAAATATGCTTACGAGCGATACCAATAACGTTCACAAACGACTTAAATCATTACAAACATATTCGCGAGCTTTTAGAAAGAAAATATTCGCGAGCGTTCACAAAAGAAATCGCAAACAATTAAAAACTTTCACGCAAGCGATAAAAAAAATCACTCTGGAGTGATTAAAAACTCGTTAAATTTTTATGAGCTTATAAGTGATTAAAAGCATTTAAAGCGAGATCCTTTTCTTTTTAAGAAATAAAATAAAAAAAATCAGCGAAATCTTTGGAATACATTGAGCGAACAATTTAAGCTTTGCCGTCGCCATTCTTTTAATTAGAATGTAAAGTCCAGAACGAAATATATATTTTTCCAACATATGGTATCAATAAGAAAGAGCCTAAGTCTAATGAACTTAAATTGAGATGCGGGAAATCATAAGATTCGCGGCAAGTGTGTTTCTGGCCGGCCGCCTTCCTCTCCTTTCTGAAACTGTCAGGCAAAAAATGACGTTTAAAATAGTTTTTTATAACACATAAAGTTTCTAAGCTCTAGAGAAAGTGTCACTCCTGCTCGCTACCCTACTCTTCGTTTTTTTTCCCCTCTGAAAGACCCAATATTTTTAAATACCGATATACTTACAAATAAGTTAGGTTAATGTGAAAGTGCTTAAAAAATCTTAGCAAATGTTCACATAAACTACAAAATTGATTTATTATGATATCTATCTTTAACCAACCCCGCCCCCTTTATACAGGGTGACAATTGTAAAGTGACGCAAGTTTAATACTCTGCAGCAAGCTTTGCCATTTACCGTTACTTTAATTTAAAAAGCAAATTCATTCATCATTGGCTTTGCTTTTAATTTCATTTGAATTTTTGTTATTACATTTTGAAATTTCCATAAAAATGGACAAGGAAAATATTCGTCGTGAAATTATGAAATTTCATTTGGCAAATTATAGTAGCCGTCAAATTGCAAAGGCTTTAAATTTGTCAAGTCGTACGGTAGACCGAGCTATTATTCGATATAATGAAACTGGGGATTTTGGAGATAGAGACCGGAGAAAATTTTCAACAGTTGCCACTACTGATTTAACAGAAAAAATTCGTAAACGAATCAAGCGAAGTCCAAGGCGCTCAGTGAGAAAAATCGCTAAGGAAGTGGGAGTAAACCGTGAAACAGTACGAATCATTGCAAAATCAAAGCTTAATCTTAAGCCGTACAAGCTCCGAAAAGCTCAAGATCTGACACAAAAAAAGAAAGATTTGCGACTGCAAAGATGCAAGGCGTTGCTACGCTCCTCCGTGTTAAAAAATGTTGAAAACATCTTGTTTACAGATGAAAAAATTTTTACGGTTGAACAACATTTCAATGCGCAAAATGACCGAATGTGGCTAACATCATCATCGCAACAAAATAGGACTGTTAGCCGAGTTCAAAAGCCAGCTTCCGTTATGGTATGGGCTGGAGTTTCCGCTAATGCCAGAACTCCTCTAATATTCGTTGAAGAGGGTGTTAAAATTTACCAGGCTGTTTATCGGAGCATTTTAAATGAACATGTTCTTCCCTGGGCCCAAGATACATTTGGAAATGAAAACTGGACTTTCCAGCAAGATTCTGCACCTTCCCACATGGCAAAATTAACGCAAACATGGATAAAATACAATTTTTCTGGATTCATAACATCTCAAGAATGGCCACCATACTCCCCAGACTTGAATCCAATGGACTACTCTATTTGGAGTATTTTAGAGAGTAAGGCTTGTGCATCTCAACACCACAGTCTGGAGTCGCTGACAAATTCATTAGAGAAAGCCTGGACGGAAATTGATCAGGAAGTCCTGCGGCGAACAGTCCTACGATTTCCGGATCGATTGAAGGCATGTGTGCAGGCTAAAGGAGGTTATATTGAATGAGGTGGGGTTCAAATGAATGCTTATATATTCAGCAATGTTAAACACTTAATTGTACTTAATGGAAGTATGTCCTTTTGAAAATAACTGCTGAAATGTGTGTGTCACTTTACGATTGTCACCCTGTATATATTTATTTACTACAATTACTTAAAAAGTATACATCGCCCTAATTGGAGCATAAGGCTCCATAAGCATAAGCTCTTCCATCGCACTCCATCTTGGGCGAGAAATCGTATTTCGCTCGATGTTGCGAATAGTGCGTACTCGGCGAATGTGGATCTAATCTAAGTTGATCGGTAGCAGCCACAAGATCGGGATCCCTGCGCGTTCCATTTACAATGCCATTTTCTCAATGTCGGTGTCCTATCACCTCTGTTTTCGTATTTTGATCTCCTGTTCACTTGCAGGGCTTTCGGCGCGTCTCCATAGTTGTTAATTAATTTAATAAAATATATTGTTAATTCGTTACTGGTATTTATTGACAAACCATTCATATCTCTGGTGCGATTTGAAACTGATTTAGAAGATGCGAATTTTGGTGCGGATTGAAAGCGAATACCAAACTTTTTTGAGCTTATTAACCGCTATTTGTGCCTTCTGGATGAGTGCATTGACATCGTTTCAATTCTCAATAGCTTGGTTTACGAGAAGTTGATTTCTACGTCGACACACTTTGCGTTCTCAACCAGTTTTTCTAATTTGTTTTTTGACTACAGAGAGAGTGAATGAGTCAGAAAGTATATGTATATACTAAGTTGGTCAGCTTCTGAATTCCATCTGGGCAATTCGCGTTTGTCTTAGCAAGCACCATATCCAATACCAGTATGAAGAGAAGCGCCGTCGACACACACACTTGCCGTATTCCATGTAAGGTGGGCGAACTAGCGCTGCATTTTTTCTTGACTCGAACGCTGATAAGTCTCTTGAATCAGGCTTATAATCGTGGATTGTATACCGACGTGACGAAGTACTTTCTTCATTGATTTTCACTTGATCAAGTCAAAGACTTGGTCAAACTCCTCGATTAGGAAGAATAGTGGTGACCTGAATTCAATTGACTACTCAAGTATGATTCTGATGGTATTGATATGGTCTATATAAGAGCGGTTTATCGTAAAGCCATTCAGTTCACAGAGTGTTGCTGAAGATGGACGAGATACTGTTTGCAACCAAAGTAGTGGATGATGCCATTAACTGATGATGCATTTACTTAAATCCCCTTGTTTAGTCTTTTCGCGAGCTTAGGATTGAGAAAGTGACCCAGGCATGTGTGATAAGCGCTTGAAGGTCCGATGCTACTCCAGCGTCACCATTTATAATGCAAAAATGTTATCCTTGCCCGGTGTCATTATCATTATTTTTTGGTTTTGTTGTGATTTCTTCTGTTTGGCAAGCAAGACACACCAACAGTTAAGTTGGGCTTCAACTGATGTTAGAGGGATTCCACTTCTATCCTTTAAGGGTGGTATATTTAGTTTGGTGCTTGTTAGACGTGTCATCGCTGTATACACAATAGTGTCCAAATGAAGGTGATTTTTTGACCGAAGATACTTTTTTCGGCCGAACGGCAGAAAACCTGAAGCCGTATATTCGGTCGGGCATAAATACACACCACGCTTACGGTTTTTATTAGCGGACAGTTCTGCGTCTTTGGCGATGTCGTTGGCATAGTCGTCTTTGCCTTTTTTTTAATTAGTCTTCTGGTTATCTGTTCGATGTGATGCTTTGGTAGACTCTCTGCTTGCTGTTTGTTGTTGTTGCAGCATAGTTGCCTTTAGGCGCCTTCTTCATTTGATTAGCTCCCATGATGAGGGCTTGGGAGATGGGCTAACTTATTTTTGAGTTTAGCTGGGTATTCACTTCCCTTATTGGGATCTTGGAGAATTGGGACATTTGACGAACTTTTTCATTTCTCCGTAAAGTCTGCCCCCTAAGAAACAACGTCAGTAGATCTGAGGATTGAGGCATTAAACAGAGAAGGCGGTCTCGAAACGATCGAACGAATTTCGTTTTGGTTTTCTACAGCCTCTACAGTGGTTAGGTGCTGTAACTTCAATCCTGGATAGTGATGATTCGATACAAATAAATACAAGTAAAAACACGATACTTTTCATTCGATTCAAGTACTTTTTTTACTCGATTCTATAACATAAGTATTTTACTTGGTATCGGAAAAAAGGTTCAGTATCGGATACTCGATACTTTTGGAAAATATTTATTTAAAAAAACTGAAATATTGCTATACAATATTTGAAATTGTTGATCATTTTACAATATTTTACAGCAATCAATAACATATTTCAAAATGCTACTGCAGAATTATTCAAAATATTTCAGTCTATATTGCAATATTTCAATGTATGCCAATATTGCAGTACAGTATTGAAGTTCTATAAGATATGTAGAACATAATGTTTATTGAAACCTTTAATCTGTTGATTAGTTTTACTTCTATTTTAAATTTTTTAGCGATTTGCTAAATTAAAGACATTTCTATATGATTCACGTGTTTCCAGTGGAAATATCTCAAAACCATGATTTATTGGCGAAAAACTCATGTTGAGTAGTGTAAACTGTAGGCTCAACCATGTTGTATCACAATGGGCCGTTCTGGCTTGAGTGTTTTCCTTAAAAAAGAGTAATTTGTGACTTTAAACGAGTATTCGATACAAGTACATATTCGATACTTTTTTCCGATATTTTCGGTAGCATCGATACTTTTATTCGATACAAGTAATGAGTAAAAATTTCGATACTATGTGGGTATCGAATCAACACTAATCCTGGCTGCAATTGGCTGAAAATTCTGTCAGTGCTTTAGTCAGAACTATCAAACTCGAAGTTCTTTTGCCATCCCGAAAAGACCGTAAACTCGAACTATGATTCAGTTGTTTTTGATTCCGCAAGTTCTGTTGATTGATTTCTGTCTTTCCTTATCATAGTCTGAAGCTGCGTTCAATGTTAATATATCTGGGAGCGCAATAGAGTTCAAACTCTTGAAGCAGCTCAACACTGTTTTGAATCTCGTGATCATGTTGTCTTGTATTTCGATTGGCGATTGGCTACCCACAAAGATAGTGATTCTTGAAGGATCGAAGATTCGTGTGAATATGCATTTCAAAGATTTGAAAATAGCGATGATCTGTGCTTGAGAAACGCTAACGTAATCAGGGAGTGTGTAAGGCTACGTTATTGGAATCTATCGCAAAAGACACCACTCTTCCATCTTGGGTCTTTCAATGTAGAGTTGAATATGAATCTTAGATGTCAGATGAGAAGTTCCATTCTGCTATCACTTGAGGAGTAATTCAGTTTTCTTTTCTCCTAGTTTAGGTGTTTTTATATAAATTTAGGGTAAACTCGTGCTCGAAAGTGTACTTTGGATCTTTTATTCTCGAAATATATTTATCAGTCTATGCCTATTAGAAATTAGAGCATTAGTTTTTGAATACACGTGTACACGAACGTTTGAATCCCGTGTAGTTTCCTTTTAAAAACACGAATCTTTATACTTTGGTTTACACTTTAAACGCCCTACTCATGTTTGAAATACACGTGTAGTTCGGATTCGTTTTTACAATGAAAATTCTTCAATACACGTGTATAAGTACTAACAGAGTACACGTGCACTTGAAAGCTCTAGTAGAAGCTATTCATTAATTTCCAGCATATATTTGGCTAATGTATGCAACAACAACAAATATAAGTAAAATGCCAGCGCAATTTAAATATATTAAATTTTTTCAAAAACATACAATAAAAGCAAATGAAAATTTATGTGTTTGTTTAATTAATTTAATTGGTGATTACAAAATTTATTGATTTCAAATTAAATTATATTAAATATGTAAAAACAAATAATATTAATTAAAAATGTAATATAAAATGAATGCTCATTTCAAATTGTGTCTCACAGATACTTTCTGTGCATAGCGATAAGAAATAATGAGCTAATTGGAGCTGCATTTTAAAAACCCAAATGAAATTTGTTCTTAAAAAGTAGAACAAACTTTTTTTTTATTTTTGGCAGGCACCATTTAAAACTCACATGTATGAATTTATATGTATTTATGTATACCAATAAATGCTCCCACGCCTGTTTCGTAGAAATTTTATGTTTAAATTATAAACTGAAAATAAGTTATATTTATAAAATTTCAGATAAAAAAGAAAGGGCGAAAACTAGTTCACTTCTGTTGTATGTGAAAAAAAAAGAAATACAATTTCAATAGCAACTAAACATATACATACATATGTAGAATAGAATAAAATTTACCAACTACATTTATAGTAAATAAACAACCAAACCAAAATGAAAAAAAAAACGTACTGAAAATACTACCAATTTTTTAAATAAAACCAAAGAAAAGCAAACAATTTACTAATTAATTAAAATAAATAAATAAAATTGTAACGAACAACTAGAAACAATTTATGTTTTGGGAAGCACTGCTAAAGTATAAAATGAAAGAACAAACAGAAAATCCGATTGAAAAAAAAAAAAAAAACGAAAATAGATTTTCAAAAATTTTTATTAGAAAAAGCATAGCTTAAGTATGAAATGTGAGGATGGTAGAAAGATGCTTAAGTTTTTCCAACTAAAACACATAGAAAGTAGTGAAAATTTTTCTTCAAGCATCAATCCAACCATATATTTCCACAGGTTAATTGTAGCGAAAAAAAAAAAACAAAAAATAAAATAAAATAAAAATCAAAAAAAGAAAAATAATATAAAAAAACTAAAAATAATATAAAATTTTTGGAATTTTTCTAAATGGGTTGTATTAATGTTTTTTGCACCGGTGATATTAATTAAAATTACACAATTCTACTGCACATATTTAAAAGAAAAACAAAAAACCAACAAACGAACGCATTTATTGTAATGAAGATTAAAAAAAAAAAATATAAGATTAAAAAAAAAATAAGAGATCAAAAAAAAAAATTAAAGATTAAAAAAAAAAATAAAAGATTAACAAAAAAAAAATTAAAAAAAAATTTTTTTTTTTTAGCAGTTAATATTGAAAACAAAATAGATGTAAATAATAAAGAAAAATTTTACAAAATAAAAATCTAAAAAAAAAAAATATATTAACTTAAAATATTTTAATTATAAAATGAAATTATATAAAATTATAATGAAAAATAATCAAAATTAAAGTTTATTATTCCAAAAGAAAAGAAAAAACAAAAAGGAGAAACTTTCTACATATTTTTTTTTTTTTTTAGATATTTAAGTTTAATATTTTATAAACATATATATATAAAAATTATACATAGATAAATAGGTGATTAGTGTTTTATGTTAAGTGATGACTAAACTGTATTTTTTTTTTATGTTTTTAATTGTTTTTTTAAATTTTAAAATAAAAAAAAGAAAATATTTCAAAAATCAACCATAAATTATATCTATATTTAAAAAATAAACTTATAATAAAAAATAAAATATAGTATTTAAAAATAAAACTATAACTGTCTAATCTTTTAAATTACTTGATGGCAAATAAACGTTCTCCGAAAAATAGTAAAGAAAACAAGCACGGTAAGTAATTTTAAATCAACTTGGGAACTTTACAGGGTGACAATCGTAAAGTGACACACACATTTCAGCAGTTATTTTCAAAAGGACGTACTTCCATTAAGTACAATTAAGTGTTAACATTGCTGAATATATAAGCATTCATTTGAACCCCACCTCATTCAATATAACCTCCTTTTGCCTGCACACATGCCTTCAATCAATCCGGAAATCGTAGGACTGTTCGCCGCAGGACTTCCTGATCAATTTCCGTCCAGGTTTTCTCTAATGAATTTGTCAGCGACTCCAGACTGTGGTGTTGAGATGCACAAGCCTTACTCTCTAAAATACTCCAAATAGAGTAGTCTGGGGAGTATGGTGGCCATTCTTGAGATGTTATGAATCCAGAAAAATTGTCTTTTATCCATGTCTGCGTTAATTTTGCAATGTGGGAAGGTGCAGAATCTTGCTGGGAAGTCCAGTTTTCATTTCCAAATGTATCTTGGGCCCAGGGAAGAACATGTTCATTTAAAATGCTCCGATAAACAACCTGGTCAATTTTAACACCCTCTTCAACGAATATTAGAGGGGTTCTGGCATTAGCGGAAACTCCAGCCCATACCATAACGGAAGCTGGCATTTGAACTCGGCCAACAGTCCAATTTTGTTGCGATGATGATGTTAGCCACATTCGGTCATTTTGCGCATTGAAATGCTGTTCAACCGTGAAAATTTTTTCATCTGTAAACAAGATGTTTTCAACATTTTTTAACACGGAGGAGCGTAGCAACGCCTTGCATCTTTGCAGTCGCAAATCTTTCTTTTTTTGTGTCAGATCTTGAGCTTTTCGGAGCTTGTACGGCTTAAGATTAAGCTTTGATTTTGCAATGATTCGTACTGTTTCACGGTTTACTCCGACTTCCTTAGCGATTTTTCTCATTGAGCTCCTTGGATTTCGCTTGATTCGTTTACGAATTTTTTCTGTTAAACCAGTAGTGGCAACTGTTGAAAATTTTTCCCGGTCTCTATCTCCAAAACCCCCAGTTTCATTATATCGAATAATAGCTCGGTCTACCGTACGACTTGACAAATTTAAAGCCTTTGCAATTTGACGGCTACTATAATTTGCCAAATGAAATTTCATAATTTCACGACGAATATTTTCCTTGTCCATTTTTATGGAAATTTCAAAATGTAATAACAAAAATTCAAATGAAATTAAAAGCAAAGCCAATTATGAATGAATTTGCTTTTTAAATTAAAGTAACGGTAAATGGCAAAGCTTGCTGCAGAGTATTAAACTTGCGTCACTTTACAATTGTCACCCTGTAGAGCGCCAAATAGAAAGCTCTACGAAAAACTGTTTTCTTCATTAGAAACTATTCTAAAACACTAGATGTTCTCAGAAAATGAAGATCTAAATATCACCTTCCCATTAATTTAAAAACTTTCAATCAGTGCATAAACTGAAAAAAAAATTATAATTTTATAGCTCTCAATTGGCTTAGAGATAAGGATCGACAAAAAATTAAACTATATCTTAGGTTTGGGGCATCTCGATTACAGGTGGAAAACTATCGATAGTTTCCACCGCTAATCGATGTTCGACCATTGATAGTTTGAGATACTATCGATAGCAGGGCCGTAACCAGGATTTGTTTTCGGGGCGGATTTTCATTCGACGAAAATATTCATATAAAATTTTTATGAAACTGATGTTTAAATACAATAAATTAAATACGATGATGCATTTGATGGACCCTATCAGACTAGGGAGAAAAGTGGATAAATGTCTTAAAGCTTTAGGAAAAATGTTTGTTTCCGAATTTTCTTAATCTTAACCTAAAAAAATGGCCGAAAATGACAAAAAAAAATTCACAGAATAATCAATTTAAATTTTTTCAAATAAATATTATTCAATGTGGATTCCAATGCATTTTTTTTTATCGTGAGGGACATAATTTCGATAACTCATTGACTTGCCATTACTGATAATGAATCCAACCTAAAAAAAAATTATCAAAAATTATTTTCAAATGATTATCAGTGAGAATTTGGGTCATTATCAATGATGAGGAGCCCGGATGAGGTTGGCATATATTCCTTAAATTCGTGCAGTCACAGCATTGAAATCTTCCGAGTCGAGTGCTCTGAGCAATAATGAGTTAAAGGATTAATTATATTTTAAAATTAAGAACTTTGAAGCTTATTCAATAACACTGTCCTGCATGGGTTTGGTGAATTGTTCCTAGTGTTTGCGAATGAATTTTTCATGTTGAACACAAATCTGAGGTCAAAAACTTCCCATTACGTCACGGTTTAGAAAAAAAAAATACCGTTTTTGGCCATGTAGCACAACTTCGTACGATTTCAATTCAAATTTGTTTTTAAAATTTTTTCTTTTATTTGACTTTTTAGAAAGAAACCGATTAAAAAATATTAAAATCGTTCAATAGATTTTATTTTGACTTTTTTTTTTCATCCACTGGCAATCAATATCAAAAATTAGGAAAAAGTTTTCACATTTCGGGGGCGGGTCAGAACCACCAAAACCTCCCCTCTAAATACGGCCTTGATCGATAGTATCGAACTTTCATAAAAATTATCATTTTGAGTTTTTTTTTTCGAAAATAAATCTTTTGGTGGTTTTCCAAAAATGAAGAAGTTTTATTGTTAACACTGTGCAACACAATTTCGGATTTAGCGTAGCGATTATGATAGCTGAAAAGAACTTGATCTAACAATAAAAACCATATATAGGATTTTGCCAAAAGTTGTGTTTGGCGTTTGGTACAACCCGTTGAAGCTGGCCGGTTTTTGGTGCTCAAGAGTTAGCGTTTTCTGCCTTTTTAGGATATAACCGTGCATTTCTCAATGTTTACGTCTGAAAATCAATCATAGAAAAAGTTGTAAAGAACATTTTTGTTTAACGCTACAAAGTTTTATCTCTCTTGGCAATGGGTCTTCCTGCCTAAAATACTAAATTTCTTTATGAAATCCCAAAAACTGGCATTTGGATGTGGATATGTGAAAAAATTTTAATTTTTGAATAAAAATAAACTAAGATCTCAGAATATGACAAAACCTTAGAACCATCCATTTTTGCGATATCTAACGAAAATGGAGGAAACAACGAAACGAAGGAAAAAGCTCGATAGTGTCGCAAACTATCGATGGTCTACGATAGTCACGAGCTATCGATACTATCGATATTCCCGATAGTTTTCCACCTCTAATCTCGATCACTGAAACTGTAGATCGGAATAGAAACTCACCTTTATCTAAAAAACACTCAATCGTTTATAATTTAATGAACTCTGGATTGCATTAGAAATTTAATATTAACTTAGGAACTGCCTAGCCACTTAAAAACTGTTGATTATATTTGAAACTGTAGAAGGATTTCAGAACTCCATACAAAATTAAAACCGACTCAAAAATTTTAGATCAACTTAGTAACTCTCAACAAACATTAAAATTCTATATTAAATCTGTCCTATTTTAAAAAATCTCGATCACTTTTGAAACTGAAGATCGATTTAGGACTTATAATTATTTGATTATTTTAGAAAATAAAGATTAGAAACTTTAAATCGATTAAAGAACTGTGGATCGACTATAAAACTCTAGATTAACTTTGAAAATCTAGATTGTCTTAGAAACTGTAAATCGTCTCAGGAATTCTAAATCAACCTATTGGGAGTATGAATGTATAAACTCGTATTTTTTCATAATTTGGACATTTATTGTGAAAAAGTGATTATAAATTTATTCTTTAAAGTATTGTCCATCGTTAGCCACAACCTTTTCCCATCTTTCTGGTAGCATACGGATTCCGAGTCGAAAGAACTCCTCATCTTTTGAGGCTATCCACGAATCGACCCATTTTTTGAGTTCTTCGAAAGAACGCAAGTGCTGTTCAGCCTGGCCATGTGTCATCGATCGGAACAAGTGGTAATCAGAAGGAGCAATGTCTGGAGAATACGGCGGGTGGGGTAGCACTTCCCATTTTAGCGTTTCCAAGTATGTTTTTACATGCCTTGCAACATGCGGCCGAGCATTGTCGTGCTGAACAATAACTTCGTTGTGGCTATTCTCATATTCTGGCCTCTTATCCTTTAATGCGGTCGCCAGTGATTGTTTCATTCGGTTTCAACAGCTTATAATACACGACACCTTTCATATCCCACCAAATACACAGCATGAGCTTGGATCCATGGATGTTCGGCTTTGCCGTTGATGTTGATGCATGTCCGGGCGGTCCCCATGATTTTTTACGCTTTGGGTTATCGTAACTCACTCACGTAATTCACTTTTCATCGCCAGTCACAATATGATGCAGAAAACCCTTTCTTTTCTGTCGTTCAATCAGCAGTTCACATGTGAAAAATCGTCGTTCGACGTCTCTCGGCTTCAATTCGTACGGCACCCATTTCCTTGCTTTTGAATCATTCCCAATGCTTTTAATCGTTTAGAAATGGTTGATTGATCAACTCCTAAAGATACTGCAAGTTCTTGTTGCGTTTGACATGAATCTTCTTCGAGTAATGCCTTCAATTCTTCATCTTTGAACCTTTTCGGGCCGCCCGAACGTTCCCTGTCTTCAGCATCAAAATCACCACTTTTGAAACGGGCATACCACACCTGACACATTCTAACGTCTATAGCACAGTCAGGATAAGCTTCAGTGAGTAAACGATGTGCTTCAGTTGAGTTTTCCTTTAAATGGAAGAAGCTAATTAAAACTTCCCGCAAATGTTGTTTTGTTGGCACGAAATTCGACATTTTCAGCTATAGTAAAACACTTTTGTAAAATTATGAAAATTATTTGACAGATCAATTCTTATAGTATTTTATAGGATAGAATTGTCAAAAAAATGGCGCGTATGATAGATATGAAGTTAGTCACAATTACGAGTTTATACATTCATACTTCCAATAAGAACTCTATATCGACTTTAAAAAACTGAATCCTTATGGAAAATCTCAATCATCTTTGATATATCTAAACGACATAGAAATTCTCTATCATTATAAAAAACCAAAAAATTATGTATCTGCAAGTAGAAGTAAAACTTAGTCTGCTTTTACGCACACCAATTTCTGCCCGATTTCCCTCACCGATATTCTGTTTGGTGGCAAAGGAGGGGAGACAAAGGTAAACAAGTCAATGTCGGCTGTACCAATGAGTTTACAATGATTTTTTACGTTTGCCTTTTGCATCTCTGTTCTACTTATACAAAACTAATAACAAACAAGCAATAGAAGTACAAAATCGTTGTGTACAGGAACTCTTGAAAGCTCTCTCACCAAATTGCATGAGATAAAACTGCGCGATGTAGACTCTCTGCTTGATTGTATGTAGCCGATCCCCATATGACTTCGTTTGGTAAACACTAACGACAGCATAAGTTCGCTTCTTATTAGTTTCGTATGAGTGCAACAATAACGCGATTTCCGTTGCAAAGTTTTCGATTTACCTTCGCTAAAGAAATTTCACTTCAAAAACAAATATTTCAATGTCGATTGGGAAACTCTTGGCTGACTATGAAACTTTAGATTGATTGTAAAATTTTAAATCGTTTAAGGAGTTCTAGATCAATCGAAAAACTGTTGATTGACTTCTTGAAACTCTAAAGATCTTTTGTAAACTTAGTTCAGCTCCAAAGCTCTTAAAGACTGTCCATTGACGTAAAAACCTTACATCGGCTTACAAACGCTTGTTCGTTTAAGAAACTGTAAATTAGCTTTGAAACTCTAGAACTTCGGAACTGTAAATAAACTTTGGAAACCTCTGTTACCTTAAAAACTGTAAACTGACTTAAAAACTTAAGCCAAAGTTAGGAATTCTATTATCAATTTTAGATCGTTTTAGGATATCCTGATCGGCTTCCAAACATGCCATCGTCTTAAGAGATCTCTATCATTATGTAAACTGTAGATTGAATTAAAAACTGTAAATCGGCAAATGAATTTAATATCGTTTGCGGAACTATTGATAGGCTATGAAACTTTGGATTGATTATAAAACTTAAAACTGCTTTAGGAAATCGATTAAGGACAAAAATTTTGGAGAGAAGCTACGTCGGAATTTTTTATACAGATGAGTTCCTTACAACTTTCTAAGAAAAGTAATTTCTTATTATAATTATAATAGATCCTGGAAAGATAATATGATACTCAAATAAAAATATACCATCCGTTTCGAAAGTCTATATTTTTATAAAAAAATAAAGAATTAAAAATTCCCAATATATGTAATAAGTGATTTTTGGTCGAACTTTTCTGATGATCATATGATTTATCTGGAAAAAACTTGTTTTTTTTCTATATTTTTTTTTCTTCTGGTATGAAGGGTTTTTCTGGAGTTGTTTGTTTTGGATGCTGATCACGAATCTACAAAAATTTTTTCTTGGCCAGGTCTAATTTTTGTGATATCAACTATTATTTGATTTTTTTAAAAAATGACAAGGTAGGGGGTGTGCGTGAAAAAATTTTTTTTTTTTTTTTGTGTTTTCTACACTTTTTATGAGTTTTTACAACGTTTTCAACAAAAAAAAAAACATTTGAAAAAAAATTTTTTTTTTCAAACTATTTCTTTCCAAAAATTTATGAGGGGGGGATACATGAAAAAAAAAAATTGTTTTTCGATATTTTATGTTTTCTGCACGTTTTATGAGTTTTTACAACGGTTTCAACGAAAAAAAAATTTCGAACAATTTTTCAAAAAAAAATCTTGAATTTTTTGAAAACTTTTTGTTTTGATAGTGTTTTAGGAGACTATGAAAATTAAATCTAGAGGTTAATTTTCAAAGTCATGACTAAAGTTCATGTCAATTTCGTTATTTGAAGTTATATATAAACAGGTTAATGAACAAATGTAGTCATCACAACAACAATGTATATAGAGACGGGCAAATCAGACGGCCGTTTCGGAGTCCGCCACAATTCCTCATCATTTTTTTGTTGAAAACGTTATAAAAACTCATAAAATGTGTAGAAAACACAAAAAAAAAATTTTTCACCTACCTTGTCATTTTTTAAAAAATCAAAAAATCTGTGATATCACAAAAGTTCGACCTGACCAGAAAAAAATTTTTGTGGGTAGATTCGTGATCAGCATCCAAAACAACTCCAGAAAAACCCTTCATACCAGAAATTTTTTTTAAACCCATTTTGTTGTACAGTATTATGGCATTTTTGATCCCTTTAGGAATTCTAGATCAACTGAAAAACTTCCATTGGACTTTGGAACTCCACATCACCAAGAACCTTTCGACAATTCTAAAAATACCAAATCAAATATAATTTTCTTTATCTAATAAGTGATTTTTTGTACAAAGATAGCTCAATTTTATAATATTAGTTAAATTGTTTACTGGGATTTTAATACTTTAACTTGAAATGAGTTTTTCCTTCATTTTTTCATTGATGAAAAAATCATTTGTGTCATTATTTTGTATAATTTCTCATAATTTCAATTTTTCTCAATTTCACTTTTCTTCTTTTTCCCTCCAACTACTTACTAAACATTATGGATTTCAAGTTCATTTCATATCTTGTCTTTTTAATGAAAATAAATTTTACATTTCAAACAAAATTCACAACAAAATTCACAACAAAATGTGCAAATTTTCGTAATAACACGCTAAATTCCATAAATGAAATCAAAATGGCGAATTGCATTCTAAGGAATGTGCAAACAACATTCAAAATCTTGCTGCATTATTTGCTCAACTGCTGGATGGATATACTACCAAAATTCAAAAATCAATGCCATCAACACAATCATCAGCAATATGAATATCAAATGCAAAAATATCAACAACAAACCAATTCAACTGATGTTCGTAATGCATTTCGTGATTGTTCCACTGGTGAGGATGGAAGAAGCACTAGTGACATAGAAGTTAAGATTGCCATCGATGAATATTTTGCCATTGCCGTTGATTCACCAAATTTTGAGGTAAGCTCTATGAGATCAGGCAACTTGTGCATGACGCCCACAAATTAATTTAACAATTGCTTTATAAAATGAGAAAAGCGCGCTATATAATAAAAGACAACGTAATACTCGTAACTGTCAAATTAAAAGAAATTTAAATCAAGAGCAGGTGGGGGAAAAAGTTCAGCAAGTGCGAATTTATAGAGAGCGCTCCAAAAAAAAAAAACAAAATAAAAATATTTACCTAGGAATCGAATGCATAGTTCGTTCGTGCTGAGCTTACATTATTTTTGAATTCGATAAAATTGAATATCAATCCTACTTTATACTTATAATTGTGGGCGCAATTACTATGTCTCACAATCAGTTTAATACGCCCACAGTGATTGTTGTAAACTCTACAAAAATTAATTCAACTTAATTGACCGCAATATTTGTCTTTTTGTTGTTGCTTTTGATTTTTTTTTTTACTTTTTGCTTTTATTTTAATTTTCCACTGCAATTATCGTTGATATTCACGCACACACTGCAATTGAAATAACAATAACAGCAATAGCAACACCGCCAACACCAACAACAATAACAACAATAACATACCTATAAAGAATTATTGTCAACCAAAATGATTCCCAATTAAAATGTATACCAAATATGGAAGAATCAGACCAGAGACCACGCAAATTGGCAGCAACATATCAACAATAATCGAAATACTATAGAGTTGCCATAGTGAATTTTGTTTTATATCAACTACTATATTTCAACTTTTTAGGACCACTACTTCATTACGAACTTTAGACGTCTAAAGCAAAATAGTGTGTAAATTTTCTATTCATCGAGATGAACAGAAGTAGAAACAGATTTTTGAAATCACATAGTATTTTCAGGTTCCAAAAGGGTTTAGAAAGTCCCGAAATTTGACCATAAATTCCGGTATTTTTTTAATTTTTTGGCAAATTTTTTTTTCAAATTTCATAGCTTTATTATGGCTCATTACAATGGACGTAACAATTTTGTATTTAACCCATTAAACCAAAGTAGATAAAGCGCGGTTCACGCCAAATTGGCACGCTTTGTTTTGGTCACCACGTCGCTCCTAGTCATAAGAAAAACAACAAATTTTTTACTGGGATTTGTTTACAATACCGTTACCGTTAGTTGATACATTTTTCATATTAATTGATCGCAAGTTGGTGATTGTGTGCACAATGGAAGCTGCAAATAGAAAATTGATTGTGAACAAAATTTATTGAAAATCCGTCGTGATCTGGTTCAAAGATTGCGAAAGTGTTAAATATCAAAAAAAAAAATTAAGTGTCAAAAAAAAAACGGAATGTAGAGTTATAAAACGATATAAAGAAACTCGTAGTGTTGAAAGAGCTAAAAAAGTTGTGAACAAAACGGGAACCACCAACCTAAAATTAAAGGCAAAGATCTTGAGGTCCATCAAAAGCAATCCCGGACTATCGGATAGCGATCGTGCCAAAAAATTCAATACCAGCAAAAGTACTGCTAGACGAATACGCTTAAAAGCTGGGCTAAAGTGCTATCGTGCTATAAAATATCCAAATAGAACAGACAAACAGAATTTGCTGGCCAAAAAACGTGCTCGTCTTCTTTATAATAATGTTTTGACCAAGTTCAATGGATGCATTATTGTGGATGACGAATCATATGTAAAATTTGATCTTAAACAGCTTCCAGGTCAAAAATTTTATATGGCAACGAATCGTGGTAAATTTGCAAAGAAAGCAATGGTGTGGCAGGCTATTTGCAGCTGTGGTCTCAAATCCAGGGCATTTGTGACATCCTCTTCTATGACTTCTGATATTTACATCAAAGAGTGCCTTTCCAAACGACTATTGCCATTTGTTCGTCACCACGATTCGCCAGTGAAGTTTTGGCCTGATTTAGCCAGTTGCCACTACTCTAAGAAAACCATGGATTGGTATCAGACAAATAAAGTAGATGTAGTGCCCAAATATATGAATCCACCCAATTGCCCCCAGCTTCGTCCGATCGAAAAATACATCTGGGCTATTACAAAATATAAGTTGAAGAAAAATGCAGGTATTGTCAAAAATGTGAATTCAATGTTACTAAAATGGAACCAAATAGCCGCAAAAGTATCCAGAGTATCCAGGATGTTCAAAGGTTGATGGGGTCCATTAAAAGGAACACCTGGAACTTTTTGCACAACAAAGAAATTTAAATCTTTTAATATTATATTTAATACTAAACAAAATATTAAACTTATCATTTAATGCATTATTTGTTATTCTCAGTGTTCTGGTTAAAAAGATACTGCAACTTTCCTGCGTGCCAATTTTACGTGAACCGCGCTTTATGGCACTGTTAAGCATTACTGGGTTAAATACAACACAGAATAATTGAGATATCGGACTGAAAATTATTCCAGCTATAGTACACATGTTTCATTCTTGGAATGTATGGAATTCGATATTGCTCATATGCCCACCGCGAGCACATTTGCAGCAACTGATTCTTTGGAGTTAATTTTACACCAATCTGTCACACATATCAGACGGAGCTTTGGCAATTTTGGGTTCAATATTGTTTTAAAACTTCTCTAACGTTGTTGACTTGTTGGCATAAACCAATAAAAAGAAATTCGATTCGACCGGACCATTTCTAGAGATTATACGATTACCGAACTTCCCCGTCAATAGATAAATTGTTTGACCAGCTGTGTGGCATGTGGTACCATCTTGTTAGAACCACATACATATCACTGATGACAAGTCCATCCAAGTCTAGCCAAAAATAATCTTACAGCATAGCACGATAGCAAACTTCATTGAACGTAACATGACGATAATTTTCATCGAAAAAAAAAGTATGAGCCAATCACACGTCCTGCATGAAATCCACACTACATCATCACTTTTTATGAAGGCGATGAACTTCATGCGGATTTGTTTCTGTATAATAACGAATATTTTGCTAATTGCCATTAAGTTAAAAAGCGAGGAAGATGATTTTCGATGAAGTTCAGGAGTTTTGCAGAGTCCAAGTTTTGCAGAGTCCAATCACAGAAGTTACGATGCTTCAAATGACCGCGAGACTTCACTTCTTGAGTTAATTTGATCTAGTAAAGGTGTAAACCAAGATCTTTACGCAAAATTCGCCAAAATGTGGACTGAGAGATTTCCAATTCCTGTGAACGGCGTAGAATCAATTAATTTGGCTCAGTTTAAAATGATCCACCAACGGCTGTAATATTTTCGGTAATTCGACCGGTGCACTGTCTCTCTGGCACAGGAACATTCAATAGTTAATATATTGATTCGAATTTATGCACTACTTACAGCACGCACAGCCTGTCTGGTGGGATTAGGACTGCCAAATGCAAATCGGGCTTCATCTGGATATTTAGGTAAAATGTCGAGGCGGCCAAGACCGGTCGGTCATCGGTTGTAGAGCCAACTAAGTAAAGTAAGTAAGTCGGGATTTTTCAGCTTTCATCTTGAAATTTATAAAACATGTTTCCACATAATTAAATTGCCTCGAGTCCCATATACAAACAATAGGAAAATGAACCTCGGTCTATTTTATTATTATTCCCAAAATAGTTCGTGAGCTGGACCACCTTGAAAAACCTTTTAATACATTTTTCAATTTTACTTTCTTTCTGTGATTGAGTGAACAACTGACAAGGGGCTGTTCACATATTACGTAACGCCCGATGGGGGTGGGGGTTGGTTTTGATGATTTGTTGCGAAGCGGGGGAGGGAGGGGAGGAAGGGAGCTGAATTCGAAAATCAAGATTAAAAATTTTTTAAATGGATCAGTTTTTGCGGAACTGTAATCTAAAAATCATATCTCGAGCTGGAAATATCCGGTAGTTTCTGAAATGAAATGAAAGGTATTGAGATGGCAAACATATCTAATCAGACCTTTAATTGATTAACCGATTCAAAAGATATCCCCACAATATGGACTTGAAGTCGACGAATAGGCTCTTCAGGGACTATTAAGAAGTTTGTGTAACCAGTGTAGCACACCATTTAAACTTTAAATTACAGAGCCGAAGCATAGACATTTTCAGCGCCTGAGATTTCTGGTATATTTTTAAATTGTTTAATGTGTTTGTCAAATTTATCAGTAAATATTTTATCTCTATGAATTTAAAAATTTTGTCTGGACAAATTTTTGAAAGTCGGGACTCTGGACACGGGACTAAAAATCAAAACAATCAAGACAAATCAAGACCGTCTGGCAACCCTAGATGTGATGGTTATTATGACCGAAAATTGGAGTAAGAGCGCTCTCAAAGTAGCGACCACCGACTCAGAGAATTTCCAAAAACCTTCATAAAAAAAGCAGATATCTTGCCCGGTTTATGAGATTTGGTCCGGCAAAATCACGATTTTAGTTTCTGTGGTTTCCTAATATTAAAATATTCCAGTAGCCAAACTAAAACCCTGGCCCGGTTTACGAGATAACAAGCATCAAAGTCCGAATCAGCTGGTTCAGCTTTTTCTTTCTAGAGATTAGGAGATTAAGATGACATTTTAGCATCACTCAGAAATTCAAAATTAAAAAAAAGAGAAATTATCCAACTAGAGCTGCATAAAAAGGATGTTTGATAATAAAAAAAATTGCGATTGATGGAACAGAGCAATAAAGAGCGATTGTATCGTAAATATGAGATCGAAAAAATCTTAACATATATAAAATTCAATAATTTTAAAACGGTTGATCATAGAGTTTTGATTTTTTTTTTTTATTTAATTGATAATATTTTACAAATTACAGAAAAATATAACTTTTATAGTTCTAATCACTATTTATGAGAACTCGTGGACCTTTTTTGGTAAGCCTTCCATTAGAGACTTGATAGTTGTATCAGATACCTTTTTTTTAGAACAGTTTGCCAATCTCCTTTTAAAATCTTCGATATTTCGGGACACCTTTTTTGTGCTCTTTAAGTTTCTTTTCACAAGAGCCCAATATCTCTCCACTGGTCTTAGCTCCGGACAATTTGGAGGATTGGCCTCTCTTGGTACAAAAACTATGTTATTACTTTGGTACCACTCCAGCGCTTTCTTGCCGTAGTGACATGATGCCAAATCGGGCCAAAAATATGTGGACACATTGTGCTCTCTTATAAAAGGAATAAGTCTTTTTTTCAAACATTCTTTGATGTATATTTCGGTATTTATAGAGTCCACTGTAACAAATGACTTGCTTCTTTTGCCGCAACTGCATATAGCTTGCCGTAACAGGAATTTTTTGGGAAATTTTGTCTGCTTTTGGATTCTAAATTGTTCTTCGACATTTTCTCGAGCATCAGCAACATAAAAATTTTGACCTGGAAACTGCGTAAAATCTGCCAGTACATACATTTCGTCGTCCATTATACAACATAAATATTTTTGTATGAAATTCGATTTTAATTTCCGAACCCTACTTTTGGCGTCTAAATTTTTTGCAGCATTACTGTCTGGAACTTTTTGGACTTTGTATGTTTTCAAACCTGCATTGGCTTTAACTTTTCGCACTAAATAGTCAGAGCACTGGGCTAACCGGTCAGCTTTTCTACCAGATGTGTTTGGAGATCTTTTCAATATGCTTTCTATTTTCTTGGCTTTCTCAATATCATGTGGTCCTTGTTTTCTTACCGAACCAGGCTTTCTATCGATGGTAAAATTATCCAGAAACTGAATAATAACATTGGAAACAGTTTGACGGTAGACCTTCAATTCTTTGACCAATTTTTTGTAGGACCAATTTGGATTTATTTGAAAATTTTTAATAGTTTTAAGACGTACTTCTTTTTCTTCACTCATTTTGATCAAACTCACAATAAATCAACATGTTTGTCATTAAAAATAACAACTGACATATTTTTCAAAGATAACTAGATCAAAAAAATTTTTAAATTTTACACCCAAAAAAAATTATTGGGTAAAACGTGTGTTAAGATTTTTTCAGCCTCACCCCTTAGTGTATTTCCTATAAATTTGCGTATAAATTTTTCTATTTTTTTTTTGTACTAAACTTAATAGAAAAATATACAAACATATGTATTACTGAACCAATTTTTTATAAGTTATGATAAAATGTGAAACGAAGAAGAGCCGCAGTTGAAAAATCGCACGATTTTTCTTGAAAATTTTGCATTTTTTTCTAATTTAAAAAAGAGCCTCCTCCTTCTTACACTAGCCTAATCTTACTAATAATTTTTTTCCACAAGGTGTTTACCAAATTTTTTATTTAAAACATAACCCGTAAGCTCCACTCCCTCTAGGGTAAGATATCGAATTTTTTTTATATGGAAAAGTGTTTTTTTTTTTTTAATCTACTAAAATATAGTGTCAAGTAAGTAGACCACAGGAACTAAAATCTCCCCCGTATAATTTTTGCTCAATATTATTTTAAAACTTTTTAATACAAACCACTGATAAACACATGGCAACTCTTTCCATAACAAAATATATACAAAAAAAAAAAAAAAAAACAGACAACATCAATTGCCTGTTGTAATTGTTATGGCTGAATACAATTGCGCCTCATTCATATACAAACACTTCAACACTCATTCACACACATATACAGAGTCAAAAAGAGAGAGAGAGAGACAGAGAGAAAGAAAAACACAAATGGCATTGCAAATAAAAACAATTTAACGATAAACATCAAATTTCCACAAATTACCTTATATTTTACGTGCGATGCGAAACAGATTGTGAATTTCACAATCAAAAAATAAAATAAAATAAAAATATACAGGAGTAGAAAAGCAAAAAAAAAATGGCGGCGATTTTTCAGTTCCACTTCAGTGGGAAACAATGCCGCTTTCGTTCTCAAAAAAAAAAAAAAAAATTAAATAAATATAAAAAATTTTCGCTATTTAAATTCGCATTGTCAGTTAAAGTTTTCTTTCGAAGCACTCACACATACATACATAATTTTAAATGAGAAGCATCTACTTACTCTCTTATTTAATGTTCCTCTCAAAGTTTACTTTGCCCTCTACTTCTAGTATTTCGCCATTACTTTTATTATATTTTTTTTTTTCATAAATTCTCCATTTTTATTTTTATTTTTTTTGCTTTTATGTGCGAAAATAAAATTCCATATAATAAAATGATTGCAGCAAAAGGAGAAAAAAATATTATAATAATAATAATCACACGCACTCACACATTCATACAAAGAAGAAAAAGAAGAAGAAAATCTATTCACTCAGTATGGCAAACGACATAGCAAGCAACATCATCATTTTGCAAGCCAATAGCTTTAAAGCTAACGCCACTTTTTCTACTTTTGCTACTACATTTTACAGTTACGGTCATTTGGCTGAGCTGCTGCATGGCAGACACGCTCCTCATTGCTCACTTACTCGCTCCCCATTCATTCATTTTCCATCTCTCATTTACTTGCTTGCCACTCGCTAAAGCACCTACTACTAGCCTTAGTTTATAGGAGGAGCAAGAAAAGGGAAAGGTTCAAAGGTTGCCCCTAAATTATGCGCCTTAAGAAAATAAATTTTACCTTGTGCGTGTCTTTGAGAACATGAGCGAAAACAGAACAGAAAAAAAAAAGCCAGAAAACTCAAATAAAAAAATGAAAAGAAAAAATATATGTACATATGTAAGTATGTAGCTTTCTTAATAATTTTCACCTATGAAATTTGTGCGTTTTTTACGCCACTCAATTTTTTTTTTTTTTTTCAAGGTGTTCTTGTTGATTTTGTACATAAATTTAAAATAATCCGTAGATTTTCGTGTATAGAGAAAATGTTTTAACTTATCTCGTTATCGGGTATAGAAACTAAAAACATATGCAAATCTTCGTTTGGAAACTTTGGAAACCTGTGAAGGTCTATTGAGCCTGAATTATATAATAAATATATACTAGCCGACCCGAACGAACGTTATTCTGCCCGTTAAACCAAAGCACTCAGTCTCAAAGAATATTGTACTATATTCAATATAGAGCCAGTAGAAGGGAATAGAAAGACAGGAAAGATATGTGAGGAGATAAAATGGAAGAAAAAAGGTCTAAGGTATCTCAACCTCGAACTTCTTTATTGTTGTACCTTAGAAACTCAGGAAGAGGAGGAATATGGATATTATTCATACGCAAGACATCACCACCCAACAGCATTAATCTGATACTCGCGAAAGCCAGACAGCTACAAAGATAATGCTCCATACTACGGTCGTCCTCAAGATACGATTGGCTGGTTGGATATGTGATGATGTCCACATGTATTATGTCCCGTGATGACATCCACCAGTAATCTCAGGTCCAGTTTCAGAAAAAATGCCGCTGATTTTTCGCTAAGTTGACTCATGAATCACTTCGTGGTTCTGCAGGAGACAAGCTCGGACCATCTTTCTTTATGGATAGAACTCTCGAAGTCGTTGATCCAACCCAGAGCTTACGCCAAGAAAAGTTTCCGGACCCCATGGTGTAATTAAAAAACCTTCATTAGCTAGTTCATTTCCTGCTATACCACAGTGTCCTTGAACCCATATAAGGCATAACTTACTGTGTTTTGCGACACTATTCAGTTTTACCATACACTCGCTGACCAATTGTGAAGAGCTGGCAGGGTTCGCAAGGGCTTGCAGTGCAGCTTTTCTATCACTGCAGATGTCTATGCACTTTCCATGCCATCTCTTCTTAATTAGCCAGCTCGCCACATCCAGGATAGCGAAAACCTTCGTTAGGAAGACTGTCGCCATCTGTTTTGATCTCATTGTCCAAGCAGCAACCGGATCCAGTACCGTTTGAGGTTTTGGATCCGTCGGTATAGAAAAAAGCAGTTAAAAAAATAGTAAAAATAATAGTGGAAAAGGTAGTAGTAAAAAAAATAGAAAATAGTATTAGAAATCGTTGTAAAAAAGTGATAGAAATGAAAGTAAAAAAGCGGAAAAAGTAGTAGAAAAATAATACAAAAAAGTAGTAAAATAAGGTAGAAAATAGTAATAGAAATGATAGCCAAAAATAGTAGTACAAAAAGCAGTGAAAAGGTAGTAGAGAACAGTAAAAAATAGAGAATTGTAGTACAGAAAAATGTTAGTAGAAAAAGTAGTAGAAAATAGTAGTAAAAAATAGTAGAAAATAAGAAGAAATTGTAGAAAAAAAAATGTAGTAAAATTAATAGTAAAAAGTAGAAAATAGGGGTAGAAAATATTAGTAGAAAAAGTAGTAAAAATAAGAAAAATTTGTAGAAAAAAAGAAGTTAAAACGTAGTTGAAATATCGAAGTAGAGTATCCACACATCCAACAAACTGAAAGAATTTTTAAAATCCGGTATTGGCAAATAATACTTCCTTACTAAATCTTAGTACCGTACCATAAATGGATATCCCATAATGAAAACTAAAGGTATATGGAGGTGCCACATTCCTTTCGTCAACTCCGCCCATAGTTTTGCTGTGACATGGCATTGTTAATTTACGTTTAACATCCAAATTTCGGTACTGTGTTATAAATGATTCTTAAGATATACCCAAAAAAGTATTAGAGTTGTATGAGAGGTGCCACGCCCACTTCCCCGTCCTTTTGTTAAAGCAAATATATTCTGGTAATATGGCTACAAGTCATTCAGAAGATACACAATTACCAACAAACGAAAGTAACTTAATGATTCTATATACATAACGATACAGATAGTGGGAAGAGGAAGGCAAAAAGGAAGGAAAAGAGGAAAAGAAAAAAGAAGGAAAAAGAGGAAGGAAAAGTAATATGAACCGTGTTTGTTTAAGCTTAAATTTTTTTTTCCCCCCCAAAACGAAGAACTCACGATAAAACTACTAGATAGCGTAATGAGAAAAAAACAATCACCTTGCTTACAATAACCAAGCTATACGACATTTTGAGCTTTTCATTTCGAAAAAAATAAAACCCAAAAATTAATTTTTATTCCCGTGCAAGAAAATAAAACTCAAAAATTAATTTTATTCCTCAGCTAAAATCCTAAACAAGAAAAAAAAATATTAATCGCAGGACAATTTTTTGAATTGAGCAAAAATATAAAAATCAAACAATGATTTTTACACCAGATTGAAAAAAATATAAATCTACAAATAATGAGGAGTGAGATCGAAAAAATCTTAACATATATATAAAATTCAATAATTTTTAAACGGCTGATCTTAGAGTTTTGATTTTTTTTATTAAATTGATAATATTTTACAAATTACAGAAAAATATAACTTTTATAGTTCTAACCACTATTTATGAACTCGTGGACTTTTTTTTGGCAAGCCTTCCATTAGAGATTTGATAGTTGTTTCAGACACCTTTTTGGAACAGTTTGCCCATCTTCTTTTAAAATCTTCGATATTTTGGGACATCCTTTTTGTGCTCTTTAAGTTTCTTTTCACAAGAGCCCAATATCTCTCCACTGGTCTTAGATCCGGACAATTTGGAAGATTGGCCTCTCTTGGTGCAAAAACTATGTTATTTACTTTGGTACCACTTCAGAGCTTTCTTGCCGTAGTGACATGATGCCAATTCGGGCCAAAAATATGTCGACACATTGTGCTCTCTTATGAAAGGAAGAAGTATTTTTTTCAATCATTCTTTGATGTATATTTCGGTATTTATAGAGCCCACTGTAACAAATGACTTACCATACCAGGAATTTTTTGGGAAATTTTGTCTGCTTTTGGATTTTAAATTGTTCTTCGACATTTCCTCAAGCATCAGCAACATACAAATTTTGACCCGGAAGCTGCGTAAAATCTGCCAGTACATACCACGTTTCGTCGTCCATTATACAACATGAATATTTTTGTATGAAATTCGATTTTAATTTCCGAGCCCTACTTTTGGCGTCTAAATCTTTTGCAGCATTCCTGTCTGGAACTTTTTGGACTTTGTGTGTTTTCAAACCTGCATTGGCTTTAACTTTTCGCCAAATAACCAAATAGTCAGAGCACTGGGCTAACCGGAGCTTTTCTACCAGATGTGTTTGGAGATCTTTTCAATATGCTTTCTATTTCCTTGGCTTTCTTAATATCATGTGGTCTTTGTTTTTTTCCTGAACCAGGTTTCCTATCGATGGTCAAACTCTCCTGAAACTGCTTAATAACATTGGAAACAGTTTGACGGCAGACCTTCAATTCTTTGACCAATTTTTTGTAGGACCAATTTGGATTTTTTTGAAAATTTTTAACAATTTTAAGACGTACTTCTTTTTCTTCACTCATTTTGATCAAACTCACAATAAATCAACATGTTTGTCATTAAAAATAACAACTGACATATTTTTCAAAGATAACTAGATCAAAAAATTTTTAAATTTTACACCCAAAAAAAATTATTAGGTAAACCGTGTGTTAAGATTTTTTCAATCTCACTCCTTAGATTTAATTTTTGGGGGTAAAGCTCAAGAAATACAAATTTTTACTGGCTTCAGTAAAGCATTCAACTAGTATCATTTTAGTGTACTCAATGGCGCTATCCGACATTTGGAACACGTCGAGTTTTTTAAATTTAATTTTCGGTCTCAATTTAAAATTTCAATAACTTCAGTTCTACTCAATCGATTTTTGATATTTTTGCAAAACATTTACTACTTTCATTGATTTTTCTTTTGCGAGAGAGCTCCAAAAAGAAAAAAATCTTCCATGAAGCTGTTGAAATCAAAATCAACGAAATCAAAAAGATTTCTTTAAAAAAAAAACAAAATCTTACACGATTTTCAACAAGCGATGAAAGAATTTCCAATTAGTTAAAAGGAAATCGACAACAAATTCATTTCTTCCAGCAAAAATGTTAAGCGTTTTCGTTTATACGATGAGAATTTCATTTAAAGCAAAAATTATTTCGGAAACGGAAACACAGCCATTGCAATTATACTTATATTTTTACCAGGCTACCGGTTGTTGTTGTTGCTGATGTTTCTGCTTCTGTTTTTTTTGTTGTTCTGTAAATAAATAATATCTTTTGCAGAAATACTTTTGGGATTCCAAATACAATTATTGAAAGTTTAATTGCTTTTGTGGTTTGGATTAGTAAACAAAAATGAATTAAAACTGCAACTCAACAACAGAAGCAGCAAGAGAAACAGCATCACCGATAGAATCTTCATTAAACAGGATATGCGTTCGTTTTTGTTATTGCTGGCTGCTGTTGTTGTTGTAGGAGGTGAAAATTAAACCAATAGTAAATATAACTCAACTAACTCTAGGGTATACGTTAGTGGAAAAATAGTGAAATATTCCATGATTTACTTTTAGATTTTTTTTTTTTATATATATATATATATTTCAACTCAGCTCATGGTCTGCTAATTAACGTCATGTGTGTGTGAGTGTGTGCATTATCAAGTTATGCTACTCATTTCTGTGCGCATGTGACACGCATTTTTCACACATACACGCACACATATGAATCCATATTTACTGTAGTGTCCTTTTCATTAGAAAATCAGCTTCAACATCAATAAATCGCATTGTCTCAAGAGAGGGAGAGAAAGAGAGAGAGAGAAGCATTTCATTAAAAATTTGTCAACGCTTTTCAGCAGAGATTTCCACATGTTTTTTTTTTGTGTATGTATATGTGTGTGTGTGCTTCAGTGCGTGTATGTGGCACCAATGATCATCGACGCTCATGTTATAACACCAAATGCATGAGTGAATGTGACTTTATTTTATTCAAATTTAAAGCATATATCTACCAAAAATAAAATAAAATATATGTATACAGATTCTCATCATTATATCCGAGTTTTTCTACGGTACTACATAACGTATACGTAACTATGGCATGGAACGGGATGAGAGAGAGAGATAAAGCGAGTGAGATTTTGATGTTGGTAATGAAGGTAACAACAACACAACATCAACATTAGATAGCAACAAACACCAAAAAAGCATCAAATACCAAATATACTAAATCTGTTGTGAGTATGTATAAGTGTATGTGAATATGTGTGCGTGTACCTGAAACAGTAATAACAATTTTAAAATACCATCGAGACTAAGTGGCAATCAAATTGATTTATTTTTGTTTACGTGAAACGACAAAAGTTTGTTACATTTACTTTCTATATACACACACACACACACACATACACACATATATATATATACGCATATAAACAAACAGTAGGCATGTATTAATACGTGTCTATGTGTATATGCTTTATTAGTTAGATTTGCTGCTACTCTACTAGCACGACAGTGCTGGTTGTTGTTGTTGCTGTAGCTCTTCTGTTGTTATATGAGTTTTGTATATTGGTTGCTTATGCTTTATTTTTACTTTTTTTTTTACTATTTTGTAGCTGTTACCTACTCGTACTTTGGTACCTATGTATGTGTGTGTATTCCTAAGCTAAATACCTGCAGGTTGTTTATGTAAAAATTTTTTACTACTACCAGGTAAATGTCAGCGAACTAGAATCAATAGGATTATTATGGTCCGTAAGCTGTTTATATTTATTTTTCAAAACAAATATGTGTATGTGTGTGTGTGTACGTGTATGTGTATGGTTGAGGTCGTGTATTTTTGAGTCAAACTTTGAAAAGCGTGTAATATTAAATTAATGTATGTAAAATACGGTGAAAATGCGCATTGATTACATAAACTTACAGTTCCATGAATCACATACATACCTATATATAGGTAGTGATAGTAGTAGTGAGTGAGATTATAATAGTGTGGGTGTTTCTCGCCTATAGTGATTTTAAAAGCTTTATAAAGATAACATTTTCATAGCAAAATCTTTTATACATATTTATAATTTTATGATGTAAAAATAGTTCTATGATTTTAAAACTGAAAATGCTTAATAAAACTATGAAGCACTTAAAGAAGAACAGTGCGTTTATGCTCTTGATCTAATCGAAAGCCTTAAAAGATTAAAAATTTAAGAAAATTATGAAAACTTAACATACAGTGCCGGTCATATCATTTGCAACCAAAATCACTTGTACTTTAAATGACTTCTTAAGTTCACTAAAATAATTTTAATCAAAAATTTTTTTTTTATTCAAAACAAAGTGTATTTGTTGCCATTTATTATATTGGGAGTATGAATGTATAAACTCGTATTTTTTTCGTAATTTGGACATTTATTGTGAAAATGTAATTATAAATTTATTCTTTAAAGTATTGTCCATTGTTAGCCACAACCTTTTCCCATCTTTCTGGTAGCATACGGATTCCGCGTCGAAAGAACTCCTCATCTTTTGAGGCTATCCACGAATCGACCCATTTTTTGAGTTCTTCGAAAGAACGCAAGTGCTGTTCAGCCTGGCCATGTGTCATCGATCGGAACAAGTTGTAATCAGAAGGAGCAATGTCTGGAGAATACGGCGGGTGAGGTAGCACTTCCCATTTCGGTGTTTCCAAGTTTGTTTTTACTTGCCTTGCAACATGCGGCCGAGCATTGTCGTGCTGAAGAATAACTTCGTCGTGTCTATTCTCATATTCTGGCCTCTTAGCCTTTAATGCTCGGCTCAAACGCATCAATTGTAGTCGGTAGCGGTCGCCAGTGATCGTTTCATTCGGTTTCAACAGCTCATAATACACGACACCTTTCATATCCCACCAAATACACAGCATGAGCTTGGATCCATGGATGTTCGGCTTTGCCGTTAATGTTGATGCATGTCCGGGCGGTCCCTATGATTTGGGTTTGGGTTATCGTAACCTATCCACTTTTCATCGCCAGTCACAATACGATGCAGAAAACCCTTTCTTTTCTGTCGTTCAATCAGCAGTTCACATGTGAAAAATCGTCGCTCGACGTCTCTCGGCTTCAATTCGTACGACACCAAATTTCCTTACTTTTGAATCATTCCCAATGCTTTTAATCGTTTAGAAATGGTTGATTGATCAACTCCTAAAGATTCTGCAAGTTCTTGTTGCGTTTGACATGAATCTTCTTGGAGTAATGCCTTCAATTCTTCATCTTCGAACTTTGTCGGGCCGCCTGAACGTTCCCTGTCTTCAACATCAAAATCACCACTTTTGAAAAGGGCATATCACACCTGACACATTCTAACATCTATAGCACTGTCAGGATAAGCTTCAGTGAGTAAACGATGTGCTTCAGTGAGTAAACGATGTGCTTCAGTTGCGTTTCTCTTTAAATGGAAGAAGCAAATTAAAACTTCCCGCAAATGTTGTTTTGTTGGCACGAAATTCAACATTTTCAGCTATAGTAAAACACTTTTGTAAAATTATGAAAATTATTCTTATAGTATTTTTGGCGCTCTTCGAGATAGAATAGCTGTCAATGTCAAAAAAATGGCGCGTATGATAGATATGAAGTTAGTCACAATTACGAGTTTATACATTCATGCTCCCAATATATTTGGTGAACGCTCTACCATCCGGCGCTGTAGCTTCCCTTTACTTGTGAACCAGCTTCTTCCTTATCTCACATTTCCAGTTTACCCAGGCCTGTAAAAAAAAAACATAAAAAACATTTTTACAAAACACTTACAATGCCATGCGACTTACCTTTTCCATCCATTGACGTCTTTGGTTGGCGGTCCGCCGGTGTTTAATGATTGAATCAGCTGGTTCCACTCTCTTTCTATCTTCACACGATCTTCCTTCATGAAACCACGTCTGCGTGTCGCTCCATAAACTCCAACAATATTGAATTTTGAGCTGGATTTTTATGTTTACCCCTAATTATAAAAAAAAATTTTACAAATATTTTACAAAAATAATTTTCGTTTACTTACATTTTTAAAAGCAACTTTTTTTTATTATATATGTTTCCTAAGGTTCCAGGCAGGAACAAAGCGCCACAAAAACTTTTTTTTATTGATTTAATTTTATTTTTTTGTTAAATTTTTTAATTATTTAAACTTCAAAACAATTGTAATGTCAAAAATCGCTGAACATACCTCTCGAACATGCGTTCGAATCGGATTTAATTTCAGTTCGAAATGTTCAATTCCCTTCTGAATGCAGAACACATTTTTGAATCCGAATCGGATTTCGATTTCGTTTCCGAAGCAATTCCACTTCGAATGTCAGAACAGGTCTGAATAACGATTTTAATATTATTTTTGCTTGAGAGGCGCCATCTAGCGGAGGCATACCCTCTGTCGGTGATTTCTGGTACGAAATAGCGCATGTATTCTAGGTCGGAACATCCGAAATTTTGCAGTTATGATGCGTTCTGATATCGGAATTTCATTTTTGGGCGTCGGGAAGTATCAAAACTGTTATTTCAATTGGTGGAAAAGTAAATATTAATGATTTTTTGTGATTTTTGATGATTTTTTTTTTTTTTTGGGTTTTTCACACAAACTTCGCATAGCAAGCCAAATTTAAAAATTCACTTAGAGCTCTTTTTATTTCAATTTCAGGTTTCCTTTCTTCATTTCAAAGTGTATTTCAACCTTTTTCATTTACTTTACTACATATCCCATTGATTTTCAACGGTGTTTCGACCTAGACTGCATGTTCCGACTCTTAAAATACTGATCCAATCATTAACCAATGGTCAGCAAAAATATATTACGCTTATACGGTCTACAATGAAAGTTATGGGCAAAAGTCAAAAAGTATTCCAACCTAGACGACATTCCCCTACTTAAGTATAAAAAGTTGAAACTAAGTGAAGTAGGCGTGGAGAGGACCCCCAAACAAATACCTTGTCTAAAGCACTTGGCTTGACCAAAAAAAAATAAAAGGATTTAAGGATGGGTTTAATATAAAAATCGCTTTTAAAAATTAAGAAGAATAGGAAAGCCGATTCAGTTTATCTAATTAACTTCATGGAGATAATGTTTGCACTACTAGCGGATTCAAGGTTTTGAAAATAAAATTTTCCGAAAAATATCACGCTTCTGAATCAAAAAACTTTTTTTTTAAGAATTAAAAGTTCTAAAATAAAGCTTCCACAACATCTAGATTTGTCTTCTTCTTAGACTATATCCTTAAGTATATGTCAGTGTGTGTGTGTATTGAAGCTGAATAAACAACTTTTTCTATTCGCTACTTGTTGTTGTGACAAAGATGCATCAGCACCATCCTGATATTAACATTTGAAAAAAAAAAAACCGCAGAAACCCAAAACCAAAATCATCAACTGAAACGCACACACAATTTTGCAAATATAAATATAAAAAAAAACCCCAAAACAGCAACACAAGTATATATGCATGTATCACACACACACACACACACACACACAAACACAACAATAAATTATAAACAAATTACGAGAAAATGCGAAAATATAACAAAATGAAATTTATGTAGCGTGAAATTTATATGTAAAAATAGAAACAGGCAAAAAACCAAAAAATCAAATAATTAAAATGTAACCCAATATAAAATTATATATTTTTGTGAGCAAGCGAGAGCAAAAACGGTGACCACATTAGGCAGTAGACTTAACCCGTGTGTACACGTCACATATATAGACACATACACAAATATTCCATTTCACACACATACTATGTATGTATGCTCTATAAACATTGAAGGATATATGAATTTATGTATTTGGTTGGGTATGAGTTTGTGTATGCATAAGTGTGAGCGTGGCTTTTGTGGCGCTAAAATGTAATTTTCATTAATTTCATTTATATGTATAATTCAAATGTCAAATCTGAAGGGATTTGTAATTAAAATTAAAAAAACCAAACATCAGCAGAGAAATAAATTCATCTAATATGAAGGGGGTAAGGCGAGGGAGGTGTAGATGTAATGAGGTGGGCATGGAAGTGGCATGCATAGTTGAGAATTTCCACACCGACCACGAGTGCCATTATTTTTGAATTTTAATTACAACAATAAAAACCAACAAAACTTAACCAAGCAGCAACCAAACCAACAAAACTAACTCAACCAAAATATGCACACACACACACACACACACATACACATATGTATACGCACACGCAGACATAAAACTTTGATGTGAAATGTCAAAATCATATGACAACTGAAGAGTGCATGCAATGCAACTAAAACTAAATAAACCAACAAACAAATTCATGAGCAAATAAAATAAAAACTTTTGTATGAATTTTACACAATCATTAAAGCTATACTTGAAAACTTCATTTTGCACTTGTGGGCGAGAACGACAACAACAACAACAACAACACCACTATGTTGCAACTTTGACGTGTTTGGTAACACAAATGCACGAACGCACTAACAACGCATACAACGTGAAAAATCCCTTAAGCGACGCTGCGCTGCTGCCTTCATGGCAACGTATATGTAGTTCTCATTTTATCTGTGAAATTTGTTAGTTTCTTCATTTTTTGTTTTTTTTTTTTCTAGTTTCTGGTTGATGTTGTCTAACGATTATTAACCACAGGCACACATATACACTCACAAACTTAAAATTTCAACAGTAAATGCAACCCTGTTTCATTCCATTTTCTCTACCGTTATTTTGTTCTTTCATTTCATTTATTTGTTTCACTTTGCTAAGCTTCGTGCTGTCGTCGTTATTGAGTGAACAGTAGCTTTGTTATTTGAGTATCTGCTGCCGCTGCTTCTGTTACTGTCAAACGTGAAAATATTCTCTTCTGCCATTACAACTAAACTAATACTACTTACTTTTGTTTATTGCTGCTTCAACTACATACTATCATTACTAAAAAAAAGAACCTGGTAGGAAAATAGCATATTTGTAATTACTTAAAGGTTTCTATCTGCGAAAATTGAATTCGGAGTAATCAAAGTTGATGTGTAGTATGAAAAAATTGCATTCGAAACAGTCACAATGAATTTAAAAAAATTTTGAAATTAAATTTGGAGTAAAGAAATCAAATCGGAATGCTAAAACTAAAGATTAATATTTAAAATTTTAAGAATATCCCAAAAACTAATTAAGAAGAGCAGGAATTCGGATTTTGAGAAAAAATCATAGGAACTGAAGAAATTTCCCCCCTTCCCCCCTATTTTTTGTTGATGGGTTATTGAAATATATTTTGGTTTCATTTCTTGGGTTGAAAACTAAACTGGAATAAATTTAGAACTTCTGCCACAGACGGAAGTCAAAAAATATTAAGCACTTTTTCGATAAAGGATCCGAAAACATTAATGCCTAGTTCAAATTTCATTCAGAATGCGTCAAATAGAACTTGAAATAGTAAAAATTTATATAAAAAAGAGTAAAACTAATTCAACCACGCAAATTGAAATTAAAAATAGTTGAAAGTCATTCGAAATGCGCCAGATTGTATTCGAAACCAGGTGAAATATATTGAGAAAGGGAAGTTCAATTCAAAATAAGCAAATTGAAATGGATTCAGAAAACGCCAAATTGTATTCAGAAAACATTTAATTGGAAAAGCATTTATTTAATTTCAAAATGGTCATAATGAATTGAGAAAAATATGAAATTGATACTAGAATAATCTAATTAAATTCGGAGTGATCAAATTTATTTCGGAGTAATAAAATTTAATTCGAAGTAATTAAATTTAATGCGGAGACATCACCCCGAATGAATGGAATGGTCAAATTGAATTCGGAGTAATCAAATTTAATTCGGAGTAATAAAATTGAATTCGGAGTAAACAAATTTAACTAGGAGTAATCAAATTGAATGGGTAGAGTGACCAAATACAATTGTCAGTAATCAAATTCAATTCGGAATAATCAAAATGAGCTTGGTAAGCGTCTAATTGAATTCAAAAGAAAAAGTCAAATGAAATAAATATGAAATTGATTTCCAAGTCGCTAATTGCATATTCGAAATAGTGCAAAAAAAAATTGAATAATAATAAAAATGACTTCAGAAAATGCCAATTTGATAACATATTATTTTTCACCTGTATCCGGACAGTGCTGCATCCACTGTTAAGTTACCAGATTGTCGTATAAGAAAATAAAAAATAAAAAAGAGATAAAAATTATAATTTTTCCTAGTGACTTAAACTACAACAGCAACATTGTGTGCACACGTATACACGTAAATAATTGCATATGTGTGTGTGTGTCTTAGCCACTTCCGTTTCCCAACGAAATGGAATTAAAATTTATGTCGCTTTCGCTTGCATTTCGCTTACTGTCACATGCACATTGGATATGTAGAAATATAAAGCTTAGCTTTTTGACAATGACAACATGTAACGCCCTCTAGGTGTATTTATCTATCTCTTCACAATAACTGCACGGAACTCTGCCCTATGCGTTCCTCCACGATCCACCCGCTCTCTATCGGCAGTGGCGATTTTCGCGTACCTTCACCACTTTATACATAGTTGCAATTTGTCAAACAATGTAACAACTGCAGTAAAGATTCTCAAGTTCGTAACGTTTCGTTCGTTGATATTTTTTTTTTTTTCAAATTAATTAAATGACATTTTGCTTTAGTTGTACAGCTGCATTCCCTCCACCCCCTTTCTATGTGTATGTGTTGTGTGCACCTGTGGGGTTCTATATGGATGTGTATGTGTGTGTGTGTGCTTTTGTTTGCTTGTCAGTGCTGTGCTTTGTTTTATGTGCAGTTAAAGCATGATTCTTCTATGTACCTAGGATTTTTTTTTGTTGTTCCTTGCTCGCTTGTTTGGTTAGTTGGTTGGTTGGTTTCTGGTAATCTTTCGACTTTGTGTGCCAGGCAACATTATTTTATGTTGCTAGCTTGCTTTGCCGCTTGTCGTCGTCACAAAAGTATCGTTCTATGTAACTATCTATTCACATGCTTTTAAACTAGGTAATATAGTACGAGTACATAACTATTCTCATTCCCATTCTCATCTCTATAACTAAAGAATCCATTATGTGGCTTCACACATTAAATTAATTAAAATTAATTTCATTATTTTACTTGTACTTGTAGTTTTATTTTATTCCTAGTAGTTTTACAATTCACAAAGGATATCTCAACTAAACAATATATAAAGAAAATAAATATTAAAGTTACCTTTAACTTCATTATATGGTTTCATATTCATACAAATTTGAGCATATTTGAATTTGTGTTTGACAAAAACCCACACTCTCTATCTCATGTTAAATATTTTACAAAGTTTTCTCTTCCATTCTCTCCAAAATTTTGCTTACTCTTTTATTTTAGCTTTAAGTTTTGCAAATCTAATTTATAAAGTTTAGTTCGCTTCAAAAGAAATGACGTTTGCTTGGATCGGCAGAAGGATGTGTTTACTATTAAGTTTTAAACATAACAGTTTAATGCTTTCAATATGAGCTCATGAGCTCTATCGAAATTCCTATTTACTCCCTAAATCTTCTTTATATTCCGAAATACAGTAACATTTATTAAAAAATTTAAATATCAAAGCTGAGGAATTTCAAATGGTCAGATATAATTTAAATACGTGTCAAACTGAATTCGGAGTACTTAAACTAAACTCAAAACGTTAAATTGAATTAGATATAATCAAATTGGAGACAAAACGTTTGAATTAGAAGGAGAAAACCTAATTTCGGAGTAGTAAAATCGAATTCGAAATCCTTAAAAATAAATTCTGAAAGCATTGAATTAGAAGTTACCAACTTGAATTCGGAGGGGTAAAATCGAATTCTAAATACTTAAAAATAATCTCCGAAAGCATTGAATTAGAAGTTACCAACTTGAATTCGGAGTAGTAAAATCTAATTCGAAATACTTAAAAATAAATTCCGAAAGCATTGAACTAGAAGTTACCAACTTGAACTCGAAGTAATAAAATCGAATTCGAAATACTCAAAAATAAATTCTGAAAGCATTGAACTAGAAGTTACCAACTTAAATTCGGAGTGGTAAAATCGAATTCTAAATACTTAAAAATAATCTCCGAAAGCATTGAATTAGAAGTTACCAACTCGAATTCGGAGAAGTAAGATCGAATTTTAAATACTTAAAAATAATCTCCGAAAGCATTGAATTAGAAGTTACCAACTTGAATTCGGAGTAGAAAAACCTAATTCGAAATACTTAAAAATAAATTCCGAAAGCATTGAACTAGAAGTTGCCAACTTGAATTCGGAGTAGTAAAATCAAATTCGGAATACACAAAATATATTCCGAAAGCATCAAATTAATTTCGGATTTGACAAAATGTATTGAAAGAAGCGTAAAAGTAGTCATAATAAATTGCGAAAAACTTCAAATTCGGAACAAGCGAAGTGAACAAAACTAGTTAAATTGAATTCCAAATAGTCAAATTGAATTTAAAAATTATCACATTTCATACGGAATAGTTGCAATAAATTGGAAAAAAATCACATTGAATTCGGAACAGTAAAAAAGAATTCCAAATTCCTACTGAACACGGAATAGTCAGATTTAATTCGGAATAGTCTAATCGAATCTGAAATAATCCTTTAAGAGCGGTCAAATGGTTTTGCTATTATTTCCTCTGGACGGTTTGATTCAACGGACTTATCAACAAACCCCTAATAAATCTGTTCCTGTTCACTTTTCTAGAAGGCACAAACACTGGATTATGATCGCTTATCCATTCACAACACGGTTGTTGAATAATTACTCCGAAGAAATCAAATACTTGGGTACCACTCTCGATAAAAGACTTTGTTGGAGTACTCACTTTATAAGTGCACTCACAAAAACCATCTAGGCCTGCAAGAAACTCATTGGAAAGACCTAAGGTCATGCAGGGCTCGGCTATCAGGAAAATTAAAAAACTCCAAAGACATGCTTTTGTCTCAATCACAGGGTCTAGTTATGCGATCCTGTACCACTCCTGCGATTGAGATGATGAACGGACTTGCACTTCTGGACAATTTTATAAAGAAGATAGCAGCAATTACCGCTTTCAACTTACTAATAATTACCACCGGCAATTTGACAATTCTTAGTAAAATTCCTAATAATCTAATCTGCTCTGTATCACATTTTATGACTACGGATCTAAAATTCGGCCGAACATTTTATATTATTCTTCCGTCCACATTTGATTGGAATGCGCAATTCTTCAACTTCAGTTCATTCGCCCTCCATCGATATACTGCCGTTTCAAAAACGGATGGTGGTTCTAGTGCTGGTGTCGTTGGGCCTAACACTCGAATCTCAATTCCACTGACCACTTGGCCTAGTGTCTTTCAAGCCGAAATATACGCAATTGAGATGTGTACCAGAATTAATCTTAATAAAGTTAAACTTTGACGTTGCAGGTACTGCAGCTGCTGACGAATTTGTTAGGCAGGGTTTATCGGCCCCGATCCATTTTGTGGAATTTGCTAGACTAGTTCCAAATCAATCGTAGATAAGTGGACGAGGGAGAAATCGTATCGACATCTTGTTCCAGGTCTTGCTCTCTTGCTTGCTCTCGCTCATTTCACTCTAACCCAATCCCTGAACTTGAACAAAGCTTTCTATCCGGTCCGATATGACTAACTAAAGTAAATTAGGTCTGTCAAACGAGAAAGAGTGTCGTCTACGTATGGAGGACGATGAGACGACATCCGAGATTCTGTGTGAGTGTCCAGCTTTGGCTAGGCGCAAAGAAGGTTTATTTTTAGCAAATCGTTTTTAGCAGTTAAAGAAATTAAAACCTCTTCCACAAAAGATGTTCTAGCCTACATTTGGATGGCAGATCGTCTAAATTTGGATCTTTGTTACAGAACATATTCTAGGTCGCAGTGCCTGACTTCGGGTCTTTCCGATTGTACCAATAATAATAATAAACTACATTTATAGAAAGTTAAGTTGAACTCAGAGAGTAAAACTGAACTCGAAATAATCAAATTAAATTCAGAAGAGTCACTATAAATTCCAAAAGCATTAAAAAGTTTTTTCATGAACACCAAATCAAGTCTCCTGTTCAGCAATCTATGGAACCCACTATTGATTTGCAAGATAAGAAATACATGTGGTATTGAATTGTTAGAGAGGTTTTCGCGACTTGCAAGATCTATTGTACGTCCCTCTTCTCTATCTAGTCTAATCTGTCCATCCAGTCCAGTCTTCCTCAAGAATTTGAGTATTGCGCCCGGATTTATGGATGCTAGTTCTGTGCTGGGCATTTGGTATATACTTAGACATTTTATTCTTTTGTGGAACAGTGCTCTACAATGAGCTAAAATATGTTCTGATGATTCATTTTCTTCATTACAAAACCTGTATATTGAGCTTTTCTCAACCCCTATTTAACATAGGTGTTCTCTTAGCCCGCAGTGTCCAGTCAGAATACCAGCTAATATGCACAAACTATTTGTGTTAAGACCAATGCCGAATGCGTATCTACTCTTATTATTGTTACCTAGTGCTTTGGATTTCCTCAGTCTCGGAAGATTGGTAAAGAGTTCTTGCCTCTTGTTTATCTCTTCCTGCCTGACCCCTTTTTCCAGATAATTCCTCTGCTTGTTCATTATACTACATGTTCAGAGACCCAACATAGAGCGACTTTATTGTCCTGGCTCAGTTGATTGAGCTTGGTCAAACAATCCCACACCAGTTTAACTGTAATCTCGACGATCTCGATAGTCTTGTGGATAGTGCACAAGACTTTCACCCAGAAGGTTGCGGGTTCGATACCTGTCTTGGTTTTGTGGTTGATTCTCATAAACTTCTTATATTTACTATCGATATGAAGAGAATGAGAATTATAAGAAAGTGTACAAGTACACACCTTGGTTGATAATGGCAAAACCACCGAGCTGATAAAAATTGCCATACAGCCGTTCGGAATCGGCGTTAAAATGTAGGTGCTACCATCGCCACTGAGGTCTAGTTGCATAATGCCAGACTCTTGTGTCTGGAGACCCGAGATCGATTCTCGGCTGGGCTCTTATCTATCTTTCTTTCTCAATTCCTTGCTTTCTTTCATTACTTGGGGCTAATACCTAAGTTTTGAGTCGTCCTTCCTTCAAATAACAGTAATAATAAAGGTGATCTCAAAAGAGCATAGTGCTCGAATGGCTGTCGGACAGCCACGACATGAAAGCGATATCCTGGCGTTTGTACTTCCTGTCCAATTTGAATTGCACGCATATATTAATTGCATGAATTTCAGCTTGAAAGATGCTAGGATATTTCCCCATCGGCTCAAAGTATTTGATTCTTGGCCTAAAATCTCCTGCCCCAGTTCTATCCTCGGTTCGTGACCCATCTGTATACCACTTAATCGTGTGTTCTTTGAGTGTGTAGTTACATATTAGTCATTTGAACTGGAATCTTTTAATAACACAAATATAAAAAATTTGGTCTAAGAAATTCATCTTAACTATTTAAAAATGGGTCTATAGCATTCAGCTAATAAACAAAAACAAATACTTATTTGACGTTAGAAAAAAACAGCAACATTAAAAATCAAAAAAATAGTCATAACACATTATCATTTGATTTCCTATGGCCATTATCCTTTGCATAAGTTGCTCACTTGAACATAAACTACCTGAACAGTACGTCGTAGGTCAGTGTGATAGTTTACTTCTTATGCATTAACTTTTATCAAACACTGTACACTAGTGATCAAAACGTAATACAATACAATTAGAAAATTATCACATTCTCGCTTATCGAGTGTGAAAATCGTAAAAATAAACATATAAAAGAAAACAAACAATTCGACTCGTTGACCCATTACCACAGTGCCAAGTGCAAATACGCATTGAATGAATGTACCTACCTATCCGTCCATGAACACGATGTACGAAACTGATAAAATTATCAAATAAATGCAAAATTTAAAAACAACAACAACAAAATTACACTTAATACCAATTACGAATGAATACGAGACGCTCAATTGCAGCATATCGCTCTTAAATAGTGAGTGGTGGAGCACCAATTCCATTTGTTTATACATTTATGTCTTTAGCGTTTTTTTTTTTCGCTATCATTTTTATTACTATTTGCATAGAAACGGTAAAAAAAAAAAAACAACAATTCTTTAATTTAAAAATTAAGCCCACTTTGTAGGTCGTTTTCGTTCTCCCCCCTCTCCCTTTATATTTTGCTAACCGCCAACGTGCCGCCATCGCTAGCTAGTAGACTTTGGTGCTTTCGCTAATCGCTTTATCACAATTTACAAAATTTTAATACTCATTTAAATTTTTTCTTTTTGTTTTTATTTTTATTTCTTTTTTTTTATATTTTTAACTGGCAATGTTGGTGATTTTTTTTTTTTTGCAGCATTGTATTGGTGAATATGACTGAATAACAACAATACGCAAAAAAGCATAGTAGAACTTGTGAATTTATGCTCACCAGTATGACGGGAGTATTCACAGTGTGCACCACTGACAACGGATGGACAGACGGACAGTGATGATGTGCTCCTTATCGATTTTTCAAATAAGCGCGTGAGAGTGAGAAATACGAAACACACACACACACACACAAACACAAATAAATATTAGTAAATAGTGAGCAAAGAAAAAGAAAAAAGTCAAGGAGAGCACAACAATGAAAGGAGTAACGTAGGACAGAGATGAAATCACCATAACAAAACAACAACAACAACAAAGTAATATACGAAGTGCACAAAAGTACCGAAACGCAACCGAACGGTCTTTTTTCGTGAGAGCAGAACTGAACTGAGAAAACGAAGAACAGCTGATTATTTGTTTACATCGGTCGCATGTGTTATGTGATAATTGTTGTAATTGTAAAATATATAGAGAAATTTGGTGATTGTTGTTGTTGTTTTTGTTAGTTCTTAAGTCAGTTTTTTGACATTTGCAATTTGACACTTGGCGAATTCTTCCTTCTTGGTGGTTTTGCACTCCGCATATGCAAACATGCGCTCGTTTGTGAGTGAGTGTGTGTGTATATGTGTAAATGTGCCAAATTGTTGTGCTAAAGAAAATTGTGCAAATTGAAAATGTTGACAAAATTAAAGCAGTGAAAAAGAATTATTGTAAAACTACAATGAAATATACAAGTGAAACAGTGAAACATAAAGCGGAAATGTAATTTTACCGCCATTAGTGTCGCCATATTTTTATATTTTGAGGGTGCTATAGTCCTCTATGTTTGTGTATGTGATTTTTTTTAAGTTATTTCAATGAAAGTACCTAAAATTAAATGAAAATCATAGCAAATCGCTGCTGTCACGAACTTGTCGCATTTGTGTAAATTACAATAACAACAAGTAAACGAAAAAGAAGCAGAATTAATAGTAATAATAATAACAACAACAAAAGAAGCTAGAAATCTAATGCCGCACCCAAAATAATATAAGCCTAAAAAAAATACATAAAAGCACAAAAATAACAATAACAACAACAGAATAGCAAAATAATAACGAATCGCACCAACAGCATTAGCAACAAAATATAAATAAACGTATCACAAAATCAAAAAAATCGCACAAAATTAAATGAAAATCGCACAAAATTATTATTATTAACTGCAATTATTATAGCAATTTTATATATATATAGTTGTAAGTGAAAATGACATTTTGACATAAATTGAAAAATCATTTTTTTTTCATTACGACCGCACACATTACATTGACCTAAGCTGCCATGCCTCCATTTACGTTACTTTTCGACTCTCTTTTTCCTTTTTTTTTTTTTTTTTTTTTGATTTATCCACTGACCACAAATGTTTAATTGTGTCCTTGCGACCATTGCTGCATGTGATGGCATGAGTCACGTGACACATTGCTGTGATGTGTAACCTTTCTCTCCCCTTTGCAAGCACCACATGCAGTGTAATTTTATTTTATTTTCGTATTTTACACATTGCGCAAATCAATTCAGTAATTTTCAAATTACTTATTATTAGTTACTACTTATTTATATATATTTTTGTTTTTTTTGTTCTAGTTTAGGTATGTGTGAAATCACAATTTCTATTAATCTTCCGGTTTACTTAGGCTCATTTTACCCTCAGTTTTGCATAGCCATTTTGCCCACCCCCTTTTTTAACTTCACATATTTAGCTACCCACTTAACCTAATTTCTTGTTTCCTTCATTTGAAAATGATTTGCGCGTGTACATACGACGAGGAGTAGCGCGTTTGAGTATTATTCTTTTGTTGTTTTGTTCATTTTCCTTTCTCAAGTACTTTTTACACAGAAATGCCCATTAGACTTTAATATTTTGTGTGCATGGATGAAACTCAAGATTTATTTCAGTATTTTTTAGGATTTTTTTTAACTTAAATGGAATTAAAAATTTTGCAAGTGGACTCAAATGAGAGAGACTTATGAGTGTTATAAGATTACAGCAATTGCAATTAGCAACAAAAATACCTACATACAAATGAGAAATGCATATGCATATGAACGTGAAAGAGAGAGAGAGGTTGGCGCTCTGATTTGTATTTGTCGTTTGTTCTGCATGTTGTTTTTATAATTTTCTCACTCTCAGAGCAATGTTCAATTTGAGATATTCTTGAAACAATAACAATTTTAAACGAAGTAACGGTTCTTGTTTTTTTAATCAAGAGACAAAGAAAACACAAAAAACCTAAACAAATGATCCGACCCAGTAAACATTTTTCGATCGCGGAAAATTCATTTGATTGTGTCTCGAGAGATGATGTTAATACATTTTCATATCACTATGATATATTAATCCATACAAATACTCTCTTTTCAAAAGGGTGATTCACTGGAAAGGCAAAGGGGGCGTGGGAAGGGACACACACACACACAAACAACTTCCTACGTAGGTTCAAAAGCAATTCGAAAAATCACCAGAATGGCAGTTATTTCAGGGGAATTTCTCTTTACTCTTACAAAAATCATCATACAATTCTTTTGCTCTTCAATCTATTTTTCCTACCTCCTCCACCTTACATTAAATTAGATTAAAGAGCGAGAGCTGTTCACCTAGTCACCGAGGCCTCAGTTGGGCCTATTGTGATTATTCTAAAATCTTGGAAGATTTGTTCACAGTTTCTGACTGTTCTAGGTAATAATTTCCTAAATAACGAAGACTTATCTATATTAGACAACCAACTTCCTAGCGAAAACCTTCGTTAGGAAGACTGTCGCCGTCTGTTCAGTTGCAAGTAACAACCGGATCCAGTACCGTTTGAGGTTTTGGATCTATCGTTATAGAAGACATGACGGAGACCCTGCAGAACGACCCGTGGACTTAACCCGTGATCTCGTTCCGTGATTCCACGGGCATGAAGAACAGTGGGCACTGTACTGACAACTGGTGGTATATATGACTGCCCTATATACGCCTCGACATGGCAGACTTTATTTGACCAGAGTTTTTAAGCCGCTTTCATCGCTTCTTCATGGATTTGAAGATCCAGAGGAAGCAAGTCAAACAAGGCATTGACGGCATCACCAGATATAGTACAAATTGCACCAGTGATACCCAGGCACAACCAAAGTTCGTCTCCACTATACTAAGGAGGCATACGTGATAATAGGTGTCACAACAGAGCTGTATTGAGACCCCAAGTCTTGCCGAAAGCTCGCTTGCACTGTTAGAAAACCTTCAATGCACGCGAGATCTTCACCTCGACGTGCGTCTTCCATAACAATTTACAATCTAAGGTAACCTCTAAATATTTAACTTTAGAAGACAACTGATTTGTTATTCCCTTCATCGTTGGTAGTAACAGGCCATCCTACTTGCGTTTCCTAGTGAAAAGCACTAAGATGCTTTTACTAGAATTCACTGAAAGGCTTTTGCTTCTCTTATAACTTTTGTTCCCATCCAGTATTAATGCGGTTTACTATTGAAGCTATTTATTTAGATTATGCTTCGTGGAACTTCATGGCAGCCCACAAAATAGTTCTAGTCCTGTAAATTTTACTCGTTCCCCACATGCCCACTCTGACCTGGCACCCATAACAGATGCACTCTGTTGTAGATAGCTAGTCTACTTAGTAGTTGCACGCAATCCCGGACTAATTTTAACTTTTTTCGGCTTTACTATCAGAGTTAATCAGGATGTGACTATTAATAGTGTCGCTGTCTAACTGTTCTCGAAAGCAGAATCTTTTCGCATCTTTTCTTTGTCTGAAAAACTAATTTCTCTTGACTTATACTAGTAGATAAGCGTCTTCTTGGTCTATCCCCATAAACTCTAACTCCAGCACCATCCGTTTTAGAGCCATCTGTGTACCAGGCATGAGAGTTATGCGGTGATGTGAAGGTTTGTTCGGTACCCAGTTAATCCTGTCTGAGAATGTTACCTTGAAGTGGTGTCTGCAGTTATATTTGGGTTGGCAGACGTCACCTAGGGCTAGATTAAGTGAGTGCAAACTACAATGCTTCTTTCTTAATAAATAAATGAATTAAGGGAAGGTTTAATAAAACCTTAGGGGGTGCAATCGGAGCTGACCTCATTGCCCCCGTTGTGGAAACACAGGCTAGCCTTTGTAATTTATTGACCTTTCTCTGCGCTGTTTTCTGATCCAGCTTTTTACACCAAACAGGCGCCGCATAAGCAAGGATTGGTCTAGTAATGGCTGTATATAGCCAAAGGGGCATTTTTTGGATTGAGTCCCTAACTTTTACCCATTAGACATCTACTCGTTCAAAAACTGGCCCTGGCTTTGTTTATGGTTTTATCTAGGTGATTATTCGACACAAGTTTTTCATCGAGTGTGACACCGACGAACTTTACTTCGTTTGAAAAAGGAATTCTTTCACCAAAAATGGAAGCCTTTTTAATTTTGTCCTTTTTTCTTTTCTTGGTGAAGATTACTATGCAGGTCTTTTTAGGGTTGACCTTTAGTCCAACCTTCCTTGATGGCACCCAACTGCAGAAAGCAATGCCTCATATTTTATATGAGATTTCTCTACAATGAAGAATGAGATTTGCTTCAAGTTACATACTGACTTAAATTTAAAATCTGAGTACTTTTTCCTAAAAAAAGATAAACGGGAATTTAAATAAAATTAATCAATGCAATGATTTCATTATTTATTTATATCAATTAGAAACTCATTCTTAATAATATGATATCTGTAAAACCACAATGGCATAATTTATTTATAACAAATACAATTGTTTGTATACCGAATTGAGTATTCAGAGAAAAACCCCCTCTTGAACTATTTAACCTTTAATTTGAATATACAACAAGAAATGTTGAAAAAAATAATTAAAACTCAAGAAATTCTTTCATAGAAGCGAATAATTTTTGCAATAACTATTGAAAGAAATGTGAAAGCAAAATATTTCCATATTAAAAAGGGAAATCAGCCAATTTGCCAGACAAAGCTGGCAGCATCGTGCTGCTTGCATAAAATTTACCTTCTTCTGCAAATAAAAATTCAGCGTGACAAAAAATAAAATGAATTGAAATACTTTTTTCCAATTTATTCAATTTATTTTTTGCTTTTTTCTTCAACTTAAATGCACAGAATCACGCTCACACATACACACACACACAGAAATCATTGACATACACACGCAGACACTGTTTACTCACACAGCCACTCACAACATAACAAGAATAACAAAAAAAAAAACACCAAAAAAAAAATGAATTAATCTGATTGAAAAGTTGTAATTGATTTTGATTTTTATTTCTTCTGTTTTGGCATTTCCAGTATTGCTCCTCCGTGCTGCCATATATCGTCAGCAGTAGCAGCAAACTACAAGGAAGAAGCTCGTCAGCAGTAACATCATCATCATCTACTGTAGCAGCAGCAGTAGCAGCAGAAGCAGCAGCTGAAACTTCAATTGCAGCAGCAACAACAACAACAACAACAAAAGCAAAAACAGCAATGGGCAACTCACAGGCGTCACAGCACAACAACACCTCCATAAATTCACCAGCTGCAACACCCACATCTATTGGTGGTGGATTTTCAAATTGGAGTGGATCAAAAAGTCGACGCGGTAGTCGAGTGAAAGTTTTTGCACGTTTTGGCCAAAAGAAAGCAATACCCCCACCACCCACACCCCTACAACTAGCTTTAACGAGGGGAGGCGACGGTACACCAATATCAGCAACAACAACAACATTCGATGATGTTGATGAGGACCACCTGCGGCATAGTCATGCCGCAGTTATACGCCAATTGGAGATCGAACAATTGGATTTTCGTAAGTTTTTCTTTCCAGCTCCTCCCCCCACCCCATGTTTGTTGTTTTTCACGCACACACACACTCATACACATAGCAACACAAACGCACATAGATACATATATACATACATATATTAAACCGTAGCAACAATTTAAATGTTATTTTTCCAATTTGCTACTTTTCGTAACAATTTCTATTATTTCATTTGTTGTTGTTGTTGTCGTTTTTATTGCTAATGTTGTTGTTGTTGTTGTTCAAAGAACTATCTAGATATTTATCAGTCGTGCAATTTCTCTAGCTTATTTCAGTAAATTATTTCTATGGAAAAACTTCTTTTGAAAGTTTTGAGTTTTATGTTAATTTTTTGTTTGTTTGTTGCTGTAAAATTTATGCTTTTAATGCATTTACCTAAATTAATAGTTTATTATTTTTTTATTTGTTTGTTGTTATTTTTGATGTTTTTTTTAGTTGATGTTTGTTGATTTGACTTGAAGTTGGTTTAGAATTTTTTTATTAAACTTTATACTCTTAAATGATTTTCAATTGTCTAAAATATCATTCTAACTATTTCTCATCATGTAGTATCTCTCTTCTGCTGTTCAGACTAGTTTCGTATTATTTTTACTACTTTGGCTTTACCGGATAATTATTATAAAGAATGCATATAGAATTTACCTGCTGGGTTATTGTATCGAGAGTGCAAAGTAGAGAGCATCAGCAATTATTTGTTCTCTCGTTTGCTGTAAATCGTTGGTTACCTTAACCCACTGTGCACTGCATATATAGTAAGCAAAAATATCAAAAATCGATATTTTCAGCTACCTACACTTGTGGATTGTTTTACTTACATAGTGTGAGTGACTTGGCTCTAATGCAAAAAATTCGGTCTTGCATTATTCTGGAAAAAGTGCACCCCGTAGATCATTCCAATGTTCAAGAACTCGTCATAATTTTTAGCAAGTAATGTTTTCTCCAAAGACATTATAACAGTTTTCTCAATGGTTTTTGTTTTATCTGCTTTTTATCGAAAAAGGGGGTTTAAACCCCCATTTTCAAGAGGGAGGGTAGGAGATGGAAGAAAAGTGTGTGAACAAAAACTGTTTATCCCTTTGTGCTTAAAAACTTTGCTTCAGACATCAAATTCGTATCTGTTGAAATAAAAAAATTTCCTAATAGCCCCTGAAGACCCAATTTTTCCGACTTCAGGTCCATATTGTGGGAGAACTAGATGTAATGGAGAAAAACTGAGTACACAGTCGTAATCAGCGACCCTAAATTACTATAAAACCGTTTCAAAATCTCGCGCATAAAATTTTTGTTGCACTGTGTAATTTGTAATTTTTGACAGAGATTTTGGCCCTTATTATGAACTGCGTTCGATCTTCGACTGTAGTCGAATGCCCTGATCAAACGAATTTGAGTTTGGTATTATGACGTGCTTTCGACAGAGAATAGCGTTATTGTGAATTTCGCTCATTTTGGATTGTTCACGGTAGTATGTTTCTATCAGCTGATCGTCATTTTGAAAAATAATTTCGATTTGTTAAAAAATGAAATAGAAAAAATAAGGACAAAATAGTTATGACTACAACGAAATAATGGTTCAACGATTCATCGGAAAAGGATGAGAGTTTGATGGAACTGGCCAGAAGTAGAAAACGAGTGCAGCCTTTCGACATCTACAAAATTCGTGTACCGATTTCTACAGAACTTTCGACTGACCAAGGAGGCGTTTGAGGACTTGATCACTACTAAAGATGAACTGCTCAAGCAATGCATATGAGCAAGATCAATTCCAAAAATAATAAAAATGACAGCAGTTCTGCGATTTTGTGGTTAGAAATCACTCCTGCTAAGCATTGGGAATGAGAATACTCTTGGATTTGCAAAGCCCACGGTATCTGTGGTATTTTTAGAGGCTTTAGATGTCCTCGTATTGTATTTGCATTTGCCAAAGAAGAATAAAATTCAATTATACAAACAAAAGTATATTTTGCTAATAAAAGCGGAATGCCGGGAATTATTGATTGGTCCTAAACCATTTAGTTCTTTCTTCGTCGCCAGAGCTTTGCATTCCAACAATGACTCAAGTTTATATAACTGCAATGTATTGCTCACCACTTTATACCTGCAAAAAATTTACAAAAACTGTTCAAAATTAGTTTTTAGTCGTCAAAAAGTAAAAAGAAATAGCAAAATACTTAAATTTTTAACAATTATTACTCAGCATGCACCGTAATGAAAGCAAAGCTGCGTTCGACAGAAAACTCGATGCGAAACTAAAATTTCGACAGGGTTGCACTGCTCATTTTACACGAATTTTATATTCGATAACCAGCGTACTGTTAGTACTTTGTGAAATTTATTTTTTGCCTGATAATTTCTGTGCATCTCTTCGGCAATGTTTCGAGTAGTGGCAGAGCACTGGGCTGCAGTGATTTTATTCTATTCCTCCTGAATGATAGCCTATAAGGAAGCCTTATTTGAAGATTTTTGCGCTGCTATGGCCCTTTCAAAAAACTTAATAGATGCTCTACTACTAATACTATTACTATTATGGCACAACAGCCCATGAACAGCCAAGGCCGAGCTTTACGCATCCATTCATGTTGAGTGAGTTATATTTATACAAGAATGGAAGGGACCTACAGTTTTATGCCGAATCCGAACGGCGAAATAAAAAGCTTTTCATAGGCATTTGTTTACTTTTGGAGGTTTGCCATTACCAGCCAAGAGGTGGTGCACAGTGTAGCGTCTCCATATAACCGGTGGACAAAAAATAGAAGGAGAAATGGTAGGCCAATGAAATTTTGCACAGGTATTTTTTTGGCAAATATTAAGAAATATTGTGAATTTCAACTAAATCGGTCCACGGACACGCCCACTTCCCATATAAGCTGAATCAAAAAATTACAATATCTCAAAAACTTTTGAAGTATTAAACTTTATGCAGTGGCTACTGATACTGTAAGCATTTCTTGAAACAAAAATGGTTAAGATTGCAAATATAGGCGTGGCACGTCCCATACCAAACAAGCGACTAAATCAGTTTTTTGGCTCAAAATTGTCGTAGAACCCAATCTCATGCCTTGAAAATTGGAGTACGATAACAATTTATAAAAATTATCTAAATCGGAAAAGTAGGCGTGACATCTCCAATATAGTTAAAGAATTTTACGGTATACATATATTAAAGCTATATTTTTTTATGATTTTTGTGTACTTCATTCAATTGATGTAATATACATAAATAATTAAGTATTATCAAACTAATTTATTTCATTCATTAACACAATTTTGTAAATATATAAACTTATAATTTTACTAAAATGAAATAAATTGCTTCAAGTTTATTCGCTTTCATTTTCTCCTTCATGGTCTGACGACGAATCAGATGAGAAAACAATTTATAAATCTGTATCTTGACCAATATTTTCTGGTTCTAAGAAAATGAACTAACTAATATCTTTTTCTTTTATTTGTTTTTTTACTGCAAGTTATTCTTTTAGCAGAAATAAGTGGCTCAGAAGATAGTAATAACCGCAATAACAAATCCCTATTGCACGCTTTTCTAGAAGTTTTTCTTCTTGTATTTTCAATCGACACTTTCTAAACTCCTTGTGTCATGCTTCTAAAGCATCCTCCGAATGACCCCACCCCCCCTCCCCCGTAAAATTCGTAAAAGTTTCTTCTTTTCTACATGAATTTATTCGTTTTATTTATTAGTTTCATATAAAACATTCGAAACTGCTACGAGTTTAACGGTGATAGGATAAGTTTTTAGCCAAACTTTCTTCATACTTGATCAGGATCTAATACATATAGAATTTTTGTCTGAGTATTAAAAAAAAAATTGGTACGCCCTAATATGCATATATACCAGTATATTTATTTATGTAAAATATATGTATTTATATATGTATTCATAAGTACACACTTGGGGTACAACTCAGATACCGCTTAAATTTGGTGTGTTCACATTTTTCAAAAAACTACTTTTTTCATTCGAGGTTCCGCTAGAAAATTGTACGTCTGAACATGCAAGCAAATGCAGCTGATATTTTTTTCTTATTATTGTAGAGATATCTCTTGAAAGAATTAAGTTAAAATTAGAGAGGACGTTTTTGGACGATTTTTTTAAAAGCTTTTTAAACTTTGGGGTTTTTTTTTGTATTTTAAGATGGTGATTTTTCAAGTAATGATACATCAAAACGAAAAATGAAAATACATCAAAATTGGGTATGTCCTTTAAGAATAGTACAAATAACGTTGCGAAAAATTTTCATTATATTTAAAACAGAAATCAAAAAGTTACAGGAGTTAGTAGTGAACCTACCAAAGTAGTATTTGCTGCAAAAAAATGTCATTCAACATATTGAAAGTCATTCAATATATGTTTTTTTATGGCAAAATAAAAGTAATTTTCAAAATCCTTTTTAAGCTCATCTAATTGAAGTATTTACAATTGAACTGTATTCAAATATTATCAATATTCGAACTTGACTTTTTTGAATTGTTTCCACCTTCGTTACACTGTGCGGCGTCGTGTTGAAAAATTTATATTTTATATGATGAGATATGAACCCGGGCACCTCTGCGTAGCAGTCCAACACACTAACCACTAGGCTACGGCGTCCACTGTAGTTAGATGTTCTATATGATTTAATTTGGGACTTTGAGTTAGGCACTAGAGAATTTTTATTTTGTTCTCATTTAGCCAAGACTTAACGAACCGATATGTGTGTTTCGGGACGTTGTCATACTGAAAGATTCTATCTAAAGGTACATTTTTACAGTATTCTCGGAGAAAATGATTTTTAAGGATGTCTTTGTATGTTTCTCTAGTAATTTTGCTATCAATTTAAACAATTGGAACAAGTTCAGATGAAGTGAAACACCACTAAATCATTTTATAAGGATTCCATGTTTAACAGCTTTTTTTTTTTTTGTAAATTTTTGATCCAGCTTAGTACTTGATAGATACCTAAAAAAGGTCATTCCATCGATTCCAAACACATTAACTTTGGACTCATCGCTCTAAACAATCGTTTACCTAAAAAGCTGGTTCTAGTGGAGATATCGTTATCGACATCGAACTGAATGCGTCTCCCATAATTTTTTTTTTTTTTTTTTTTGCCATGTTGGGTTTACATCTGCCTATTCGTCCAAATATGTTTTTTTTTCGTTTAATCACTTGCTTATGGTTCTAGTTGATCTTAGTTTGATGGAAGCTAAGAAAGCGTCCGTTTTGCTCAGCCTAATCAAGAACCTGTCTTCAGCTGGAGACGTTTTATGTGGTTTTTTACGTGACAAATTGTAAAAAGATTTGAATTTTTTGTAGTATCTTACCTCATTGACCACTTTTACAAGTGAAAAAACTAGCGCTTCCATGATCTTTGCAATACTCCCAAGGTTCTCGAAAGTTTTTCAAATGACCTGCCTGTTCCAGAGAGTGGGGCTCTTATTTGTGCCCATCACAACCAAAATCAACAATTGTTCAACTTAAGTGTAGGTACTGAAATGTGTAAGTTAAATGTGACTTAATTATATGTCCACTTCCTCCACTCCTACTCCTTTACAAACAATTGCCGATAGCGCACAAAATACGTACCCGTTTTTTAATTGCTCTTATTATATTTTAAGGCAACTAATGGTACAACAAAATGACGTTATACAAAATTCTTGGATTACTAATACAAAATACTTTTCAAACTCAGCATAAAATATTGTTCTAGTGACTTAATTATGTGACCACAAGTGTATCTCTTGATTGCAGGATTGCAGTGTAAAATTCTCAAAAGATCAAATTTCAATAGAATTTAACATCAAAAACATTCATACATAAACACATTTTGAAAAACATTAACATTCTCCAAATACCAAACTAAAGTATTCAATTGAATTGAAGTTAAATGGAAAAGATTTTACTTCTTTTTTTTATATATATATATTTTAGAGTAATAGTAGCAGTGGCAACTCGTCTCGTCAAAGTTTTTACCAGTGCCCATTTCATTTATTGCATACACACTCCAATAAATACATATCTACTATAATATTTACAAAACAATTTACATGATATTCATCATGCATGAAGCAATGAAATGAATGAGAAAAAAGAAGAAGAAAAAAAAATCATGTTTCATATATTTTTTTTTTCGTTTTTTTTTTTTCGAAAATTCAATTGCTGAAATATATTAAAAGTGAAGTATCTCTCAACTATTATGCATTCATATTCATGCTATTGCTGTGCTGTTGCAAAATTTTTGCTAAAATGCGATTGCAATTTGTTGTTGTTGGTGGTGCTGCCTACACCACCAACAACAACAACAACAACACTGAAAACTGAGCTGCTGGTGTACTCTAAAACTTGCGTTATGTTGATGAAAAAGTTAATTGACCACGTTTCAACACTGTACCCAAAAAACTAAACCTACATACACACACACGAAGCAAATGTTATACAAAACTCATACATATACAATAAAGAATTCTACTATTACAAAACCTCATTCATAAATTTATCTGTAACTTCTGCTACACCGCCTGCCATTGCATCAAATAAATTTAAAGCTTTTTCTCTCACTTCCTCTTTGCCTCAGCCTCACCCTCTCTCTCCCCCTTTCGGAAATGTTTTTGGTGGCGTCATAAGACCGCAACTGAAGCGTTTGTAAGTTGAAAGTTTGAATGGTGAAATTGTATGTAGTTGCAGTAAGTGTAGCTGTAGCTGTCACCATTCGCATGCCCACTAGTGTAAGTACAGGGACATTTCTAGATGAAAGAGGAAATTAGCTAGTCGCTTTTATCAGTCTCTTTTGGTTGGAAGTACTTCATTGATATTAAAAGGGATTTGATATAAAATGAGTTGACATCAAAAGCTTTTATAAAGATCCAGTGTAAGAGTGGTAGACTGGAAGCCGAGCTGCCTCGGGTTCGATTCACAAACGGTGTATAATCGCTATAATCAATATTGAAACGGTCGCTAAGTGAAGAAAATATAAGAATAATTTTAAAGATTTAATTCTTAAATCATGAATAGCAAAAATTTCTCGGTTCACTGACGTGGATTCCTTTACTATTTTCGGTTTCAAATGTTTCCTAATTTATCGACCTTGCTTAATATTAAAAGAGGGAATAAAACGAAGGCGGTTCAATATTCCACTCTATAATACTCAAGCTCGACAAAAATGTTTAAGGATTGAGCAGTTCATTGGTACCAATTTGAACCCTGTTTCGTAGTCCCACGATAGACCAGTCATAAATAATTTACAAAAGATTCGTTTAGATTGAAAAACTTATGTTGAATCCTAATTGACCAGAATTTCAGAGGCAGAAATGTCTTACGCCGCATTTAGAACTTCCGAACGAACAGAATACCATAATCTTCGTTGCTTCGCTGCGTTGAACCAAAGTTGAAATTCATCATCATCATTTCCTGTATCTACCACTGGAGCATAGGGTCTCATTAAAGCATTTCCATCTGGTTCTATTTTTTGCCAACATCTTCATAGAATCATAGAATGATTTTCCAGACCCCTCTTGCGACTACCTTAAGGATTTCAATCAAGGAATTGCATCAAGAATTTGCAGTGTGTGACCTAATCATTGCCATTGATTCTATATTGCATTTATTGTATAGATCGATATTTCTAATGAAAGTTTAGCCACCAAACCTTAAGAATACGACGAAGACATCTGTCTACAAAGCTTTGGAATTTTGCAGTGAGAAAGTCAGTTGTAAGCCAGGTGTCGCATCTGTAGAGCAGTATGGAAATAACGCTCAACTTAAATATTTTCATTTTGGTGCGGATATCTGTGTCAAGTTCCAGATTTGGCGTAGCTGCGAGTACGCATGTGTGGCTTTGTTACTTCTGGTCTGAGTCTTTTTTGCACTGTTCTCTCCAGATATTACGCTGCCTAAGTAGGTAAAATCTTCAACTGGTTCTGATGCTAATCTTTCGACTGACCTTTCCCGATTCGACTCATACATCATCAAGTTTTGTTTGCATATCGGAATGTTTCACAGCGATCAAAGCAAATTTTGTTCGGTAAAGTTCCAATAGATGCCTCTTCGCTTTCTGCAGTAATGCAGAATGCAACAATAAGAAAGAGGATCCTTGGCGAATGCGTGTGCTGGTTGTGATGTTGTCAGAAAGCTCGCAATTCTGAAGCACTTTACATTTAAATTCCACATATTGTGCCTTGATTTGCGCTGATAGTTTTTCAGGGATTCCTCTGGAACTGAGGGCTTCCCATATACTCATATACTGCCACGAAGTCAACGAAACCAAGTTAAAGCGTCGACGATGATTCGTAAGGTCTTAATCTGGTCAACGAACGAACGATTTGAACGAAAGCCTCGTCGAGTTTCACTTTAATGCGGATTAAAAGTATACTAGACAGTACTTTCGACGTGATGGAGAGAAGCATGATTCCACGGTAGTTCTTAAATTCTCAAAGATCTCCTTTGTTTGGAAGAACAACTAGAATACCCTAGAACCAGTCCTCGGTCCAAATAGATTTGAACATTGGAAACAGGAGTCTCGCTATGTGTACTGGGCACACTTATAGAATTTCAGCCTGTATTTGATCATATCCCGGCAATTTATTATTTTTCAGGGTTTTTATCGCCGCGATGATTTACTTTGCTTTGGGTCGGTAGTCAAGTTCTACTGCGGCCATGTGCCGCAACTTCTGCGGTTGATTCTTGAGTTTCAATGTTAGATGGGTTTAGTATTTCGGTAAAATGCTCCCAGAACCTATTGAGTTGGTCAATTCTTGTCTTAAGCAGAGTTCCGTCTTTCCATCTTATTGGATGCGAAGCTTTATTACTTTTGCCGGTGATTATACGCAAGAATAATATCGTATAGAGTTTCGATGCTCAAGCTGTGTAAATGGAAGCTTGAGTCGACGAATGAAAAAATCTTCGTTCAGGCTGAGTTCGATTTTTAATGCGAATGCTGTGTTGCTGTTGTTGTTGTACCATCTACACCAAGCGAGCGAACAAGATTGCTTCTAATGTTTGTTCGGAGCTAATGTTCGGCCGTTGTAAATGATAGCGCGAATGAAAATTTATCAGCCACAATTTCTACCCGAAAGAATTTTCATTCGTTCGGGCAGTCTAAATGTAGCGTTACGATTATTGGAAAAATTATCAGATAAAAAAAGAGCTCGTTAGGCTCTCATTGAAATCCCATCTTCTTCACAAGAAATCTGGACTAACCCACATCAATTTAGAAGAGATCCAATAAGACTGAAAGAGAAACTTTGGATCCAAATTGGTCAGATTTACAAAAAAAAAAAAGAACAACTGCAACTAAGCATTGAAAAAACGCCAAAAAGCGAGAAATTATCCTACGTGGCAGTTTCACTATAAAATTGGATCTCCATTAATGATTTAGAAAAGATCCGTTTTCATTGAAAAACTGCATCCAAGTTGTGCTGAATTACAAAGATAAAAGTGACAGATGATTCTATAAAATTTCAAAAAATCAAACCTCACAAGTTGAACAGAAATACAAAGATTCGCAGCAGATTATATGCATTTAAAAACGAAGTAACACTGTTAATTGGGTACCAGGTCATAGTGACATTTCGGGTAATTAGAAATTGAGGTGGCAAGGCTATGCACAACATTCCCTACTCTTCACGAAACCCAAGACCCAGGCAAGCCTATGGTAACCAGCAAATTGAACATACTTTTACACTACTAGCAACCTAGCTGACCTCAAATCTGTTGACATAAGGGATTTAGAAAAGCCTGGTATTTTCTTGTATAGCATTGAAATGCCACTGTCTCATGCACCACACACATAAAACTAAAACTAAAAGGTGGCAGCGACGATGCGTGGCAGAAGTTTGCAACATCATATCATCATGCAAATCTGAAAGGCTTAAAAATATATATATTTATATTCCCTTTCATTATGTTTTCACATGAATTATGAATTTCCATATAGAAAAATATTTTTGAGTATATTTTGGTAGACGAGAATATTATGGAAAGGAAAGAGTTCAAACATACTAAAATAAGAAGAAGAAGAAGAAGACTTCATGCATATACATATATAAAACATAAAAATTTATTTTAATTTTTTTTTTTTTGTGTGTTGAGAAAAGTTGAAAGACAAAATTTTGAGCTAAAGGAATTTTTGATATGAATCAAAAATTTTGTGTAGTTAACGTTTTATGAGTCACGTTCGTTTCATTTGATTTCAATTCGTTTCGTTTGAGTTTTTCCTTTTTGAATAATTCTCGTAGACCTAAAATACTTTTTGACTGATTTCTCCAAAATGGCTTTAGCTGTTTATGGGTTTTGTGTGTAAGCAAAATTTGTATTCCTTTTAACTCGCTGAATACACTTAAGATGAAAAGTTTTTGTAGTTATGCACATACAATTCTTGTTCATATCCTCTTTTTTTTTCAAATTTTTTTATTTTTGATATGTTATTGAAAAGTGGCTTGTTTTGATGAGTTATAAAAGTGAATATTGTATACAAGTTTTCTTTTAGAAATTTCACTTTGACTGAGTAGCTATAAAATTCAATTGAGAATGTGATCTTTCACACAAAAATTTCAAAGATTACGTAAACAAATTGGCTTGAACAAGAAGTTTATGAAAAGGCAGCTCATATTACAAATTATAATTGCAAGTGGTTAAAGTGTATAGCAGTTTACTCTGCCATCATGAGCTAAATTAAATTGAAGGAGACGGTAATTTTTTGTAAAAAGAAACATCTAAACTCATTTTATTCACAATTGTATTGAAGTTTAAAAGAAGTACACGATTAAATGTAGACACTGAAATGCAACACTGTAGTAGGGAATATGTGGAATTGAAATATTGAGATCAGCTGTTCTTATTTCTAAGCTTTGTATAATAGGAAATAAAAAGAAACATCAATTAGTTACAAAAAAGGAAGAGCATGGAAGTGCTAAAAGCAACGCAGAAGATACTTAGCTTTTAAAAAACTAATTGAAGCAAACAGGCAGATGTCTCTTCTACACCTATGAATTTGATTAACGGCTAGGGTTTTCATTTTATCAGATCCTGGGACAAATTGCCATAATCAAAAAAATAAACGGGATTTGCATTTCTCTCCGTGACTCAGAATAAACACAATTTCTATTCTTGTAAGTGCTTTATTTCCCCAAATGTCTTTCCTTTTGCTTAAATCTCTTTATGCATAGTTCGCTTCCACGCCTGTTTAAGTCTGCCGGGTCTTCTGTTTCTTTGAGGGTTTCCAATTTCACTATTTGACTTACTCAGTGTGTGTCTAATCCAATCCCATTTTCATTTGTTTTTTAATCTCATTAGTCAAGTCCCTGTGACCACAGGTAGACCAGATTCTTAAGATTTTTCTAAGACATTTGTTGACGAAAATTTCAAGCGTCAGTGGATGGGACACTTTAGTTTTTGTAGTATTTGCTATTAAACCTGCCCTGGAAGATTTATTATTGTATTGTATTATAGAGGTTTCTGTCGTTGTACCGCGACCTATAAGATCTATTGTACGTCCCTCTTTTCTATCTAGTCTAATTTGCCTTGAGTACCTCATCCAGTCCAGTCTCCCTCAAGAATTTGAGTATTGCGCCCGGAGCTATGGATGCTAGTTCGGTACTGGGCACTTGGTGCATGCCCAGACATTTCCTTCTTTTGTGGATCAGTGCTCCACATTGAGCTAAAATATGTACTGATGATTCGTCTTCCTCATTACAAAACCTACAAATTGAGCTTTGCTCAACCCCTATCTTGCAAAGGTGTTCTCTGAGCCCGCAATGCCCAGTCAGAATACCAGCTAATATGCGCAAACTGTTTTTGTTGAGACCAATGCAGAATGCGTATCTACTCTTATTATAATTACCTAAAAGCGCTTTGGATTGCCTCAGTCCCGTAATATTGGTAAAGAGTTCTTGCCTCTTGTTCCTCTCTTCTTGCCTGAGTAATTCCCTGATTACGCTATCTCCTATTTTAAAGATTTTTTAACAAGGTCGTTAAGCTTGTTTTGCATGCTCTGTTGCCGGGAGGAAAATATACAGATATTGTCAAAAAAGTTGAGGTCCTTCAGGTGGTCTGAAAACCTCCATTGAATATAGCGTTATGGTTGATCAAAGACTTTAGTCCAGAACCAGCAGAAACAAAGATAGGTGACATGAGGCATCCTTGTCGCACGCCCGATATGGTGTTGAAAACCTTCAGGTGGTCTGAAAACCTCCATTGAATATAGCGTTATGGTTGATCAAAGACTTTAGTCCAGAACCAGCAGAAACAAAGATAGGTGACATGAGGCAGCCTTGTCGCACGCCCGATATGGTTTTGAATGGAGAAGAAGATTACCAAAGTTTTTTATATGAATACTTAATAATTCCTCATTACCCAACTAGTTTTTTAGTACTAAAACCAAACTTTGTTTCCCCTTATTTCTACTATAGAATTTCTAAAAGATTCAATTAATTAAAAGTTGAAATATTGCATTTTTAATGGCTGTAGTACCCATATCAACCAGCTATTTAACTTCCGATTAAGCTTACATTATATATTAATAAAATAATCATGCTCATTTGTACAAACTCTCATTATCATAATAGCAAAATTAAAATAATTAAATATTGTATTACTTAATTCTGAAAACAAAACAAAACAAAAACATTACATTCCTTACAGTTCTGCATGTGTTAGTTTCCAGTTGTGTTCTTTTGAATGGTTCCCAAAATTATTGGATGAAAAAAGTAACAAATTTATAGATTTCAAAAATGCTTTACTAGACATAATAAAAATCAAATTAAATCAAATTATAATAGGAAAAGAACAACAAACAACAAAGAAGCCACCGCCACCATTGAAGAAAAAACGATCACGATTCTTTTGCCGCAGAAAGAGTGATACAGAAGATGAACAACCGGAAGCACCAACGCCAGAAAAAGAAAAGAAAGTAACGACAACACAACGCCATATAAAACGTCCAGCACCGAAGCCACCAGAAACAATAAAAACAATAGCAATTCCAGCAACTACAACAACCATTCAAGCAACACCAATAACCAAGCAACCAAAAGCTAAGACAACAACCACTCAAGCAGAAATAACAGCAACAACAGCAGAAACAGTGCAGCATGCTATATCAACACCCACAGCAGTAGGAATAGCAGCAATAACAACAGCAGAAGATAAAACAAAACCAACAGCAGAAAATACAACAACACCAACAACAAAAACTCATCTCACTGATGATCATCGTGAATTCATTGAGAATCTTTTCGCCGCTGACGCTAACCACGAGAACAGCAACGGCAACGGCAATGGCAACGACGACGACGATCACGGCGAAAAGCGTCGTCATGCTTTGGCAGTTGATAAGCCGGCGTTGTCATTGGAAATGACAACAGATGAGCGGCAGCAGCAGCAGCAGCAACAGCAAACAATGAATATAAGAAACAACGAAGCAAAACAAAATAGTAGAGAAAATGATATAACAACAACAACAAAAACAAAGGAAGCAACAGATGTTACAACATTTGATAGCCGAGTTTGCGGTGCTAATGCTAATACTAATGCCATAGCTTCAGCTGCTGCTGCTGCTGCTACGGCTAGCGTTGGTGGTGGATTTCATTTTCTCGATACTGGAATAACAACATTGGAATTCAATGAATCGCTGCCGTTGCCTTTGCCGCCGTTGCCATTACCGCAGACGCCTTCAGTATCTGTTGTTGTCGGTATGAAAGGGAGCGTTGAACCGCAGAATGTCACACAAAAGAGAAATGGTAGTATAGCATAGCATAGTAGAATGTCAAAAAGGCAAATGTTTATACAAGCATTTGACTTTTACATACTCGTACCTATATTATATGAATGTTGAGACTGGCTTTTTTTTTTATTACATATTATTATTATTATTATGACTTGGAACTAGTCTGTGTGTTTGCACATTGTGCTTATTTACTTAACAAATCGTGAGTTTTAATGTTTAGTAAGTAGACAGTGTTGTGTCATTTGAGGGAATAAACCTTTAAAAAGTGATCTACTTTGGGGGATATGTATAAAGTTGACTGAGATTATTTTTATTTGGATCAGAAAAGTCATAGGGAAAGTAAACCGATTGGCGCTAGGTTAATATGTAAAAAAATGGGTCAATTTTTTATAGGTTTTCAAAACTTTTAAAAGTGATGATCAGAAGTTTTTTTTTTTAACTTTTTATTTCAAATCTTACTCAATAACTTTTATTTTAAAAAAAAAAAAAGGGCAAAATTGTAAGAGTCTATTTATTAAAATAATTTTGAAAAGTCTTTGAAGATTACTACCTTGTCTTTTCTTATTTCTACTAATTTTTTCCACTATTACCGTTACTGTTTTCCTTTGATCTTTCACTAATTTCAAATTGTTTTTAAAATTTTTTTCCTTTTTCAAGTAAAAACTTGGAAAATCTGCGATTATTTTGTATTCTCTAAAAAATAGCGCCAAAAACTGTTCAAAAATTCAATTTCTTGACACTTTTATATGAATAAGTTAAAACGTGTGTCACATTACCCCACCTTACCCTACCTATTTCTTCTACCACTCTCTTTTAGACATGCGTCCATGCTTGCGCCCGTGTGAACAGCCACTATAGTATTCAATGACTTTTCAAATATTTTGTTATTGCTTTCTTTTTTTTTCACATAAGCGGCACAGAAATACGAAAATCTTGAATTTGAAATTTTAAAATCAATGCTAACTAGAGATAGAAAATTTTATTTTGTCTTTTTTTTCGGCTCCCTGCTCACAACCTTCTTATATTTACTATCGATATGAAGTGAATGAGAATTATAAGAAAGTGTAGAAGCAGTGTGGCCAACTTTTGCTCTTCAAAATCCGCTAAAATGAAGAATAAAACGCGCATTTTCTTAAAAAAAAACGTTAAATTTTTTTCCTTATAAAAGTGCGAGAAAACTCAATACATTTAAACTTTTTCACTAGTACAGGCACACATCTGATACTTCTAGTCAATGAAAATTCCTTCGATTTTCCGAAGATATTTTAAATTTAAAAAACACCGTGAGCGCTAAATCACTTTTTTCCGCATTTTAATTTTCAAAAAGCACTAAAATCAGCGGGAAAAGCGCTGAGTTGGCCACACTGTGTGGAAGTAGTAAGCAATGTCAAAACCATTAAGCGATAATAAATTACCACACCGCCGTTCAGAACCGGCGTTAATTTGTAGGCCCAAACATGGCCTCAGTAGTGGTCTAGTGGCAGTGCACCAGACTCTTATCTCTGGAGACCCGCATTCGGTTCTCGGCTTGGGTATGGTTTCGTAACTATCATTTTTCCTTTCCTTTTTTCTTTCTTTCATAACTTGGGGCTTTGGTATCATAGATCTTATAGTTTGCACTTTCTGACTTTCGGATCGTCCCATCCTCCAAATAGTAATAATCATAATAACCATTTTAGTTATTCGTGTAAACTTTTTTAAACGAATGGAAAGAGCCTATAATTTTATATCAAGTACGAGCGAAAAATACGAGGAACTCTTATAATGAAGACGAAGATATCCATCATCTTTGAGTCAGATTTGTGACTAAAATATCATATGGGATGTTTTTTTTTAGAGAAACTTACAAAAATTACTTACATACTCCTTGATCAAAAAGTTCAAAAAACAGTACTCAAAGCGGTACGATGGGAGCGCCATACGGTGGTTATTCCGGGAACTTATTGATCAAGGTAGTAGGTTACTGTTTTTAAGAAATGTTTTTCATAAACATTAATCCCTACTCTCCTCCCTGTTTAGCAACGAAAATCTCATGCATTTTGATTATTGTTCATGAATCAAAAGAAACTTTTAAAGAAACCAAAAGCAGTGGGTCCCCTACGCACCCTACCACACCGCCCCGCTAAAGAAACGCTTGTTTTGATGCATTTTGCAATTATGTGAAAAATTCAACCAAAGTATTTAAATCAAGCGATGAAAAGATACCCAAAATTTGGTATTCTAACTCGGCAAAACCTCTAAAAAATATATAAAGATGCAGACAGGGGTAACGCTGGTAGGTGTTATAGTTGGTCAACATGACTCTAGAAGTCCCTCTCTGCAATAGCACTAGCATAGAACCATATAACCGGTAAACATCAGGCTCTTATCTTAAAATTTTGAGAAATATAATTTTTAGGAGTTTTTCCACTAATCCTAGCCAACCTTTAAGCTCAGAAAAATTAAAAGATTTTTGGAAATTAAGACTTGACTTGACTTCCCCCTTCTCCCCCTCTCCTTGAATTCAGAGTGTTAAAGTCCTATTCACTTTTCAATTGTAGTCAGGAATCTACAGCAAATTTTGAGAATTTATATTCAAGATTTTTTTTTTTATATTACATTTCTGAAACTTCTTCTCTTTTCAGTATTTATGGGCTCAGGGGTCTCAAGATCTTCCCATATGACATTTAATTTGAGGAATGAGTAAAAAAAATTAGAGAAAGTATACATTAAGTTAAAAAGAACTCAGCTAGAGAGGGAGATTTTAGGGCGTAGTCTTCACCTTATTTCATCTTTGGGTTCAGGGTTTCAAGCCGTCCTTCTCACTTTACATTTTGAGTCAGAAATCAAAATTCGAAAATATTACTTCCTTGCCATTAGTAAACCTCTCTACTTTGAACTGCATTAATAAAAAAAAAATAATAAAAAGTTCTCATTGAGAACTATAAAGCCTTGAACTTTGAACGTAATTTTCTTGTCTGAAACATTTATGTTTTCCCATGAAGAAGATATTTTTGAAATGTTATCAATGGTTTGATTAAAAATTGTCAAACATGATGTTTTTTTTTTTTCATTAAATACAAACAAATATCTGCCAAAAAAAATATAAAAAAAAAATCCAATTTCAAAATTGATAAGTTCCTAACAAAACTAACTAAAGGGGGAAACTACACAATGCTGAAGGTCATTCATATTCTTCATTGCCAGCAGAACTCTGCACCAAAGTAAAGTAATTCTAAGAAGAACAAAAAAAAAGCACAACACTGTAACCCGTTACCCGCCATATATTGAGCACACTGTGCCTATCAAAATCAAATCAGAAAAAAAAAAACTAAAAAACTAAAGCAGAAATAGAAGCACGAATGAAGGCAGAAAAAAGTACATATGTAGAAGAAGAAGAAGAAGAAGCGAAAATAAAAACAAAGCTTCATCTGAAAAAAGCCAGTTCCACCAATTCCAGTCACAAGCAAAGACTTTAGTAACGTTTCATATTTGGTAGACGCCGGAACGGCAATAGCAGCAGCAGCAGCAGTAACAGTCACAGCTAGTGGCAGTGGTGGTAGTAATAATAAAGAAGGTGCAGCAGTAGCAACAGTAGAAACAACTACAACAATTGTTAATAAATTGGTGACCCAAGTGGCAAGTGTAAAATCGATTAATGAAATTGAAACGCCACAAATTTGTGAAAATACTAAAAAAGAAGAGATTTTAAAAATTAAAAATTTTAATAAGAAAATAAATTATAATAATAATAATAATAATAAAAAACAAATAGTGTTACTGCAAACAGATTCATGGAAAACTGCAAATGCATTGCGTTTCGTGGAAGTAAAACATCAACAGCACCAGCAGCAGCCACACCAACAACAATCACCGCAGTTGGCAGCAACTAAAGCAGCCACAGGTGGGATTCATATTAGAAATGAAGCGATTTGCATTTTTGTTTGTACTTCCTGATTTAATTTTTTTGGTTTTTCGTTTTTTTCGTTTTTTTTGTTAGATGATGATGATTTTTCTCTAGTTTTTTCTAGAGCATATAAGCAATTAGCGTTTTTTTTTATATTTTTTGTTTGGTTAGTTAGTTAACTTAAACCCATCATCAACATCGCAACTACCGCAAGTCGTCATCATCAACATTTGCCATTTAACTCTTTTTTTTTTTTTTTGTGGAATTTTTTTTTGGTGGATTGCTCTGCCTACTTTTGTGCCATCATCACCTTCTTCTGCTTCTTCTTCTCCCTCTTCTTGTGTGTTGCGCCCTTTTGTTCATTCATTCGCGTTAGCCGCCAGTTTTTGTTGTTTTTTTTTTTTCTTCAGATTCTCATGTGTTGTTGGTCATTTGTTGAAATTATTTTAAGTTGCACGCAATCGTCGCGGTTCAGTTCCAGTTCCATGCGATTTGTTACCATTTCTCTCTCACTGCCGCTCGCTCACTAACTTTATACTCTTCTTCTTCCCCCTCTATGTTTTTCCTTGCTGCTTATGTTCTTTTTTTATTTGGTTTTGTTTTCATTTGGTTTTTTTTTTGTTTTTTTGTTATACGAACGAGTCCAACCTTAGTATTTTATATTTACAGGGTGCTGATCTCATAAGCACACATTACACCCTCATATTACTTGATTTTCAGTTTGTGTATGTGTATGACCTTTCAACCTTATCGCATTTCCTGTCTAATTTTTCACTTTTTGTTTTTCAAACAATCACATTTAGATTTTTTGATTCAACTCTTTTTTTACTTTTTTACTTGAGACCATCATGTGTCGGGGGTAGGGTAAAAATATCACACATCAACCTTACCTTAAACATTGGAGAGTGAAGCGTAACGACGATAAAATAAAAGTGTCAACATAAAAATGCAACAGTTGCAAAGTTAATCAAGCGATTTATGATTTTTTAAACAGTCTACAGACATAAGTTTTATAAAAATTTATATTGAAATGATGTGAACCATGAGGCGTAACCAGAACTAATTCAAAAAGCGGAGAAGGGGAGATTAGATGTGGAAAAAGATTCACTAAAATATAATATGTAGATTAAAAACAAATGTTTGCTATTGATTTAGAGGGTAATAAAAGTTTATCTAGAACCAGTCGAAGAAGGGAGGAGGGTAGTAGAAAACGATATTAGGCCCTAAGCGACCGAGTTTTGAGTTTAAAAATCAACTGTTTGTTAATGTATGGATACTAATATAAATGGCTTACTTATTGGTCTTGATGAGCATTAACCCTTTCTGTAATTTGATACCATACCGGGGTTATATACCTTTGGTCTCGGGAAAATTAGGGGTTTTTCGAGTATATAATCATAATTTTATTTAAAAAAAAAACTGCAAAATCTCGTATAATATATGTCTTGATGCGTTTGTTTTAATTTGTTCATGTGAAAATTTCGGAAGTTGTAGAAACTACGACCCTTGCGCTGAGACATTTTTTTTCTATCGTTTGGGGTGACCATAATATATCGGAGACAGCTCAACTGAGATAAAAGAAAACACATAAGTATATAATAGGTGTATAAATATGAAATGCGGATTTTCTTGCTTAGAAAAGGAATTTATTTAATTCTATTTAATTAACAAAATGATTTTTTTTATTTAAATGTTTATTTATCCAATAAACGGGATACAATTTAAATGAATGAACTCAATAATCAAAATATTGTCCATATTGATAAGCTCCGTCCTAGTACCAATTCTCTTTTTTTGAGACTAAGCATCCATCAAACCAATTTTTCACTTCTTCGTTCGAATTGAAGTGCTATTCCTGAAGTCTGTGCTGCATCGATCGAAACAAGTAGTAGTTGGAAGGAGCCAAGTCTGGTGAATACAGCGGGTGGAGTAAAATGTCCCATTTGATGTTTTCCAAATAGTTTTTAACACACAATGTGCAACAAGGGGCCGAGCATTGTCATGCAAAAAAATTACTTTATCGTGCCTTTGGGCATATTTTCCTTCAATGTTCGGTTCAATTTGATCAGTTGTTGTCGGTATACTTACTTACTTAGTTGGCTCTAATCTAATCTATGATCGGTCTTGGCCGCCTCTATAAAGCCTCGCCAGTTGCTTCAGTAATGGGCGCGCTGGCGCCAGTTAGTAAAGCTAAGTGCAGTCAGGTCCCCCTGTACCTGGTCTTTCCAACGGAGATTAGGTAATCCTCTTCTGCGCATTCCACCTCCGTAGGTCAGTTAAAACACACTTCTAGCCGGATCACTTTCATTCGCTCAGCATGACCCAGTCAATGTCGGCGTACAGGTGGTTAATGTCAACGTCTCAGCGCCATACATTAGGACGGGAAGTATGAGAGACTTGAAGTGCGTTATTTTCGTACGTCGAGAGAGGGCTCTGCTTCTGAATTGCACACTGAGCCCGTAGTAACATCTGTTGGCAAGAGTTATTCTTCGCTTGATCTCAAGGCTGACATTATTGTTGGTGTTGATGCTGGATCCAAGACAAACGAAATCCTTGATTTGTTATCGGTATTGTTCAATAGTAATCGTTTCACCAGGTTTTAGCTGTTCAGAGTAGACAGCTCCCTTACTACCTCACCAAATACACAGCAAGGACTTCTTTCCATAGATACTAAGTACTGTTAATTATGTTGATGAGTGAGCTGAGTCTATCCAAAAAATAAGCTTTCTCTTTTTGCCATTAGAGCAATATTTCGGAAATGATTTTTCGTCTTTCGATGTTTCTTTCCTTTAATACATACGACACCCATTTTCCTTATTTCTAGATCTTTCCAAATGCGTATAGATGTTAAGAAATAGTTGCTTGAAAAACTTTCAATGTTTTTAACAATTGCTTTTCAGTTTGAGTCTAATCTTCAACAAATAATGCTTGCATCTTCGAATTTTTTCGACGGTCTTCCGCGGTCTTTGTTACTAAAGTCAAAATCACCACTTTTAAATCTTTAAATCTTCATAAATATATTGACTTAAAGCATGTTCACCATAAGCTTTTACCAACAATTGATAACTTTCAACAGCCGTTTTCTCGAAATTAAAGAAGGTTATTACACTACTGTTAGTCAAATCCGCATTTCATATTTATACACTTATTAGTATTACCTTGCTCGTGAACGAAGGGTTTCAAAAAAACAAAAAGAAAAACAACTTTAGATAAATGGTGATGATTTTCCTAAAAAAAAATCGATTTTTGATGTTTAAAAATTGAGTTTTCTGGCCAAAAAAAAGCAAATAAAAATCCCTTCTTTCACGATCTGGCTATTGTAATTAGGAACAGCACCTTATAATTGATTGATCGCTAAAAAAAATATTATTCCGATATAATCTCGTTTGATCCCGGATTCTACCTACTACAAAAATTTGGAAAACTTACTTTTTTCCTTTAACTTTCGATATTTTAAGCTCATTGCGCAGACTGACGATAATGTCGCAGGAAGCCAGTTTTTTCCCCTGTGTTTTTCGATCCAACCTACTAACCAGGGCCTCCTCTAAACTAGACAAAAACTTGACATTTTTCCAGGTGGAATACCATAGGCTAAATATGTGGAAATAATTATTTTTGAAGTTTGATTGTTTGCAAAAAATAAGAAAATATAAAAATCCACAAATTGAGGAAAAAGTTTTAAACCGTTTAAGTCTATAGATTCAACATTTTAATTTTTCAACCTTTTGTAAAGAACAAATAAGGATATGAAGAGGTGATGTAAAGCGCGGTTCACGCAAAATTGTCACGCAGGAAAGTTGTTGAATCTTTTTAACCAGAACACTCAGAATAACAAATAATGCATTAAATGATAAGTTTAATATTTTGTTTAGTATTAAATATAATATTAAAAGATTTGTTGTGCAAAAAGTTCCGGGTATTCCTTTTAATGGACCCCATCAACCTTTGAACATCCGCTCTGGATACTTTTGCGGCTATTTGGTTCCATTTTAGTAACATTGAATTCACATTTTTGACAATACCTGCATTTTTCTTCAACTTATATTTTGTAATAGCCCAGATGTATTTTTCGATCGGTCGAAGCTGGGGGCAATTGGGTGGATTCATATATTTGGGCACTACATCTACTTTATTTGTCTGATACCAATCCATGGTTTTCTTAGAGTACTGGCAACTGGCTAAATCAGACCAAAACTTCACTGGCGAACGGTGGTGACGAACAAATGGCAATAGTCGTTTCGAAAGGCACTCTTTGATGTAAATATCAGACGTCATGGAAGAGGATGTCACAAATGCCCTGGATTTGAGACCACAGCTGCAAATAGCCTGCCACACCATTGCTTTCTTTGCAAATTTATCCATTTTTATGTACTTGAATTTTGAGGGTACATTACCACGATTCGTTGCCATATAAAATTTTTGACCTGGAAGCTGTTTAAGATCAAATTTTACGTATGATTCGTCATCCACAATAATGCATCCATTGAATTTGGTCAAAACATTATTATAGAGAAGGCGAGCACGTTTTTTGGCCAGAAAATTCTGTTTGTCTGTTCTATTTGGATATTTTATAGCACGATAGCACTTAAGCCCAGCTTTTATGCGTATTCGTCTAGCAGTACTTTTGCTGGTATTGAATTTTTTGGCACGATCGCTATCCGATAGTCCGGGATTGTTTTTGATGGACCTCAAGATCTTTGCCTTTAATTTCAGGTTGGTGGTTCCCGTTTTGTCCACAACTTTTTTAGCTCTTTCAACACTAAGAGTTTCTTTATATCGTTTTATAACTCTACATACCGTTCTTTTGGAGATATTTAACACTCTCGCAATCTTTGAACCAGACCACGACGGATTTTCAATAAATTTGTTCACCATCAATTTTCTATTTGCAGCTTCCATTGTGCACACAATCACCAACTTGCGATCAATTAATATGAAAAATGTATCAACTAACGGTAACGGTATTGTAAACAAATCCCAGTAAAAAATTTGTTGTTCTTATGACTAGGGGCGACGTGGTGACCACAACAAAGCGTGCCAATTTGGCGTGAACCGCGCTTTAAAAGTCCTAGGTAATCATAAATTTAGTACAAAAATTATAGTTCGAGCTCGATTTAAAAGATGTACTAAAAGGGTTAAATATGTTCAGCTAAATTTAACTATGTTGAACCTCATTATTTGCCCAGGTTAAATAATTCGGCTGAAGTGTAAAAAAAAAACAAGAAAAGGGCGAAAATAAAATCATTATAGCAGTGATTTCCATGGAAGAATAACTATTGAAATGTATACTAGTGTTCTTGAATCATAATGAAAGCATTTCACTCGTATTTCGAATCCTAAGTTCTTGCTTACTCAGGATTACGAACAGGAAACTTTAATGTGGATGAGCCGACTGCGCTCTCTATGAATATTTTTCATAACAAGGCAGCACGAAAAAAAATTACGAATGTATCTAGTCTGAATGAAAGAATGCTTGAATCATAATAATAACATAATTTACAGAATGTAACACAATTGGGCAAATGAAGGGACATTTTTGGGATAGCATAGTAAAGTTGCTTCAGATCCAGATGAACAAAAGTGAATATAAATTTTTGAAATCAGAAAAATCATAATTTATTTTCGAAATTTCAGTACTTTCAAGACCCTTTTGGAACCTGAAGATATTATCTGATTTCAAAAATTTATTTCCACTTTTATTGAACAGAATGTGTAGAAACTTAGCTATGCTGATACTTTTAAATTTGACGCCATTTTGGCTTTTTTTTTCATGTCCCAAAAATGTTTCTTCATTTGCTCAATTTTGTATTTTTAAATCTTAGATAATTTCTCATAACTAGAGTATCAAAATAGCGAATTGTGAGTCCGTCTGATATCATTCGGAATACAGAAGTAAATATTTATATATTTCTTTAAAGAATTTCGAGGTTGCTTAAAATGTTGAAGTAATTGAGGTATTCTCAAACTTCTAAACCGTCGAAAAGATTTTTCAATCCCTAGGAGCGAATTTTCTAAGACTTCCTTTGGAGTAGACCGGTACTTCAATCTACGTTGAACTTTCCAAAGCAGATGCTGTAAGCTTCTTCATCATTTTTTTAGCCGATTGAATAGATTTAATCTACAATAAAGACTACACTTAGAGAAGAAATAAGATAATAATATTTATGACTGCTTCAAATCCTTTCCTATTGAGTCTGACATTCCAACCAGTATAAGAGAAATATTTCATGTATTTATGGTGGCATTTCCGCAAACTCAGTATCAGCATAATTTTATGTTCTTTTTGTTTGAATAGAATTGTAAAATAACCCACTGTACCCATAGGACCAATCAATCTTAACCTTTAAGCTTTACGCGCCACTTTTCTGTTTCTTTTACTACATTATACTAATGCTGTAGTGCACAGTTTGGAATTATTCCAATATTGTACTGGAAAATGTGCTTACTATTTTTTATGTTTTGTTTATTTCTAGTTTTTTTTTTACCTTCATTCACTATCACTTTTTAACATGTTTTTACCATATGAATGATATAATTCAAATTCCTCTTTAAAAGACAAGACAGAAAAAAAAAAAACAAAAAACAAAATTAATAGATTAATCAAATTAAAGAAATTCTTCATTCATTTATTCTCTTTTAGTCATTAACGCTAGTAAATCATGAGGCTGGCGCGTTCATTATATATTCATGTCATATTTTAATCATTTAGCGATTTTTATGCTTTCATTTTTGCGGTTGTTTCAGTTTGATTTTCATATGTTTGTTTTTTTATTTTTAATTTTATTCTTTTTTAATATTTATATTATTTTTATTTGAGCTTTATGTCATGTGCAAATAATTTAATTTGTTTGTTTTTACGATTACGAATGTGCAAATATGTACTTATAGAAAAAAAAATATAAAAATAAGTATATACAGTGAAAACCGTTTATAACGACACTGTCTATAATGAGCAATCAGTTGTATTGGAAAATTTTTAAGATTCTGATTTATTTTTCATATAAATATATGAGGGAAAAGCCTAACTAGATATCGTTTAGCACAGCATATCTGCTTTAGCTGCAGTTTTTTTTTTTTTAATTTTTATTTCTATTTGATTAACCCATTTTGGTCTGACGGATTTATCAACCAGCTACTTTAAAAATTCATCAAAAATACATTTGCAGATTTTTCCAAAATTTATCACCAAGCTTAAAATTACTATTCCGTCTAATATTCAGAAACAAATTTCTTTTATTTTATTTTAGTACTTAAATTTCTTATTGAAAGCATATGAAAATTGTGTTTCTAAAATTTTCAAAATTGGACCACAGCCAAAATGAGATGTAAGAAATTTTTAATTTTCTAAAATGAAAAATTAAAACCCTTCGTAAAACTATGACAATCAGATGTAATCGAGTTTGGCCGTACGTTATAACCGATTTTCACTGTACTTTGTTATATTTTAATTTTATATGAATATTTTTTTCAATGAACTTTCCCCGCATATTTTCATTTTTCTTTTTTTTTAAACATTTATTTTCTTATTAATTTTTTAATGAAACATGAGTTGATTTCCTGTAATACATACATTAGTAGAGGAAATACATACAGTGAAGGTCAAAAGTTTTCATACACCACCGAATTTTCAGTATCTCTAAAACTAAGAGTCTAAAGGAAAAATTAGGTTTGCTGTTTTAAAAAGGATAAATATTTATTTATAAATAAAAAATAAAAAAATTTGCTTCAATAGCATAATTAGCTCTTGAACTTAGTTGCCTTAATGCTACGAAGACTTCCAGCAGCTAGTAACACCCCAGAAAGACCTATGAAATATTTATAGTGGAATAAAATGTTCTTGCACATGCTACATAAATAGTTAGACCTTAGTAGAGATGGGCGCGTGACTTATACGCGACACGAGTGAACACGCACGCACGTGACAGAATTTCCATGTGACCATGATCTAATTTCCATAATTTCTACGTAAACATGCATGCGCGTGACACATGATTTCGACGTGAAAATGCGTGAGTATAAGCAACTTTTGACTATGATGTCGTTATAATTCACAATTTCTTAAATACTTCATTTTGGTGGTTAAAAAATCAACCCTGTGTTTTTCTTTACCTAAAAATCTTTGCAAATTTGAAATCTGGCATCACTGTATAACATATAGTATATGCAAATTATTTATATAAGAACTTTATTTTTTATTTACATGAATAAAAATATAACAATAAAAAAACTGAGTGCGTGAACAGACGTGAAATTTTTTGTAAAAATTACAACGTGCGTGAACATGTGTGAATGTTTTGTTTTTTTTTTTAATTGCCAGCGTGCCTGAACGTGCGTGAGTAGTATTTTCAAAACCGTGAGCGTGAGTTGAAAAGTACTCACGCTCCCATCTCTAGACCTTAGATAGATTCGTACTGTATGAAGACTTTTGTCATGTTAATTTTTTTGTTATGGTTGTGAATTTACCGTTATGTTGTTTTTGGAGTAAATTTTTTTTTAATTTTATTGTTTTTTTATGATTTAGATTCTTCAGTTTTACAAAAACTAGAAATTCGGTGGTGTATGTTAACTTTTGTTCTTCACTGTGTAAGGAATATCAGGAAATTTTTCAATAATGATTTAGTTCTCAGGAATTGTATTTTTCAACAGAAAGCTTAAGCAAAATTTTCCCGATTTCATTGTAGAGTTCCTGGGGAAATGAAAAATTTTCAAACTGTAGAGAAAATCTCTTGAGAAATTTAAAACGAAAAGGTTTTAAATTTTTAGTTTCTAAGTTCTTTCAGTTTCGGGGAAAATTAAATTAATGCTTCCTTAGGTTCCTGGGAAAATGAATTAATGTTTCTTAAAATTTTTAATAAGAAACTAATTTATTTTTACTTGTAATTATGATAAAAAAAAAACTTCATTAAATCTGTCCCAATTTCAAGCCATTATCGCCATATTGCGAAACCATTGTCGTCAATCGAAAACAAACAACATTAACAATCAACAACATTTCGTAAGCGAACAAGCAATCAAATCAACAACATCTGCTATTAAATATCATAATATCTAAAATATTTTTGTATCTAGTGCGCATTTGTAAAAATTTTGTAGTGTGTTTCATGCTTAGCCCCTCCGAACAGTTTTAATGTGCTGTGCTCTTTCTCAACTATGTACTTAGATACTGATTATCTCTTTCTGAAAACAGATGATGTTAATGTTGATGACGATTACTGTGATGACGGCGATGATAATGATCGGGATATTTATGACGTCACAAATACTATCAATATGCCAGTAATTGCTGTGCGCCGTCGCACATTGCAACAACGCGATTGCGATATTGTTTTAGTAAAGGATATGTCAACAAGTTCTGATTCACTCTTTACAGACCCAATATCACCGCGTAGCATCAATGATCATGAGCATGCATCGGATGAACCTGATGATGATGATGATGATGATGATGAAGATGACAACTACAATTACAACAGTAAAGAAACACCCATTACTCACCACCATCCATCGCATTCCATTGAGGCAACAAATGTCATCACGTGTGGATTAAACGAAATACCGTTATTAATTAAAGAACGCCCTGAGAGTTATATAAGCATCGCATCCGCAGATACTTCAGGCATTTTATCACCGACCACAGCCCGCGCTATCATCGAACTGCAACGGCGTCATCGTGCTGATAAATTATCACAGCTATCAGTATCGCGTGTAACATTTTTAGAGTTGCCTGCTATTGATGCTCTAACCGCTACTGACGATACAAGTCCTGAACTTGATTTAACCGAGAGTGCCGATGAACAGATGGCGCTGCAATTGGGCAAAAAATTGGCACAAGTTTTGAGTAGCGGTAGCAATAGTAGTAGTAATATTGGTGGAGGTGGTGCTGGTGGGGGAAATGCCACGACTACAACAACAACAACCACAGTATTAACTGCTGCATCAATAGGGCCAACACAAACAGATGGGAGCAGCAGTGGGAGTGCTGCAGTCCCTGCGGTGTCGGCTATTATTGGCGGAGCGGGTGGTGGTGGTAGTGACATTTTCAACATTTCTAAAGCGAAAAAAATTGATTTGCAAAATTTATCATCGCGTTTAACGCCAGCAACGCCAACCACCCCAGCGGGAGCAACGTCAACGGACAATGGGCAAGTGAATGCAGGTGAGTTTCGAATTTTCTTTTTTGTAGGTATTTTAAAATTAAAGTTTTATTCGTGGAATAATAGCGAGAGAGGAAGCAAGACCCCAATAGAAGATACTTAATTTCATTTCCTCTCAATTCCCCCCTTCCGAGACTGGTTTTAAACTAATCTAAATTCAAATCTTATTTTGCCTAAGCATAGAGTCATTAATGCCGAATTTTAATAAAACTTTTGAATCAACAGTAATTACTGAAAGTTTTTTTTTACGATAAAAAAAATCCCTAAATATTTCGCATTCATACTAGTATGATTAAGCCCTCCATAATGACACAATTTTTCCAAATAATTTCCTGTTTCACATATTACAGCACTTCATTGAAGTGTGCAGAGTTTGAAAAGTTTTTATAATTACTGATCATTAGGTTTTTTTTTTTTTTTGTTAATACACACACACGGGTTAATAAACTTTAAAGCAACAATTAAAATCTTCAAAAATTACACAAATTCGGACAAAAAAGAAATCGAAAGAGAAAAAAAAAAATTGCACTTAATTCATATTTAATTTTCATTTATCAACAGCAAAAAAAAAAAAAACAAGTATATATATATTAGTCACTGGGTTGGCAAATTACAAACAACAACAACAACAACCAATACCGACTATCATTATTGACTTTAGAGAGTTCAAAAGTGATCATCTTCTCAATAATACGCATAGACATAAATTGTATGAAAAAGTCATCAATTCGAGCCATTAGCTTGAAGTCAAAGCATAGCAGCAGCAGGGGCAGCTTCGTTTTGGAGTTGAGCTCACTCATTTTTAATGTCATTTGTTTACACACACACACACACACACAAACAAACATACACATTTTCGATAGATGCGTGTATCAAATTTTCAACACACAAAACCAACAACAAGAAACATTTATTTTTAGTTGTTGTCTAGTACTAAGTACATACAGTGGTGGCCATAAAATTGATTCATGCTTAACTGTTTTCTTGCAGTAAAGTTTATTTTGATATAACGACCAATAATATAGAATTGAATGGCTCACTCTGTACTAGAGATGGGAGCGTGAGTACTTTATAACTCACGCTCACGGCTTTAAAAATATTATTCGCGCACACTAGCATTTTTCAAAAAAAAATTTCACTCACGTTGAAATTTTTACAAAAAATTTCACGCATGTGCACGCACGCAGTCTTTTTATTGTTCACGATTTTTCCCGTCAAAATTATGTCACGCTGACACATGTTCACATAGGAATTATGGTAATCAAATCACGCATGCTCACGTGAGAATTATAACACATGCGTGTGTGTTTACGCGTGTCACGTAAAATTCATGTCATCCACCCGTCTCTACTCCATACAGAAGAATCTTCGTTTTCAATTACCTTTTTAATTAACTCAATTTAAGTATTCCCCGGTCGACTTTAATCTGTTTATTTGATTACCCTTTGATGCTGGTCAATAATAACGGAGAGGAAACATAAAGCAGAGAGTTCCTTACATAGAAACACTAGTATCCTTCCAGCGCCCTTCAACAAAAAAAATTCGCTAAAACACATTGAAAGTGAATAATCCTACATATGTTCCCATTGAGACGAAATTGCGAAATTTCGAATGAAATTGTAACCGTTCACATTGTGAAGTTAATTTCGATTACGGTTTCCTTTTACATTTCATTATTTATTTTTTGTTGTAAAATACCGGCGGAAAATAAAATTATTTCTAAATATTTCTCTTAATCTCTAAATATTAGTTTTAATCATTTAACGGAATATTTAGCAACGAAATAAAAGTGCATAGGAGAAAGCGTTAACTGTTATGTATCTTGTTTTTACTTCAGCCTTAGCCATTATGCAGCCTTCCTGCCGCAGCTTCTCCATCTGCCATCTGCTCATACGTATGGCCATGATCCTTCGTAGTTCTTTCACCTTTTCTGCCCAAAGATCGGCAATGAGCTCCTTCTGCGCAAACTCCACATTTCCTTTTTTTACTTCCGTTTTTCCATCACAATTGCACGAAATTAAAATTCGTATTACAACTAAAAAACTAAAAAACACATATAAAAACCAAAAAAAAAAAAAATAGAAGTGTCAAAACATTTTCATTTTAGTACTGAATTCAGGGCTGCATCAAATTTTTTTTAATTTCAATGCAATTTCGATGAAACCATGAAAATTATCGAAACTACGCAATTTCAGCTCAATGGGAACATAGTATAAATCATAATTAACTGAAGAAAAGGTTTACTGTAATGTATTGCTAAGTAGTTACCCATCCTCAACATCTTATAAAATGTTGATTTATATGATCAAATTCAATAAGTTGTTTATTGATAAATGATCAATACACCGTGGTGTTAAGTCGCTGAACAATTTTTATATATGTGTAATTTTTAATGTTTTGTAAATTTTATTATTGTATGTATATAAATGTAAAAGCAATGTGTCGAAAGAACCCAAGTTTATATTCGAAAATAAAATTTCTACCTGAAGAAGCTGAAAAGAAATCAGCGAAACGTTGGAGGAACAATCAAAAAGCCGTGGTGCAAACCCTAAATAATTATATACTTATAAAATATTTTAGGAGCAGATAATGGCAGAAATTTATATGATTTTGTTCGGAACCGTAAGGAAACCAGAGGAGATAGCGCCAAACCGAACCCTGACACGTATTCTCTGACCTCGATTTCTTGTAACAATTATTCATCAAAACAGACATTTTGCACCTCTGAAGGCTTGAGATTTCATGGGTCACCGGTAGAGTAAGCCAAATTTTTTTCTAATCTGTTTCTTCCCTTCCTCTAAAAAGTGAACAATAAACTGAAAGTTCTTTCATTTTTTCTACAGTTGGGAATGTTCCATTACCCTTAACTATCATTCAATTTCGCAAAACCTAAATTTTTGCCTACATTTTCATTAAAAGAATTTAAAGTAGATAAAAATTTTATAATAATACCAAAAATCTTATTAAGATTAGAAAACTCAGTACTAAATCCAAAAATAGGAAGATTTGCATACTGATTTCAGAATTTTAAAATCAGTACTTTAAAAAAAAATCCAAGAAAATCAGTACACATACCAAATAAATCAGTAAGTCTGGGTACCCTAATCACCGGTGACCCTGTGGCCCTCAATGGGATTTTTTTGCGAACTTTTTCTTTACATTTTTATTATATATTTGTTTAAAGATAGAAAAAGTAACTTAGTATTCATTTTTAACTAAACCTTTTCTTGCCCGTAGTGAAACTAGAGCCGATAGAGCAAGCTCGACTCCAGATTTGTATTTTTCGACCATCATTTCATTGTAAAAAAGTTCATAAAAAGTTTTCATTGAAGATCTTAGGGTCACCGGTAGCCAACAGCAAGACTTGTAAAAAAGTAAAAAAGTTAACCAAAATTAAAAAAAAAAATGGGATATCATGTTTAAGTAAATAATTTTTCACATAGCATAATAAAAATTGAGTTTATTTGGACAAATATTGTCACTCACGATAAAAAATATGCTCGCAATTGAAAATAGATAAAAAAAAATTTTTTATTTAGGTCACTCTGGTGTTGTCAATTAAATAAATATTTGAAGATTTTTTTAATAATAACTAAAGCGCAATCAATTCTATTTTCAATAAATATAAATTGATAAATCAGTGCAATAGTTTTTGAAAAAACTGAGAAACCTAATTTTGGGTCACCGGCGACCAATGGTCCCGAAAGGATTAAAGCCGTACTTTTGTGTATTTTAAAAAGAAAAAAACAACTTTCAGTTGCCATTTAACTATTTAAATGGCAACCACTGTACTTGACTACGGTGCTGACACAGAGAGAGAGAGAGAGAGAGAGACTAAAGTAGGCGTGAGAGTAAAGTTGATTGTGAATGAATAAGTACTGAATTTAGTATAGCATTTCCATTATAGACACATTAAAACGTACACGTAAAAACAATTGTAAATATATTCATGTGTGTGATTGCACGTACTCATGTTAAGGAATTATTTAAATTCCCACTTGACCAAAAATACACAAGCACACAGAGAAGGAAACAAACAAAAAGAACCAATGCCTCCGTACTATCAAAGGAACATCAGCAAAACGAAAAATAAACAAACAAGCGGAGGGCAGTAAAAAAAAAATATTGTAACATGGGGTGGGAGGAGAATAAACGGCAATTGTAAACGGAGACCGAAAGCGTCAACATTCAAGCATTGAAATGTACAAATCGTTTGTACTCACATTCTTGCAATGAGATACAATTTTGGCACATTTGCAAACCAATTCGGAAAAAGCAATTTAAAAGGCGAATATACAAACACACACACTCATACATTTACATTTTTACTTGTATACATATGCTCAACTTAACTTACTGCTTTGTTGAAAAAAAAAGAAGAAATTGTAGTGCCATTGTCATCACCATCATCATCATCATTTGGTATCACATGGTAGATAGAATAGCCTAGTAACGACCGTTTGTTTATACTCCTCCCACGAGATGGTCGGTCATGTTCATTATCAAGGAAAAAGTAGAACAATTGTCAGAAGACGAAGAAGCAGAGTAGAGTGTAAGAGAGCGAGTGAGATAGAGAGAGAGAGTAAAATAAGCACAGTCAGGGTACCAAAACGACCTAGAGGTTGAAGGCACTTAATGGAAGAACACTTTTAATTTGTTCCAATGAAATGTTTCGCATTCTATATTTACATAAATACATTCGTATATTTCAACATGTGTTTAAATATTCTAGTTTCGTTCAATTTGCAATGACAGCAGAGACGCTATTTCTGCCCCCCAGGCATAGGCTGGCAACCCAACCCCCTAGTATTATACCGTGGGTAAGACAGTGTGACATCAGCAGCAGAGCAGCAGCTGATGATGTAGCATTATTAAGATGAAATCAAGTTCTATTATAATAAAAGAACTTTGAACTCTGAAAATGTCTGTTTTTGTCTTGCTTGCTTGCTTGCCTGCTCGCCCATATAAATATTTTTGATTTTAACCTGATATGACCTGAGCATCTTTTGAATAATTGATATGACATTCTTGCCACGCGTATCATAAACCTTGAATTATCTATATATAATACATATAAGTACGAGCACTGGCGGATACTAGAGGGGATTTTAGGGATAAATTTCCCTCCCCCTCCTCTCCTATGACGATAAATTTTTCATACATGATTTTTGCTTAATTTTTAAAGCGGCGAAAAAATTAACAGACCCTCTTCGAAAATGTTAGGGTGCGCTAGTGAGTACGAGTACATTGTTATTACTATTGCAACTATAATCTAGATGCATATCGCCCATTTACTAAAAGACTGTCATAAGTCAAAAAACACGATTTTTGAGTTAATGATGCAGAATTATTCATTATGTCACGCTTCATATTGTGTAAAAATTTCATATTAATATCTTGTATACTATGTGCATGAGAATTATAAGATTTCTTCTTTTTTCTGCAAAGTGGAAGTCAATTGAAAACTTTAAACGTGTTTTCTGCAACATCGCGTTTTTTGAGTTATGACAGTCTTTTAGTAAATGAGGGATATACTGTCAAAACAGATAATGTGAAAGATTAAATATTGTTGAGCAGAATGGTCAAAGTAAAACTGATGATTTGGGAAGATGAAAGTCGATTTTATGATAAAGGTCGCATCCAATATGCCGTTCTCATTTTCATTCTGAACTCTTTTGCCAAATCAAAAATCATATTATGAAGAGTAAAAGCTTTGAAAGCCGAAGTCACTGCGAGACTTCCACCCGCTAAATATCACCTGTCGTCCAACGGAAACCGTTAAATATTTCATCTGAAGGCCGTCTAGAGCACTACTGTTCATTCGCCTGTTTTTGGTCGGCGTAGTTCGTTACCGCCCGCTGTGGGGTTGGGTCACTGATGCCGTGGTTTCTACATTACGACGACCTTTGGCGCTCGATGAAATGAATCGTTGTCATCCTTTTTGTTGCTGCTGCTTTTGACAGATTGACACTTCTGAGGCATGTCACACATATGACGCACAATGTTCGACATCGTAGGGACATCGCCAAATATTTCAGTGACATGGAGTCTTTCGTTAATGAAGCGTGGACAGCTTGCTTTTCCTGCCGAGGTCCCACGTAGCCACACAACATATAGAGTACCTGTTTGTTATGTGGTTGAAAATCACGCTTAAAAACTGCTACTTTCCAGTCGCCAAACCCGATTAACCGTCAAGGCCATAATTAGTCTGGCAGCGGGGTGAAGAGACAGCGGGAGATGGCGGCTTTGAGCATACGCATTTTATGTTTTACTGTTTCTGCATATAAGCCTTGTGACATTTAAGTCACGCCTTCCACCTCTGTGAGGTATTTTAGTCGCCTCTTGTGACTGGCATACCTTAATGCGGGAATGTTCTAGCCCTTGTACTGCTTGAAATTTATAGAGTGTGTGAGCCTCTCCAAAGGTTTTCATTATCTCGGCTCATTCAACGTCAAACGTAGCCAATAAAAGAGAACATGCCGCGCATTCTCTATACCGTTAGGACAAGTGGAGGGCAAACTGGCTCTTCCTCATATATTTGCAGCGGTAAAGATAGTATAGAAGCAACCATGTCCGCTAAGTAACTGTTTAATACAGAAATCTATATTTCCCTGCTGACGGGTTATCCAGTTCTCAATATCTAGGATGAGTTCAAATGTCCTTTGTTCGCCCTTTCCCAGCATCGCTGCTACTCTTTTAAACTGCGTTGTCGCTCATCTACTTTTGATGCTTTTGCGTCTGCTACATAAAGATTCTGGCATTCACACGCCAGTATGTCTATCGGCATCATGCCTGCGATTACACCGATTGCGTCATCCGACACTATACAAAATGCGCTGGCAACACTTAATACGCTGCAGCGATAGTTTGCCCGAACCTCGGCAATGTACAACGCAGTCCGCGTTGCATTCGCCTACACTGGCGCAGCATATAGCTCTATCGAGCTTGTAACTCGTAACAGGAGTTTTCGGCATAATCCGGGAGAGCGCACCATTAACCTTTGAAACTTTTTCACTGACTGTTAGTAATTTATACATATTCTCTTTTTTCTCCATATAGTATTCTTTTGCTTTTTTGTTCTGTCGTCGACAGTTTTTACACACAACGATTTCGCCCGACTGATTTTGTACATATATTATTCCCTTCCTTATCAACAAACAGAAAATCGGGCGAAAACCGGTGTGAAATCGTCGGCTCTTTATTTGCAACTAATACAAGACTTTCGTTCTGCAGAGAGAGAGAGAGAGAGATAATGTAAAAGAAAGTGATTTTCCTACACTAGCAACGTTAAGATTAACTGTTTGTTGAACACAGCCTCTTGCACAGCCCAGCTTAGGCTAGTGCAGCAGAGAACTGCGTCAGCTCTCTCTATGAGAGTCACCGCACATTGAGTACAGTTGTTTCGCGACTATTCTTAACATTTCAATTCACTACCCAGTTTAGTGCATTACAGCTTATTTTTTAATTTTTTTAACTACACAGTTGAAATCTGTAGTAAGTTTTGAAAGCCCTAAGTTTGTTCTTTTGAAACGGAAATCGGTACAAAAGCTAATATTCCTAATCGTAAAAAAAAATCGTGCGAATTAGTGCCAGATTCCTTTAGGTCTTCTTCCAGTGTTCTTTTTCATATATTGTTTATATTTATAAAAAAAATAATTACAGTACAGTCAAGCAATTTGAATTTCAAGTGCTTTAACCTGATATAAATATAGAAAATCGTGCAGAAATCCTTTAAAAAAGGTTACTTCATTACTTTTCCGAAATAAAGGTAAATGAACTAAATAATAGCTACAACAATTTTTGTCTTCTTAGAATTAATTTAATAAAATTCCGCATTTTGCCTACCTAATTGTTTTCACGCAGTTATGGGACTTCAACACTCCCACCATACCAAAAAATCATTACAATTTAAAATTTCCAAATATTTTAAATATTTTTGTAAGCAATTTAAATGAAAGCAGCAAAACAAAAATCCCAAATGCCAGGCATTCAGAAGTTCAATGCTCATATTCTCCTAAAGCAGCACATTATGCCAGATGTTCGATTGTTAATTATATAAAAAAAACGAGAAAAAAAAAACGAAAGACATGAAGATGGGGCTAACGATGGAGATGGAGGCGTCCTAATGATTATTATGCCTGGTATGCGCCGCGCCATTTTCACATTTTGTTATGTTTTTGCGCCACAATAACAACAAAACATTTCGTAAAAAAATTTAAAAATTTCAAACACGTCGGTATTGTTTACTTTCGCTCCTGTGAAAACCTTTTCTTATGCTCATTCCACTCTCTTTAACCCACTCTCACTCTCACACTTACTGTACCAACTCACGCTCTTACTCTCTCTTCGTATGTAAGTGCTACAGTGACGTGCAATAATTTATTTTCGTTGATTTTTCCAACAGTTTTCTTGCTTGAGTTTTGTTCGTCTTTTTGTTTTTGGCTTTTTTTTACTGAAGATCCTTACTTCAAAACCTTTTATTCTGTCATTGTTTTTGTTGGTTATTGTTGCTTGTTTGGGCTTATTTTTTTCGTTGTGTATTGTTGTTGTATTACTGAGAATTGTTTTTACTTTTTATTTTATTTTTTTTTTTTTTTGTATTTTTATTTCACTGTAAAAAGTTAATTTTTAATTAAATCAAGTTGTTTTATATGCGCGGCGGAAAAGCGCCCGTCTAAATAAACGATACTCGTGAGGGTTATTATGCTGCTAAGGGAACTAGGGATTTCGTAGGCAGCACAGATAAGTGCATTGCTACGCAGGTGGTGGCAAAGGGAGGGGGTGTAAGTATGTGTACATAGATGTTGAATTGGATGAACTCAAGTAGAGTACTTTGTGAGGCTGTTGAGAAAATAATCATAAAATGAGTGAAATTAATGATAAAAACGATAAAGATAAAAATTAAAAGGTAAACACAAGCACATAAATAAAAAAAAAATAAAAAAGAAACAACAACAGAAACTCTAGCCGGGGTAATTGTGCCCGCCAGTGTATGTGAGTGTGTGTGTGTGTGTTACTTGTGAAATTGACCTTTTTCACTTTTATTTTTACGAGGACGAGGGAGATAGACGAGAGCGGTTAATTTTTTATTGATACTCTAAAATTTGAAAAAGAAAATGCAAGAAAATATTTAGGTTAGAATTTCTCTTTTTGACCTTTTAACGAGAGGTAAACATTTTTCTTTGTTTCTCAAGTATTAAATTTACAAAATTCATGAAATTCTCTCGTTATCTATGTACTAAATTTCTTCATTATACTAACTTCACTACACATCTGTTTATTAACAATGAACATGAAATAATTTCATATATTTTAAACCATCTTTCCCTTTTTCTACCTGCTATAGATGCCAAATATTTGCCAACACCCTCATCGGAAACTCAATCAACCGTAATAATTTCGTTTAAATCATCCCAGACACCTGTACAATCTCAACTGAATTCAACTACTTCCACCAATACCACTACCAATACCGAGGAAACTGTCCCAGCTGATAGCATTGGCGGTGGTGCATTGGTGGATTCTAGCAGCAACTCTGCATTTGCTAGTGGTGCTGCTACACATGCATTAATTCCCTACAATGCTACAACATCATCACCATTACACACAAGTAATGTACTCAAGAAAGTTGCTTCTTTCACGGCTGAAAAGGCAGCAGCAGGCGCAGCCGCCTCCTCTAACACCAGCAGCAACGCCTCAGCCGCCGTTGTTAATACCGGCGCCGTTACCACTAACGGAAGTGCGTTTGCCGCCGCTGCGGCTGTCGCCTCTAGCGGCATGGCAGCGCACTTGGAGAATGTCGGTTCGAGGCGTTTATCTTATGTGCCGGAAAAGTTAAGCTTCGCTGCATATGAAAAGTTCGAAGGTGAGTTTATTTTAGTTTTTGTTTTTTTTGGTTTGGTTTGGTTTCGTTTCGTTCGTTTCGGTTTTGAAATGAATGATTTTTTGTTGAGCGTACAAAATTTTGCGAGCTCACGTTCATTATTATCATTATTATGTATTATCGTCGTCGTCATCATCATCGCTGGCTCTATTATCATTATTATTATTCACGTACTTGTATTTACTTTTGTGTTAACTTTTTCGCAAAAAAAAAAAAAAAAAACAAAGTTTTTATTTAGTTAAACATTAGCGGAAATTGTATTTAGCTACTTTTTGTGTTTGGGTGACGGCGAACGAATAACGTTTGCAATTAGTTTATAGAAAGTTCTGACATATTTGGCAAGCGGAGAGTAACATTTATGTGTGTGTATAAGAGATAGTATACAATTAATCGTTTCTATAAATTTTAGCAGGTCTTTTTAAGTTGACTATATTTAGGGTGGTCAACCGTATAGGAATGAAAAGGAATTTTTTGGTTTTGGGGACTATGTTCAGCTCAACGTCTTAAATTTCTGCTTTCCAAATCAAAATTTGAATCCGTATGTAATAAGAACTCACGAATTGTTGCTACACATATTTTAGCTGCGTTTTATTCGCCACTCGCTTCTAGTTATGTGCATTTAACTAGCAACGATACTTGCATAGAAAAAACAACAATATTTGTGAAAAATAAAACGATTTAATATTTCTGCGCTCATATTTCTATTTCAAACTTTAAACGCATATCGCGTTAGGTTGACACGATATCTTTGAAATTAAACGGGGTTTTTGTAGAGAAAGAACTTTTTTTTTAACACGGATCTGTCGTTGGTATCAAATTGATACAATTTTCAAATATAAATTGTTTCACATGCTTGATAGTTCACATGAATAACTAAATAATAGAACAAAACAAAATGTAATAAATGGTAGAAAGTTTTGTAATTAAATGAAAATATTCAGAAAAAATAATATTTAAACCTATTTCGGTTCTATTGTAATTGTGGCATTACATTGTAGTAAATTGATACATCAACGACTGATTGGATTGGCAAAATGAACGACGGATGCGTGTTAATAAAACACACAAAATTTGAACAAATTACCATAAAAATAGTTTAACTAGCTCACAATTTTCATGGCATTTAATGTTCAAAAATGATTTTTGGCATATGACCACGGTTTCAAGAAGGTCAGCCGATCAGTTCAATTTTTCACTAACCGCTCAAGAATTTTGGTATGTATTTCGCCGATAACGCGTGTAGTGTTGTGGTTCAGGTGCTCAAAATTTGTTGACTTATCAACATAGACAAGTGACTTGCATAAGCGCGGCGGCCGGTCGAAGTTTCCACTTTTCGACAAAATGCGACCATCGAGTATTTCTTTCAATATTTCGATTTGATATGTTGTGTGGTACGTAGCGCCGTTTTGTTGAAACCAATGGTACTCCAGATCATGGGTACCGAAATTAGGCAGATATCTAAGCAACCTTCGAAAATTTCATGACATCACTCATTGCGGATGCAACGGAGTCTCTAACATATGCAAATTTTCATCGCTCCAAATACAGCAATTTTGTTTATGTACGTACCCGTTCAGTCAATAGTCTAGTGGGTAGTACTCTAGTCTTTCATCCGGGAGGCTCGGGTTCGATTCCCGTCTTCGTCTGGTAGTTAAATTTCACTACCTTCTTATATTCACTATCAATATGAAGTGTATGAGAATTATAAGAAAGTATAAAAGTACACCTTGGTTGGTAATAGCAAAACCACTGAGCTGATAAAAAATTACCACACCGCCATTCGGAATCGGCGTTGAACAGTAGGTCCAACTATGTACGTGATATCATAATGGGCCGCCACCTACCCGTTCAGTCAAAAATGTGTCACATCCCTGAAGATGATTTCGCGGTAGGGGGTGGGCTTTGAAGCGATTTAGAGCCTAATATGCAAACGCACGTTGTCTTCGATGGTCCCACGGCTCGAGTTTATGGATCACTTGAATCTTATATAGAAGTAGTACCGAGGGCTTTCCGCAAAATTTTCTATATAGTGAACGGGCAAAGATTCATTTCTTGAATGCTTCGCCGAATCGACAGATTTAGATCTTCGGACACACTGATGTCCATTGCGGCCACAGTTTCGGGCTTACGCACAGCACGAGCTCATTCTGAATAAAAATTATCCAAAAAAATATACGAAGACATGAATCGATCCCTTATTTTGCGTATAAGCAGCTCAGATGGATGATGAGAGCGCATCGTAAATTAAGCGAAATTCTCTGTGAGTTTCGCGCACAGACCGCGTTTTTTTGGAAATATATTTCCATGATTTTTAAACGTTGTTCGAGTGTAAATCTTTGCATGGTAATTTGCCAAAGCATACTGAACAAAGAAGTCGAAGAAAGACGTTCAATCTGGCAGCTGGTTGTATAGTTATGCCTATCGGAAGTTCGATCACTCTAAAAAAAACCTCCGTTACTACATCGATTGTTATCAAATTTTTACTGAAGGTTGATAGACCTTCCATTTTTTTTGTTTTATGCAAATTTTTTTTAACTAATCGCCATTACTTCACTTTCAATTATTTTCAATTTTGGTTGTTCATCAGACAACAAACCACATTCGTATTAAATAAAACACCAGCGATTTAACTTTTTCTTTTCGGACATCCTGCACATTCTTGAGTAGAACGTGTCAAGGGCGAAACCCGTGTCATCATGAAATAATACGAAAACAATTTTGTAACAATAGCATGTCCAAAGATTTCAAATTAATTTATTATATACTTTCGCTAAATGTTCAAGGAAAGAAAGAGATATTTTCAATAAAACCAGTACACACCCTTAAGCTATCAACTCATATCGGTTTCAACTCACAACTCTTTGAATTTCACTTTTCTCACGATTACCAACTCATTGCATTTCAGACTTTTTAACATAAAATTATGTCACATAATTTTTTATTTTTCTTTTTACTTGTTCGTTGTTTCTTCTTCCAATTTACATGCAAATTCGCCGTTTTCAGTTTCAATCTCATTATGAAAGATAATCCAAACAAACGCGTTAACGCTTCAGCCAAATGAAAAATTATCACAAATTATCGTCGGCATCGTTGTCGTCTGCATGTTTTGCATCTTTAGCAACGGGAAAGCGTTTATGATGGAAGAGTCATACTGCACATAGATACCTACTACAAGTTGGTTTTGCTGGAACCAGGGGTTCTTAAACTATGAAAACGAGAAACGGGAAAACTGAAAGCTTTTATAAGGTTCCATTAGGAACCTTCTAATAATGGCCTTCCTAATGGCCGCCTAGTAAAGGCATTCACTCTTTTTTTTTTTAGAAATTGAGTTTGCTGGAAATTTAAATTCAGAGAAACCAATTCTCATTTAAACCGAAATTTCATTAAGTCAAACTGGGCAATTCTGATTTAAATTTTAATTATAAAAAACAAATTTTTGAAGAATCGAATTCCTCAATGGTTGAGAACCTCTGTATACCAAGGCCACCTCCTATCGCTGTTAAATCAACGAACCACCGAAAAATTCGTATAACTTCAGACACGTCAGAATTTAAATCGAAATTCAAATGCAATGCATTTGTTTCTAACCAGACCGACAGTCGCACAAATGAGCACAGCAACTTCTTGAGCCAAAATGATAATGGTATTGGAACGTTAAGACGGACACAGATGGGTGGGCCAACAGACAGACATGCGAATCTAACTAAACTGTGTGAACATGAATTTGCATATTGTCGCCTGTATGAGTGTTGGTGTTTGCGGTGTGTGTGTGTGTGTGTGTGTATGTACAATGGCGATGATGACGATAGCGTTTGTTTGCATCGTTTAGAACGTTGGACCGACAGTAGAAGGACAAACATTTTCTAACACCCATCCATCCACGAACATTTCAACCGCCCTCACTTACTCAGCAGCCCTCGCAGCCACCACGACGTTATGGAAATCGAGTAAACTACAAAAAACTGATTTATTTGCGACAGCAATGATAGTGACAGTAGCAACAAGCAGCAAAGTGATGCAACCAATAAAACAAACCCCCCGCGCGGCAGCCGCGTCGTTAGCGATGTGATGCACACTGAAGATGCGGCCGCGCGTTGCATTCACTGGTGCATTGAATTGCTGCTGCTGCTGCTGATGTTGCTGTTGGCTGCCATTTTTGCTTCCATTGCATTGCACATAATTTTGTAACAATATTTGTTTAGCGCGCGCAATGAAACAATATTTTTGTTATTCATGCGAAGCAGATGAGCAACAGCAGATGAGGCACTGCGCAGCAACTCTCATGGCTCTGGCTATCAACTGTTGTTGCTGCTTGGTTGATATTGTTGTTGTTTTTGAAATAGTGATGCCGGCAACAATGTTGTTGTGATTGTTGCCAATGCAAATAATAGAATATAATGCAATGCAATGAAATGGATAAAAGAAAGCAAAAGTATTATAAACTCGAGTGAATTTCTGGAATTTCTTCTCATTTGTTTTTCTTTCTCTAAAATGTAGCATAATGAATTTAAATTTATTATGTTTTTTCGTTACCGTTTTGTGGAACGTTGCATACTTGCAATTCTTGTAAAACTTAAATTAAATAATTTTGTGAAATGTAAATTTTTTCAAGATACCAGGATTTACTTCAAGATTTTATGCAATGTAGAACATTTTCAGGTTGAATGAAGTGTTGGAATGGAAACATTCACTGGGTGATAGAAAAATTACTATAGCTTTAGGATTTCGTTTTACATAATTTCAAACGATCTCTATTTCATATAGATTCCAATTCCATGTGTTTCATTCTCTCATTCTTTCTCTTGCTTGTTTACTTGAAATTTATGGAAAACTTTTATGGGCATATTTCATATAAATTCCAATTCCATCTGTTTCTCTCGCTCTTTCACTTTTTCTTCTCTCAGTATTTAAGGCTCTGACCAGGGATGCCAACTCTTTTTTTCTGTCTCCCCGATAGCCCTTGAGAAATTCCCCGATTTGCAATTAAATTCCCCGCACCGGTATAATTTTATATTATAACAGCGAGACACGTTTAAAATTTATCAAGGTTAATGTTATTTTAATGCGGTCCAGAACTGGTAGGTTAATAGTAAGGTACTTTCTGACTCCGGAATTCTTTTCACAAATGGGAGATTTCATCTCAAGGGAACCCACTCTTAAAATCGATTGAGCTTAAATGAATCCGGTGTACCGAGTTACTCGACGTTCATTTTGATAGATAAACACTCAAAGTTCTCAACGGAAAATACATGGGCTTTCTTTTGGCCCAAAGAAACACAAAAAAAAGGTTTCCTTTTGAAAAAAAAGTCAAAACTATTTTTGATTTTGAAAAAAATGGTCACATTTGTTGTATTGAAAAACATATTTAAATTTTAGACCGTACGTGCCAATGGCAAAAACCTTGTTATGAGAAGAACGGGTTCAAATTTTTTGGCTATAGGTTTTTAAATATACCGTCGAATCCCAACGGACCTTCCTCCCGCCCAATATGACCAAGAGGCGCATCTGCATAACGCACAGATCTGTGACCGACCGATGCAATCGCAGACCGAAGTTATTAATCAGGAGGTACTGGACGAAGGCATAGCTAAGTCTTTCAGAACGATCGAAAGGGAAGCCGAAGCGCTGAGCGACTATTTTGGCCTGACTGCCGCTATAATATATCTACGAAAGTACTTCGAGTTTCTCTCTGAAATTTTTACAAAATACTTTTGAAATATAATAATTTCGGATTACACACTTTTTTTTAAGTCAATTTCTCCAAACCAAGAAAGTGATGAAGAAGAGATGAAGGTTATAAGACCTAAAATATGAAGTATTGCAAAAGTCAAACAATTTACATTACATAAAAATTGACAAAAAATATTCTACAGACTTTATTAACTAAAAGCTGAACGGTTTCAAATTCCCCGCAAAAAACAGCTCATACCCCGATTCCCAGTTCTAAGTGAAATTCCCCACAAATAGGAGAATTCCCCGCAAGTTGGCATCGCTGGCTCTAACACACAGAGTCCGTTGTGTACGTGAGAGCAAAGTATACAACTGACAACTACTATAAAATATATGAAATCGTATGTAGTGTGGCCCATACCCTACGTATACGTTGAAGTAACGTAAAAAGTTGGGCAACTCTCAACGTTGCCGTACGTTGAGAAAGAGTTGAGAGTGTTGCAGCTATCAGCTGATTTATTTTGTGTATGATGTGTATGATTGTGTATCCGTTGGCAACGTATGCTTTGTGTCGCCTCTCTCCTTCACTTCCTTCATGTCAGTTGTATACTTCGCTCTCACGTACACAACGGACTCTATGTGTCAGAGCCTTTAGTGTTTTGGCTTTACTTACTCTAAATCTAGTTGGCTAATCAAGCGAGAGAGTTGCCATATCAATTTTTGTTACACTCTGATTGATTTGATTGTTTTTGACTCAGCGATGAAGATAAATCAATAATCTTTACAATCTCATGAAATCTTGGTTAAGTTGTCTAGGAAAGGAATATGGAATGTGGTCAGTCTGGTCTGAGTAAGAGCCAGGCAATGGAAATAAGTTAGAGAGAGCTTTCTTTTTCGTTATTTTAAAAAGGTAAAACGAAAAGCTTCCGTTATGTCATTACAGACTGACCTTTGAACCCTTTGAACTTAATGAACTCACCTGATGATTTCATTTTGCACATTCTAACTTAACCTAAAAATAAGTTATTTTTGTTTTGCTCTTTATTTTTTCACCCCTTTTTCTCCATACATCCCCTAACATTCTAACATTTTTGAATAGGTATTATCTATGTATGTATATGATCTTAAAATAAAACGCTCAGAATTATACTTCATTTCTCTCTCATTATTACAAAATCCTAATTAGTTTACTCTCTACTAGTAAATTTGAAATTCTATAATTGCAGCAGCCACATTTGCCACTGCCAATCTAAACTGGCAAATTAAACACTACAATAATGAAATTTAATTACCAAAAATATTCAACATTTTAGAATTATTCTCCAATTTTCCAGGATATGCCATTATTGAAAACCACAAAATATTCACCGTTTATAGTTATGGTTTACGTTTTAGTTTCTTTGGTGTGGTTTTTGAGGCATTTTAATGCCGAAAATTTTCAACCTCTTAACTCTTGCCTCGCATCAACGCGCTAAACGCTAAACATCCACAAGTTTTTTTTACTTTTTATTGTAGCTGAATGCATACACTTGAAGCTCTTACAGCTCAATAATAATTTGCATTTGAAAATAATTTAAGTGTAAATGAGATTATAAAATTATTTTATGGAAAGTGGTGCCTAATTTGTTGGAATTAACGTAACGTAACGTTCGCCGTTCATAAATAGATAAATACACACTAAAGAGTTGCTTTTACTACAAGTTTGAAGTGAAAAATAAAAACGTACATTTTTTAAAATAAAAATGGTATGTAGTTGTAGTTATAACTATGTCAGATAAAGTTTTCTGGCATTATAAGAATGCATATGAAATTTGAATATTCTGAGATATTTATGATAATTTTGAAGTTTCAGGTAATCCATAACTTGCGCCTTATCTCAGCGTTATGTGTAGACAAATAGTTAAAGTTTTCAAGTTCTATTGTAGCTATTTAGAAGAAAATAGAAGAATCTATGAAGAAATCCAAATATGATGAAGATTAAAACTGATGAAAATCAACTCAGATGAAGATCAAGATTAATGCCAACTGAAGATCAAGTTAGATGAAGATTAAATCACATGAAGATTGATTGATCTGATGAAGATGACGACTGATGCAGATCAAGTCTGAAGAAATCCAAGATTTTATCTGTTGAAGATCAAATCAGATTAAGATCAAGTTTCATAGGGATTAAGCCTGATGAAGGCCAAATCTGATGAAGATCAAGTCTGATGAAGATCCAGTCTGATGAAGATCCAGTCTGATGGAAATCAAATCTGATGAAGATCAATTCTGATGAAGATCAATTCTGATAACGTTTAAATCTGATGAAGATCAAGACTGATGATGATCAAATCTGATTAAGATCAGTTCTGATGAGAACCAATTCTGATTATCAAATCTGATGATGATCAAATCTGATAAAGATGTATTTGATGAAGATCAAATCTGATGAAGATCAAATCAACTGACGATTAAGTCTGATGAAGACCAAATCTGATGAAAATTAAGTCTCATGAAGACCAAATCTGATTAAGAACTAGGCTGATGAAGATCAAATCTGATAAAGATCAAATCTGATGAAGATCAATTCTGATGAAGATGTATTTGATGAAGATCAAATCAACTGACGATTAAGTCTGATGAAGACCAAATCTGATTAAGAACAAGTCTGATGAAGATCAAATCTGATGAAGATCAAATCTTATGAAAATCAAGTCTGAAGAAATCCAAGTGTGATGAAGATCAAGGTCAATTCTGATGAAGATCAAATCTGATGAAGATCAAAACTGATGAAAATCAAATCAGATGAAGTTCCAGTTTAATGAAGATCACGCCAACTGAAAATCAACTAAGGTGAAAATTAAATCACATGGAGATTTAGTCTGATGAAGATCAAGTCTGAAGAAATCCAATCCAGTCAGTTGAAGATCACATCCGATGAAGATCAAGTTTGATAAGGGTCAAGACTAATGAAGATCAAATCTGACGTAGAACAAGTCCGATGAAGATCCAGTCTGATGAAAATGAAATCTGATGGCGATCAAAGCCTGATGAAGATCAAGGTCAATTCTGATGAAGATCAAGTCTTATGAAGATCAAGTCAAATGAAGATTAAGTCTGATGAAGACCAAATCTGATGAAGATTTGATTTGATAAAGATCAAGTCTGATGAAGATTAAATTTGATAAAGATCAAGTCTGATGAAGATCAATTCTGATGAAGATCAATTCTGATGAAGATCAATTCTGATGAAGATCAAATCTGATAGAGATCAAATTTGATGAAGATCAATTCCGATGATGAAAGTTGATGGAGATTACGTCTGATGAAGGTCAAATCGGATGAAGATCAAGTTTGATAAGGGTCAAGACTAGTGAAGATCAAATCTGATGAAGATCAAGTCTGATGAAGATCCAGTGTGATGAAAATCAAATCTGATGAAGATCAGTTCTGATGAAGATCTAAGCCTGATGAAGATCAAGGTCAATTCTGATGAAGATCAAGTCTTATGAAGATCAAGTCAAATGAAGATCAATTTTAAAGAAGATCAAATTTTATGAAGACCAATTCTGATGAAGACCAATTCCAATGAAGATCAATTCTGATGAAGACCAATTCTGATGAAGATCAATTCTGATGAAGATCAATTCTGATGAAGATCGATTCTGATAAAGCGAAGTCAAAAGAAGACCAAATCAGATAAAACAATGTCAGATGCCAAGGTGAATAAATTCCGGATATTTTTCAAGCCTGTAAGTCCTTCAGACTGTCTAGCTACATGAGGAACGTACCTACCGGACTCTTTTGCCTTTCTTACCAAGGGCATGAACTGGTATCCGAAAGGATCCTAATTTTACCCCCTGGCAGCAAATTACGCGTACGCATAACACCTTGGGCTAAGACGGAGTTTATTTAGGCGAAGCTCCCACCGCCTTCATCGGTAGTGAGAGTGAATGGAATTCATAAGAGTAAGATACGAAGTCAGCGCAGTATGCTGTTTAATAATTTTGTTCTTTCTCTTTCTAATATCAAGTATCTCGATATTCTTGAAATTTTTTGTATGAAAAGAAATAAATCTTCCAGAAATTCAAATAAATATAATCAAAACTTTATCTTCTCACCGCCCTATTCAAAAACTTGAAACCTACACTGTCGTTCCGCATCAAAAACTGATTCATGTTATTGAATTTCTTTTTATTAGTAAAAACAAAAATAAAAGAACAACGATTGATTTGATTGCATAACAATTCATTGCATCCTGCTTTTGTTGCTGCTGCTACTGCTGCTCGTTTTGTTGTCAGATACGAACAATCAAAACTTTTTATTTTTTTATTTATTTTTCGACTTAGTTTGAAGTGATTTATCTCGGACTATTATTGAATTTCTTCTTCAATGCTCTACGCAATTCTTTTTATAGAAAAAATAAAGCTAGAAATAAAATAAAGGCGCAAAAAATAAATCTATATTATTAATCATAATCATGATTTACAAACAAAGTAAACAAGTGAAATATTGATTTATTTATTTTATTATCTGCTATCTTTTGATTACAGTGAAATAAAAACTTTAATTTTACTGCATAGACTTTAAAATCTTCCATTCATATCATTACACAATCCTCATACATTCAATTTTAATGAAAGACTTGTTAAAAGCGGTTTACAAACACATGAATTAATTTTTTTATCAGGAAATGCTTAAAATTTTTAGGAAATGTTAAAATTCTAAAGTTCATTCCACTTTTGATATCTGCTGGGATTTTTAATTTGCCTTTCCTCCTCTTTTTGGGTAATTGAATATTTTTTTTGTGTTAGATAAGTAGTTTATTTACATTGGAAAGGTGAATAAAAATTACTTGGAATAATTTACGAATCATCACATGCTATCAGCCAACACTAGTCATGGGTTAATTTAACCAGCCTAACTTTTTGTTTGTTGAAGAAACTGCGTATATTGAGAGGTTTTTACCCTAATTCTCTTTTCTCTCATTTTACGTTATTTCTCACTCGTTGATTTAATCTATGCATCTGGCAACTCTCTGTATTAGGTCTAATTACATGACGTCAAAAAGTTAATTTATCAAATGGTTTTTCTTATCACTTTTTTCGTCAAATGATTATCAAACAACATACACTAAGGAAAATTTTGTTTAATAAATTTAAAATTTTGGTATGAAAATTATATAAAAGAAATATTTAGTACAGTCATAAAGGAAACTGGTATACTCTACAGAGAAAAAAATGTCGGCAAAAAAGTATTGAGCGAGGGAGTGGAGGAGGACGGAGAGAGTTATTTGATTCGTTGTCATGGATTTCTTAAAATATTTCAGGCCACTGATTCTGATCCTGTACCCTTAATGTTTCAGGTTCAACGGTAAAAAGGATTAACTTCTACTACTATAACGGCACAACAACAGCCCAAGAAAGGCCTAGGCCGAGCTTTACGCATCCATTCATGTTGTGTGAGTTATATTTATACACGAATAGAAGGAACCTACAGTTTTATGTCGAATCCGAATGACGAAGTGAAAAGCTTCTCATAGGCCATTTTTACTCTTGGAGATTTGGCATTGCCAGCCAAAAGTTGGTGCTGTGCAGAAAAATTTTTATTTTCTATTTTTTGGTTTTTGATTGTGCCGAGATTTTAACCCGGGCACTTCTGCGTAGTAGTCCAACACACTAACCACTAGGCTACGGCGAGTTTAATATTTCTATTTATTCTTAAGTTGAGGTTGAGGTCCTTTTTATCACAGATTTTGGTATATGAGGAAAAAATTTTTATTTAAACAAAATTCATTTCCTAGAAACTTTCCATGACTAACCACCACGCCTTTTTTGAATGTTTTGTGACGTCATTCCTATATCATATTCGGTATATCGATAATAAGGTCTTGGAGAAAAATATTCCACCTAAATCTACACGGCCGGTTAAAAATTTGAAATTTTATTCGTTACTTTTGTATACACCAAGTGTAATTTGGATATTTTCTGAATGATTTTTTTTAAAATATTATAATTTTTATAGATATAAATTGAATGTAATTAGGCCAGGTTCATTTCATCTATATTACCACCTTTTGAGTTTATGATAGCAGCACAGATTCTGGGCTTTCTGTTGATAAGATTTTGATGTTTTTGCTCGTGAAAGTTGTTTCAAGTCTCGTTCAAACAATTGCACCTGGAAATTTGGCTTCAATTTGGTTTCAAATCTCTCACTTAATGGTCCATTTCTTCTCACAGTAATTCGATAGGATTTACATCGGGAACTTGCGGATTCCAAAGGTTTTTTACAGCACTTCTTCTTTTCGATCTAAACAGTTGGAACACAACTTAGGAAAGTGCTTGGGATCATTGTCATGTTGATAGCTGAATCTATATCCGATCGAAGGTCAAAACCCAGATAGTATTGCACTGTACTAAAGTATACGATGATAGTCTTCTGTTTTCATTATGCCATCAATTTTCATGAGTTCACCAAATGACTTGTAACTCAAAAGGATTCATACATAGGTGAAATGCATTTCGATTTGTAATTTTCATTCTTTTTACGGCGATTACATTCCCGATCCTGAACCAAAAATTTTTGTTTCATCTGACCATATCACCGATATCTATTGATTAATAGTCCATCCAGTGTACTGCATGGCAAATTCCAACCTTTTCTTCTTGTTTCGCGGTCGTAGAAGTGGATTTTTCTCAGCCACTCTCCCGAAAAGTTCTTCTTTTTTTTCGCAATCATCGTTGGACTGTTGATGCCGGAATTGGTGAATTTTGGCTCAGATTTTGGGAGCAGTTTCGATTTTGCATTGCTGATGGTGATTATTTTCGATGTTTAGCGAAGTCGATCAGATCATTGTTTGTCTTCAAAGAAAATATTTCTCATTGACAGTAGAGTCAACAAGGCTAGAGCTGCATTTGGTTGATTATAGCCAATATTGAATAAGGAATAAAAATCGGAATATTAAACGCATCTGTAAAGTTAACCCTGTCATATTGAAATGAAACTTTGTTGTTTTGGCAGAACATTATTAACCCAGAAACAAAGTAGTCATTGACAATTACAATGGCGGGTCAATAAGTTCTTGAAAATTAAAACAGGTAGCAACGCCCGCTCGAATCAAACATTTTGCTTGTCTAGGAGCATTTGCTTTTAAAGGAATGCACCCAAATTCTCAGACAGATCTGTCAAATATTTTTATTGTGACAGCCAATTAAAACAGACGCTTACGCGGTTTTTCGTAAAAATGGAAAAAAAAGTGAATTTCGTGTACTCATCAAACACTATTTTTTCCGCGAAAAAACCATCAGGCAAACCAAACAAAAGTTTGAAAAGTATTGTAGGGGCTCTTCAACTTCGACTGGAACAATCCACACAAGGGTTTACACAATATTGGTGCGGTTATACCATCACAAAGGACGCCGAACTTTCTGGTCGCCCAATTGAGGTCGCCACACCAGAAATGGCCGATAAAATCCACGGTATGATATTGGACGATCGGCGAGTGAAATTGCGCGAACTTGCAGAAGAGGCGGCTTATCAAGTTTTGCATTAATATTTAGATATTTCACAATTGACAACAAACGCAATCGTTTGACTACTTCAAAGGATTGTTTGGCGATGTTCAATCACAATCCGAACGAGTTTTTGCGCCGTTTCGTAACGTGTACAAAACCTAGATTCATCACAACACACTAGAGACCAAGGAGCAGTGAAAACAGTGGGTTTCTCTAGGCGAATAGAAGCTGAAAAAGGTCAAGGGCTGCCGGCCAAAAAGACAATGTCGACAGTCTTTTTTGGGATGCGCTTGGTGTGTGAATCTGTTAACTTGAAATGAGTAAAACAATCACTGACGCATATTATGCATAGCTAATGGATCAATTCGACGCCGATTTGAAACAAAAATGACCGAATTTGATGAAGAAAACTGTTCTCTTCCATCATGAGAACGCACCAGCGCGTACTAGTCCGCAGCTGTAATGGCAAAATTACATAAATTAGGTGACGAATCGCTCGCTTATCCAGCATATTCTTCAGATGTAACTCCCTGCAGTTATTTCCTGTTTCCAAACACGAGGAAATAAGTGGCTCGGTGATAAGAGATTTGAGTCGAAGAGGTTGTCGATGAGACAAACGCCTGTTTTTTGGGCCTGGAGAAATCGTATTACTAGGAAGGCATCAAAAAATTTAAGAAACGTGGGACGAAGTGGATCGAGCTAAAAGAAGACTAAGTTGAAAAATAAAACTTTTTTTTCCGAAAAGAATTTTCCTTATTTAAATTTTCAAGAACTTGTTGACCTGCCCTCGTATCTGTGGATCATGCGCCGAATATTTGGGCTAAGTCTAATAAGAAATGATGATATTTAGAATTTTGTAAGCGAATAACCAATAACAATTCAAATTAATAGAAGTACATCGAGGTGGAAAGCCTGCACTCTAAGAAAACTAGCCAACAGCTTAACGAGAAAGTAAACATCATGGGCGACCAGCGAACATCTGGAGATGTTTCATACTTCAAACACTATCTGCAAGAATTATGGCATGCAAAAAACAAATATCCAAAATAGTGCCCGATGGAAATGTTTTGTAGAAGTCTTAAGATCCCACGAAGAGTAGAACGAAGGCTGCCAGTGATTGCCAATATGTATTAGTTCTTCAACAAGCTTTTGTATTAATACATGTGCTAAAAAAAAGAGACAGCGATAACTGACAAACTTTTCGCAAGCATGTCAATCGTATAAATATTGAAGAGAGCTTAAAGCTATTTTTGCATTAAAATGCAAGTTCGGCCGTCACTAATCTACTTAAAGCTAATTAGTGAATTGCTCATCACATTACAATCTACGCATTGAGTGTTTTTTACTTTTATTGAGAGCAAAAAATAATGAGTATCAAGGACAATTGAAAGCATTCTCTCTCACCGTGTATGCACAAATGCTGATTGCTGCGATTACAGCACAGTGACTAATATTTAATAATACCACTAAAAAGTCTTACGCAAATGAATTTCTATCTATAATATTCAAGTTTTAAAAATAAATATTACTTGGAAATCATTATAAACGTTTAATTTTTTTTTTTTTTTCGATGTACACTCACTCATCAGTTTTATTGAAGTACTAATGCTAAATTTAGCATGTGGAACATTAATTAAAGTGTAAATAATAATAACACAAAGAAAAAGCAGCGAGTACCCTATAATCAGCTGCTCGGGAAAAATAAATCAAAATACATTTAACCAAAGTTGCGTGAAATTCAATTTTGTTGTATCAGAAATTATCAGTTAAATTGAAGAGTTGATAAGAGAATAGCGATTAATTTAAAGTGTTACAGTGTTTTTTTTTTCCTTTCTAACTAAACAAAATATATATATAAAAAAAAAATAAAATAAAATTGATGACTATTAGAATCAGTTGGAAAATATCAATAGAATAGAACGTTGAAGTATAACAAACAAAAAAAAAAGACGGATTAAAATTTCGGTATATAAAAAGTGTGAAATAAATTGCAAATAATTTGAAATCCTTAGTTTAGTAGGAATTCAAAGTGAACTTAAAGCTTAAAGTGTGCACACAAATAACAAATAGAAAACCATCGAACCAACAACAATCAACAGAAGCAGCCAACAACAACATCAAAATAATTCTCAACTAATTGAAAAGACAAATTCAAATGACCATAAAACGTAACTCAATTTCGAATCAGATTTGAAATCCCCCAAGTGTGCGAACGTGTGTTGACAAACAATAGAGAGAGAGAGAGAGCAGCAGCAGCAGCAGCAACAGCTGCAAACAATAGCAATAAAACCTACACATATGTGAGAGGTATTTTGAACTAGCATTTGCTTGAAGCGGAAACTAATACGACAAGCACATTGTCACCTTCAATCACAACAGCAAGCAAAAGCAACAAAAACAAGCCGAGCAGCATCTATAACAATGAAGACTCGTAAAGCAGCAACCAGCAACAGTAGCAACAACAGCAGCACCGGTGCCATGCCACAACTCTGGAATGTTTGGTGTCCACTCTTGGCTACATATGGCAACACCTTTGACACTCACACACACACAACGCCAGCAATAAAACCCGCATCAGAGACCAACAGCAAGGAGAGCAACAGTACTAGCACCAGCAGCAGCACTAGCACCACCATTAACATCAACACCAACAACAGAAGCCACATCAACCACAACGGAAGTTCAAGTACGTTGAACAAACCAGGCGGTGGCGGCGGCGGCTGTGGCGGCGATGGCGGCGATTGCGGCATACAAGGACGAATAGGACGGCTACAAGCAATTACGTGGTCAGATAAAAAGTTCATCACAATGGAAACTTCCGCTGCTACAGCAAAAGCAACAACAGAAATTAGACCAACAACAGTAGCTAAAATAATCAAAGCTCCAAGAGGAGCAGCAGCAGCAGCAACAGCAGCAGCAGCAACAACAACACCAAATACTCATCCCAAACAATTAGGTCGAATTGTTGTCGTTTATGTTGTTGTTGATGATGAGATGAATACAAAGAAGCAGCAGCAGAAACAGCAGCTGGCGTTGTTACCGTTATCGTCACCGAAAGCGGCGGCTTCTCTTGGATGTTGTTGTCAGCAAATCAACTCGCTATCATCATCACCATCTTCATCAACATCAACATCAAACTCATTGTTGCCACTGAATCCAACAACAAAAGCAACAAAGAGAATGCCAACAACAATGACATCAAATGATTTCTTTTGGCGTTTATTCGCTCGTGAATCTCAATATTTTCTTGACTTGCGTAATTTTCGCACGAATGACCTTGAGTGCATTATCAACTACTCCACGTCCTTTAGCTCTTCCTCTTCGCCCACCACCATCTCTTTCAATTCGATTGTTATTGCACTTGAACGTTTATGTTGTTGTAATAGCGACAAGTGCTGCGATGACTACCAGCAATTTCCTTATACTATCAATAATAATAATAATAATAAAAATAATATCAGCATTAGCAACAACACCCGCGCCCGCACCTACACCTTTCCTTCTAGCAACATGAACAATAAAAACTATGACTACAATGATGACAATCTCTACAATACGAGTAGTAATACAAGAGCAACAACAACAGCAACAGCAACATTTTATTGTTGTCTACAGCATATGTGCGCAGATAAATTGTTGTTGTCGTTGCCATTGATAAAATGTAAGTTTATTTATATTTTACAAATTTTTGTTTTTATTTTTTTTTTATATTTTCAATTCACCCTTTCCATCTATTTTATCTACATCAAACGCTCATTGTATTTGTGTGCAGGGGAGGTCCACTGCTTCAATCAACAACTACTATAACAACAATATAATAGCAATTTATTTATTTATTTGTTATTTGTTAGTTTGTTGTTGTTGTGTTGTTGACTAACGCTCACGTATAAATCATTTGAAATAATACACAGTAGCAACAGCAACAACGTCAGTCACATAGGAAACTAAAAAAAAAAAAAGTTTGTTTGCCTGTAAACGTTTAAGATAAGAGCGAGATGCTGGGTGTGGACATCTGCTTCCATTGCGCTTTTTTAAGACTTTTAATTCTATTAATTCGCTCGGTGAGTTTGTTTAAAGTCGTCTTAAAATTAACAATAAAACTTAATTATTCTTTTGAGGTGGTTATATATGAAATATCTGGCATCACTTCGGCGCCAAATATTTTGGCTATTGGGGTTGGGATGATTCACGAAATCGTTGTACTTTATTTGGATTGAGCATACAAATCAAATGTTACACCGTTTTAATCATTTGTGGGCTATGAATTAACCCTTTTAATCTTACAAAAAAAAAATCGAAAAACATTAAGTTATTCAAATTGCATTATTCATCATAACGACAATTGAAGAAAAAAGAAAAGCGTTTAACTTTTGTCAAATTCCACCCGCTCAAATGTGTTGTTGGGCTCCGAAAAGGTTATCATCTTAATACACTGCATTACCGACAGCGCTAGTCTAGCGCTAAAAAATAACGGTGTCTAAGATTAAAACTCTATAAAAAAGTGATAAAATTTAGTTTAGTTTTTAGAAACTTGTAAGCTAAGAGACACCAGATAGAACCCAATACTTTGGTAAACTATGAATTCTGTAGGGAGAGACGAGGGTTCTTCTAAATCTTCTAAATTAACTTTTCATATCAAAAATATCTTGAAATATTTAGGTCTTCAGAAAAATCGTATACTGTCTTTTAGATTTGAATTCAGCGATCTCAAAAGCCTATATACTAATGTTTTTTTTAATACTTTGACAGGTGGAAATCATGCATAGATACTATAGAGCTCCAGTTCTACGATTATGTCGGATTCCTACAGACTAAAATCACCTACTTCTCGCTCCATCTCCCCACGGGACTACCTCTGGGTATTAATTTGCGGGGAAGGATTAGCGTTAAGCTTCATTTTTCGTTATAGTAGTGCTCTACTGTCGTCTTCTGCATTTGCGGTGATGCATATCATGCGATCGGCTTTACGCGCGCGTTCTGCGCTCCTCAGTTTACTGATTATGTTACCAGCAACCATGGCTGCTGTTCTCCACTTCTCTATGTTGTCGCAAGCACATTTGTGACGTTAGGTTAATTACCGTTGGGGGCTCTCCAAATACTTTCTCCAGGTCCTCTCTTTCACTTTTGAAACGTGGATAGTGAAAGAGGATATGCTTTTAGTTTTTGAGCTCGTGTGAGCAGCTCGGAGAATACGAGTCTACTTCAAGTTTGATGCGGTTTAGATACTGCTTGAAGTATCCATATCCACTTCTCCGTGATTGCATTGGGACCACTGAGTTATGTCCGGGATAAGGCCAAAGTAGGGTGGCCAGACGTACTGATTTGATAAGGACATGTCCTGATTTTTTTTTTTTTTTAAACACTGATTTTTTCAAATCTCGAAATCAGTACGAAAATGTACTGATTTTTGTATTTTGTACTGAATTTTTCAAAAATTGATATCTTAATAATTTTTGTGTTTAACCTTAATGGTCTTAAAATCATTTTGCAGAAAGTCACATCCTGTTTGTTTGTTATTCTGATTGTTCACAATATTAAAATACTTACGCCTTACTGCTATCGAGAGAAGAAAAGCAATATTTTCTTGAAGAAAACTCGGTTAACGTAAGTTTTTAAATGAGTGAAAGGAATTTGTTATTAATTGAATTTTAATAATGTCTTCAGCTTTCACAATCCTCTAAATATGGAAACTGATGCGTAATCAACATTGTCTACTGACGAAGAAAAAAAATGTAAAATGAACACACAAAATCGGAGAAAAAATTTCAAGACATTTATATCACTATTTTACATTGAAATTACTAGGTAATAAAAGCATAAAAACTGTACTGATTTTCACTGATTTCCAACGTCTAATGTACTGATTTTGCGGTTCAAAAACCTGGCTTCCCTAGGCTAAAGGTGCAACGACCATTTTCAGACTGCTCCCATCTTCTTAGCCACTCTATTATAGTGCGATGCCGTTCTTTCATTTTTTGCGCATTCGATGGTCTTTCGCCCGTAGGGCTGTAAAGATTCGTCATTTTGCATGCCAGCAAGTCAATTGCGACCTTGCTGGCAATAACGCATATAACCATCGTCTAAAACCGTGCGATATTTTAGGTGCGTCTGCGTTCTTCGCGTCCGACCATATTGCTGCTGCATATACCATCACTGAACTACTTACTCTTGACAGTAGTTGCCGCCTGCCATCTAGTGGGCAACCGATATTCCGCATGTTAATTCTCCGTTTATTCTGCCTGCTTTATTTCTGACTGACTTGCAGGTGTTAAATATACCCATATACCCATTAAAGTTTCCAAATACACGTGTACACGGTTAGCACGTATGTACGTGTATTTAAAAATATTCATCGTAAACACTAACCCGAACTGCATGTGTATTTTAAACACGTGTAGTTCGGTTCTCAATAAAAACACGTGTATTATGTTTTCTGCTTCCATTGCAATGTAAAAGCAACTGAACAGATGATGACGCTGTTGTTATTTGGCTCTGAATATGTTTTTGGTGTTTTTCTCTGACTGACGTGCAGATACACGAACTTTTAATTACACGTGATAGCTACACGTGTTGTTATTGTAAATCGAACCAGACGTGTTTAAAATACACATGAAGTTCAGGTTTGTCTAAGCTATCCATTCTGTTTCTTGCTTTGTTTTCTATGCTATTTCTTTCTGTGTTTAAGCTCTTCCCCAATACTCCTTTTTTAACCTCTTCTATTTCTTTCTACTCTATTTTACCGTTTTATATACTTCATATCTCTATTTTTATGAATATTTTCCAACGTTCGCCCTTTATTTTTATATTTTCAAATTTCAATAAACACAATTTATAATTCTACAATTGAATTCCGTTGTGCTTCCTTTTTTTAAAAATTAATTTCTCACATTAAAGAAGATTCATGTGTTTAAAATAAAATTTCACGGGATTCGAACGTTCGTGTACACGTGTATGTTGAAACCCTTTCAAAAACGAAAGCTTTCACCGGATTTTAACATTTTTAAGAGTTAGTACCGAAAAAAATGTTTTACTCGTTTCAAGTCTTCCTGATTTAAAATCTATAAACTTTGCGTTTTTTCTATTTTTTTTTTTAAATTTCCCTTTTTTCTCTGGTAATAACTTTTCTTCGGATTTGTGGTACCATTTTTCTAAATAATAAATGTCTTTTTTGGATTTTTCTACGCAATGTACACTTTTAATTGTCTACTAATTTTAATGGGAATAAAATTTTTAGGGCAGGTAAAAACGTTTAAAGCAGGCGTGACCAAAAATTTCTTATGAAAGTGCAAATACAAATACATATAAACTTTATTATTATCTTTACACTTTGGTATGGGCAAAGAAGAGAGAAGAGAAATGCTCAGCTTATGCTTAAGTGCTTTTACAAAAAAAAAATATGCACCAAGTGCATAGGCCGTGGGAACTTTTGATTTAAAGTATGTCACACAAAAAACGAGAGAAACATATTGAGGCGGTCAATCTTAAAAAAAAAGAAGGCGAAAATTATAACTTTTCATGTTGGGGACAAAAATAATGAATTTCATGGCGACCCTCTATAAAAAGGCTCCATTGGCAATATATATAAAAAAAAAAGAGTTTTCGATGAATCCACAAAACGAAAAATTTATCTTCAGCTCTTATGATGAATTTTTTTTTTAAATCTGATCCAAAGTTGGGGAAAAAAACTTTTTTCGTTTCTATTGATGAAACGACCGACGAAGCTGGACATTATGCTACCAAGTTCATTGTTGACCGATTGTTTTAAAAACGGAAATGTGTATATTTTGACTGTAGAAATTTTGAAAAATTTAAACGCATCTGGAACTTTATTTCACGATACGACTCTCTACGTTTGTTTGTTCTTTTCCGTAGCTGACTCCGCACTATTTGAACTAAACTGTGCGACCATCGTTAACTTGTCTTTATGCACCATACACATTGACGACGGCAGCTACACGACTACATCTCTCAAATTATAAAAACAACATGTTCTTATGGAGACGATTATTGTGGCGACGACACAACCACATGATCACCGACCACAATTGTGGTTGTAGCCAATTTTAAATCTATTTCTAATTTGACAAGCGACAGAGAGAGAAGAGAGTTTGCTTTTGTTGTTTTTTTGGCTGTGTTTGCTGCAGGTGGTGTCACTTCCAGTCACTTCCATTGTGTTTTGTAGCTGACTACACAACGGCAGTTGTAGCCGACAGAATTTCGTAGTCGTGTGTTCGTGTAGCTGCTGTCGTCAATGTATATGGACCGTTACTCAGACTCCTTCTCTTATTTTTTGGCGCCTTTTTCTTTATTTTTGAGTCCACAAAATCCGCCCCCGTTGATAACTATTAAAGCTAGGCTAATGGGGGGTCTTTAGTATTTGGAATGGTATTTAATTCCGCAATTTTTTTCGTGTCAATATTTTAAATGTCTATTTTCTGCCCTGCTTTAAATTTGGGAAAAAAACGAAAAAAATTTGTTAGAGGTCAGATTTAAAAGAAGTGGTTCCAATTCAAACCTCTCAAGTTTTATTAACTCTGCTCTTTCTCACCCACTTCTAACGACATTTTGTTTTGCGACTACTGCAAATACATAAATCTCATCGAAACCTGATACAAAACCAGATCATATTAAAAATAGCACCTCTAAAATTTGTTTCTTTGTGCTTGTTTGAAATAGTTTTTTTTCTTAAGTAAATCATAAAATTTATAATGCCAAATTTATTGAAAAAAAAATTACCTTAAACGCTTTTATACCCCACTAATGTAGTTAAAGATAAAATATTAAGAAAAAAATTCATTACATCATTTCTATTATTACTTGCGTTCCAAACTAAATATTTATACGATCATATACAATTTTTGATTGATTTATAACTATTTTTTTCAAAGATTTGGCCTATAGGCTTGAAAATAAACCGATACCACTTTCCATATCGCTGTAGTAGAAATTTATGGTGGTTGCATAAATTCAGCTGTTGGGCAACAACAATTTTCTATTTTTAAAGTTTACATTTGTATTATTTTTTTAACATACCTAACTAACTAACTGCAGTTTTGAACGTGAGAATATGTTTTCAAATCGATGCTCAATAACAAATATTTATTTACATTTCTATTTTTCGTTTCTTTTTTTTTTTGCTGAATATTTTTTTAAGTTTCATTTGTTCAGAAAACAACGAAAAAATAAAGGAAATTTTTATTTTTCCAAACGAATAGTGAAAATTTATTTATGTAGATATATACAAATAAATAAATATATTCTAAAAAAAATATTGGAAAAAAGTCAAATGAAAATATGCATATTTTTTATTTACTTTTAATATTTTTTTTTACCTGCCTAAAATTTCGTGTGTTTCTGAAGCGTTTAAATGCAATTTTTATTAACATTTAACAAATGGTAAAAAATACATGGACGATAAAAATCGCATGCATTTTTGTGGTTAACCAAATGAAAATATTCATATCGAGGCAACAAAAATTTATTTATGTAGTTAGATATGTGTAAATAAAATACTTTTTTATACTCCCGTTTTTGTTTTGTTTTTGACACCCTACACTAAAGGTATGCAAAACACTAATAGGGGATTTGATTACTGGGGTTTGAAACTAATTAGGTAGATGCATAATTATGTTAATTATGGTTGAGTTATTTTGATAGTGAGTTGTTTTGTTAGAGATATCGAACATTTCACATCAAGAAAAATAGAGGAAGGTCCCTAAAAGGTGAACAGAATTCAAGGGTCTGCGTGCTTACTGTTCTCTCTGACCTACGAATGTAGCATTCAAGTAAAAAAAAAATTAGTAGATTTTTTCAAAGCAGACATGAATTCGGAGCTCAAATCGGTGAACAGTTCAAGCCACCTTTAGTTAGATTTGAATACTAAATTTCAGTTAGAAAATAATACAGGCCTTTCTAATCAAAGTTTGAGCTCAGGACTAAAGACAGCACTCCCTTCATGAGATCATTAACTAAGTATGAAAAAAATCTGATGAAATATATATAAAACTTTCATGGTCTAAAATTTTATTAATTTTTATAGGACTAATCTATCAGTCCTATAAAAATGTACTCTCTGACTCCGGAATTTTTTGGACATATATTCAAAGACTACAAGTAGGAGAAACTGGGGTATTGTGAACCACGTGGAATTGCGGATCAGTGTCATATTTGTTTCCCTAGTAGTGATTGACAGCTGCAAATACCTGTCATCAACTCACCTCATGTTAAGCTCATTTTCCCTTTCGTACTTCGATCGCAATGAGAAATGTGGTACTTCCATAATTTTTTTTTTAATTTTGTGTTTCGTTTAATTTGACTTCATTTTTCGAGAACCAACTCATGTAAATATGTTCATAATATTCGCTGAACCTTAAGCCTTCGACACAGACAAGAAATTTTGCATGAATTTTGCCTTGTGTTATTGTAAAAAATAGAGCGTTCGGGGAATTACGGACCATTTTTATCGGGGAATTACGGACCATTTCAGTTTTTGATATTAGAAAAGCAAACTTCGATGAATATGAGTGACTTTTCATGCAAAATTTCAACACCGCATTAATTTTTCAGTAATTTCGAATAATTTTTGATACGAAAATAATTTTTCAAATGTAAATTTACAGTGTTGAGGTTAGGTTTTCTTATGTAGAGAATTTCGGACAACAGCCAAACCTTCAATAACACAGCCACACAAAAAAAAAATGTTTTTTCTAGTCCGGAGACCAGACCATGTTTATTATATGTTTTGTGGTCACTGAATCCGAATCCGAGGTCCAAAAAATCCGAGCATGTCAGAGTTCTGACATAACCTCAAAATGTTTTTTTTGAGTCCGGAGACCAGACCATGTTTATTATATGTTTTTGTAGTCGCTCAATCCGAATCCGAGGTCCAAAAAACCCGAGCACGTCAGAGTTCTGACATAACCTCATAAACAAAATATTTTTTTTTTCGGATCTGGAGATCAGACCTTGTTTACTAAATGTTTTTGGGGCCGCTTAATCCGAACCAGAGGTCCAAAAAACCCCAGCACGTCAAGGTTCGGCCATAACCTCAAAAAACCGGGGGTCAGACCATTTTACTATATGTTTTTGGGGTCGCTGAATACCAATCCGGGGTCCATCTTAGCTTAGATAACGAGGTATTTTGCAATAGTTATGTCGAAAACCTGACATGCTGGGGTTTTTCAGACCTCGGATTCGGTTTCAACAACCCCAAAAACATATAATAAACATGGTCTGACCCCCGAGCTCAAAAAAAATGTTTTGAGGTTTTTTGAGGTTATGTCAGAACTCCGACGTGCTGACGTTTTTTGGATTTGGATTCAGCGATCCAAAAACCATATAGTAAGCATGGTCTGACCTCCAGACCCGAAAAAACATTTTTTTTTTTTTTGTGAGGCTTTGTAGTCGGTGCAGCTTCAGCGAGTATTGAATCGGCTTCTGTTCTTTCGGCTGAAGATCTTCGAGGTGCCTTGAATGCTTTTGGACTATTGAAACTTGGCGCACCAGCTAAGAAATCGAATTGTAGTTGTAAACCAATGAATTCGGCCGTTTTGACATCGCCAGAGGTTGCAATGGAGCTTCGTGAGAGGGCGAAAGAGATTGTAGAAGCAAGGCGATGAAGTATCATCGAAAAAGCAAAAAAGGCGTGGCAAATCGAAGACACCACAAAAGAAACAACCGTCTTCAATCGATTGTGAAGAGGAGGAAGACATCGATTTAAAAAAAAAAAATTGTATACGGGTTTTTTTTTGTAGCTTCATGGAGAACGTTTTGAAAATCGCCATTTACAGCTTGCACGATTGAGGTTCACTGGAACGTCTAGAAGAAAAAACCTTAGAAAAGTTATGACTGTGGTCCCAGGATATACTATGATTATTTGGTTTAACGAACGATTTACAAAATGGTGGACTTAGGTGTTAGTTATCGTGCACGCCAATGGCAGAGACCTTGTGTTGTGAAAAAAAGGAGTCAAAGTTTTGACTATCGGTTTTTTAACATTAGGACCCTTCAACGTTCGCTGCTATAATCGATTATAATTTTCAATGTACTCGGAGTTTCTCTCCGAAATACTTTGGAAATATAATACTTTCTCGAATAGGATACTGGTAAAAACAAATCGATTTTTCCGAACCTAGGAAGTGCAGGGTCCCCTTATTCAGAAAGAACACAAATTTATCACTAAAGTCAATAAGTCCTCGGTAATTCATTCGAATTTATTTGGTCTGAAATTTTATCAATTTTTTTTAAGCTAAAACCAACAAGAATAGAGTACCAGCAAGTTCCTTAGAGCTTAATAAAATATATATATTTTTTTTAACTTGCTTTTTAAAATTTATTTTACAACTGATATGAATTGTAAATACAAACAAACAATATTGCATTTACTTTTATGTTAAATTTTATAAATTTGTTTATTCATTTATTTATTGATTATACAAAAATAATTCCAAAAAAAAGCATAAAACTTAAAAGATATTTACAAAAAAAAATGACCACAATATTGAAAGTTTTTCAAGTATTCTACGATTCATTTAGAATGAGTTAATAACAAAAAAAAAAAAGAAAAAAAAGAAAGAAACGTTTTTAATTAAATTTAAATCTAATCTTTTGTTTGTTACTTTCTCTCTTTCCCACAGGTCAAATGCTAATGAAATGGTTAATCTCATCACTGCAAACGAACGGCAACAATTGTGGCAATTTGTGCGAACAAGAATTAAATGCTCTGACAATGCAATATTGCAATAATCTCATAAGTGTTGGCGTACTTAAGCGAATTTCTGAGAAAAATGATTTGGAAACATTCAGTGTAAGTAGAAGAAGATGAAAAAATAATTAAAATATTTATAGAACAATAAGCAAATTCAAGGAATAAACACTTAGCAGGTATAAATGAAGACTAACTCGTAAACAAGAATTTTCTTCAAGTTCTTAGAAAATCTTAAAGCAAAGAAAGAAAAACAAAGTAAACATTTCTTAAAATGGTTGATTATTTCCAAAATTAAATGCATAAACACATAAATTCTATTAACTTTAACCCTTCCCTCACATCATAATGAACCAAATTTTTGGCCCCCGTGGACACTCAGTTTCTCTGAACACATAGCTCTAAACCTAACCCTTCCCTGCCCAACAAGGCAAATTTTGTTTAAAAAAAAATATGAAGGATTAGCATTCTTCATCCTGAACAACTTTTGTTCTATGATTTTTTCAATGTCTTGATTACAAGTGTTAAACTCGGAAATTACTTAGTGGGCCATATATGGTTCGTTCGGCAGTATCAAGTGGAATAGAAATGCACAACTTTTTTTTTTAATCACATTGAGAAAGATTACCAAAAATTTAAATTTATACCAATTATTCAGTGTGAAATTTATAAAAACAATATTTTTCGGCTATATAGAAAATCAAAAAATTTTCATAAAAATTACATTTTCTAATACCGTTATATATGCGCATCGATACAGAAAGCTGCAATCCACGAAACCCATATTGTGGTTTGGATGTTGGACGTAAGATGGCGCCACTATTACTAATACCGTTATATATGCGCATCAATACAGAAAGCTGCAATCCACGAAACTCATATAGTGGTTTGGATATTGGACGTAAGATGGCGCCACTATTACCGTACAAAATTGTAGGACCATGTATGTCAGCATGGGCAGGGATGTGTTAATATATGCAGTAATTTCTTAGAAATATAATTATAAAAAAGAGCAAAATTTATTTTGAAATTCAAAGAAACATTTTTGAATAGAAACTTGTATGTTTTTGATATTTTTATTATTATTTAATTTATTTTAAATTATCTGAAGAGAAACAATTAAATTTCTTCTAAGAAATTTTGCTTTGTTTTATGAAAAACTATGGCAATTTAATTGTAAATTGACATTTTAGTTGAGAAAAAACAAAAAAAAAAAACTTGAAAACAATGCAAGAAAAGTTAAAAATTTGTTGAAGCTTAAATGCTGCCTTTGGGTTTTGGGTGTAGAAGATATTAAATTGTTAATAATCCCATCCTTTTTTACCCTTTCGAATAATTCTTCCTTTGGTTTGCAGTTTTCCCTGTCGATTTTAATGTTAAAGTTCTCCCACAAATTCTCGATCAGGGTAAGATCGGGGGATTAAGCAGGCCAACCAAGGATACCATTGCTTTGCAACCAAGCCTTGCAATATTTAGAGGTATATTTTGGATCATTGTCTTGCTGGAACCTCCATTTCAGGGGCGTCTTTTCTTCACCATATGACAATATCACATCCTTTAATATGTTGGTGTACATAAAACGATTCATAATGCCCTCGATTCGATAGATTGGCCCAATCCTTTGACTAGAGAAGCAACCACATACTATATTATATTATAATTCAATTTTTGCTCTTTTGGTCTGGGCACATACCAACCGAATGCTCCAAATCTTACTTTTACTTAGATTCGTCAGAAAATAATATAGTCTTTCACTTTTGGACACTCCAGTTGAGATGGGCCTTGTTGATAGCTGTAAATTTGGATCTAGTGCTCAGTTCTCTGCGAAATTCAAAAAAACGAAGAATGTACTTTGAAAAAATGCAATCACAAAAATGTTCGATTTTTTCGGCCAACACAAGTGTATACCACATTGATCAAAAAGTTCCCGGATTTTATTCAGAAAATTAAAAATACAAGTTTATTCATCGCAATCTGTATTATCCCCTTCAAAGTAATCCTCATCGACTGCAACACACTTATGCCAGCGCCTGATCCAATCCTCGAAACATTTTTTATATTCGGTTTTCGGTATGTCCATCAGTGCGTCCTGCGATTTTCCATTACTTCCTCTCGGCTGCTGAAACGCGTTCCCCGTAATAGTTTTTTAACTCGATTGAACAGAAAAAAGTCACAGGGAGCCAAATCAGGTAAATTCGGTGGCTGTTGGATGGTATTTGTTGCATTTTTCGTCAAAAAATTACGAATAATGATGGCACTGTGCGACGGTGCGTTAACATGGTGTAAAATCCACGAGTTTTCTGTCCACAGTTCTGGTCTCTTTCGGCGAATTGGGTCTCATAACGCCCAAATAATACTCTTTTATTTACTGTTTGGCCTTCTGGCAAAATGATGCACTACACCGTTGTAATCTATGAAAACCGTGAGCATTGTCTTCTTTCTTGACTGAAAACGACGTGTTTTTTTTTGTCTCGGCTCATTTGGTGAACGCCATTCACTTGCCTGATGTCTGGATTGCGTGTCGTACTCATAAACCCACGTCTCGTCTCCAGTTATGATCCTTTTGATGAATGTGGGATCGGAAACAGCCTCGCAAATCATGTCTTTAGCGACGTCGACATGGTCTCTTTTTTGCATGAAATTAAGGTCTTTTGGCACCAACTTTGCTGCTACACGACGGAAACCCAAATCATTTACCAAAATGTCTTGGACGGATCCATAGGCAATGTTCAAGTCCTCCGCTATCTCTCTGATGGTTAATTTGCGGTTATTGACCAAAATTTCTTTTACTTTATCAACGTTTTCGTCGGTTTTCGATGTCTATGGTCTGCCACTGCGTTCATCATCTTCGATTGACTCACGACCACTTTTGAACCGCTCTTGCCACTGGTAAATGGCCGTTTTCTTTAGAGAATCGTTGCCGAAAAACGTTTCCAACATTTCCAACGTTCGCGCACCATTAAATCCGTTTTTTACGCAAAACTTAATATAATACAATTTAAAAAAATTGTAAAAAATCGCCAACACACACAGAGACAGATGTACTCTTGGCAAATGTCAAGCTATGACGCTAAGATTTAGAGGGAATATCAACAACAGATGTACCAACTTAACAAAAAAAAAAAAACAGAACTCAGAGAAGAACGATGGGAGCGCCACACGGTGGTTATTCCGGGAACTTTTTTATCAAGGTGGTATAACCCTTTAATATGTGTGCAAGTTTCAGCTTGATCGTTTGAACGGTTCTTGAGAAAACAACGCTTAGAAAAAAATGCCTTATAAGTTTCAAAAACAATACATTTTCGGATCAACTCCGAAAGTTTAGGAGACCATTCAAAATGTTAATCTTGATTTAAATTTAATTTTTTTTTTTGAATCTTAATGAGATTTTTTTTATTTTTTCTTTGGTTTTAAATGATATCAAAAATGACACAATCTTTTTGCTTGTCTTTCGAATGACGCACTTTTCGAATAAAGTGATGAAATTACATTAAATTTTTTTTTTTTTTAAGTCGACATTTTATTTATTTATTTATTTATTTGATTTTTTTAGGAATTCCTAGTACAACAAGAACAGTGTCTTATATTATAGCACTAGTCATAACAAGATTATATTAATTAAGCCTAGGTGGGAAAAAAATTATACAGTAAGAATAAACATGACATGACGAATTAATGAATAAAATAACAATAAAAGTACATATGTACGTATATAGCAGGAAATATTTTAAATTAACGATTTGACAGATATAGAAATAATTTCTTTTTAAATTGCAAGGCGTTACTTAAGAGTTGTAATTCATGGGGGAGCGTGTTCCAAAGACGTATTGAGCTGACAAAGAATTGGCGTTCAGATATTTGGCATAAGTATCTAATCTGTATTAGTTGTTTACCACGATTTGAACGAGAGAAACGCAATCTATTAAATAAGTAAGTGGGTTCCTTTGTAAAAATAACTTTATGTAGTTGAAGAGTTGCTTTGAGTTGTAATGAGTTATCAAATGATATACCAAAAATTTGTCTAGAATATTCAGATATGTGGTCAGTCCGTTTTAATTTGTATATATATCTAGCAATATTGTTGAATAGGACGTTAAGTTTGCGCCGACTTGTACTATTACAGTTCCCAAATATCTCACAGCCATAAAGAAAACTTGGTAAAAGATATGATTTAGCCAGTAACAGCCGAATCGAAAGAGGGGTAAAATACTGGGTGGTCCATAGGACACGAAGCTTACAATAGACGGAACCAATAACTCGGTTGATGTGGTCATTCCAACTCAAATTTCTGTTAAAAGTTAGTCCCAAATTCTTAGCCATATCAACAAAATCAATATCAGTATTATTTAGTTTTAATCGTGGCACATTAGTAAATTCCAATTTTTTATTTTTGTTTATAACAATGCATTTTGATTTTTTTGGATTAAGGCATAACCCATTCACTGCAGCCCAGCAATTGACACATGTAAGATCAGAATTTATTATATCAATACAATCACCAACCAACTCCTTCTCACAGCTTTTAATTAGTTGAACATCGTCAGCATAAATGTGAACGTTAGTGTTACTTAGGACTTTAGATAAGTCATTAATATAGGCAACGAATAAGAGTGGACCCAAGATGGAACCCTGCGGTACACCTCGAGGGACGTTAAGACAGGACGAAACAGAACTACCAACACATACTGCTTGCTTTCTTTCAGTCAAGTAAGAGGATACAAGCTTTACAGCGGTAGAAGAAAAATTATACTCAAGCTGTAGTTTCTCGCACAAAATGCTATGGACTACACTATCGAAAGCCTTAGAATGATCTAATAACGTCAGGAATGTGACTTGGTTGCTATCCAAAGCCAGTCGAATCTGTTCAGTAACGTCCAACAAGGCAGTTATACAATTTCGTTTGGGTCTGAACCCTGATTGTCTGTCAGAGATCAGTGAATTATCGAGTAAAACTTTATAATTTGCTTGTGTAGTAGTTGTTCGAAAACTTTAGATAAGTAAAGCAAAATAGCAATGGGACGATATTCATTTTGTGACTTAGCAACAGGTATAATTTTTGCACATTTCCATATTCGAGGAAAAATAGATGTAGTTAAAATAGTCTACTAAGCATAATCTTCTGCTGATTCACTGTCGAATCCAGGGTGGGGATTTTAACCCGATATTTTTCGGCACATGAATCGCGATCCTCACAGCCTACAGTCTTAGAAAAATTAATAGTTTTAATGCTTCCACAACAATCCTGCTTCATTTAGTATATATAGATATTAGCGGGCTAAGAGCGTGTGATGGGCTTAAAACAACAAAGAAATTTTTAAATAGACAAGAGTGAGCCCTGAAACAAAAAACTATTCCACTAATGACACATACATTGTTTAGCGCATAAGTTTGGCGACAATAATTCCATCATTACATTAAATGTTTGTAGGTAAAACTTTACAAAACTTAAAAAAAAAAAAATATTAGCTTAAAAGGTACAAATTAGAAATAATGTGCTGCGGAAGTCGAAAGAAAGAAAATCACAAAATTCAAGCTATTGTCTGCATTAATTCTACGCTGAAAAAAAAAAGTTACTTTAAATTGTAATAGTTATAAAAAAAAACGAAGAAAACAAACAAAAGAAAAATTTGCAATGAAAAATCAAAGAACACTGTGTCTAAGCTGTTGGAAAAATAAATACAATTCTAAGAAAACGTGCAAAAAAAAGTAACAATTTTTGCGTAACTCTCTCATGGTAACTTAAACTGTTATTGTTGTTGGTTATTAGCATTATGAACGTTCAAAAATGACACTTATAGTTAAACCTCTTCTCTTACTCTTTCACTCTTTGACTACACTGTCGACATTTATGATGGACCACCAGTACCACAAATACAAGTAAATTCAAAAAAGAAGAAAAACTGTTGAAACTAGCAGAAGGCAAGCAGAAGATTTTACAAAAAAAAAAAAAACAAAAAAGTTTCCATAGAAAATTTTCTTTTTTAAAATTGAAAAACTTTTTCAACTTTCTCATAAGCAAACTGCAAACAAATAAAACGCATAAAAATATGCTACGAAATGCGGCCTTTGATGCGTTTGTCGAAGCTGATGATGCTGCGAGCTGCTTTCGTTTCTGTTTCTACTGCTGTCTGCGACTTCAACTTTTCGAAAACTAAACGGAAATGATTTAGCCTTAGTTAGTAGTAAACGGAAATGGGCAAGCGAAACGGAAATGACGAAGAAAACGACGATGAAGCAGTTGAAGCAGAGAAATGAAAATGCAGTTGTTATTAAATGTCATTAGCAACAAGCGTTTTGATTGACTTTTGCGTTTTTTTGTTCAATCACACAATTTTTTTCCGAATTTTTTTTTTTCAAATTTTTTGTTAATGTAAAGTGTAAAAATTTTGGTCGGAGTTTTTGAAGACCAATCCACAACTGTGTGTGTGTTTTTTTTTTCGTTTGTTTTAAATGCTAAAGCCAACTTGATTTTCAATTCTTTTTGAGTATTTCTCTTATGCTTTATTTGTTTGTTTGTAGTGCTGTTTTTTTTTTTTTTTTTTTCATTTGTAGTTGTGCACAAAAGTCACCACAAATTTTTGTGCAAAACTTTGTCTGCTCAAAATTTGCAATTCCAATTTTGTGTACTAAAACTAAATAACCTTTTATACATTCCACCTCCTCCCTCTCTCTCTCTCTCTCTCGTTTTTCCTCACTCTTTATTTTCTTTTACACAGATTTAGTTAGCCTTAAAAACTAAAAAATAAGTAAAGTAAACACACATACAAAAAAAAAAAAGCCAAAAGAAAAACTTGCTTGCATTTTATATGCATTTTTTGTTTGTTTTGGAATAAAGTGTGAATGAAGCTTAACCCTTTAACTACTCTTCTCTTCCGCAGCCTTATTCAGTGCTTACTCTTTTATGCTTTTTATTTTTGGTGCTAATTCTGAATGATCCTGCTTGGCTGACCATTCCTCTCCTCCGTCCTCTTATTCTTCTATGTTTTGTATGCCATATCACTATTAAACCCAATTCACAGTTCGTGTGAAGTTAATTGGCCGTGTAAATGCCTGGCATTTTAAAAGCCATTTCAAAATATAATCGCTTCATATTAGAATGGGTTGTCTCCTGCTGTGAGAGTTGGCCATCTCAATGCTGATACTTTGTTTCTTCTTTCTTGCTCTCTCTCTCTCTCTTTGTGAATCTCATATCCGTGAGATTTGCATATTTTTTACCTTGAAGTGAAACATTAAATAGCAGCATATGTGATTGACTAGTAACAGCATTTTGTAAACCTTCACAATTAATTAACCATAGCATAGTTTCATAGTTATTTTCATATAATGCGAAATCTTTAAAAATCTCTGGCGTTAGGTCAATAAAATTGTACTGCTTGTATCACGACCACGAAGAGTTAGGCAGTGAACACTTCATATTTTATAATGCAGCCAAAAATTTCTTGATCGAGTTATTACTAATGCTCTTTAAATGTAAATAGAAAGAAGACCACCAATCAATTAATGGGAAAAATGTTGAATAAATTGCGATGAGGCGGTAGTTCGCAGGGTCTATAGTTTTGCCTTTCTTAGAAACGTGTTGAGGGTTAATAACTTTCCAACAAGACAGGAATGCACCACTGGCTGATGAAATTTTTGAAAGATTGGTATGTGGTATCAGGTCTGGCTGCATGCCCCTCTATTTTCCATTGTCCCGTAAATGTTTTAGCTAGTTAGGCATCAGATCTTGTAAGGTCAAGTAGATACTTAATTCTTTTCTGTATGTTATCTACAATAGTAAAGAAGTTTGCCCTTTTCCCCACAGTGAGATTGCTACTGATTACACGTCAAAGTCGAAGTTAGTTTCTACCAGAGCTGTAAAAGAATGCAAACATTTTAAGTTTTAAGTCTGTTGACTTCGCTTTTGTGAGCGAAGAATTAAAATCATGGAGTCATAAGTCATTTTGAATTCAATGACGGGCCATTCAATTCATATGAAGTCATGAATGAGCAGTTTTTTGAATGAAATCTCGACTTGAATAATTCTTTGATTGACTTAAAGCCATTCAAGTCAATTGCAATCATTGAAGTCAATTGAAGTCAGTCAAGTCAGTTGAAGTCATTGAAGTCAATTGAAGTCATTGGAGTCAATTGAAGTCATTGAAGTCAATTGAAGTCGTTGAAATCAATTGAAGTCATTGAAGTCAATTGAAGTCATTGAAGTCAATTGAAGTCAATTGAAGTCAATTGAAGTCAATTGAAGTCAATTGAAGTCAATTGAAGTCATTGAAGTCAATTGAAGTCATTGAAGTCAATTGAAGTCAATTGAAGTCAATTGAAGTCATTGAAGTAAATTGAAGTCATTGAAGTCAATTGAAGTCATTGAAGTCAATGAAGTCATTGAAATAAATTGAAGTCATTGAAGTAAATTGAAGTCATTGAAGTAAATTGAAGTCATTGAAGTCATTGAAGTCAATTGAAGTCAATGAAGTCATTGAAGTAAATTGAAGTCAATAGAAGTCATTGAAATCAATTGAAGTCATTGAAGTCAATTGAAGTCAGTTGAAGTCAATTGAAGTCAATTGAAGTCATTGTAGTCATTGAAGTCAATTGAAGTCATTGAAATGAATTGAAGTCAATTGAAGTCATTGAAGTCAATGGAAGTCAGTGAAGTAAATTGAAGTCATTGATGTCAATTGAAGTCATTGAAGTCAATTGAAGTCATTGAAGTAAGATCACTGATGAGAAATTGTGGCGGATTCCGAAACGGCCGTCTGATTTGCCCGTCTCTACATATATACATTGCTGTTGTGATGACTACATTTGTTCATTAACCTGTTTATATATAACTTCAAATAACGAAATTGACATGAACTTAAGTCATGACTTTGAAAATTAACCTCTAGATTTAATTTTCATAGTCTCCTAAAAACTATCGTAAATTGAAGTCATTGAAGTAAATTGAAGTCAATTGAAGTCAATAGAAGTCATTGAAGTAAATTGAAGTCATTGAAGTAAATTGAAGTCATTGAAGTAAATTGAAGTCATTGAAGTAAATTGAATTCATTGAAGTAAATTGAAGTCATTGAAGTCACTGAAGTCAATTAAAGTCATTGAAGTCAATATTGCCTATGTGCCACTTTAGGTATATTTACTTTTTTTATTTTGTAAAATAATGTTATTTTTGTTTTTAAAAATATCTATCTCAACCTAATATGCAATATCAAAAAGTGTAGTACACGAAAAACTAACATGAAAAGAATAAAGGTTCTGTTTTTGCGCATTGCCCCGTTAAAAATTTTGTTAGCTCTTCAAATACAAATATAGGTAAATTTTTTGTGCCTAATTAAAGAAATTTAATACTTTTTGTAGTAGATATTCTTCAATAAATGACTACAGTTTGTAAAAGTGAAGTCTCAATTGACTTCAAAACTTCAATCAAATTTGAAGTCATGACTGCGATTTTAATTATAATGTGAATGTCAAGGCATTATTGTGACTTATTTATAGTGAAATCACAATTGAATGTTCCCACAGAATGGAACAGTCATCACCTTCAAAGAAGTCTTCGGGACTTCATTTTTAAAATCATAAGTCTCAAATAGAATGAAAGACTGAAGTCAGAAAATTGAATTCATTCGCAATAATTTCAATGATTGCAGTTCAAAATGACTGCATTCTTTTACGGCTCTGGATTTTCCACGATTTCTTCTCCTATCTTCGATACACTTCGTAGTCTGTGTTGGATGACGTAGTTATATATATTAGGTACCTGAGATAGAACTCTTCCATGTCCGTAGTTTTTTAGCAGTCTGATGTCTTATTTCTCTGACTGTTATTATGTTTGTTTTGCGGTTCTAGAGATTTTGGAAGGAAGGGTTTTAATTGTTTCGTTCTTATTTATACTCGAACAACGATCAAGATGTATGAGATATTTATTTCACAAGGGTATCAATTAAAACTTATGTTATCACAATATTAATTTGGCTTATATTTATCCAAATCATAACCGCTTCAGTCCCCACTTTACCCCATATATTTTCTATTTCTCCCCCTCTCCCTTCTCTGCGACACACTTCATTGCATTTCTAATGAATACAGATTTGATACACCAAACTCATCATAGCTCATCACCGCTTTCTCCCCCCCTCCATACCCGTTTGTATATTCCAAAAGAGCTCAGTGTAATACCCCACCATTTTATGTCACATTCCATATTAACTTTCAATTTTAATACACGCTGTAAGCTGCACAGCCAGCACTACAGCAATATTCTCTGTGTAATCCATGAAGTGGATGACAGAGGATTAGTATAGTTTTCTTTAATGATAATTGTGAATGTTTGGAAAGAAGTTAACATTAAGTGTTATTGGCTAGATATTGGAAATTGTACAGTGGCAAGTGGTCCTAGTGGTTGAAATGAGAAATATTATTAAATATGATTACTTTTGGACAAAGTTTTTATACGCTCTGGATAAGCCACTCGAAACTAAGTTGAAGCTGAAACTGAAAACAAACTGACTAAGATGATGATGATGATCATGATGACATGATAAGCGATTTTGTTGAATGTGATAACACATGAGGAAAGTGACCACAATAATATACATACATACATATGTATGTGGATAAAAGTTGTGGTTTATTTTTGTTATTTTTTTTTTTATTATTATTTTTCAAGTTTATGATATGTATAAAAACTTTGATATTTTGAGAATAAGCATGTTGTTTATACAATTTCATCTTCATCCTGAGGTTGGTTTTTGTTTTTTTTGTGACAGATTTCACTTTCATCGTAGTATAAGTAGAAAAAAGTTAAAAAGGATTACATGGAATTTTAGTCAAGCAGAAATAAATATTTATTGGTAATTGAGAACTTTGTTAAGAGTCTGTAAGCAATTTAGGTCAATAGTTCTATGAAATGAAAAACATTTGAAGTTGGAATAATCAAGAAAATGGATAAATACCTAAACCTGAAATGAGTTCAAGGAAATTCATAGTTTTCAGGCTAGAGAATGATTCGAATATGTTTTTGAGACGACTGCATAATACACTACGGTGCATAACTATAGCAGCACCTTTATTTCAACATATTCACTGGTTTCTAAGAGGTTGCAGAATAAATCCAATACATTTTTATGATACACCATTAAAAAGAAAATAAATTCTAAATTAAAATTATTTTAGAAATATTTGCGGATACGCCACTAAAAATCAATCATTTTTATTGCTGGCTGACTATAGCCGCACATAAAGAATAAACATGATTATAAAATTAATTATGAAATTTGCATTAGGGATGTGTTTCCGATATGAGTTAAACCCATAAGGAACGTCTAAATAAAAAAGTTTCTCATCGGAAAAAATTACCAAAAATCGAAAAAATTTTCAAAATGGCAATGGAAAATTTGGCAAAAATAGCAAACTTTTTTCCAATTTTTCCATTTTTTTCGTGCAAATCGGAGCCAGATTTCAACAGCATTAAGAAATAACTTGTGCATTGCTTTTACTTTTTGCCTTACCTTACCTTGCCTTATATACGGAGAACATTTCAAAATACGAGTTGCCTTCCATTAAAAGACATTTAAGTCATCGATTGCCATGTTGATAATGCAATACTTATTGATTGATTTCTTCACGTAATTTTAGTAGTTCTATTTGATGAAAATTTTATGAATTTACTCAATAATCTCTTAGAACCACTAAATGTGTACATATGTATGTAGGTGCAGCTATAGTTGTGCACCATAGTCAAATCCTCAATGCAAATGAGAAGAAAATTTATATTGTCACTTAACACTGTTGGGATCGTAAGGAAACTAGAAACAAAGCAAACCCGAATCCGGATTCGTATTTTCTGACCTGCATTTCTTATTTTTTTTCTCAATTTTTCATTAAAACAGAAGTTTTTCGCATCTGAAAGCCTGAACTTCCATGGGTTACTGACGACCAAAGATGTAAAAGATTGCAGTCTTTTTAAGATTGAAGTCAAATGACTTCTAAAAAAATGTTTGCAATATTCCACTCTTTTTGTGAATGCAGAATTAAGACTGTGAAGTCACAATTCATATTGAAGTCAGTGACTTATCCTTCATTTTTGAAGTAATTTTTTTGAAGTCATGAATGATCAGTCTCTTGTTTGCAGTCCTGATCTCTACAAAATATTAATTGACTTGAAGTCATTTAAAGTCAATTGAAGTCATTTGAAGTCGATTGCAGTCATTTGAAGTCAATTGACTTCAATTTATTTCGGAGAAGTCAATTCATGAAATTCATGGAAAAAACTTCCAAATTCATTTAAGTTATTTTTTCAGAATTTTACACATTTTCATGTTCACACTTATTACGAATTATTTTTCTTTTTACAAATATCCGCCCAAACTAGGGTAGCCAGATTTTTAAACCGCAAAATCAGTACATTAGTTGGAAATCAGTGAAAATCAGTACAGTTTTTAATGCTTTTATTACCTAGTGATTTCAATGTAATATAGTGATATAAATGTCTTAAACTTTTTATCCGATTTTGTATGTTTGTAATTATATTTGTATCTAATATAAAATTTTAGTTATTCGATGTTCTATTTATGTATGTAGGTACTTATATGTATGTATGTCTAAGCTGAGATGTATAATATGTTTTTTCACAACTGTCTATTATCGTTAAAATCAAGAAAAGCTTTTTTTGTGTTTAATTAAATACTATTTATAAATACTGTATATTTTTTATCATTCAATAATAGACTTCACTCACAGAAAGTGAAGTCTCAGTTGACTGCAAGACTTCAAACCAATGATTCTGACTTGAAACCAATTTGAAGTCATGACTACGACTTCAAGTATAATGTGAAGTCATGTGAGTGATTTTGGCTTATTTGCTTTGAAATCTCAAATTGATTGTTATAATTAATGAGCAGTCATTAACTTCAAAAAGGCTGGTGACTTAGTTTTTTAAAGCCATATGTCTCAAATGAAATCAAAGACTGTAATAAGAAAACGTAATTCATTTTCAGTGACTTCATTGAATGCTGCTCCAAATGACTGCAATCTTTTACAGCTCTGCTGACGACCGTATGTCCCACAAAGAGAAATTTTTAAGTGCTTTTTTAAAAAAAAAATTATTGAATATTTTTTTTTTAAAGATTGTTTAACCTTTTGTTGACCAACGTCTTTTTTTTTTGTTTGACGATTCTGGTAGGAAAAATCTGTACTGGTAACAAATTGGATGTCAGTTTTTTAAAATTCAAAATGGTGGATCCAATACGGCGAAAGATTTTTTAAAAAATTATCTGATTAATTTGAAACCCGTTACTCGTGGGTTTTTTTCAAATTGGTAATCAACGACCCTGAGAATTCTCCGATGAACTTGAAAATAGTCGGTCATATTTATGGTTGCCACTTTGGTACAATTCTACCAAAACTGGTAAATTTTTTTTCCATTTTTCAGCGCTTGGTACAACGGTACATGTTTTTAAAATTTGGTATATTCTGTGGGAAAAGTAAGCTTTTACAGTTATCAAGAATTGTAAAGATATTGTCGAAATACTTTAGAAATTAGAAAATTGTTCAGACTTAGCAATTTTTTGGCAAAAAGTTAGTTGTATTAAAATGGAGTAGACGAAATGTAGTTTGAAGAATTAACTAAATATATTCATGTTAATGAGCCTTCCTCATAGCTCAGCTGCTGCTAAAAGAAAATTTTTTGACTTGAGTCCAGTAAAAAAAAAAATAAAGGAATAAATTAGAATTCAATACTCTTAATAATATAAAATAAATATAAAAAGTTTTTAATAAAATTATTTATTCTATATATATTTTTTCCCCATTTGGTACATTTTTTTGTAAATATTGGTACAAAATAAAATAAAGAAGTGGCAACCGTGGTCATATTGGATCCGCCATTTTGAGCTTTGAAAATCCGATATCAGATTTCTAACCAGCGTCCCCAGAAACCCCCGAGCAATGAGTTTCAAGCGAATCCAATTTATTTTTAATATTGAATTTTTAAAACATTGTCAGATTCGGAATCAGCGACCTTGAAAATCCCTGAATATCGATTTTGACACGAAATAATTGTTTACTTTACCAGTTGTTTTCTCGTAAACTTAATTTTGGACGTAAGGTCTATTTTTTAGTACATCAAGGTACAATTATATGTAAGATTAGATTAGATTAATACGGAGGTGGGCAATATTTTCCCAGATCACTGCTAGATGGCCTATTGTGATATACCTTAAAGATTATTGTGTTTATAGTTCTCCTATGAGTTTATTTCCTTTGAGGAAATTTAATATCTCTTTAGGAGAACAATCCGCAATGTCTTGCGGTTGTAGGATAGAGTTTCCCAAGTAACGCAGTCGGGTCCTCATTAGACCTTCACAGTGGCATAAAATATGTTCTGCTGTTTCTTCCTCCTCGTTACATATTCGGCACGTATCGTCTTGTGCTAGACCCAAGTTCGATAGGTGTTTTTTGACCCTACCGTGTGGCAATTCAGATTTGGTTCCTGCCTAAATTAAACAGTTGTTTAGTTCAGCGTTGACAGATCTTTGGCATGAATGATTTAGCTTGTCTGTTACCGGGTGTTTCCCTCCAGTATTGTAGCGAGTTACTGTGCAGCCAATTTTTTAAACTGATTTTAACGGAACTTCATGGTAGACCGCAGAATGGTCGTGGTCCAGTGAATTCACTGGATGATCCTTTCCTTGCAAGTTCGTCCGCCATTTCATTGCCTACATGTCCTCTATGCCAATTATATGTAAAACTTTCGTTTTACTTTGAATTTTTCGCTAATATTTTAGTAGAGTATTTAGAGTATTCTTGAAACTATAAGAAATCCAAACATAAAAAATCGATGTTCTTCAAATTTTAAACTGGAATGAATGTCCCCTTAACCAACTGTATTCCACATAAAATTTCGAGACTGATAGAAGAGACGAGGGAAATTTCATACTCTGGCTGAATGCCTGAATTCTAGCCGGTTCTAATTTGGTTAGGTACATGAAATCTTCGATAATACGATGATATACCAGATTCACCAAAGTGTGGTACTTTTACCCACCGAAACACCTCCTAGAAACCTTTATGCACTCGAGTATCTCAGGAACGACCTGTAAGTCTTATATCCGATTTCAGCGGTCGCGGATCCGTCTGTCTGTTACCAGCAATTTTCCTTCAATTAATTAGAAGTCTACTTTTTATGGTACAACAGCCTACGTAGGCCTGCCGTCGAATAAATAAAAAAAAAATAAGTAAAATCAAAATCCGATACAATCTTTCCATTCTCCTAAATCTATTGCTATAATCTTTTTTCTACATACAATATCAATATATTACATTTTCAAAACATCTTAGCTAATTTTCCACTGTTACAATTCACATGTGTGTAATTTAAGCATCTCTATACTTTCACACTTCATCTCTTTACCTCAATTCCCCTCGTAGCTGGTGCTTCGCTTATTTTTTTATTTTTTTGTTGTTATTGTAATACCGAGCAAGAAAAGTTCCACTGAGTTGAGCATAAAAATGCAAATCAAGATTAAAAAGCGATACACAAACCCTTAATCGCATTTCACACCATTTGTAAAAGTGTTTACACTTTGATGATAATTTGCATGCAGCACATTCGTGTTGTTTGCACATTCATTGAATGCTTAGGTACATAGATTCATGCATACTCCCTCAGCTCCCCACCCTCTTAGATAGATGCCACTTCACACCACGTTCTATAACGCTTTTGTGTGTGTGTGTGTGTGTGTGTGTGTGTGTGCTCTTCGAGTATTATCACGCTATACTTGTCATCATAGAAAAATGCCAATCAACCAATGTTGTGTGACGTTTAACATTGAACAGATTTCACGGTATCGTAACTTCAGAGCGTCTGCCACCCACAAGTACACAATTTGCACCCATTCACCCCTCCTACTCCCCTATTGGTATTCGTCTCTTTCGGCACACAGCATGGCATTGACACCTGGGGTAAATATTTCTGGTCGTTTGCTTCTCCACATACTCGGTTTGTGTATGGAGAAGCGTTGAGGTGCAGCTTTTGAGCAATTTGAAATAATATCCATTTTTTTTTTGTCCACCCATTTTTAAATTGCAAATTTTTTACTACGTTCTTCTTTTTGTTGTGTAGTAGAATTGACTTCAAAAGGAAATTATGTTGTGATTGTAAAGTGTTTCAATTAAATCATTTCCAGATTTGCTGTTTTAACATTATTTGCAAATCGTTTTTAACCTTTATATTTGTTTGGTAATTACACTTTGGCCTTTAGCTTTTGACTTTTAAAAACTCACACGTTGTGATTTTTTGCTTTGCTTATGTGCTTTTGATACTTTTACCCGTATGTATTTAGTAGATTAATATTTTTGTTTTTTGCTCTTTAAATAGAGCATGGAGAAGAAAGAAAATTATACCAAAATATCAGATAATTTGGTATTTTTACTAGCATTTTATTATTTGCATAAATTTTGAATTTAAGTACTTCAAAGTTTGAACTTAACTGTTTCAAGTTAAGACTTTTAAGTAGCAGATTATCACTTCAGTAGTTGTACAGATAAAACAACAATTTTTACATACCATATTTCCAGGCGCTTTCACCTGTTATTCGAACGATTAAGGAAAAGGATCGTCTAAACAAATTCTCACTAAATTGAGGAACTGAGTACACTGCTCTGCATGGGTTTTGCGTATAAGATGATTCTTAGTGTTTCCGAATGAATTTTTCATGCTGAGCACGAATCTGGGGTCAAAAACACGTCACGTTTCCGAGAAAAAAAGGGTTGAAACCTCTGAAAACTGCGTTTTTGGCCATTTTTTAACAATTGTGGAGCTGAACCCTGACGTGCTAAAAACTTTGCTAATATCAGAAATTGAGCCCTAAGCCAAATTGTTCGCATGCGCCCTTGGAGCAGGAGGTGTGCATATGTCTAGGAGTGCAGGAAGGAAATGTATACAGAACGGATTTTATCTAACTTACACCAACGGTCAGACATAATGAAAAGTGCAGCGGTCCGAAAAATTTTAAGGGTCGTTAGTTACACATCTGCAGTCAGATTTCAAACATTCAAAATGGCGAATCAAATATGGTGGGCGGATTTTTCTTACTCATTCCAACGAAATATTTTGAAAAATGAAGTGGTCCGAAGTGTTTTAAGGGTCACTGATTACAAATCTGCAGTCAGGTTTTAAAAATTCAAAGTGGTAGATCAAATGTGGCGGACGAATTAAGATGTAAGATAAAATCAGCTCTGTGTACATTTTTTTCGTGCACCCCTAGACAATCTCACCCCTACTCTAAGGGCGCGTGCGAACAATTTGGTTTATCATTTGAAAGGGCATGGTTCAGTCTTAAATTTCTGATATTAGCGAAGTTTATAGCACGTCAAGGTTCAGCAGCTTCAGGGATTTCAACCCCTTTTTTCTCGGAAACGTGAAAGTTTTTGACCACAGATTCGTGTTCAGCATGAAAAATTCATTAGAAATCACTAGAAGTCATCATATTCGCATAAGAAAAGTTGAAATTTGCAGGGCAGTTTTATGATTCATTAAAAGATAAGGATTTTAAACTGTAGTTACACTGTTTCCAATGGGACTATAGCAGCAAATTTATATACAGTACCGCATGGGCTGAAAAGTTCTGGGAAAATCAATGAAAAAGAAATTTTTTTTTTTTTTTTTTGGAAAAATCGATTTTATTCTTCAATATAGTTGCCTTCGAGGGTGATACAACGATTCCAACGTTCCTCCAACATTTCGATGCCTTTTTTATAGTCGCTGGCTCCAAGGTCTACAAAATAGGGATTAGTTTGTGCTTTGACCTCTCCATTAAAGTAAAATCTCTTACCCTGGAGCCTTTTTTTTTTAGGTTTGGACACTGTAATAGTCGCTAGGGGAGCAAATCTGGAGAATACGATGAATGGGGAAGCAATTTGAGTCTCAAATCGTTGATTTTTATCATTCGCTTGACTGACGTGTGCGCGACGGTGCATTGAGGTGGTGAAAAAGCAATTTTTTCTTCTTCATATGTGAGCGTTTTTCCCTGATCACGTTGTTCAGACGGTCCGATAACGTTGCATAGAACTTGTCTGTTATTGTTCTTCCTTTTTCAAGATAGTCAACGAATAAAATGCCATGTACATATATCCCAAAAAAAGAAACACTGGCCAATACCTTACCAGCCATCTGCCGACTGTTTATTCGATTCCAGTGTATAGTGCTGAATCCATGTTTCAACCATCATCACAATTCAACGCAAAAACTCCGTCGGGTTACTCCGAAACAGCTTTAAATTGGCCTCCGAAACACTAATAGCGTTGTTGCTTCTGATCGATAGTCAACGAATGCAGCACCCATCACCTGCATAGCTTTTGTCATTTGCATATGCTCATGCTTCTTTCGGTATGCCATAATGGTCAACTATCTCGCTCAACTTCACTTTAAGGTCATTCGGAACAAGAAATCCATATGGCTATAGCGATGCCGCCTAATTGATTTTCCCGGGACTTTTCAGCCCATGCAAGGTTCTACGGCTGTAGACAGGAACTATATTAGTATCAAATTTCTAATTCCTTTTTCTCAATTGCATCTATAATTAAGAATTTTTTTTGATCTTATAGTGTGATATTGCTGGTAAAAAGTTCTTGGCTTGGCTGTAAGAAACAGTTTTCTTTTTTCTTTGCGATCGCAGAACGTCATAATTCATTTATCTCATTTGAGACGAACATAAATCTAAGATAGTCAGGTTTCAGATATTTCCCCAAGTAGTGAAGCAAAATTTAATGCCCTACTATAATTAACCCTTCGGAGGGAGGGCCGCAAATGTTTTATTTTGTGTTTTTAAAATACAAATCATAGTAGCCGACCGCAACCACTCCAGTGACTCAGTAAGTTTTGAGATGCAGCGTGGTTTGGTTTACCGTTAGCCGTTGGTTTCTGCGTTACATCGTTTAGCTGCTATTTGTGTTTGAAAATTGGTATCTCGCTTTTGCGGCTAAATTGCCGTGGCGCGCCCTCTCGTGTAACTTTTAAAAGCGTGCCCTCCGAAGGGTTAAACTATTTTGTAATTTCGATGAACCGTTATATGTCTCTGATTTCAAAGGATGTCAGTTTAGTGCGTCTCTCATAGAAAGGAGCTTCCAGAGTTTTGTGTATGCGTGTTGCTAAAGCAAGATAGTTTCATATAAGGAATAAGCCAAAACTGCCTAGGAATAATGCCAGTTGGTTCCATTCTCCATCTGCTTTCTGCAATATGGGAATGGTGATTATTTTTTAAGAGTTTACAGTTACGTGTTGAAGCAAGGCATGTTGCAATAGATCTACCTTGCATCCTGTTCTTTCTTTGATAGGAGATCATTTATAGCAAGCTTCCAGAGGAGCGGCGAGAAGATTCGTCTTTACGGAGTGCCCCTGGCAACGTTTATAATCCCATTCTTTAATAAAGTGTCAACAAAAGCCACAATAGAGATCAATCAGTGCTGTGGTGATAGCTGATGAGAGGATGTTATTAAATGCGCCTTCTATATTAAGAAAGGTCGCAAGAGTAAATCCTTTGTGGTTCTGCTATGTTAGTTTATGTAACGCTGTTACAATCAGATCTGCACATCTTAGATGATCACAAACCGTTTTAAACTATATGAACACTAAAAAAAAATTATTTTTAAATCTTAAGTAATTAGTTATAAATCGTGATTAACGACGTTTGTCTTCCCACATAAATCGACTACAATTATTCTGAACTTTCCCTTGCTTAACCATTTTAATTTGAAACTTCTGTAATTTACAGCCGTTCGAAATGTATCAATGGACCCACACCGAAGTGCCGACAACATCGCTACCCCTAACACCAGGCAAATTGGATACAATAGCAGCATGGCCACATTGTAGTACGCCAACGGGCGGCACAAGAATACCAAAAGGCATACAAGTAGACAACTTTGCTATGGATAATAACTATCAGCAGATACTGCGAAAGCGCTTACAAAACTGCTGCACAATAGCTGAAGTGCAAGCGGTGATTAATGAAATGTTAGCCGGTGGTGGTGAATTACAACGACGTCCTTCGAAACGCTGCATACCGCTGGTGGATTTATTAAATGCGAGTGAGGCTACAATTTATGAATACGACGATAAGAAACTGACGATGTTGAACACAAGTTTAAGTAACGAAAATGGTAAACTGGAGACAGTGGTCAAAGAAATGAAGGAAATGAGTGTGCAAACAGAGGCTATTATGGGAGAAAATGATGTGTGTCGTTTGTGTGGGCGGCGAGATGCCAGCAGATTGGGATCTAATACTATACTAGATACTAAAGAAACCTTAGAGAAGAGTATACAAGTGGAATTAATAAATAGAAGAAATGAAAGCACTACGAACAATTTCGAAGAAAACCGCCAAACGACATCAGCACCGCCACCACCACCTCCTCCTCCACCACCACCTCCGCCTCTTCTGCTTGCAAATAATTTGGCATCAGCAGTACCTCCTCCTCCACCACCACCGCCGCCACCTCCATGCGGGATTATGGCACCTCCTCCTCCACCACCTCCACCAGCTCCGCCTTTACTAACTAATGCTTTCGCACCTCCACCGCCTCCTCCACCACCTGCTCCTCCAGGATTGCCTGGAAGTGCACCACTACCTCCTCCTCCTCCTCCCTCAACGGGACTTACCTTAAACACATCAATCGTACCTCCACCACCACCACCTGGTGCGCCGAAAACTCCTACATCAACAACACCTGCGCCATTACCAAATCCGTCTGATGGTGGCTGGTTCCATCAGCCAAATGGTAAGTATTTTTTTCAACCACCATTCGCTGAATCTCTTTTATAACTTGTTAATATTTTAGCGCTACGCAAAAATGCAGTGAATCCTCCAAAACCCATGAAACCATTATACTGGACACGCATCGTTACACCTGCACCTCCTCCAGCCAAAGCTCCCGCACCCGCACTCTCAACTTCTGGCGACAGCGCAACTAACTCGAGCGCCAGCTCACCGGAGGACATCCCCGATGCCGCTGCTGCGATGACGCCCAAACAAATTTGGCAGCAAATCGAAGAGACAAGTCTCGACAACATCGACGAGTTTACGGAATTATTCTCACGCCAAGCAGTTGTGCCCATTAGCAAGCCAAAAGAAAAGAAGATTGTTCGTGTGAAAGCAATAAAAGTACTTGACAGCAAACGTTCACAAAATGTCGGTATCGTTTCACGAAGTCTACACGTCGATTTCTGTGAAATTGAACATGCCATCTATCATGTGGACACATCAGTTGTGAGTCTCGAGACGCTACAGCAAATTATCAATATCAAAGCAACGAATGAGGAATTGGAACAGATCAAAGAAGCTGCTCAAAGCGATATACCACTAGATCATCCCGAGCAATTTCTGCTCAAAATCTCACAGATTTCCATGTCAACTGAACGCATTTCCTGTATTGTCTTCCAGGCTGAATTTGAAGAAGCCGCTACGTTAATTGAACGCAAGCTTGAAATTGTACTGCAACTGTCGCAGTATCTTATTGAGAGTGAAGATTTAAAGCTACTCTTTGCGATAATTCTCACGCTCGGCAATTACATGAACGGTGGAAATCGGCAACGTGGTCAGGCGGACGGTTTCACGCTAGAGATTTTAGGCAAACTGAAAGATGTCAAATCTAAGGAATCGCAAACGACGCTATTGCATTTTATAGTACGCACATTTATAAGTCGTCGACGTAAGGAAGGGGTACAATTGTTAGAGATACCGTTACCCATACCAGAACCAGCGGATGTAGAGCGTGCAGCACAAGTAGATTTCGATGAAGTTAAACAACAGATTTCAGAATTGAATAAGAAACTTAATGGTAAGTTGAAATTTTTTTGGGGACTCCCATCTAAAAATTTGTGTATACTTGCTTACATTCCATTTTCCCCCCATTAAATTTGCATTTGAATTTTTTTTCCACAGTTTGCAAGAAGACAACTGAAAAAGTTATCCGCGCCTCAACCGAATCTACACTTCAGCCCTTCAAAGACAAATTGGATGAGTTCATTGAGAGCGCTGTGAAGACCATCGATAAACTCTACAAAGATTTAGATGAATCACGTGATATGTTCATTGACACAATGCGCTTCTATCATTTTACACCAAAATCACGCACAATCGAACAGTGTACGCCCGATCAATTCTTTGAGTATTGGACGAATTTCACAAACGATTTCAAGGATATTTGGAAGAAGGAAATAGCATTACTCTGGGACGAGATGTAAATAATTCAAAAAATTTAGACTTAATTTAGAATTAATGGGCTCAAAAATATTAGAATTTTCTCTTTTCGACAGGTTACGGAAATCAAAAAAGCAACAAGCAGAATCGCGTAAAAACATAAAAACTACAAAAATAAAGCCGGGTGGTCTCAAGGAACGAATTCTGAGGTTGAGCAAAAAGTAATTTCGGAAATGGCAGTGGCACGATTAACTCAAAAATCGCATAGCATCACATTAAAAAATTTGTATAATATTTCTGTATTTGTAATTTTATTCATTATGCTTTTTTTTATTATATTTTGTAGTTAGTGTGCATTTTCAGTACTATTTAGTTATTGTATTTTTCATTATCATGTTTGAGCCGCGTGTTTATTTCTTTGTATACAACTTTGATTTTTGAGTATTATATTATTACTTTATAAATATAATCTTCACACAATAAATACAAAAAAAATGATATGTATACATAAATTATTTTATTAACACAGCGCGAGATGATACCTATTTATTATTATTACTATTTCATATACATACATATTTTTAAATAATGAAAAAGTGTTTTATAAAACAAAAATGTTGTTTACCAATTGAGAAAATATTATTATCTATATTAAATTAATTTAATCTATATATTTTTTAATTTAAATAAGTTTAATAAAATCAAAAATAATTTATAAATATTACTTCAGCTTGTTCTTTCATCAATTCAGACTTCTACTCTTACTCTATTGTTGTGTACATGTTCCATAATAGGAGCAACCACACGTTGAGGGAATAGACTCTAACGATAGCTTTCTTCTCTAAAGCCTACATTTTTTGAAAGCCAATTCACGAAAATTATAGCAAAAACTTCAAACGATTTCTTTCCCCTGGTTTTCGTGTTGGTGTACACGTACACTCAATCAAGATGGAAGCGTCTGTGTAAGCGCCCTATAATGCAATCTCAAATAATTTTGCAGTTAACTAATTCTATCGTTTTTTTTACGGTAAGAACAACGAATATTATCTCAAGTTAGAAACAACTAAAATTTATTACTTTTTTGTCAGGAAATCATTAGAAAATTTTAAGGAAAATGAGCTACAAATTTGTATAAACATAAAACTTGCACTAACCTTTTCATCAGTTGACTCTAATATGCACACTTTTTTTCATTTGCAATTGAGAAATTATTACTTTAACGTACTTTTTTTTCATATGAATAAACACTTAAGAAACAACACTTTATTTCACAATTAGAAATATAATTTAATAACGTATTTTTTATTTGAATAAACACTTAAAAACACAATAATTTGCAAAACACCTTTCAAGTTAAACGCGCACTTTTGAAATGTTTCTTTTTTTTCTGGCAGTATTGCCAGCTTGAAATTTTACTTTTAATGGTAAGAATTCCTTGTAGCAACTAAGAATTTTATTCAAATTTAACATGAATACCTCTAATATTTCATTTGAAACACGCTGTACCTTTTTTGGTTTAGTTTCATTTGCCAATGTGTTCCATGCACACAACTTCGCACATGAAATGCCAAATGTCAACTCGTTATTATTTTCCTGAAGTGTAATCTTTGTTCGCCGCATTTCTGTGTGGATTTTCAGAAATTTTTGTAACTTAAATGTATTTAAAACATAAAATTTACAATTACAAACTAAAGCATACACTTGAAATCAAACTAAACTCTTGAAAAATCAGAAAAAGTAAGTAAAGTTCATTATACAACAAGTTAAAAACTTGTGTAAAAACTTATTTCTTTGATTTGTTTCATTTAAAGAGAAACGACAATGTCGCGAGTTATGAGACACAAACATGTTTTGAAAGAAATGTTCGAGGATGATTTTGAGCTGCCAAAGGATAATCAACAAATTGTGCGCATAGTCAATGGACGTGGTAATAATCTGCATGAAGTTGAAGCGGCTGATATTGAGGCCGAGAATTTTCTGGTATCAATGCCGAACAAATTTCGCAAAAACTTATGGGTAAAACGTGGCGATTACCTGCTGGTCGAACCTATTGAGGAGGGTGACAAAGTAAAGGCTGAAATCTGTAGAATACTTTCATCGGAGCATGTGAAAGAGTACACAAAGGCGGGTGTCTGGCCGAAAAGGTTTACTAAGAAACGTGAACATGAAGATATCGAAGATGATGACGATGATAGTGATAACGATGAATTCATGGTGCGTAATCTTAATAGACCAGCGCAAATGGCACTAGAGGAGGAAACAGAAAGCGAAGATGATGACACTGAAGAGGAGGAAGAACATGATTCTACAAGAAAGAATTAGATTCTAAAGCTCGTTGTCTGTAAACTTTATTTACATTCACGCTTGAATTAAAGATGTTTTCTCTAAGCTTCTGATAAGCAAATCTTACTTTACAAAATCTTTTAAAATTTTCAAATTATTTTCGTAAACGCCAATTTCGTTCTACGTTGTAATAGTTACATGAATTGATTTCGCATAATTTTCTGAAAAATAAATCAAATAAGTAATTTCAAATAATTTTAGTTTATTTAATTTTCAAAATTTATTTCACCATCATATGTAAAATACATACATAAAGTTTCTATTGCTAACTTGAATTTGAAGTAAACAAATTTGAAAATTGGTAATCTTTCTTGTAAGGTAGTAAAATAATAATAAATTTAAATTTTAATATTTTTATATTACTAAACTAATTATATAAAAATTACATATTTACTTGTACATATTTTTTTTAGAATATTTTTTAAATAAATATGCACTGAAGTTTCTACTTCTCAAACAATTGTTATGGCTTTTATTATGAGTTTAGGAACAAACTTTAAACTTATCAAAATCTTTACTCCAAAATGACCAATGATGAGCGTCTATAGATTTTAACATATATATGTGTATTGTTATTCATTATTAGATTCACGAGCAAACGAACAATGGGTACAAAATAAAAATTCCATAAAACGCTGGCATCTATTATATATATCTTTTTTCATCGTTTGTCGTCCTTTTCTGCGGTCTGCTGGGTATTCCCACAGATCTACCGACTCCTCTATAATTCTCAAATCTCTTAAAAATGTTTTATGTTCTCTTTCAAGAGCTCCATGTTCTCGTTCTGTTTGACGTTTTTGTTTTTCAAGATGTCTTTGTTTTTCTTTTAATCTCTGTTGATCTCTTTCGAATTTTAGTTCTTTTTCGTTGATTTGTTGATTTGCTTGGTGTTCTTTTCGCTGTTCAAAGCTTTGTAGTTCGTTCTTAGTTGTTCCTATATCTTCTCCAAATATTATAGAAAGTCCTTCAGCTGCTGTTACAAAACGTTTGACTCCTTCTCTTAATTCATTTTGTTGCTTGATTATTTTTTCTTGTTTTTGTAGTTTTTTTTTTATCCATTTTGCTTGTAGTTTTTTCAACAGTTGCATCTCTTCTTCTATACGTTCTGTTTCACATTCTTTGAATCGTTTTATTCTTCTTTTATATGCTTCTAGTTCATCTAAAAAATCAATAAATTCTTGGGTGTTTATGGTTTTTATAGTGTCTTCTAATTCTGATCCAGAATTTTCACAATCATAATGTTCTATCCACTCGAATCCTTCGTTATAAATGGCTCCTCCAATTTCTTCTGTTTCTGATCCAAAATCTTCCCAATCGTAATCTTCTTCACACTTAAATTCGTCATCATCATTTTCTTTTCGACGTTTTTGAATATCACCATCGTCTTCTATTCCTGATCCAAAATCTTTGCAATCCAAATCATCAGCAGACTTATACTCGTCGTTATCACTTTCTTCTCGGCCTTCTTCAGGATCACCTTTCGTTGTTCCAGCAGCCTGTTCTGTTTCATTTATGGGATCAGGATTCGATCCAAAATTATCCTCAGTTCCAAATTCTTCATCGTCCTCACATTCACATTCCTCAATTAATTCCCATAAATCCAAGATGGCATTATACACTGTCAATTGTTCATCGAAAACGTCCGAACGTAAAATTCTCCACATGTTTCCGAATAATGAAAATATGCAACTTATCTAGCTGTTGTTACAATCGTTACTGATGTCACACTCTAAGGAATCGTTCTTTCGAACTGAAGTAAAGTGAATTTCTACAGAGTATTTATATCTAAGTACCTGCGGATAAAATAAAAATTACCATCCGGCTGAAACTAGTGGTAGTTTTGGAAACATTAAGGTAGAAAAGAATCGACTGAGAAACACCCTCATAAAAGTAGTAAATCTGTTTTTTTTTTATTGGTAGTCTGCAAAAATGCAGGCTACAACAAGAAAAAAAAGGTTTTGTGACCTCTACTTAATGGCTGTAACATATTGGCGGCAGATGTTCTTGTAACTGTCGACCGCTTTACTATCGTACGACGCGATTCTGTTTAGAGTTTGAGACTGCGAAAAATATCGCAGGTAGTGTGATATAGGCTAAAATAACAAAATTCCCAATAATACTCATCATCTGTTTGATCAATTATCGTTTTCTTTTTTCCCCCTAACAGCGTTGGGTATTTCTTTAGTACACAGTTATGGTTTATGAATCGTTTCGGCGCCATAATTAATAAAATGGATAATTGCTTTTGTGCGGTGGAAAGGAATCTGCAAGATTGTCAGATTTTGATAAGAAAACTGTGATTCATGAAACATTCTGTGCCTAACAGTTCTGAAAAGATCTAGAATAATTGTTGTTGAATACACGTGTCAGTGAAAACACGTGTATATTGTAGAAACATGTGTATACACTTTGCTTCGAATCTCGAATTTTCTCTGCAAACTCTTAACCTTGCAACTATTCGTATTCGAATATGTAGAATTCTAATTAGTAAAAAGTCTCAAAAAGAAAATTATTTAGTAATTTCTGAATTTATTTTTGCTATGCGCTAATTTTTGAAATGGATATTTCTTTCGTCTTGAGTGTAAATTTATTAAAAGTGCAAAAGCTCCAAAGTTTTAAACATTTTTTTTTTCTTTTAGTTTGTTTTCTTTGTTTAGATAAATATAGCGTTGGTTTTTTTTAAGTTTTATTCTTACAATGAAATTTCAAATAAACCTAAACATTGTTTTCTTTTACAGCAAGAATGCAGCAAGAAGAGTTACGATATATTGTTTTTTAATATAATAAATATACATTCATATACTTTCTTCATTTGACCATTTATTTAAAATATGTAAATCTATTTCAATCGATATTCTATATCATTATTTTTTAAATGCCGCAGCTCATATTCAAATACGATAGTAAGTAATTAGAAAGAGAGAATGAACGAAAAAAAAATATAACTCTTATTAAAAGCACATTTTAATTAAATTTTTTCGTTGTTGGTCTTAGCGCATGAAGCATTATTTTCATTTTTATTTTCATTAAGCCACTAATATAAACTACAAGAAAATGCACACAAAAATTCTTTACAAATAATTTGTGGGTTTTTGGTTTTTGATTTATATTTTTGCACACATTTTCGTGGTGTGAGTATTAACAAAAATTACTTAAAATATAATTGAAAATTTTGCTCAATATAAAATAATTGCTACAGTTAATAAAAAAAAAAGAAGAAATTACTAGCCAAATTGTGTTGCATATACTAAAGGTGAGTGTGTGTGTGTGTTTGAAGTGAAAGCAGCCGTTTAATCACGCTAAAGCTTTTCTCTTTGGGAGCAAAGATTAAACGATCTACAACGTAGTAAATGAGATCCAGTTGCATATATTCTTGTGGGGTAGTGTTTTTTCTTTTTGTTTCATTTTACTACAGATAAGTACAAAATAAAATTATTGTAGTTAATTAATTAGAATTATAATTTTTTACTTATTCCAAATTGAAAATGTATTTTTATTTTTATTTTATTTTTTCCACTGAATTTAAAAATGCTTTACTGCGTCGCTGCTTTTTCAACTTTTTCCTCATCAGTTTTTTCGACAAAAGATTCTTCGGCCTCACTACATTTCATATCTTCGCTAGCAATCCCACTTTCATTAAACAACTGCTGTGTTTGTTCCACAACAGTGGCCAACTGCTGTTTCTCTCCTGCAGCAGTGGTTGTTGTTGTTTTCTGCGTCGTCTCCAATGGCAGCGTCGATGGTCGTATCTTTGTAAAAGGAAAATTACTTTGATTTTCAATTTGTGGCGTATGCACTGCAATAATTTCAGTTTGTGTTGCTGCGGAATCGTGTTTGTCATTAGCGGAGGAGCCAGCGGAAGAAAGAGCATCGGCAACACCGGCCGACAGTAGCTTTTTAACATTCTCCTGTGGCAGATTACAAAACAGCGTCAAACAATTTAGTATATCACGCATCGAGCCCTGCAACTGTTGTACCTAAGGGCAAAAAGGAAAGAATTTAAGATATAACAAAAAAATAGAAGCAATAAGAAATTGAGACATACCTGATTTGTTAAGACTGTGCAAGTTTTAGCCAAATCATTTACTACCGCTGTTGAACTATTATCCAAACTGAACACTTTATTATTATTAGTGCCGGAGCTGCCGTCATTTCCCTCGGTAGAAGATTCAGCCACCAATCCAGCATTATTCGCAGTCGCAGCACTTGTTGTAACTACAGCGCCACTGCCACTTCCTTGCATTGTAGACACTTTTTTCCATAAAGCGTTAATCGCTTGCATTTGTAGCTGTTGAATCTTACGTTCGTTCTCGAGTTGCGCCTTCGTCATTTCCATATCTTTGGTTAATTTACTATGAAATAAGAGGAAAATAGTTTTAGGTTTTGGATGTGATTACACATAAACACAAAACTCACTCAATGTACTCATGTGTACGCATTTTCAAAAGCTTTTCAGCGATATCTTTTGTTTTCTTGCGCGTACGATAGCCACGCCAGATTTTTTGTATAACCACCGCCGAAGATTCTGTATTGTGTGCAAAGTTTACATTCGACATGTCTAGATTTGCCTTCTGCTGTTGGCATCTATTTAAAATTAAATATGTTAAAATAAATTAAATAAAAGAAATTTCAGCTACGGTGTAAAGTTAGCCATGCTTGACTAATATAGCAAAGGCAAAAACCGCCAAATGTTATAGTCAATTTTAATTTAAAAGAACAAAACCTGCGGGCGCATCTTCCTATATATCATAGTAGCCCATCCACACAGAAAAATCTCCAAATTGTCGACAACATTTATAATATTTTTGCTGTAAGTTTCTTACTATCAATGTTAAATTTTGCGGTTTTGGTCTTTGCTAGGTTAACCAGCGTTTACATATTCATAGATCTATATGAATTTATACCTCTGAGCAGCTTTATTACGTATCGTTTTCAGTTTATCCATATTTATATGATCGCTTTCATCATCCGAACTCAAAGCACCGGAGCCAGCAGCATCTGGTGCTGAGATATGCATTGAACTGCCAGACAAACGTAATGATTTCATTTGATTATCATGTGCATTTGCCGCAGCAGCAGCGGCGGCGGCGGCTGCTGTCTTATTATTCACATTTGCTGAATTATGCTGATGTATGTGGTGATTGGATGAGTTGCCACGACGTGGACTCATCTGTGGGCTATTACGCTCTGCATTACGTTTCAAATGTGGGCTACGCATTTTCGGTGAATTCAATTTGTTATCTGCTGGCACAGAACAGAAATAAAAACAGAATTAAAAATAATAAACAATACAAAAATATATAGGTACACAAATATTTCTGAAGTTTTATTCAATACAGCCCACTCACCTTTATTCTTATTCATTTTGGAATTTTGTATTTGTGAGTTAATGGCAGATACGGTAACGCGTTGTGCCACCATTGCTGGGCAAACATCAGGACTCATGAGTGTCTCAGGCACAGGGACCATTTTCGAGGCAGCAGCTAGGGGGCCACCACCAACCGAAGATGGATTTATAAAGGATGATTGTTCTGCATATGTGAAAATGAAGAGGAAAATTAAAAGAAATCCTTTACATTTACATATTTATGAATATGGACCTACCATTATAAGGATTTGGTGTGATAGTGCGAGGTGTTGACTCTTGCGAGTTATTAGTTTTTGTTGCTCCACTGCTGCTCGTGGTGGTGGTGGTAATCGATGAGGCATCAAAACTTTGTGACATCAGATAATCATTTTTAATATTTTCAATAAGCGATGTGGTCATTTGCATTAAATGATTGCTATTCGGAACTGGAAGATATAAATTGAAATGCATATAAAATTAGTATAGAAATAAATACTGGTTTAAGAGAAGAATATACCGTGCTCACTTGACGTATTGCCATGATAGCTACTTATCATTGATTCCGGGGAGCCTTGACGGCCCGCAAGACGTGAAACTACAAATATAAAATATTAGAAAAAAAAAGGTCTAGGTATAATGATTTGTTGATTTTTATAATTACATCTAGGTGATTGTATGCGACTACTCGGTTTCTTACGCCCTGACGATGGAGAATTATTACTTGAAGTATTTGAATTTTCACTAATCTCTTCTTGCAGCTGTCGCTGATGCTGTTGCGCTTTGCTGAGTATTAAACGTAGCTTACGTTCGTTTTCATGCTCAAGCGCTTTGCCGATCAGCGGGCACACGGAACTTAAATATTTTGCTAAAGGTGCCTGTTCTCCAACGCGAAACTGGCGGCCACGGCCTTGGCTATAAAGCCATTCAGCTTTGAGACTGAGTACAGAAATATATTAAACAATTGAAATATATTAATTTAAATATGGTTTGGAATACCTCTCTATTGGATCCACCACAAAGCCATCGATTGCTTTAAGACTCATGCACCAATTAAGCACAAACGGACGATGATCAAAACCACTATAATAAATGGGATTGGTATTTCAGTTTTATTGTTAAACTAGTTATATATTGAGCTTACTCAGTTGCTCCTGCCAATGCCACACAAGGATTCTCGTTAATCGTAAGGCTATTCAAATTGCATAAATTCGATAATGTACATATTTCATTTAAATCATTAATATTATTTTTAGCCAATGTTAAGATCTCTAGAGAAGTTGGTAAATATTTGTCACACTGTCGAAGATGCGTTAAACGATTGCCAAATAAATGTAATTCCTAAAAAAAAAATCATAAAAAAAATGCATTCATTAATACAGAATATAAAAACTAAAACAACATGCGCAAAGCTTAATTGACTAATGGCTTAAACCACTAGATCCAGATGCATATGTGAAACTTGGAGAGAAAATATGAAATTAGAAGAGCAGAGAATCTTTGTTGACTCATTCACTGGCTCATCAACACCCAAAACAAGTTAATGGATGTAGAAATATAATAATTGGAGTAGAATCTTGATTTGTACTTGACTGTCTCATTTACTGACTCATTAACGCTCAGCCTTAACTACTGGATCTAGAAAAATCATTAATTTTTCTTTTACGGCACAACAGCCTATGGAGCCGATCATTGAATCCGGGCACCCCCCTGCGTAACAGTCTAGCACACTAACCACTAGGCTACGGCGAGCCACCTCACCCAGCCTAAAGTACTGAATTTAGCAAATATGAAATTTGGTGAAGATTCTTGTGTTAGAACTGACTGATTCACGCTTTAACTTATCGGTGCCCAGTCAACACTACTGTATCCGGAAACGTGAAATTCAGAGAAGGCGAGTCTCTCGCTAAGCTTGACTGACTCATACACTGATTCATTAACGCCCAGCCCAAACTAATGAATTTAGAAATATAAAATTTAGAGCAGACGAATTCTAATCTATACCCAGACCTAACTACTAGATCTAGAAAAGTGAAATTTGGAGAGAAGAGCCATACGTTAAGATTGACTGACTCATACACAGACTCATCAAAGTCAAGCTCTAGCCACTATATCGAGAAATATGAAATTTAGAAAGTAGAATGTTGCGATAAGCCTGAATGATTAGTTCCCTAGCTTTTTCAAGCTTGAATTCATCTGAATCTATTACTAGTTATTACCTACCTTTAAGGTTTTTAAAAACGATATATCTCCAATACTGCCAATGCTATTCTCTGCCAAATTTAAAAATTCCAGTTTTATATTATTATTTAAATGTTCGATTGTTTTGATATTATTTCCTTCCAAATTTAAATGGCGTAAATGTATGCAATCTTTAAGACCCTCAATCGAGAGGATTCCATTAAATGATAAATTCAATTCACGCAAACAATGCAAACGACAAACGCCATACATTCGTAGTAATTGATTTTTACTCAAGGAAAGCTGAAAGTACAAGAAATAATTAATCAAAGTCAAGAATGAGGATAGTCAAATAGTTGTGTATATATACAAACCGTTTCTATTTTAAGATACGAATCGATATTATCAATTTTTTGCAATTCATTTTCATCCAATTTCAAAATCCGAACATTTTGTGCATCTTCTTGTTTTGGCACTTTTTTCAACTGTTTCTTGGAGAGATCCAAAACGGTTTTATCCGATTCTTCTTCACCTGGCAGAATATAGAAAAATAATGCAAGAAGTATTAGTGAATGTGTGTATAAGAAATGAAGTTTGCTACTGAGATAGAATTTCAAAAGACGCGTTTGGAGGGTGAAAAGTTCCTGAATGGAGATTTTCGGTACATGGAGCAAATGGTGTTGAGGAAATAGATAAGCAGAAATTCAGTAGTTCGTCTGAGCATATGTTGAATCATCATGTATACATTTGGAGTTAGATGGAACTATCAATACACAGACATAAATACTATCTAACCATCGACCTGTCTGCTATTGGTGGTTATTACACATTTCCAAGTCACATACTTTAAAACTTAATTTTTTTCATGTCAAGTGCTGACAACGTAAATAAAATATTCAATAAAGCAATAAAAGTAGGAGGTGAGAAAGAAGAGTCGATGACGACATCAAACTTTAATCAGGACACGCGCAAGCCATTCGAAGTATAAATAGGTGCCACCATATACAATCGGTCAAAACAAAAGACGATACTCATACATGTGCATGTGTGTGTAGTGTGAAGACTACAGGAATGTCAGAAACCTGTATGAGAATTTCGGTGTCCTTGAACAACAGAATCCTTGAAAGCAATTAGGAATTCCTTAGCAATACTAGAAAAATCACAAATTTACCACATAAAAATGAGGAGAAAACACCCTTAAAACACGCACCTTTGTTCCAATGAATGGTAAATGAGTTTGGGAGAAGGGGAAGGGGGGAAGGGACAGTAGAAGGAGAGAAAACTGGCAGACTGAAAAATTCCATCACACTAGAATTTTATATTGTAATAAAATATTTCCATATATAAAAACCTACTCATGTTAAGTGATTATCTGAAGCCGTTTTTTCTTTATGTTTTGCAGTTTTTATTTGGTTGTATCCAAAAATTTTTACAAATTCAATTCACAAATTCATAAGTGAATGTGAATGTGAAAAATCAATCGTCCGTTGAATTTATTACTGAAGACACTTGCACTTGTTTTGATTTATTTTATGAATTATTGTAATTTTTTTTTGCAGAATTTCTTTTATAATTTTGTTCAAGTGCACAAGTTTAACTTAAATTTGCACATTACTTTTGCATGTTTTCCACATTAAATTTAATATGATTTAAATATTTTTTGAAATATTTTTCTTGATTTAAAACCGAATTTTGACTTATCTCCAATTGATTTTGTTTCACTCTTGTTTATTCCTATTTGACAATTCAGTTACGTTTTCACCTGACAGAAAACGATTACGTACACAGGGTGGTTCACTCAATTTTTAGGGACGAAAAGAAACGGATGCGCTAAATGAGAATTTGGATTATATGAAAAGGTTTGTGAATTAAATAAAAAACAGAAAAGGAATGCAAAAAGTGATAAAACTCAAAGAGCTAAAGCAATAGTCTTCAAAATGTGCTTCATGCAGACCTGGGGATCCGCGAAATTTTCTAAGGGTTTCACATGAGTATGTGAAATTTTTAAAAGATTGACCTCATTTTAAAATTTGTTCCATTTATTAATCGAATCTTCACCAATGGAACTAACAATATGTATGCAAATTTTAAAACTTTTCTCTTTAAATACCTAAACTAAAAATAAATTTAAATAGTTTTAAAGTCATAATCCTTTTTTGTTTTTATGGTTTGCCACTGAGATAAAGAATTTTTATGAAAACAGTTATTTGTTCTATGTCGCTACTTGTTTTTTCATGCACACCATTATCTCCATTGGGTTACTTTGATGAAAGCATCCATATATTTTTGTAAAAATTTCAACAATGTAAAAACTGCGACTGTAAAATTCAATGACGAATTTCCTGAGCAGGTACTACTCTTATTTCAGAATCTATCGAAAGAATTACGCATTTTTGGCCGCATTTTCAAATAAAAAATTTTGGCATTCTGTAATTTAATCGCACCCAATTTAGTGCTCATTGAAAACAAATCGTTTTTCGTAATTAGCTGCTTTCTATTCCAGTATATGATTTTATCGGATTTCTAAATGCCGGTACAAATTCGTAAAAACTACAATAAATTTTGGAATAGGGGTTAAGGCTCAATTATGCATAAGTAACGCAATGTAGCGTAACGGAACGTAAAAATCTATCGAAGATAGAACTCTACGTTGCGTTACGATTTCGGTAATCACTTATACGCACTGCCTATATCACAGATATTTAAGTGGCAGTTGGCAACGTTACGTTCCTTTCCGTTACTTATGCATAATTAAGCCTTTAATATTTCAATTCAGTGGTATGAAGTAATTGCTTTCATATATAAAGCACAATTTTCATCAATATTTGTGTAAATTTTAAACTGGGAAACTCCTAGGCGGGAACAAATGAAAAGTATTGTGACTTCCAATCGCAAAGACTTTGATGAAAAATTATTTAGTGTTCTTAGATTCACTATTTTCCTTAAGTGATTACTCGTCTTAAGTATTGCTACGCAAGAACACATTCAAAAATCAATAGTAGCTGGAAAAGATATTAGAGAATTAATTTTACTACTTACCTACCTATTTAAATAAATGCAAGGGTTTATTTTCAAACATTTTTCTTTTTAATTTTTAATTTACGCCTTTAGAATATAATCTTTGGTTATATTATGCGATATTTTGATTTTAGCGCCTGGTTATATTGGTGCTCGGTGTTCGACGAACACAAAACCTTTTCTCAAAATATACTCGTTTGTGTAATACTATTTTATATGATATTGTTTTGTAAAATAACTCATTATCACCCTGAATACTCGGCGTGCTCGGTGTACAATACACCGAGCATATCGTGTTCGGTATGAGAGTGAGTAAACACTTGTGTTCGGTGCAACAATAATTTCTTGGTGTTCGCCGACCATACTCGCAATATAACCACAGCCTTAGTGTTACCTGTATAAATTTTCACATGAACTCGAAATGCTGTATAGTTAAGAATCTCCTCAATATATTGGTCTCATCTAAATTAATTTTTATTACTTGGCATATAAGATTCTATAATTTGTATTCAGTTTTAACTCCTTTTAACAACTTTTAGTTAATTTGTTTAAATTATTTTGTGAAATGGGATTTAAAATGTAAGAGAAATTTAAAAATTAAGCCTGGCATCACTGAAAATTAAACAGCTGGTAGTTCCATTCCTACTTGTTTCTATTAATTTGGCGCAATTTCTCGCAAAGCTTGCATTGTGAAATTGTTGATTTGTTTATGTGAAAAATTAAAAAATCCATTTAAAATTAAGTTAAAATGGCTTTCGAAGAACGTATTTTAGTAAACGCTAGTATGCTGCGTCAATTTGCTGGTGAAAATGTAAGCATTATGTTGCGTGTTGAAGATGAAGTTGGAACAAAACTCTCAGCACAATCTACGGATAAGCAGAATATTACAGTGACGCTGCCGGAGTCATTGGGTGCACGCAAAGGAAATTGGGTAGAAATTATTGGGAAGCCAACAAGTGGTGAAGCTATTCGCGCCAAGGAGGTAAGCTTTTATTTGAATACAGTCTAGGAGTTGCAATATACATATCGTTAAACAACCTTACTACTAGTTTGTATTGGACTCTTATGTGCTATTCTTGTCCTTACCACTCGTACAATCTATGCTCTCCATTTCTTGCAGGCCATTCTCTTTGACGGTGAAGATATCAATTTCGACGAGGATAGCTATAACATGATGGTCCACTTTATGAATAACTGCAAGGAAATCTACCGATTTGCCTAAAAAAAAGATTGCACTTCATCTTACATTCACCTACTTTAGTATATTTAAGTTCTCAAGAAAAATGAAATGAAATTGTTAATGTAAGTGTTTTTTAATATTATTTATACACACTTTTCTTAAATGTTTCTGAAATGTGCTTTATTTCAATAGAGAAAATGAAGGGAGGGATACATAGTGATAGTGAGAAAAGCGTTTACATTGCCAAAAATACAATTTCCAACGAATATGTTTATAGAATATAGTTAGTTTGATTTATAATCGTTATTATCCATCTTCCTGTTCATCTCATTATTCAGTCTTTTTGCTTGAATATGGTAGCCTTATAGACTTCATTAACCTTATGGGGTAATCGCTCGAGATCCTCCATCAGGGACATTTCTTCTCTAAGATTATTAAGATACATTCGCTGTAATTTACGTATCATTGGATTGATCACCTTCGAGTTGACTACATCATCTACCGAGATAGTGAGTGTATCACCTGAGCGACATTCTAGAAAGTCACCCTTAGAAATCTCAGTCATTACATCTTTCTGACTAGAGCGTGTAAATAGCTTTTCAGTGCATCGCTTACATGATTGTGCCAGCTGTCCTACCTTATGTTGTTGCAGCTGTTGCTGATGCTGCTGCTCCTTTAGACGACGTTCACCTACAGCATCTTCCGAGGGCGGTTCAGTTTCAGTATTACACATTTGCTTTAACGTTTCGTCGATAACTTCATGCAATTTACATTGCGATTTTACAATTTTACGTAAATCATGTGAGCTTTTCTTGCTCACCACCGTTTTAGAAGATTTCTGCGACTTGCTGCTCTCTTCAGAACCAGCTCCACCACCTCCAATATTCGAATCAGTTTCATACATGTAAGGATTGCTCTCGGGATCTGCATGATACTTGGGTGGTACAGCAATTGAGCTCGATGGTAATGCAGCCATTTTATTTTTCCCCTGCAATTGACGCATGTAAGCAGCTTCGCTATTTGGGTTGCTCGAGTTGCGATATGAATCGCCACCAGTTTGCGAAGCATAATTCGATTCGTAAAGCAAACGATCGGCATCACCGCCACTGGAGCGCGTTGCCTGACGTCGCTGATGCTGGAAAGCTTCGAAATCGTGCTGCGTCGTTTTCTGATTACGCAGCACATCCTTGTAATGTTGTGCTGTACCCTGTGTATGTTATGGAAAGGTGACAGGGGTGGGTAGTTGGTTGGTTTCTGATATTTGCATAATACTTACTTGGAATTTGGAATTCTTCATTTGACCCATAAAATGATTTCTCAATTCAAATCGATAAGTTTCCTCATCCATTGCCTCTTGGTTCTTAAGTGTTTATAATTTACAAATTTATGCACAAAAAATTATTTATCTAGAAAATAAGAAATTGTTGATTTCTATTTCAATGTAAAGTTGTTAGAAAAATTCTGAATTTAAAATAAAACAAAACAAAAGTTTTTATCTTTTTGTAAAGCATTTTTTTTTTAAATTTTTTTATTTGAGAATTTTTTCTTAATCACAGCAAAATTAAATTAGTATTTTATTCTTATTTAGTTATGAGCTTGAGAGCTTTGCACTCTCCATGTAATTCTCAAAAGAACGTGTGATTTTCAAATGATCTGGACCCAATTGCGTGTAGACCATTGTTGCTAAGCGATATTTATCGCCAAATCGATGAATATTCAGGGAAATAGCTATAAAATATAAATGTGATTTAATTAGATTGATAAATATAGGAAGAAAAGAACTAATTTATTATTAATAACAAAAAGCGTTTGAAGATTTGTACGAGATTAGGATAGAAATCTTTAGAAGACCGGATGCAAGTTTCTTAGGACAATATAAATTACAAATTCCATTCAAAACTCTCTCAATCTAGTACACATGAATATAATAAACTAGTTGGAGGGCTCACAAACACTTCTGCAGTTCCTCCACTAAAATTTACACATTACTGTTGCAAATTCCAACTTACCAGCCTTCGATTGTGGTGGTCTAAAAAGTAAAACGTCATCAACTTGTTGTCCCCAGAGTGCCTGAAACTCCGAATTAGGACCGTGTATCTCAGTTATGGTTACAGGAAAATTCAGCGAGAAAAAGTTTATGCAAATTTTGGTGAAAACTCGTGGCACCAAAGCGGTTAAAAGATCAAATCTTGTCTGTCCCATCGAAGCCAAATAGATCATTATTTGCTTGCGCCGTATATTATCCACTATTGAATGCAGATGACGTGCGTGTTCACGATCGGGTGACTTCATGGGCAACTGCAGAAAGACAATGCCACCAATGTTATCCATTTTATTGCCCGTGCTATCGGTAAAGTAACCTTTTGCGATGGAGCGACATGTGGTATTGAGCATTTTCGGTACTGTAGCCTTTGTATCGTGTAACTCGAAGAAATCATGTATCGCACCCCCCATACATGACAGCACAAAATCGGATTCATGCACCTCCTCGCTGAAATTTATACGCTTGCGTATCTCCGAAGCATCAATTGATTTTGAAAACGATACAATCTTACGTCCGGAATAGGTTAAATTTTGTAATAAATTCGATTCTTTCGATAAATTCACAAATAATTCTTCATAGATATTAACGGGAGCCTTGAAAATCTCATAGCATATTTTCAGAAATTCCATTTGAGCATATAGCAACATTGGCAAATAGACAGACAAACGACCGCAGTGTGTGGATGTGAGCCTAGTTTGACCCTTGAAGAGTATATCGCGCACAGCGACCAATTCGCAGTAGATGTGATAGGGTAAGAGTACAACATTATTGATATTTGCGCGCCACATTAATTTCGTGCAGGTTTTAATGAGACTTGCCGGATGCCATGAGTTGCGTACAGCATCGATTGCCACCTGCAACGACAAATTACGCTGATCGACTTCTCTAGCCAGAAGCATTCGGAAAGTAGCAATTCTACCGTAATCTTCTTTACCCGATAACGAGCGTGAAGTACGTCGTCGCAGCTTATCTCTGGCTCTTTGAGTTTTCCAATAATCAATGCAAACATTTACCACAATTATCAACACCACCGAAAGAAGTTGTGTTATATTGGTGATGTGTACCCGGCGGTAACCGTCGGGTGTCTCAAGTGATTCAAACTCATAGATGAATGCATTCCAACGATTCACTATCGCTTTCCAAATATGATGTAAGAGGTTTTGTATATGCTCAGGTTTACGTATGAAACATGAGACATTTTGCGATTTCGGAACATTGTTCAGCTCATCAATGTCAATTATCGGCTTGCGTCCATTCTCTTGAAGCATTAGCAGTTCGCTAATGTGAAGATCCTCTTCCTCGGCTATTATTAGATGATGTACTTTAACCAAAATGTAATAGTGATCATCCTGGGAATTATAAATAATAAATTAAAAGTTTTTTTCTTATAGGTGTCTCTAAAAGTTTTATGTAAAATGAGAATACATACCTCAATATTTTCCACAGGTAGCCCTTCATTACCATTTACCGAAATGCTTGTACTCAATGATGTTGGTATCACGATCACTTGCCATTGTGGCAAATCGGAAGGTATATATTTGCTGATCAATTCGCTGACAAAACCTTCGATATTCGAATCATTTACCGGGCGTCCACGATAGCTACATGAGCTAAGCAAAACGTGATTGTTGATATTGAAAGCGCTAGATAATTCAGATAGAAAGAAAGAGAGAAAATTTAATATTTATTTCGATTTCAGAGTTGATAATTGTAAACATGCGCAGAGAGAGAATACCCCAATTTTCGAACAGCCAAAGTATTATTATTTACTTCACTTACCTATTATCCTTGACCCATGCATAGTGCCCGAAACATGCTTCCAATTTCTGGCGTAATTTTGGAAATTTCAAAAATCCTGCCTTATCGCGCACTTCTATAAGATGCTCCGAATATGATTGCTTGATCTTTTCAAAGTCACAGGGTCCCTTGACTTGCAGCAGAAAATGAAATATGCCAATATTGTGCGGCGTATCGATCAGCGAACGTATCTTTTTCGATTTGGATATAGTGAGATTTGGATATTTAACGCTTAGAACATAATTAACAAATTCATTGCTGTAGTGTACACCTAAAAAATATATAAAAAAATAGTTGATAAACACTAATAAATAATTAAGCTTGAAATTAAATTAAAAAAAAAAAAAACATGTTCAAAATATGTTTGAGTATTATCAGAATGCATCCATCAGAAAATAATTACTAAAAGTCTAGAATCCAGACAGCATGCCGGATCTATATTTAATTTGTTTAACAAATAAATTTGTATACTCGAGTATTTGTTGTATTATCATTTGAGCGATAAATAAAACGTAAAAGTCTTTCTTATCAATAGCCAAAAAAACCAAATAAAAAAGAAAAGTTGTGTGTGTGCTGTGAGTAATCTGTTGGTCAAAGAGCAATTCAATTCCATACAATTTTATGGTGTAATGATTTATTTACACATGAGAATGTGAGTTGTAGGTTTATTATGGCATAAAGAGAGGGGGGCAAAAAAGAAGAAAGAACTTTGGTATGTGTTGAAGTGGGTACGTATTGCAAATATCTAAAACTAATCTATGTTGTACCTATCAATTAAAAAATAATAATATGCTAAACTTTGAGATAATTAAGTTGACCACTAATACTTGGCCTGGGTAAAAGTATCATTCTTTAAAATTTGGGAAATTTTTTTTTGGTTCCTAAAATAATGATAAGTCATTTGGGTTGGGGGTTTCCCGCTGATTACGCATGAAAAGATGAAAACTTTTTGTCATGTTACATGATTTTTTAAAAAAATAGAGACTTCGCTTTTAAAAATGCAAATCCTAAGCCCTCAACCACAATGAGATTTCTATTGACGGTATTTTTCAAGATTTTATGAAAGAAAATTGCATAATTATGAAATATTTTTTTTATGAGAAGAGCACACTTTGAATTCTGCGTGCTTGTATGTCTAGAACACAAGGCCTTATTCTACTGCCAGTTTAAAGTTCGTATAGTTTTTAATAGAATAGATCGAAAACCAAAATTTATTTTTTCTTTCGATGAAGTTAATATGTTTAGGAGTGATTAAGAATTTTTTAAAAAAGAAACCACTTTAACTAGGAAATTTATTTTTGCTTCCATTGGAACGTTTCTTTTACAATTTTTGTTGTTGTTTTCTTGAATAATTGATTTATTTATTTCAGAAACATAAAATCAACAGAAATTTGTCTGACAACTCTTTGCTGGAATAGATCGAGAACCGAAATTTGGTGGTTCCTTTGTAGAAGTTAACCCATAAAAAATTAAAAAGGAAAGCTCTAATCATACATCAAAACAATAATTTTTGAATTTCGTTATACAATAAATCAATTTTCTAAATACTAGGGTAGAGTCTTACATGCTGGCACACTTTCAATGTTTCATAAACGCTTTATGGCAGTACCATTGTTTAAACAACCAAAGTTACATCGCATTGATATTTAATCATTCGTATGGTTGCAAAGAAAAAACATTAAATTGTTGCACTTTCTCCGCTAAAATTATGAATTTTATTTTTAAAACATTTACTTCCCATCTGGGAAATGAACCTCAGGCAGCTGGAACTCCAGTCTAGCACTCATGCACCAGGCCACCGAAAAAAAATTTAAAAAGTTTTCTGAAGGTTTTTTGATGTGCCGATTAAGTGAATACTTTCCATCGATCATCAAAAGCATATATGTGTTTTATGATAATTTTAGTGCTCTGAAGAAGCAAAAAAAAAAAATATGAGCATATTGTTATAGTAAACAATTGTTTTCTGATATCTAAAAATGGCCACTCGATTTAAAAAATTTCGTAATGTCGGCTAGAAAACGAAAAACTGTCTAGATCTTTCCAGATGACAATCAAATTTTCTAGAAATTAATCGAATTCTCCATCAATCACTCGATAACTTTCTCGAACATTGTCGAACTTGCAAAATTTCGGCAACAGATCTATCAAAAACTTTCCAGATGTCCAGATGGAATTTTCTAAAAATCAAAAATTCGACACTAAAACTGTCAAGAACATTCTAGAAAACCAGAAAATTCTAGAAATTTCGATTTTTTTTTTTATATATAAGGGTAGCAAGACACACGCTTCAGTCAGTTTTTGACAATCGAAAACGCAACATGAGGCAAGAAAACTGAAGCAGTGTCTTAATTTAAATTATTGATTTCTCTTTCCAATTTTATGTACAAAGAGTAAGAGTAAAACAAATAAAATTCTTAATTAATGATGAAATTCTAGTGCTTTTATTTCATTTTGCTACAATTATAGCGATTTTTTGGTGTGTCCCTACATGCAGGAAACATTTTTTTCTTGGAAAAAATGTCTTGATGAAAATCGAATCTTGTGACCGAAAAACAAAACATGTCCCAACATGCAGGACTCTACCCTATTATCGCACTTAACTAAAAATGGCAAACTTTCCAGAGCAGGAGATTGCCGCGCAACAACTTTTCTTGTATCGCTAAACAAGGTTAAGGGTTCCAATTTTACTCAGGAATAATATTTGTTTGTTCCGATTCAATCGTTCCTTTCAGAAACAGTAAGTTGTTTTTTTTTTCGTTTCGTACCCCACAAATTACTTCAATTTATTGTAAAAACTCTAAAGACTCATTTTTAAAAGGTTTGCATAGTTCCTAGGCTAAGGTTGTGTGAAATTACGATATTCCGCTGGCAATGATGAATTTCCAAAAGCAGAAAATATCCACGAAAAAGCTTCTTTCCTTCCTTGTTCTGATCTGACATAAATCTGTATGAAGTTGGTGGACAAAAAGCTAAACCTGGACATCTATATACCTTGACGTCTTACCTCATGCCTTAATCGTTACCTACAATAATTCAAGCTCATTCATTTAATACCTACATATTTAAATCTCAACTTATCAAAAACAAAATATTCTTTTCTAATGCATTCTATGAACGCCTACAAAAATAGATTTTTAATAGCAAACTGAGCTTATCACTTGGCAAAAGCAACAAAAGAAACACAGAAAGCTATTGTGGTTTAGTATTATCAAAATGTTATCAATAGTAAGCAAAAAATTTATTTTTGTGTTTGTAGTTAAATTATTTAAATAATAATTGTGTTGAATACGTGGGAACATTAAATATTTAAAATAGTTGTTGAAAGCCTAAATTTTTGGGGGTATGTACATTTAGTTTTAAGCATATTTGTGATTGACAAATAAAAAATTCTATATACATTTGTATGTAGATAAGTAGAGTGCATTGTTAGTGCAACTATTTAATGTAGGAGGTTATTAAACTGCAACTTAAGATTTCATTCTAGAAATATGCACTTATGAAATTATGATGCAGTTTTCACTGCTGTTCTGTCATTTACTATTATAATCAGTTTCAGTTTCCCTTGCATTTTTTATATCAATTATTCATTAATGCTTGAATGGATTGATCATCAATAACTTTTTATACTTACATATAAATGACAGCAAAAGCACCGGCAGCAATAAAGATGCACATAAAAAACAAATTAATGCTTTCAGAAAAGATTTCACTTCATTCAGTATTCTGCAAAAGTTTAAACAGAATTTCATTGTTATAAATATTCATGCATGTATGTTTATTAGGTATATTTTATATTACTTTTCCATTTTTTAACATAATTTATATCGTTCGCTATTTTCAGTACTTTATTTCCGCTTCCTTTTGCTTGAAATCACTTTGTTTTGAGTTTCACACACACTTTTTCGCTTCCAATTCAATTTGATTCACAAAAACCTGTTGATAATTTGCCTATTTTATTTATTTAGTTTTTTGTAATTCTGAATTTTGAGATTATATTTGACGTGTGTATTTTTTGTTTAAGTTAAAACTCCGCACTTGCATCTATACCAATTGAAAAACGACTTTGAACTAAATTATTATTCGTATGAAATTGAAACGGTTGCTGAGTATCGACCAAATGTTTTTCATGCAACAATCAGCGGCGGTCCGATCGTGGCTATTATTGTTTTTCGTTATCAGTAACGAGACAAAAAATAGAATGAAATTCTCATTCTCTTTGCATATACAATAAAAGTGAGAAAGCCAATTTTGTTACGCTCTGCATGTTTCAAATATTAAAGAAACCTTTTAAAAGATACATTTTGCTTTTCTAGAATATCTCATTCAACATAGCCCTAAACAACAATTAAAACGTTATTGAAATAAAGGAGTGTTATTTTGTTGGCAGGTAAAAAATAAATTAGCAATATTGATATGTATGCATACATATATAACTAGTTTTTAGTTGCAATTACTTATAACTTTTTAAATTTTTGCAAGTAAAATCATTTTAGGCATTCGGAAAATAAACGAGAGATAATAGAATTTGGTGATTGCTAGATCAATAAAGTAAAAGAGAATGAATATGAACATGATAAAGTCAATTCCAATAGGTCTTCATATATTATATAGGAACATGTGAAAATCGGAGGTCGAATCGTCTGATCGATGAATATACAAATAGTCACGTAAAAGTGTGTATTTTGCATGTATTTTTGTGCAAATTACGTTTACGGATCAGACGATTCGACCACTGATTTTCATATGATTCGGGCTGAGTCATTAATAGATTTTCTAAAACTGGAGCTGAGAATGTTTGCCCTACTTTTTACACGTTATATGTATAGCTAATGTAATTCATTCTCACCAAGATCAATATTTTCTTTATAGTTACATTAGCTGGTCCGACAGACGTTGTTCTGCCCTTTCTGCGAAGAAGCACGTAAAGTTAGAAATTGTTGTAAAAAAGTGGTAGAAATGGTAGAAAAAAAAGTATTGCAGCAGAAAAAGTAGTGGAAAAATAGTAAAACATATTAGTAAAAAAAGGAGTAGAAAATAGTAGCATAAATAATAGTAAAAGTAAAAAATAGAAAAAAAAACAGTAAAAAGTAATAGAAAATAGTAGTAAAAAATAGTTAAAAGAGAAAAGCAGTGAAATAGTAGAAAAAAGTTATAAAAAATAGTAGAAAAAAGTTGTAAAATAGTAGTAAAAAATATTAGTAGAAAAAGTAGTAAAAGAGTAGTAGAAAATAGGAAGAAATTGTATTAGAAAATAGAAGTAGAGCATGGTCCATCACACACTAATCCAATCCAGCTGAAAGAATTTTTTAAATTCGATATTATCAAATACATAATACTTCCATACAAAATCTTAGTACCGTACCATAAATGGCCCTTAAGATATCTCGTAATGAAAATTCAGTTTATGTAGAAGGTGCCACGCCCCCTTTATCAATCCCACCCATATTTTTGCTGTAGCATTGCTATAAATGGGCTATAAATGATTTCTGAAATATACCAAAAAAGTATTAGGATTGTATGAGAAGTGTCACGCCCACTTTCCCAAAACCTTTATGAATAGCTATGTTTCATCCATTCATATCATTTATATATTCTGAGAATATGACTTCAATCGGCCAAGTCGTTTAAAATTTTTCACTATCGCTTATTGTTTTTCCTGTTTCTTGAAAAAGCGTTCATCTCCAGGTCATTCTTAGTCTGTCCCTCAATCTTTAGCCTTAGGGATTTCATTCTAACACTGCATGTGATATCTCTTCGCTGCCCTTACGTAACGTGTGTCCCAGCCAGACGTATTTGCGCTTGCGAATCTCTACCATCAGATGCGCAGTATTTTCCGTAAGCATCGACTTATAAATGCTTGCAATTTCTTAATGATTGTAGTTGTGGTGTGCCAGTTCTCGAATTCATATAACAAGACCGATTTTATTCAAGCGTCAAATATGCAAATTTTTGTTTTCAGCCTTATGTTGACTTCTAAGCACCTTGTTTAACGGTTCCAATATTCTGCTCATGATCGTCAGAATAAGCTAAATTTGCGACTGCGTTTTTAATGGTCGACTCTTTCCATGATGTCAAATATAAAACATTTATTTTTTTTTAATAGGAAAAAGAAGATACAAAAAAAAAGAAGTGTGTGCTCCGAAAGGGCAGAACAACTTTTGACCAAAAGGGAGTTTCGAACGCCGGAAAGATTTCCGATACTTCGGTATTCCGCAGATGACCCTAAAACATAGAAAGCTATTGCCACACGTTTTTGCAATGAGATATATTTGCTCATATTCAAATCCTGTTTCTCTATATATTAGAGGATTCCACACAAACTTTCAAAACTTCTTAGGTTCCTGCGAAAATTTGTTGACATTTACTTGATAATCTACTTCTCAGAAGCATTTTGTGCGTTCCTATAAAAAAGTACAACAATATGGATATTACATTTTATTATAATGCACTCACATTTGTACCTTTTCCCAAGTCAATCGTGGATGTATTGAGGATGAGATTGCGGCGGTTAAAAGCATCAGCTGCTGTTTTCGACTATTCTCTCCACACATAATTTATGCTTTCTGTAATGTAACTGCCAAATGAAAATGTGTAAGAAGAAGAAAAACTTCGTGAGAATAACTTCGATTTTAAATTGAGAAATTGAGTGCCGAAATCGCTCAATTTGGGCTCAGTGTGAATGGACAATGATTATAAAATCGTTTGGCGGTGTTTTCCTTATATTCCATAAAACAAATAAAGTTATTAATATTGAAATTACAGCTGTTGGTTTTGTTTACATCTAATTTGTCTGTAGTTAGTCTGTATTCAGTGTGGCCAACTTTTGTTTTTCAAAATCCGCTAAAATGAAGCATAAAACGCGTATTTTCTTAAAAAAGCGTTAAATTTTTTTCCTTATAAAAGTGCGAGGAAACTCAATACATTCAAACTTTTTCACTAATACAGGCACACATGTGATACTTCTAGTCAATGAAAATTTCTTCGATTTTTCGAAGATAGTTTAAATTTTTTTCCGCGTTTTAATTTCTAAGAAGCACTCAAATCAGCGGGAAAAGCGCTGAGTTGGCCACACTGTCTGCATTGCATCACATACTAAACAGTGAGTCACTAAATTGATCACCAAAAATAGTATTTTTGGTACACTCCAAATCGGGAAATAAAAGCGGAGAAAAGTTTTTACTCATCTAGATGAGCGCAAGGCAAAAATCGTTTTTTAAATCTGGCAATATCTAAAGACGCCGCATTGGTCATGAAGTTTCCAGAATTTTGATCACAATTTTCGATTTTACAAAGTTTTTCATCCAAAACTGGTTTTAAAGCTCAGAGCTCTGTTATCGCAGTTGTAAAATGCAAAACATATTGCTTTAAATATTATTATTATTATTATTTATTTAATCTTAAAATAAATTTTAAAATTTTCTTAAAGTTAAGCACTAGCTGCCAGGGCTATCAGCTCAGCTTTTAATAAATGCAGTTGCAGTTAAATTTAAGTTAACATAAAATATTTTTTCTTTTTTTTTTTGTAATTTAGTTTTAGTTTTAAAAAGACGAAAAAAGTTACAATTGTACCTACTTTTTCTCCAAGAATTTGGATTTTTCAACTGTGTCTTCAATTTTGGCATATCATTTTCACTTTATTCGATGTTTTTCTACAAAATTCTATTTCTATGTTTGCTAGTTTGACATGACAGCAGCACAATCGTTATCCTTTTTACACTTATACCATATTGAAATTTAATGGGTTCTCTCTCTTTAAATTATACCCACGCGTGCTTTAAAAGCTTTCTCTCTCTTTTACCTTTGCACTCACTCTCTGGCATTCTCGCATTTTAAAACTACCATATATTGAACTTTAAGTTCTTTGCATAGAACGATAGAGCGAGAGAGAGAAAGAGAGCACTACTCACATTGTATTCTCAATGACAGTACAAGAGTAACGCGATGGGGTGAAAATTTCGCAACTTTTTCGCTCAAAGCGCTCAAAGGCAAACCTCATTGCTGCATATTTCATTTGTGTGATTTGATGCGATGTTCTATGGTGATGTGATGGCAGCAGAAAGGATTCGTGTGAGCCTTTTGTATCCTGGTGAGTACTGGTGTTGATGTTCGTGCGTTGTGGTCGTCGTTGTCGCTTCTCGCTGCCGTTGTCGTTGTCGTGCCGTGGTGTGCTGCTGTTGTGTGTGTGAATTTTTGTTGGGAATATAATTTTTTCATTTCATCTTTTTTTCGATTGTCCGAAAGAAACGAATAAATTTTGTGCAATAAAGCAAAAATAAGAAAAAGAAAAAATTATTAAATATTCAAATTAAAATTAAGCAAAAATGCAATTTCAATGTAAATGAATGGAAAAATCTAAATGAATTTGAAGTGCAAATGAAAAAAAAAAAAAATTTTAAAGTGTAATTCGATATTTTCGCAAGTACGTAAACGCGTTAAAAAGTTTAATTTTCCTCTAGCTTCTGCTACTGCTATTGCTGCTGCTAATATTTCATTATCGTACGCCTGAAAATTTATATTTTTCTATTTTTTTTTCTTCTTTTTTTGTTTTTGCTTTCCTTTTTATTGCTCAGAGTCCTTGTACTCGTTCGTTCGTCGTTTGTAGGAGTTCAATATTGTATACTATGTATAAGCATTTTTTGAAGTTACGTTTTAAGTGACAAGTTTCCACACGAACAGCAACAACAACAACAACAAAAACAAAAACAACAGCTACAACAACAGGCAGAGCAGAAGCAGCAAGCAAGGCCTTAATGCAAAATTGAATTAATTAACTAATTAATTATTAATTAACATTGCAGTGTGTGTATGTGTATTGGTGCTGCTGCTACTACCCCTCACTATTACTACTACCACCACTACCAAATACTAGTAAACTCATAAATTGTATTAAAATTTTGCAATTCCAACATTTAAACAAATGAAAATATAAATAAATAAATTAAACAATTTTAATTACAAATTAAAAAAAAAAAAAAATTCAGAAAATCACTAAAATTCGAAAAGAAAAAATCGCAGCTTTTTGGTGCATGTGTGTGAAAAATTTATGAGCCCCTAAAAATCTGCTACAAAAAAAGAACAACAACAGAAAAAAGTAGATGTACTATATTGACAAAGGAATATGAATGAAAAGGCATAATTCGTTTCCTCCCACACACACACACACAAAAACACTATTACACATGCATACTTACTGCCATACGCGCATCGCATTGTAGAGGTACTGTGTGTTGTGTGTGAGAGCAAATGTTTTTCATATATTTATGTTTGTACATGTGTGCTCTGTTCACTTGTGTGTTTGACAGTCAATAGTTGATCCTTTTTTTTTTTGTTTCTTTACGCTTTTTCTTCTTCTTTTTATATTCATTTAAAGGATATAAAAAGGCAATTTTGAAAATTTCACCAGTGCTGTAACGTGATCTGTGAAAACGTGCTAAACGTCGTAAATGCTGCAGAAAAGGTGGGTCAAGTGCAAAATTCAATACAAACATACACGCATACTTATATTTAGATTTAGATACACAAGCGTATGTGTGTGAGTGTGCGTGTACACATTAACAAACTATTTACAATTTTGTATATGAATCTTAATAGCATTCCATACCTCAAAAATAAAACCTTGAAATTGCAGACTCTATATTAAAAATGTATGTATATTAATATAGACATACAAACAGCAGCAGGAAAAAAGAAGGATCATGCAACACTTTTTCAAATACATTACAATATTTGGTAAAAATGATATGTATATAACCAAAAAAAAACAAATAAATAAAACGTAGAAAAAAGGCAGGCGCCCTCAATATTTAAAAGAAAAAAATACTGGCCACAATAACTGACGAAGAGTACTCACTCGAATCTATTTGCTACATCAACAAAAAAATAAATATATCAGGGTATTTCTTGGTGATTTAAATGCGAAGGTAACCAGCTGTTCTATTTTTTTTTTTTTTTTTTTTTTTTTAGACTATTAAAGTTTGATTGAAATGATTATTCATTTTATTTGATTGAAAATTTTGAATCTTTTTCATGATCAGAACTTTTTGGTTACAATTCTTATATATTGAGATATTTATTTATCAAATTTATTAAGACTTTATACCCCACAAAAAACGAGAGTGGGCAAGAAGATTGATTGGTATGGGTACTTTGTATAATTTATAAATGATTAGGATTTATTTTTGATTTAATTGATAGCTCGCAAGCTATTACACGGTGTCAGTTTGGCAGGAACTATGTAATGGATCAAAGAGAAAGATGGACCAGTGTCAATTCGTGTAAAATTACGAATTTCTTTGTGAAAGAGTTTAACAGGAGAACAAATTTCAAACAAACAAATTTCCAAATCTAGAAAATATCTATTCCATCAAAATTCCGATAAAATTCGTTTGTCGTATCAGAAATTTATTAGAAAAACGTTTTCAAGTTTTAAAATAATTTAAAAATGATGCCATCATGAGTTAAATAAGTTATTATGTATTATTAATAACAACATATAAACAATTTAAGTGAAAATTTATTTTGTTTTCACCATTTCCCACACATTTCACCGCTCACCGAAGCCATAAGTAAAAGTTTAGAGAAATGATCGGGGGTCAGTCGTTTTCATCCGAACAGAGAATTATCTTTTAGATGGCAAGGATGTGGCTCAAATGCTCGAGAAGTATTTTTGTCTATTTTTAACTCATTCAAAATAGAATAAACAAAAGCTCCAAGGACACTCCGAGAACAAAAAATCAAAGAATTATGGGAGAAATATGCAAAAAACTTGGACAAAAAAAAAATTAAATATTGTATAATATCATATATATCGGTCCATAAGCATTTCGATAAAAAAAATACGATATATTAGAATGAAATAACGATATTTTCGATATATCGACATATATCGCCCATTCCTGAAACAACTATGTGGTATCACAATGGGCCCTTTAGGCCTAAGTGTGTCTCTCGACAGCTACACCAACCTAACCTAATCATCGCCCATTCCTACAAAATCAGTGCTACTGCCGATACGGCATTGGATCCTGTCTTGAGGACAAACGAGACGCCAGTTGGGTATTTCTTAGAGATGAGTTCTGCTCACTCTATTCACCTAGCTAATCTACTCAGGTTTATTAAAAACACCAAAAATTTTGATGGGATGTAAAATTAATCTCTCCTTTTCCTCTTTTCTGTTATTTCTCTTCTCATTTTCCTGTATCTGAAAAAAGAGCAATGGTCCAAAAGACAGAGCGCAGAAGATCTATATCATGCCAGTTCATCTTTAAATCTTATCTAATCTAATCTACACCGTGGATATTAATGATTGGGATCAGAACTTTTTTCCAATTCGTTTTTAAAATTGAATTGAAAGATTGTATTCTTTTTCGTATACACAATTGTGATTTTCATATTTTTATGTAAAATCATAATTATTTTGATCACTAGGGACTTTAAAGAAGGAAGAATGGGCAAGTTTTCGGGATTTTCATCCCTTTAAAATGTCTATGAATTCAAAAACAACCGGTTGATATATTTATCGGGAAGGTTTTGGGTGTAACTCCCTTCCCAGCGTTAGTGATTTGAAGAGAAGAGAAAAGAGCAAAAGGAGAAAAGAATAAGAATTTTACACCCCATCAAATTTCTCAGGTTGGGAATAGAGTCAGCAGTACTCATCTCTAAAAAAAACAAATTTTTTTTTTTCGATTTCTAACTTTTGTAATTAGATTTGTAGGTTTCTGTTTTTTGTTGGTTTTTCTATGAAAAGTAAGTTAAATTATGGCGATTTGTGGCTGTTAAATGAAGAGGTCTACTTTTTGATACAGTTAATACTTATACTTTTCTACACCTACGACTACTAGCGAACTCACAGATTGAAGCTAAGAGAGCGTTTTTAAAAGGAAGCGACCCAAAGTCCCTCCTTGAACCTAAGGAGTTTTATGGAGAAAATATTGAAAATTAAGTTATTTTTGTTTGTTGACGACCTCGATAGCCTAGTGGATAGTGCACTAGACTTTCATCTGGGAGGTTCGGGTTCGATTCCCGTCTTCGTCTGGTGGTTAATTTTCACTACTTTCTTATATTCACTATCCATATGAAGTGTATGAGAATTATAAGATAGTGTACAAGTACACACATTGGTTGGTAATGGCAAAACCACCAAGCCGATAAAAAATTGCCACACCGCCGTTCGGAATCGGCGTTAAACTGTAGGTCCAACTATGTGGTATCACAATGTGCCGTTCAGGCCTAAGTGTGTCTCTCGACAGCCACTCCAACCTAACCTAACCTAAGTTATTTTTGTTGCTGAAGTAATCAAAATTAGAGTCAAGGATTGTAGGTATTAACTTGTTATTAAAATAAGTTATGATCAAGTGTATATATGTATATGGGACATTATCTGTCAATGGCTTAAAATAATAGTTTTATCAAGCGTACGTTTACCCAAGTCATGATAAAAAAACAGATAAAGCCTTTTTTCGTTTATTTTTTTTTTTTTCGCTGAACATGAATCTAATATTAGTTTTCACGCGAAATGTTACGTGTTGTCTCTAACCTCAAAAAATGTCAAAAAAGGCTGTTTTTCAGGTCTTACGCTTACCAAAGTCATCATAAAACGACGGGAAAAGCTTATTTTTGTGTAGTTTCAGCTGATGAGCATGAATCTAATATTATTTTCCACGAGAAATGTTTCTTGTCGTCCTTAACCTCAAAAAATGAAAAAGAATGTCCTATATATAGACATACATACATATCAGAAATTTTAAGTACCAGGAAGCTGCATCAGTTGGTTGTATCCATAGCATAGTGTGTGTGATCAGGTCTGTCGATTTGTCTAACTTGTTTTTAAACTAGCCATTTATCTTTGTCAGTTTTGATACTTTTCGAAACATTTTTTCTTTCTGGAATTCCTCAACGCTTCAAGGGGTCTCTTTGGAATCAGGCTTTCAGTCTGCGCTCATTTCAAGTGTGGTTCGAGTCTCGATCAGGTTTTCGTTATGGATTTTTGTTGATTTTGACTTTTTGATTTTTCATCTGTTCTAATTTTAAGTTTGGTCTAAATTTTGGTTTGGCCTAAATTAAATCTAGATTGATTTTGTTGGTTTTGTCTGATAATGGTCTGGTCTAATTGACCTGAACTGCTCCAATTTTTAGCCTGGGTAGTTTCTAATGAGATCTGATTTTTTACCTGATCTGGATTTATTTACTATTTAGTGATTTCTGTTCTAGCTTAAATTTTATTCTTGCTTTGTTTCTTTGGCTGGTCTAGTTTTTGGTCTGTTCTATTTGTGGTCTGGTCAGATTTTTAAGCTGGTATAATTTTTGGTGTGTTCTGAGGTTGGTCTGTCCTGTTTTTTTAAGTCTGGCCAGATTTTTAGCTGGTTCAGATTTTTTTTTATTTTAAAACTGTTTTTGATCTGTTCTGATCAAAGTTTTAGTCTTAATGCATGATTTGATGTGATATCGGGCTGGTTTATTTTTCTATCTGATCAGTAAGGTGTGAAATCATTCTCGAACTATTCCTCTGACAGAACTAAAATTCTTTTTGGTGTTTTCTTCAATCAGCATATTATAGAAGTTGAATTTGTTAAAGGTAATCTTAGACAAAAGATAATCCAGCATTTTTAATACAATAATTTTAGATGGAATACCCTTCTACAAAGAAACAAATAATGTTTTGCCATAAATATTATTGTGATTATATATACATACATATACGAGTACAATACATAACTACATATGTATGTATGTACATATCTCTGCTGATATATAATATACACAATCATGATGCGAGTTATTTGGTGCTTCTCCAGTAAAGCAACATTATCGCAACAATTTCGCATCACTTCATTTTACTTTTACCCCTATACTCCCATTCATCTTCTCAACTTGACAATGCCACACACTCCACGTTTCACTTACGTATTTTTACACAAATACATTTCCCAGTTATATTATGCTGCCCCAAGAAGATAAAAAGCAGTAGAAACAGGAGAAGAAGAAAATAACTAAAAGAAAAAAAGTAAATATGCAAGTAAAAGATGTTGAACGTTGAAAAACGTGTTTCTTTTTAATAGCTTATGTGTAAATACAGGAAAAAAATATATATATATATATATATGTATGTGTATTTGCTTCCTTGAAGAGAAAATACATGAAGTTTGTCGACGTTGTCCGTTCACAGTAAGAATTCAACATATGGCGGTGGTGAAAAGCTTTACAATTACAACATATGAGGCAGCAAGCCAGCTAGTAAAGGTGCGTGTGAATGCATAGTTCAATATGTGCGTGCTGCTGTTGTGATTCTCTCTTTTTATTTCACTGTTGCTCTCTTTTGCAATGTTGTTGTTTTTTTCCTTTTTTTTTTGGAAAATATCCTTTATACACGCAATGTTACTCTTTATGCTCATATGTATGAGTGTTTGCTCTAACTTTTCGCTTTTCTCACTTTTTCATACATTTCTTTTTTTGGTTTAGATTTTGTTTATTTTTAGTTTCTGGTGAGTTTCTTTCATTTCCTTTCGTTTCTTGTTGTTTTTTTTTTTTTGTGCTTTTGCCACTTTTCTGCTTTCTGCTGCTACTTTTTTCAAGTAGCGTAGCTTGAGTGTGTGGTTGTGCTCATTAAAGACTTGAATATTTTATACTACTTTACTATATTTATGTATGTGCAAACACATGTACGAGCGAGTATGTGGGCGCTAAGCGTGGTTGGTAGTAGCCATTTAAATCATAGACTTATTAATAGAAAGAAATTGCGGTTTACTGTTTTTTTTTGTTTTTTGAAAAATAATAGTGGACATTCTTACGAAATTTATGAGCTTGTGTATGTGCAACTAATAATTATACCTATACATACACATTTTGAAGCTTATTTATTTATTTATTTTTTTCAGTGTATGTATGCATGTATATAGATAGTAGTAAAATTAAGGTCCCCAATTCCTTTATGTTTGCTTTTTTATTTATTGATTATTATTATTATTATGTTTGGGGATATGCACCACGTCCTAAAAAACTATTGTGCCTCCTTCGAGGATTATAGTATTATCATAGTATAGTATTCCTATGAGCCCTATATTCCTTAAAGGGTTATAGTATTTCTATAAGTCCTATACCCGTTATGAATTTTAGTATAAAGCCTATTTCTAAGTTTTTCATCATGCCGTCTGATATTTAGTAATATCCCTAGTACATTTTCCGGGCTTGTAAGCATAGCACATTGGCCTAAAATGTGTTTTTGAGTTTCGGTATCATCACAAAATCTACATAACTCATTATTGCATATTAGGTTTGTCAGATGATAGTTCAGCCTGCAGTGTCCTGTCAAAAAATAATATAATTCTCAGATTATTTTTTGATAAATTCATACATTCCTTAAAACTTTTTAGTTTATATGTTCCTAAAAGAGTTTTTGATTGTTCCATTTCCGGTAGATTATCCCAGTATGATGTTTGCATTTGTTGTTTTTCTTTCTTTAACGTCATTGTTAGAGACCTTTTTCCTATTCCATAAAAGGGTTCGGGTCCTACAAATGGGGTTTCTTCTCCCTTTTTTGCGAGCTCATCCGCCTTGTCATAACCTTGTATTTCTACATGGCCTGGAACCCATAGTATCCAGACCTTGTTCTGCAAGCCAAGCGTATTAAGTTTTTCAAGACACTCCCTAACTAGTTTAGAGTTTACCCGATAGTATTTGAGTGCCTTGATAGCCGTTTGGCTGTCAGAAACGTAATGTTCTGATTCCGATAGTTTCGCTTGAGGTTGAAGTAAACACACCTGCCTATGGCGTATATATCCGCTTGAAAGATACTGGTGCATTTACCTATGGGCTCGAAGTGTTTTATCCTTGGCCCATATACCCCCGCTCCTGCTTCTTCATCAGTAAGCGACCCGTCTGTATACCAGGTTATCATTTGTTGGTTTATATTGTAGGTTTCAAGCAAATCTTCCCAATCTTTTTTATTACTTAGTTTTGTTGTAAACTTTTTATTGAAACTAAACTGCGGTATCATGTAATCTCTCGGTATTGAAATTTCAGAAAAATTTTTCGCAAGAATAACAAACTTCTTCTGATTTAGGCAATGACCTGACCTGATATATATTCGAGACATTCTATAAATGAACCTCTTCGCCTGCATCTGGCTGTGTTAATTCTAAAAGGACTTCTAAGGACGCCGCTGGACACGTTCTCATAGCCCCAGTTATGCAAACATATGCTAATCTTTGAAGTTTATTCAACTCATTGACAGTTGTTTGCCGCTTTGTTCTATCCGACCAGATAACCGCTCCATATGCGATCATTGGTCGTACAATTACCGTATACATCCATCGTAGTATTTTTTGTGTACACCTCCAACTTTTCTCAGTAATGGATTTACAGCTCATAAGTGCTCTGCTCTTGTAGCCTTCTTTGTTATGTTACTAACATGTGATTCCCAGAGTCATTTCTGGTCGAAAGTAATTTCCAGAAATTTTAGCTCTGTATGTAGTTTAACTTCCGTGCCATCCACGCGAATGGTCTTCAAGGTTTTAAGCTTATATTTCCATGTAAATGGTACAATTGTAGTTTTCACTGGATTAATATTCAGCCCTACTTTTAAACACCATATTTTCGTGACTTTTAGTCCCAATTGAATTAAATCACATAGAGTATTTTCAAATTTGCCTCTACATATTATTACTACATCACAACCGGCATAACCCTGCATCATAAGTCCAGTATTTGTTAATTTCTCCAGAAGTTCGTGTATGACAGTACTCCACATTAGCGGGAACGTAGCTCCACCTTGTGGACAACCTTTTGTTGTATTTGCTACTAGAGAGTCTGTACTCATCGATATTTCGGCTGCTCTAGTCTTCAGCATGGTTCCCATCCAACATTATTAATTAGTATTATTAATTCCTCTGCTGATGAGAGTTTCTTTTATTGCTTATAGAAAGCCCCTTCGATATCTAGAAACGCACATAAAGCTATTTCTCTTTCCTCTATATTCTCCTGTAATACATTTGTCAATTGATTCAGGGCAGTTTCTTTTGATCTACCTACTATGCATGTTAACAAGGATGAAGCGGGACACTTACTAGGATGGTCGTCCTTATACAGGGTGACAATTGTAAAGTGACGCAAGTTTAATACTCTGCAGCAAGCTTTGCCATTTACCGTTACTTTAATTTAAAAAGCAAATTCATTCATCATTGGCTTTGCTTTTAATTTCATTTGAATTTTTGTTATTACATTTTGAAATTTCCATAAAAATTGACAAGGAAAATATTCGTCGTGAAATTATGAAATTTCATTTGGCAAATTATAGTAGCCGTCAAATTGCAAAGGCTTTAAATTTGTCAAGTCGTACGGTAGACCGAGCTATTATTCGATATAACGAAACTGGGGGTTTTTTAGATAGAGACCGGGGAAAATTTTCAACAGTTGCCACTACTGGTTTAACAGAAAAAATTCGTAAACGAATCAAGCGAAATCCAAGGCGCTCAATCAGAAAAATCGCTAAGGAAGTCGGAGTAAACCGTGAAACAGTGCGAATCAGTGCAAAATCAAAGCTTAATCTTAAACCGTACAAGCTCCGAAAAGCTCAAGATCTGACACAAAAAAAGAAAGATTTGCGACTGCAAAGATGCAAGGCGTTGCTACGCTCCTCCGTGTTAAAAAATGTTGAAAATATCTTGTTTACAGATGAAAAAATTTTCACGGTTGAACAACATTTCAATGCGCAAAATGACCGAATGTGGCTAACATCATCATCGCAACAAAATAGGACTGTTGGCCGAGTTCAAAAGCCAGCTTCCGTTATGGTATGGGCTGGAGTTTCCGCTAATGCCAGAACCCCTCTAATATTCGTTGAAGAGGGTGTTAAAATTGACCAGGTTGTTTATCGGAGCATTTTAAATGAAGATGTTCTTCCCTGGGCCCAAGATACATTTGGAAATGAAAACTGGACTTTCCAGCAAGATTCTGCACCTTCCCACATGGCAAAATTAACGCAAACATGGATAAAAGACAATTTTTCTGGATTCATAACATCTCAAGAATGGTCGCCATACTCCCCAGACTTGAATCCAATGGACTACTCTATTTGGAGTATTTTAGAGAGTAAGGCTTGTGCATCTCAACACCACAGTCTGAAGTCGCTGACAAATTCATTAGAGAAAGCCTGGACTGAAATTGATCAGGAAGTCCTGCGGCGAACAGTCCTACGATTTCCGGATCGATTGAAGGCATGTGTGCAGGCTAAAGGAGGTTATATTGAATGAGGTGGGGTTCAAATGAATGCTTATATATTCAGCAATGTTAACACTTAATTGTACTTAATGGAAGTACGTCCTTTTGAAAATAACTGCTGAAATGTGTGCGTCACTTTACGATTGTCATCCTGTATAGTTATTTATTAATTACATTTGCTTCTTTTATACGAGAACAAAACAACTAACTAAGTACTATACTTAACTTACAAGGTGCGATCAAAAAAATGTAAATGTAATTATTTGCTTTTTTGTTTGTTTGTTTGTTTTTGTTAAACAAACTTTTTCAATAAAAATTGTATTTGTTTTGTTTTTAATTTCAATATAAAGTGACACATACAGCTACGGTCAAAATATTAGTAGCGCTATAAAGAAAAATATTCATATCTTGCAAACAATATTTTCTAGTGACATATTAATATAATATTTAAATATAAATAATAGCTACAAATTCCATACCCGGAATATCTAACACTCTCTCAAAAAGACAAAAAAAACTTTTTCAAAAAGATGAGAAAGTCGTTTCTATAGTATACAACATATTAATTTACAGCGAGATGTGCCTCCTCCATGCTCCCGAGAGCAATCACAATGGACAATTAAGTTTCTGAGTGGAACTCCGGGTATATACATAAGTATATATATCCGCATACGCCTTTTAAACCTAACCTAACCCGCTGTGAAAAAGAAAACTGTAGCTGTACGTAGTCCAAAATATTTTTTTGTACAAATCTTTTCGACCGACCAAATTATGACTTGTGAGAGTATTTTATTTACATACATTTCAACAATTTATGTTATAGACACTCAACATTGTCTGCTATTATTTATATATAAATTTTGGCTCCGTGATATAAAACATTTTCTTTATGTCCATATTATTATTTTAGCTATAGCTGTGCATACATATCAACACAAATACACCTTCTCAACTGACAGCTCGGCAAATATGTATGCATGTATGTATGTACGTAGATATGTATGCATACGTGCATGTAGTCATTAGGGACATTTTAGCCCTGTATTTGACAGTTGTTGTTCAGTTGGTTTTTTAAGTTAAGGCTAGTTTCCGCTTCCGTTGTTTCATAATCATCATCTATAGTTGTTTTTCACTTGTTTTATGCTTTCACATCACATCATATGTAGTGAAACTATTTTACATACAATACATTTCTTTTTTTATTAAACCTTTTTCAACCACATTTACAGAAAGTTATTATAAACATATGTGTATGTGTGTGTGTGTGTGTGAGTGAGTGTAACAGTTGCGACTGTCATAAAATTATTTTATTGAAAAGTTTTGCACATAAAACTCGAAAGTGTTGCACAGATTTTCTTATCATTCAACTTATGTATATTATAAGTTTTATTAGTTATTCAAATTCTTTATAAGGGAGCATGTTTCAGCTCATATTCATTCCCAAATCGGAAATGTCATTTAATTCATCAACTTTTTTCGAAGAAATATTTTATTTGCATACGTTTTACTCAGTCTGAAATTTGGGTTAAAATAAAAAATGCTTGCAAGAGGTTTTTTTTTTTTTTGTGCGAGTAAGGGGGTAACAAAAGTGCCTACCGTATCGTCAAAGGTGTTGTCACACCAATGGTATGTGGGGCTCTCACCCACCAAAAACTTCCCCCTTGTTTGGACTTGTACCCACTCTGGAACCGCCTTCGCATGCCTTCAGGGTGAAGTTCCTCTGTAAGTCAATTTAGACTACCATCGTTGTACCTGCGTCCAGGTCCCGCTTCTTTGAGCGTAGCATGTATTCGATGAATTTAGCTATTAGTAGCCAATCCTCTTTGTTTACTGTCATTTTTTTGGCCATATTTTCAGCAGTAAGTTGTCCCAGTTTGTCTTCTAGCAGTTTATGGTTTTCTCTTCACTTATCGCACACGAAAAAGGTGTGGTTTGCCTCATCTATGGCCTCATCTCCGTAAATACATTCAGGACTTACGGCTTCGCCTATGTTAAACAGGTATTTTTGAAAGTACCCGAAAAGTAACAATCAAACAAACCCGTGTCCAGATAGCATCTGCGTTACGTAGTAATTAACTTCGCCGAAGGGTCTAGTGCACCATTTTTATTCATTTGGAATTATCTTCGATGACCACCTTCCTTTGGTTTCCGCTGACCAGCGATTCTGCCATAATTGCATTGTATGTGCTCTAGTGTGTTGCTATGTGTTTCCAGTTTCTTCTTTTTTCTGCATCCAGATTTTCTTTCTTTTGCTAGAAGGTCTATTGGTATCGTTTCACTTATCACTAGTACTACAGCTTCGGACACCGTGCGATACGCCGAAACCACTCGGAGAGTTGCTGTTTAAAAAATCGAATTTTTAAAAACATCAATTTCATAATTTTATTCACTGTATACCTGTATAAAAATTTCTTAATTTTAAGGCAACTTTTTCCATCACAAAAGAAATCAATACAGTAGAAACATCTCAGAGCACAGTAAGACCAAATGACAAATTCGAAATTCCTCAAAACTTGTTATTCGGAGGATTTCGAGGTCGCGGACTACAAATCAAAAGTCAGATCTTCAAAATTCAAAATAACGGATCCAATATGGCGGATGAGTTTTTAAAAATTTTAACGAGTTTCAAACTCGTAACTCAGGGGTTTTAGGGGTCGCTGATTACGAATCTGTAGTCTGATTTTTGAAATCTGAAATGGAAGGTCCAATTTGACGGTGGATTTTTTAAGCTCATCAGATTTGCTTGAAACTCGTTACTTGGAAGTTTTCGGGATCACTGATTACAAATTTAATGCAAGATTCGTAATCAACAACTCCAAAAACCCCTGAGCTACGGAATTTCAACTAATCCGTTCAAATGTTTAAAAACTCATCCGCCATTTTGATTTTTAAAAATTTGTCCTCAGATTCGTAATCAGTAACCCGAAAAACCCCCAGATTCATAAAAAACCAAAAGTTTTTTAAAATTGTGTTCGTATGCTAGACTTTTATTAATTTTTCTCGAAATAGTGTTTTTTCTTTCCTAGCTGACACGATTTCGAAAAAACTATGGGACCAATTAAGTTTACAATTTTTGACCAAAGCTTCCGCAGCCTTAAGTGCAGACAGATTCAAAGAAATAGAGTCCTGGACTGCCAAAAACTGCGGACACAGCCGAATTCTATCACAAGAACCGAATATACCAATCCAACATAACACTGAATACATGATACCCAAATTAAACACCAAGAAGGAAAAGAAACCGTGTGGGGACTAGTCTTGAGATAGAACTCTACACTAACGGATCAAAGATGGATTACGGGGTCGGTGCGGGATTATACTCAGAACAATATTGCTGAATCTTTTAGACTCTCGCATGAAGTCAGTGTTTTTCAGGCCGATCTTCTCGCGATCAGAAAAGCCTGCAAAACACTGACCAAAGTTCAAAGGAGGGCCTAAGTAGTTGTCTTCACAGACAGCCAAGCGGCAATTAAGGCTCTAAGCTCAGACATATTATTCTCCAGACTTGTTACCTTACCTTATCTTACCTTACCTTACCAGAAGTCGCATGAAATAATATCAAACGTCATATAAAAAATCATGTATAACACTTACGATGAATTTTCTCTTTAAGAAACTGTAATAAAATTTTAAGGAAAATCTTTTCCTAGAACACTTTAACCCATTAACTCCTACGCATATGGGTATTTTTGGAAATTTTTCGAGAAATTCCAGAAAGCCCCTTTTAAAAAGGTAGTCAAATGTCAGAGTATGATATTGCAAAAAACTGTTTTGCGGATAATTTCACTAGAAGTCACCAACGACAAAAAGCATTTACGGGTTAAAAGTAAGGCGTAACACTCAGCTTTGCCTTATTGTGTGGTGAAACGCCTTAAATTTAATCTGCAGGTGTTTCTTTTCTTAAGTGACCCCTAGTGAAATTTTTCGCAAAATATTTTCGTGGAATACTTTAACCCTTAGATACCCTATATGGGTATTTTGGCTCTCTTTTTGAGAAATTCCAGAAAATTCCTCTTTAAGAGGGTATTCAAAAATTAAAGTGCTCCAAAAAAAAAAAATTCAGTAAGGGTCACCTACAGGTTAAAGACAAGGCGTTTCGCCACACAACAAAACAAAGTTTTTATTTGAATTTTACTAAATAAAATTCGAAAGAAAAGTGAAAGTAATAAACACAATACATACATGAAAAATTTTATATTTGTGTAAGGATATAATTGCATGCAAATGTACATGAAAATTTATATTCTTTTTTTTTTTGTATGTAAGCGAATAATTGTCCATAGAATCATGTAAGTAAGCATAAATATGCATATAAAAATAGTTAGACAATGTTCGTTACGAAAGGCGCGAGCGAATAACTTGAGAAACCCTAACAAACAAAATGTTGTAACATGCCAATTGTCACCACCAGCAACAGCAGCAAAAAACTAACAACAAAGACATCAGCAATATATATTTAAATATTTGCACACGTCACTAATTGTTCCAACATTCTAAGTAGTTAGTTTCTTTTTTAGATTTTAGCATAATATTCACATTTTAATTGCATGTATTTTTGTTGTGAGTTTTTTGGGGTAAAATTATTGGCGTAAATTGAAGACACAATTAAGGAAATAAATATAAAGACAGACAGCCAAAATCTGAAATTCATGAAAGAAAAATAACAGAGAAGCTTTTCTTTTTTTGTAAATGAAATTCAAATCGAGAACAATGCAGTGCTTAATTCAATCAACTCCATATCTTTTTGTCTATATAATAATTTTTAAAATATATTCCATTGATTATTTCACGCGCTGTATGTTTTAAATGAGCACCTTCTGGTTAAAAGAGACACACAAATACTACATGCAAATATATACATAAAATGGCTCACACTATAGCACGTGAAGCCCAATATAAATATAGCAGCTGCAGACACGCAAAGTTGTCACGTTATTTAAAAAACTCGATGGCTGGCTGGCTGGTTGGCAAATATTTCCACTATTTTCACGTTCATTTTTTTGAGCTTTCTCTGGAAATTCATAGCAAAACAATACATCCAATTGTGGGTTTAGTTTTAGCTAGAAAAACAAAATGGTGAAGAGACCCACACACGTTTATTCTTTCATGCCTAGGCGGCGTCCGTCATTTATGCTCGAGGCTCGGGTATTTAGCTTTGTTTTTTTTTTTTTCTATTGTGCACATAATTTTTTTTTTTACCATATACTTTACCTTCCCTAGCTATTTACTTGTTTATGCCCCACTGACACTTTGAACTCCCCAGTGACCTTGCTCTACTAGTTACTAGGACATAATACTAAGTAGTTTTTCATATTTTTATGCGGCCATTTTATTTTACACACACAAACATTTTATTGTGAATGCATTAAAATGCAGTAAAATAATTTAACTTTAAATGAAAACGTTTAGAAGTTTCCAAAATTTATTCACATTATATGAGCTTAAAGTAAAACCAAATAAACCACTCACTGTACAGTGTACATTCATACATACATATATTATGTTTATTATGCTTACCGTTGTTTAGGTTTACCCCTTGGGATCTTTGTCAGCGTAAAAGACGAACAATTTGAGAAACGTTCTACGCATGTAATGTATCATATCCAAAATAACTAACTATGTAGTTGGAATATGTGCATGTATGCTCACACACACATACTCGTACCTGAGGTTACTAATGAGCCCCCTTAACTGAGTTAACAATTAACTGAAATTCAAATGGGATTCACAAAATGCTGTTCATACTTGTGTGCCCTCACACTTTATGCTGCCTACTCCCTTTACGATTTATGACTTCCTTACTAGCGCACGTTTTATGGTAATGTGTCTTACGTTAACATAGTTAATGGGCATTTTTTTTTCGACACGTTCTAACAGCTTAAAATATTTCATATGTGCGGGCATTAGAAGGTATTTGAAGGTTTTCATAAAATTTCATATTTTTAATTCCATATTTGAAAATATCTCAGAGAAGGATTAACTGTTTAGTTTCTATAGAGGTTGACTTAAATCAGGAGAAAGTTCGTTTCATAGTTTGAAATTTCACTGCTTAAGTGGTTGCTTACATGGGCGCAAGCATGACTGCCTGTCTGAAATAGAGGGGTAGAAAAGAAAGTAGAGAGAAAGAAATGGCAGAGATGAGCCGAAAATTCAAAAATAAAATGAAAATCGGCGCATTGATGAATGTTCCCATGTTCATATTGTTCCGATTTTACCACTTTCTTCATAATGTTTTAGAAGTTGAATAGGCAACATGGACGCAAGCAAACAATGCGCCTCTAGGACACACACAATCTTCATTTTCTTGCTATTTTTTTTTTACTAAACTTATTTTATTTTCTTTAGAGATTGTTGTTTTTTTTTTTTTTTTTTTAATTTGAAGTACACATTTAAGGCACATAATCAATATTTGTTTCTTATTTTTTGCGAACAAAAAAACCTATCTTCACGAGCATAAGAAAAAGTGACAAAATTCCAATTCCACCGTTCCTTTTTGATTAGGAAACGTTCGTCATGGTTGCACTTATGTGAGCACGACTGTCCTGCCCATGACATTCATGCTTGCTTGCAAGGCGGTAACCCCCAAAACCTCCCTCCCTAATATCTAAATTCTAATTTTTGAGATTAATTGCCAATGGATGAAAAAAAAGTCAAAATAAAATCAATTTAACGATATTTTTTACTTCCATCTGTTTTTTTTTTTCTAAAAAGTCAAATATAAAATTAAAATTGAAGTCTTAGTTACAATATGCGATCAAATCCGATTTGTTTTCTTCGACATGAAGTTTGACTACGGATTCAAAAAGATAAGGTGAAGGAGCACTCCTGCATTCATAGTTTTTCTGGGTCAGTAACTGTTTTTGATTTAAGGTTTCGTCCTGAATCAGTTTGAAAAGTTTAAAAATGAATAAAAATATAAAAAATTATCGGATCCTTAAAAAAATTAGACTTGCTTGAACCCCATTTTTTTTCCTAAAACGTGACGTGATGGGAAGTTTTTGACCTCAGATTCGTGTTCAGCGTGAAAAATTCTTTCGCAAAAACTACATCTTATTAGCAAAACCCATGCAGTTTTAGGAGGCAATCTTAAATTATAATTAATTATTTAACGCATTATTGCTCAGAGCACCACGACTAGAAAGATCTCTTTCAATGCTGTGACTTCACGAATTAAGGGAATATAAGCCAACCTCATCCGGGTTCCTTATCATTGATAATCGCTCAAATTCCCAATGATGATCATTTGAAAAAAATGATCCTCTACTATTTTTGGTAATTTTTTTGAGGTTTGGTATATCATCAGTAGTGGGAAGTCAATGAGTTAATGAAATTATGTCCCTCACGATAAAAAAAATGCATTAGAATGCACATTGAATAACATTTATTTACAAAAATTTAATTATTCTGTGAATTTTTTGTCACTTTTGGCCATTTTTTTTGAGGTTAAAGATTAAAAAAAAACGAAAAATTTTTCCTAAAATTTTAATTTTATAGGGTCCATCAAATGTATCATCCATTTAATTTATTGTATTTAAAAATCAGTTTGGTAAAAATTATTTATGAGAAATATTTACGGCCGAAACGATTGCCCAACTGAGCGATCAATTGAACGAATTATCGCGAAATCCAAGCAAAGCGGTTCGGTTGCCGATCGAATAGGCCGAGTAGGCGAGAATATTGCTGCTGTTGCTCAGTGGCTGCAAGACCCATTTCTTTCTACGAACTTCGTGAACTGAAGCCTCAAGACCACTAAGCTCGTCGAACGTTCACTGATTGGACTGTGGAGCAGTTGGAAACAGATCCAAATGTTGGCGGAAAATATCATCTTCAATTGTGAATCACATTATTGGTTGGACGGCTTCGTGAACAAGCAAAATTGCCGCACTTGGGCAGAGAGTAATCTACAGTAGTATAAACAGTCTCCATTGTATCCGGAGAAACTTACTGTTTGGTGTGGATTTTGATTAGGCGGCGTCATTGGACCATACATTTTCCAAACGAGAATGGCCTAATGGTGACTGCCAATGGCGAACGTTATCGCGCCATGATATCTAACTTTTTGTGGCCTCAATTGGATGACATAGACCTGGGCGTAACATTAGAGTTATAGCAAGAAAACTTTCCAGAACGCGTTTTTTAAAAAAAAGGGCGATGTGGAATGGCCCCCAAGATCGTTCGATTTAACGCATTTAAACTTTTTTCTCTGGGGCTACATAAAGTTGCTGGTTTATGCCAACAAACCAATAAAAATTGAGAACAACATAATTCGAGCCATTGGCGAAATCCAGCCGGTCTTATGCAACAGAGTCATTCAAAATTGGACCTCTCGGATGGACCCCTGTAAAAGAAGCCACGGAGGCAATTTGAATGATATAATTTCTAAAAGTATTGAATGTACTTTAAACCGCAATAAACGTTTCCATCATACTATATTTCACGCACAACTATTTTTATACAATTTTAAAGTTCAGACACGCTTAATGAAAAAACTTTATCATTCTATCTGACATCCAGGCGACCACTGAAAGTACTTTTGCCGTAAAATTTTCACTCGAAACTAGTAAAAGATTTTTTTGATACTATTCAGCGCTTGTCTACCCGAACCTGGCTAGTATGATATCGCAGGTAATAAGGTTCCCAATGAACTACATAGAAAGATTTCAGCGGATTCTGTTAGACCTCTTCAAACTGAATTGTTGTGGAGTAGGCGAAGAAGTAATGGCTAATTTGTTCCAGACCTTCCCGGGAAAAGCAGAGGGTCTTTCTAGTTTTTAGTTTAGCACAAAAGATTTTATAGGTTGAGTCTTGTTCTATATTCACTGTCATATTTAGTACTGACCAATTAACCCAAACTTGGAAAATTCGTCAAAAATACATTTAGAAATTTTTTCCAAAAGTAATCACTGTTTAACATTTCAATATATACTGACTTTAAAACTGCATTTAAATAATTCAAAAATATTATATTTCACCTGACTTAAAGGCCAGGTAAACCGACATACTTTTTTGGAAGGTGGTTTTGAAAATCAACAAAAAATAGTAAAATGAATTATTTTGCATTGTAAATGAGAAATTCGCTTAGATAAAATAATAAACTTGAAGTTTCTTATATATTTTTAAGAGCTGACCAAATTTTTGAAAAAAAAAAAACATGGAAAAATAGAAAAAATATACAAATATTCACATTTTATTTATAACTTCTAAAATATAGTGTTAAATATTTTGATCCCCGCGAAAACTTATTGTTCATAATGTGGCGTAGTAATATTTTAATTTTTTTTTACACCTGGCCACTTTATTTTCTCAGGGTAAGCTAAAAATTACTTCACTCCCTCCAGAAAAAATTTCTTTTTTTTTTTTTTTTTTAGAGTACTGAAATCTTTTAGACATGGAAATTGTATTTTAAAAATTTTCAAAATTGAATCAGAGCATCTAGTGCCAAGCCAAAATGAGTTAATGCAAAAAAAATTAAATTAATTACATAAAATCCTAAAATACTTTTGCACTTTAAAAAAGATTCACCCAAAAAATTCTAAAAATCAATAAATTCTACAACGATAAATTCACAGAAAATGCCCCAACAACACCTCAGTTTCAGTAGAATTCCTGCGGAAACACACCTATATCTTTAATGTATAAAAAGAAAAATCAGAGAAATAAAAAAAGCGAAACCTACGATGTTAGTAAAAATAACAAAAACAAAAAAAGAAAAACACAAACAAAACAAACGAAAATTACTTTAACATTTAAATAAATAAAACAAGGTTAATGTTAACAATGTAAAAAAGAAGAAGAAATACAAACAAACACATACACAAATATATACATACAAACACATTGCCAATGTTAAGCTGCGGGGTTGTCATAAAATTCAAACAAATGAAACACACCTCGTTCCTTCATGCCTCCCTCCCACTCGCTCTAACTCGCGGCAGAGCCATCGCCGCATACTCCTGCTGCTGCTGCTGCATCGGAATAGTCAACATGACGCTACTGTTTAAATCCGGTCACTGTGTGGCTTTTTTGTTGCTTCTTGTTGTTGTTGTTGTTTACGCGTACAACATTTTGGACATTAAAACCAAAAAAGGAAAAGTGTGTCGTTCGCTCGTTTACTGTTTATGTGTATTTGTATGTGTTCTTTAAACGCCTCATTTGGCTTCTCGGCCAAATGACAGCATAAGGCTAATACCCTTTGAATCGTTGAAGACCAATCCATAATTACTGCATGCGTAGCAATAAAATACTACGAGCACTAACTACATATCTACATGGAAATCGATAATCTGACCGCAGCCGCAACAGCAACAGCAGCAAATTCGTATATGCTGCTGCCTGCATTTTGGTTCTTCTTTTTTTTTTTTTTTTTTTAGTTTTATTTGTTAGCTCAAATGAAATCTGAAATTAGTTGCCACGAATACGATTATGCTGGCCAGTGCCAATCAAGCAACCACTTTCCATTTCCACTTTCTTATATATCAGTTTACATTTTTATGTACCAAGTGGAAATGTGCATTAACTCAATGTAATTGAATACGCTCGTTCAGTTCAGTCTTAATTTGTGTATTATGCTGCAAAGTGTAAATAATTTTTTTTTTTGGTTAAGTAGTAAGTAATTTTTGTTTGTGTGCTGTGATTCAAGTGGCTAAAATCAAAAATCAGTAAATGTTTTTTTTTGTTTGTTTGTTTTTTGACTAATTCGTTCTGAAGGGTATGTATTAAATTAATTTTCATTTAGTTTTCGTTTAGTAAATAATATCAAAATAATCTTAGTAATTATTGTAAATTTTTTTCGGATATTTGTTCATGGAGAAGCCCTAAAAATGTTTTCTCTTTTTCATAGCTCTCTATTTATTGCCACTCTATTCATTGTTGGTATTAATTGTATGAATTAATATTTAATATAAGATTAGCCAATCAAATTTAGTCAGCCTCTTAATTTAGTAGACCGTTGTGCAGTTAGAGGGAACTGCTCATTAACATGTTAAACGGAGGATATATTTAGTCTTAGACAACTAAATCCTTTCCCATATCTCTATTCACACACTTTTACCGAATACAGTTTAAGATGCCCTTGTAACATGGTTTTGCCTAGACTAAGTTATAGCTTAATTCGCCAAGGTTTATTAAAGGATCCATAAGTCCCTACGTTATCCCAAGATAAGAGTTTACTCTCCATTGATGATTGTGGTACGACTAGCTAATTTGGTAAATTCAGTGAATTGGTCATCTGGAATTTTAATGGATTTCTTCCAAAGCAAGATTTTTGTAAATGTCTTCCATTTCTAGATGTAAAAACCCAGCGTGTCGTATACTTGATTATTTCACAAATTTTACTGTCGTCGATGAATACTAGTGTCTGACGTTACTATTTAAATGCAGCATATTTATTCTACATTTATATATTATTTATTTAAGATTTGTTTTAATTGTAACGAATCGTTGTGGCAACATTTTAGACCTGTGGCTCTGTTTTTTTTTCACACCTAGTTATTAAAAGAAAATTCAAACAATGCTGAATTATACTGAACTTAAAAATGTAACTTCTTTTTTTTCCAAGCTTAATTAAATACAATTTTTTACCGAAGTTGAATAAATTAAACTATAGAAGAAACTAGAAAAGGAGTTTCTGACTTTGTAAAAAAATGTATTTTTCGAACGTTGTATTCATACGTCAAGAGGAGGCACAGTGATTTATCCCATAGACAAAATTTAAAAAATTCATAGTGTCAAAACCAAACAAAGTTGGTGTAATTTTAAAGGTAATACTCTAACTAAGAAGCATTAAAAAAATCTTGACGAAAAAATAATTAGTGTGGGTCAAGAGCAGCTCAAAGTCGATTTTTTTTTCTCAAAAATGATTTTAGTTTCTTATTCCATTAAGATATCCAGTCGAAAGTTCCAATTTTGACAAATTTTGGGAAAGAAAATATGTGAAACTATATTCCTGGATTTTTTCTGAATTTTAGAATTCACCTTTCTTTATCGGAATATGCAAAAATATGCTCCGCTATCTTCCACCCCAGAAATTAATTTGAAAGTAGGTTTGAACTCGTTTTTTTCGACAAAAATTGGGATTACACTTTTTTTTTGTTAACCCTAAAAGTATGCAATCATGCTGAAAAATGAATAAAAGTGAAAAATATCAAAAGTTACATTCATTAATAACACTTTTATTTCAATATTAAAACCTTTCAATAAAAATTATTTAAATTTCTGAAAAGGTCCAATATCAGCATAACAAAATAAAATAAATATCTTGAAGTTCAAACGGCCCATTCTCCCATTGTAGCTAGCCAAATATGACAAAAATTATAACTTAAAGCTTAATTTGTGCCAAAAGCAAAATAAGTTTACCAAAACTGATTTCAGATTTGAGCTTAAAGCTTTAAAATTTACTAGCATTGAAATCAGAGCGCTCCTTCAAATTTTGTCCCGTCGTTGTATGAGATCCTTTCTCCAATTGAATGCTAAACTCGTAGAAGCAAGAATGACTACCGGAAATACTCGTCATATAGCAGCAAGTTTCCCAGTATTTCGCCAATTGAAATACCATTAAATAAATATCAATGCGTCAAGTATATCGTTCTATCAGACTGGGAATTTAGTCACTAAATTTTTACTGCACTATAGCTTTCAATACCACAATGTTAGTGGAAGTCAAATCGCACTATCATTAAAGGCTTAGCGGAATATAATGTCCGTAAACGTTTAGTGGTAGTGGACATCATATTTCACTACCACTAAACCTTTAGTGAAAGTAGGAAAAAATGTCCTTACCACTAATTGTTTAGTGGTAGTGGAAGAAAAGAAGTATAAATCACATCCTAATGCAAAAAGTTTAGTGATGGTTAGGTTAGGTTGGAGTGGCTGTCGAGAGACACACTTAGGCCTGGAAGTCAAATCGCACTATCATTAAAGGCTTAGCGGAATATGATGTCCGTAAACGTTTAGTGGTAGTGGACATCATATTTCACTACCACTAAACCTTTAGTGATAGTAGGAAAAAATGTCCTTACCACTAAATGTTTAGTGGTAGTGGAAGAAAAGAAGTATAAATCAGATCCTAATGCAAAAAGTTTAGTGATGGTTAGGTTAGGTTGGAGTGGCTGTCGAGAGACACACTTAGGCCTGAATGGCCCATTGTGATACTACATAGTTGGACCTACACATAGTTGGACAAACGTTTAGTGATAGTGGGAATCAAAACCCACTACCATTAAACACTTTAGTGACAAGGGGATGGAAATCAATTGACAACTTTGTCGAAATTCAAATTAAAATGCATTGTGAGCATAAGTTTTTGCTTAAATACATTTTCTTTTCATTATTTCTTTTATTCGCTTTACATATTATTACGTCGAGGGGTATTAAACACACTGGGTATTTGGTCACTAAATTTTGACTGCACTACAGTTTCCTCTACCACTAAATCTTTAGTGATAGTTAAAGTCAAATCCTACTGTCACTTAACTGTAGAAATTTTATTTCCACTACCACTAAACCTTTAATGGTAGTAGAATTTGAATTTCAACTATCATTAGTAGTAATGGGATTTTATTTCCTACCAAACTTTTAGTGGTAGTGAAATTAGATTCCCACTACCACTTAACGTTTAGTTGTAATGGAATTATTCAAAATATTGCCACATAGTACTGTAAAAATATTTACATATGTATATGCAATATTTGCACTTAGGCAAATATTTTACAATTCAGCTTAAAAAAATTTCAATTCCACAAGGGTTTAGGATAGAGAAGTTAATATTTTATTGCAACTTAGAGATTTAGTACAATTGGTTTCATATCAAATATAGTAATGTGTCGTGAAAACAGGAAAAATCTGTTTTTGTCAAACAAAAACGAAAAAGTATCTCTCTAGAGGCGATTATTGTTGTTGTTTACATTGCAGTACACAGACATAATTGCAAAAATCTTTTCTTGTTTCTTTTTTTTCCTTTTTTTTATTTTTATTTTATTTTTTTTTTTTAATATGCACACACACACACACAAAGCAAGCAAAATAAAGAGAAAGAGAGAGAGAAAAGAGAATATATTTTTTTTGTCTTCTCAGCAGCATTCAATTGCTGTCATAATCAGGACGAACTCAACTCAACTTGCAACTCAACTGAACTGAACTGTACTGAACTACTCAAAGCGCGACAGTGGCACACAAGGTACAAGGACTTTTGCAGTCAGCAGCAGCAAAGCGCAACGCAACGTAGAGACATAAAATATGAATACATGATGCTGCTACTGCTGCAGCATCCAGTCGTAGTAAGCAGTAGTAGTAGTAGCAGTAGCAGTAGATAGTAGCAACAACAAAATCCACCAGACATTGAGCAGGCAGCTGCATTCAGAGTTTTACATAAAAGGAAAATCACTTGTTCGTTTCGTTTTCGTCGTTGCTGTTGTAAAAGTAAAAGAACCAATGACAACAACAAAGTTCTTTAAATTTTTTGTGTTGTTAGCGTTGAAATTGTATGTATTTTAAAATTTGTTTTTTTTTTTGTTTTTTTGCTCTATTCGTTGTTGCAACAACTTTGAAGTTGTCTGTCCTTGCTCCAGTTCTTGCTGCTTCTGGTGCTTCTTTACGCGCTGGAAAAAAAAAAAATAACAAAAACAACCACTTTGTATGTATGTTTGTATGTATGTATTTTTGTTGCTCTGTTGATATGTGAGGTGTTGAATTTAGGACACCAAGTAACGCCGCGCTATGCAGCATTTTTTTTTTTTTTTTTTTTTTTTGAATTTTTTTTATTTTTCATCAACTCACACATACCTCAAAAATGCAAGCGGTAACCAACAACAAATTTCATTTGTTTCCTGCCATCCTATACCGAAACGGAAAGGAAGTAGCACATAAACAAATATACCGTTTTGTGTTCAGCATCATTTTCTCAATTTATTTAATAATATCCGCCTTGTTCCATAATATCAGTTCCGTTTTGTTTATCGGACATTCGGTAATAATTAGAATTGCCAACTCCTATTTGAATGCAAACACTATGCACCGTTGCGTTAGCAAATGTTCGATTTCCTGTTTGGATGTGAAATTGAACGAATGATTTACTTAAAATTTCATTAAATGGAAGTCAGGCTCAAAACCAGATTTCAGACAAAATCAACCATAGTCAGTCAGTCAGGGTCAATTGTAGTCTGTCAGTGGCAACTGCTCTTATGCCCATGAAGTGCCCGGGCCAACCTACAGTTTTTTTGTGATGAACTTTTCTCAGGCAATTGTTTACTCTCTTAGAGGTTTGCCGTTGGCAGCCGTGTTGATTTTCTATTCTTGCGTAGCAGTGCAATACATAACCACAGCGCCCATCAACACTTTTCAGATTTAGTCCATACTTCTCCGTTCTATTCGTCTTACAGCCCTATTACTAATTCCGATTGAGCTCTTTTATTATCTAAAAATAAACAATTCTTATTCTTAATTCTGTCGTGGCCACAGAAATTTAACGGTTTTCTGTGATGATTTTGTACGAATGGTTAACGGTTTCGGGAATAGAAGAAAAATAAAGATAAACAGTGCATCATTTATAAGTAAATGTTCCAACAGGTCTTGGCCATCTACAAGTCCCAGCTAATATGAGAGTATGGTAAATAAGTAGGCGGGACGACCAGACATTGCATAGTGGCTACCAAAAATAACGAAGGAAAATATCCACAGTTTTTGAAAAGAGATGTGTATGCAGCTAAACAGGCATAGACACATTATGATGCCTGGAAATCCCTTTTCTTCTATTTAAATCTATTTTAGCCTCTCTTTTTTTTATTCATTAGCCGTATTCATCTTGATACACTTTGTACAAAGCTTCGCTTCAAAAATATTCATTGCTTTCGACATCGTTGATTGTGCCATTTCAACTTCTTGATCTGATAAAAATCGCAAAACGTTTCTAAAAGTGTAACCCCCTGTTTTCAACTTAGGAAGATAGCAAATATACAGAGACACAAGTTCAACTGGCTCAGTCACACTTTAAGGAAACTATACGACGTAATATGTCATGCAACACTTGAATGGAATCCCCAAGGATGCAGCCGACACGGCTGATCAAAAACAACAACGAAACTGAAAAAACTGAACTTCGATATCTAGTATGAAATAGAAACAGCTGGGGATTTTATGTAACCAGTCTATGTTCCTGATGGAATACGGCTTTCGCATATATTTCGACTTGGCCCAAATTCATCCTCCACAGTATTCTATACGTACTTAAATGGGTTTTGGTTGAGCTTCAAACTCTTGACAAACCTAAAAAAGAGAATTAATTGGTATTTATGCTTGTGCATATACAGCCGACTCACGATCGGTTGTACGTAATAAGAGAACCACAGGCATCTCATTTTTAAGGGGTTACATACGTTTTGGTACGGGAAACTTAGGGCATATTTGTGATTATTTTTGGACTATTTGAAATAATTTATTTGAAACTAGCATAACAGGTATACATAGTACATATTCTTATGAAAAAATATTGAAAATTGTAGAAATTGTAGCTCTTGTCCTTATGCGCGTTTTTTCTGCAGAGTCTGGCGGTGACCACGATTGAATGCCAACAACTCAACTGTAATCAAAAAGACAAAAAATTTACAGTTGTGTACTACAGCGCCGAGTACTTGAACGAAAAATTTTGAAAAAAAACTTTTTTTTTTTTCTCATACGGAAAAATTAAAATAATTATTAGTGAAGGCAAATACTGCACATGAAAAAATGATCGTTCAAGTACTCCTTATTGTAACTAGGAAAAAAAAAATTTTAAAATAATTAGATCAATTGGTCAAGTAGTTTTTGAGATATTGCGGTCACCGCAAAGGCATTTTTCAAAAAATATCATTCGGAGAAAATCACGTTTAAAGTTTTGAGTGCACTTTATTCATGAACAGTAGTGCGCTACAACTTGAAATTTTGAACATAAGCTCTTGAAAGTATGTTTTTTAGATATAAGTGAAAACGTATATAACCCTTTAAGCATCTGCTTTGACATTCCGTCTCTTTCTCTACTAAAAATACCGCTATTGCCGTGGAATCCAAAAAAACTTCATTTTAATTACTTTTAATATTTTCTTAAAATGTTTAATACTTTTCCTTTCCTCTTTTGACACAAAACAGCTGATTTTTTCATTCGAACTTTTTTCTGATAGTTGGCAACGTTAGCTTCGAATTCATCGGAATTAGGAATACCATTTCTTTCGTATTCGTGACGGGAACTCCATTAGAATTATTGATAGGGCTGTCAATTTTACATTTCACCTTTTCCGAATCCACATTTTATTGATTGCTTGCAAATGGATAAGGAATGAAACGATGAAAAAACAAAAGTTCCGAAAGAAAAATGGTATCGCTCCGAGGTTGGAATTTCAATACAGAAGCTTTTATGAATTTTACCTACTTCGGGTTTAAAAACTCATTGAAATGTGATTTGTTTGATTCCTATCTTTCTGAATAAGACAAATTTTTTAAAGTTTAAAGCGAGTCTCGGTCGAAACGATAGAATACAGTTCTTGCATTATTGAAACTACTTTTTTTTTTCCAAATAGCCGTGATTATTCTTATTCCATATTAAGGCGTAACTGAACTTAGTAATTTCTACTTCTTTCCTTTGCGAATCTTTTGTTAAATTGTAAAATATAAATTACTGTAAAACATTTCGCATAGTAAGTAGCAATAAAAAAGCTAAAAAAAAAAACATTTCGTAACAAAAAAAAAAAAAAAAAAATCAGAATAGCATCATTCTTTTGCAGTTGTAGAATCAGCGATTTTTATTTTACATTTTTAACTTACACAATGATACCAGCAGGACGAAATACTAAGTGTCCAATGATGCCGTTGTTTTTGATGATGCTGCATTTCTATTGTGACTAAATAATAATAAAAGAAAACTCTTTACGCTTTTTATTCAAGTATTTAGTGAAGAGATTTTGAAAATAATACACCACTTGTGTGAATGAGTGAATATCTACTACTTAACTTAACTTAAGTCACTTGAAATCCATCCGTTTTGCATACGTGCTTTATCGTTATTTTTATTATTAAGTGTGTGTGTGTGTGTCTGTTAGCATATTTGTTTGACTGAGTGACGCTCGTTTACACTTCCGTACACTTCAAAAATATTGCAAATAAAAATAAAATAAAAGAAAAACAAAATACCACTACACTATGCACATACAATAATAATATTAAAGTGCAACGAACGTACATGATTTGAATTGCCTGACTTCTTCAACTACACAATAGACCATTGCCACCATTTGATTTGTGTATTTAAATGTATGTGTGTGTGTGTGTGTGGGTATGTATTTTATTGAAGTTTGTACTTCATATCCTTGTACCACACACACACACACACACTCAATATGAAATCAATTATGCTCATCTGCATATAAACTGTTTTTACCTACTCATAGCCCTCTAACTTAGCATTTCCCTTTTGTATACTAGCTTTATAAAAGCTTTATTCTTTACAGGCTTTTCCTGCTCTTGACTCACCCGCCACTCTATCTACTTTCCTTGTCATTTAGGCCGTTTTACTTCACACACGCCTTACCTTACAACATCCATGCATGCACTCATGCACTCTATGTCTTGTAATCATATAATATGCAAATTTATTGTCACCAATGGATGCATATAAAATCAACCTATACACAATAAGTTGCTTCAGCGAACGTGTTTCATCGCTCTTCTTGCACCAACAACCACTTCACTCCGTTCGCTGCATTCCCTATTATTTATGAACTCGATTTGTTTTGAAACCAGAGGTGACATGCTGGAATAGGAAACTACAAACTCCCTTTATTTCCCCTTAAAGATTTTGCAATTGTCGCATTCACAAATATGACAACGAGCTGTTGTGGTAAATACTTTTAATAGAATTTTTAATAAATATACTACTGCTTTGGCTCCTTTTTTGTTAATGCATAGAATCATATCCGTATATGGAATGGGATGAGACTATCTTTGTTCTGGTTACTACTGGTTATTTTGTATGCATATGAATTGTGTGCGTGACTTTCTAATGAAAAGATCATGGTTTCAATTGAATTTTATTTCAAGCAAAGATTTTGTTAAAGTAAATGTTAAATGAAAAGTAGATTCTATCAGGATTTATTGAGGACATACAGGGAGGTCCAAAGTGTTGGCTTTACTCTTTTACCTCATCATCTATGTTGTATGAGAGCAGGGGCTGGATTACCTAACTGTGAGTTTTCGAAGGCAAACTGAAACTTTATGATTCCCTAATTGTGAAAATGAGTTTTTGGTCAGGCTTGGAAGATGTGTGCGAATATATATATATACAGGGTGACAATCGTAAAGTGACGCACACATTTTAGCAGTTATTTTCAAAAGGACGTACTTCCATAAAGTACAATTAAGTGTTAACATTGCTGAACCCCACCTTATTCAATATAACCTCCTTTAGCCTGCACACATGCCTTCAATCGATCCGGAAATCGTAGGACTGTTCGCCGCAGGACTTCCTGATCAATTTCAGTCCAGGCTTTCTCTAATGAATTTGTCAGCGACTCCAGACTGTGGTGTTGAGATGCACAAGCCTTACTCTCTAAAATACTCCAAATAGAGTAGTCCATTGGATTCAAGTCTGGGGAGTATGGTGGCCATTCTTGAGATGTTATGAATCCAGAAAAATTGTCTTTTATCCATGTTTGCGTTAATTTTGCCATGTGGGAAGGTGAACAATCTTGCTGGAAAGTCCAGTTTTCATTTCCAAATGTATCTTGGGCCCAGGGAAGAACATGTTCATTTAAAATGCTCCGATAAACAACCTGGTCAATTTTAACACCCTCTTCAACGAATATTAGAGGGGTTCTGGCATTAGCGGAAACTCCAGCCCATACCATAACGGAAGCTGGCTTTTGAACTCGGCCAACAGTCCTATTTTGTTGCGATGATGATGTTAGCCACATTCGGTCATTTTGCGCATTGAAATGTTGTTCAACCGTGAAAATTTTTTCATTTGTAAACAAGATATTTTCAACATTTTTTAACACGGAGGAGCGTAGCAACGCCTTGCATCTTTGCAGTCGCAAATCTTTCTTTTTTTGTGTCAGATCTTGAGCTTTTCGGAGCTTGTACGGCTTAAGATTAAGCTTTGATTTTGCAATGATTCGCACTGTTTCACGGTTTACTCCGATTTCCTTAGCGATTTTTCTCATTGAGCGCCTTGGATTTCGCTTGATTCGTTTACGAATTTTTTCTGTTAAACCAGTAGTGGCAACTGTTGAAAATTTTCCCCGGTCTCTATCTCCAAAACCCCCAGTTTCATTATATCGAATAATAGCTCGGTCTACCGTACGACTTGACAAATTTAAAGCCTTTGCAATTTGACGGCTACTATAATTTGCCAAATGAAATTTCATAATTTCACGACGAATATTTTCCTTGTCCATTTTTATGGAAATTTCAAAATGTAATAACAAAAATTCAAATGAAATTAAAAACAAAGCCAATGATGAATGAATTTGCTTTTTAAATTAAAGTAACGGTAAATGGCAAAGCTTGCTGCTGAGTATTAAACTTGCGTCACTTTACAATTGTTACCCTGTATATATCTATATCCGCACTTCTACTCGGAGACTTGATTGTCCATTATGATCACTACTGCCGAGCTGTTCGCAACCATTCATGTTGTGAGACACATATATGTACATGAATGGGAGGAACCTACAGACTTTTGTCGAATCCGAACAGCAAAGTGAAAAGCTTTTCATAGGCAATTTTTACTCTTGGAGGTTTGCCATTCGTGTAGAAAAATTGTTATCTTCTATTTTCGATTTTGATTGTGCCGCAATTTGAACCCGGTCACCTCTGCGTAGCAGTCCAACACACCAACCACTGGTTCAGATAATTGCCAGGAGGGGACACATCTCATAACCATGATTTCCGTTAACAATCCAGGTTCCATTTGAACCATTTGGTTCTCCAGATGAAGATAGTGAGATCCGATGGCTCTACTTTCGCTATCTCTGTTAAAGTATTGAAAAAGCGCTACTGAGCATTGATAACATTGATAAAGAATGTGAAGAATCGATTCTAACTCTTCTTCATCATGAGAACTTCTGCACAGTCTGCTCGTCGGAATACGCCACCGTTGGAGCATTGATGCAATAGCACAATGCCCAGTTTTGACCCCTGTGAGCAGACACACTGCAGAGTTGTTGTGCTATAAGAGAACATTCTTCTACTTCCTATCTAACCTTAGTCATAAGGCCCGTGAAACACATCACAGACATCTGGGTTAGTCCATACATCATTTCATATTCTCCTAAAATGTTCGTATATTGGAGATTTTATAGAGATATCCACCTCGTTCATGTCCATTTCAGAGCTCCTTCCTTCCTTCCTTTATTTCCTTCGATATTGTTATGTCCAGGAACCCAGCAGAGAGTGGCCTTTTGGTGCCATCTGTGACACGACATTCCTTTACAATCACTGACTTAACTATTTTAGATTCTATTGCTTTCATTGCAGGCCTTACTATCAACAAAGATAGTGATGTTCGAAGTCCGAATTGTGCTGTCTTTTCTTTCTCAATAGCAAAAACTTCCACCTGGAAAACTCTGAAAATGTCAGGAAAACTATACAACCGCCTTAGCTGCAGGTCGTCGGGAGTAGAGATCAGCTCCAGTTCCATTCGGCATCTTTGAGTCTTCGGTTAAGATGATAATCCTAGCATTACCTGTTACCGAACCTAACTCTAGTCTTCCCTGGTTGGATATGATATCGAGTTGGAATTTTGGTAGTAATCCGTGATCACATCTAAGCCAGTTTTGATCCTCATGGATCGTCGACAAAAATAAGTTTTATTTATTAAAGTTCTGAACACTGACTATTCAAAAAACTCATGAAAATTGGTTCGGTGAGTTATTTTTCCTGAGCTTTGGGTACTTTTAATTTTTTCACCCCTGATATCATCGGGGCCATATCGGGGCAAAGAAGTTTTGTCAGTTTCCCACGCCCGAACCTAAGAGCTCTGAATTCAACGACATGTCCGGTAGTTTACTGAACTTTTTTTTCGTTTTGAAAACAATTTTACACAAACTTCACAAAAACAAAATATTTATATATGAATTTCTGATGCTAAGATTATGTCCTTACGTCTCGCAAATAATTGTCTATAAATTATTACACTAGTTAAACTTCAGCTAAAAATACAAAATATAGAAGAAGGTGCAACACAATTAAAATGATAAAATGTACAAAAGCCAAACGAAACAAGTGATAATTTATGATGGAAATGAATGTACCACATAAGTACACATGGATATGCTACATGCATTGGACATTAGTGGGTGGTAGAAGTCGAGCTATAAAGTCAGAGACCAGTACATGCCAACAAAGGATTTCAACTGAAGGTCTATTGTGCACACAATGCAACATTAATAATAAACACATAATATTGTGTTGTGAATGATATTTATTATATTGGGTCTGGTCTATGTTGTTGGTTTTGTGGTTTCTATACGAAAGTTGGATACTAACTAAGTACATAAATTTATAAATGGGTGGTCAACAAACATAAACACATTTTTTTTTTTTTTTGGCATAATATAAATGGCAACCACTGTATCTACATATAATGATAATAATAATAAATGATGTACAAATGTGCAGCACAAAATTTCCACATGGATTTATGAGTGACCAAGCTCGTTTTTTTTCAGCGATTTTCAGTAGTCTACTTTTAGGGTGTGTATTAACTTTACAAGTTCCATAAACTGGCAAAAGTAATATTTGTTTTTCAGTTATAAAAATACATACATACAACGAAAAAAAAGTATACTTGCATACAATAAGAAGAACAACAAAAGCTAATGAAATATGTGTTAATTGCTTGAATGTGACAGCAAGTTGAATTTGCAGCGGCGACAGCGACGATGACGGCAATTTGGTCAATTTGTTTATGGTCAAATATAAGTTTATGTAGTAGTAGATTTGCATTTTGTTATGCTTCTTAAAGTGTGTGTGTATGTATGTGTGTGTGTATTCCATTTTCAGTTGTTCGTTGAAGCAAACAGCAATTGAAATTAATTGTGTGTCTGTAATAAAAATCTAAATGTGCAATTGGCTTCGTTTCCGGTGCATTATTTAACACATAATATGACGGCTGCCGCGTGACCACGCGACACAGCGGAAAGACATTCAGTCACGTCGTTGTGTTATGCGCACTGTGTCCTGTGTTCTATGGGCGTGTGAAGAAGAATGTTTGGAATGCTTGTTGTTTATTGACTGAAAATATATGAAGCGATTCAATTTTAATTTTGCGTCGTATTTTTGATATTGTATTCAATTTACCACCAGGACACGATCGTATGCTTTTCTTAAAACATAATTTCTACTGGATACTGCCCTTTGAAGAGTGCATAATGTTTACTTTTAGCTAAATTTCAAGAAGCATTTTCGTTACTGAAGAAACGCTCTAGTCATGATTTTTCATAAAAAAAATAAGTTAGATATATTTATATTAGAGTTCGTCAAGGAATACTTGACCCCTTCCCAAAAAAAAGGACATTCTCTTAACTTTTTTGAGTTCAAATTCTTTCACGACCTTAAATCTACCCTAAGTTTTTGCAAACTTAATTATCCCAGATAGATCAAAGTTGGCCAAATATTCTTTTCGTCTCGTCTATGCATGAAAGATGACGAGACAAAAAACTCATATTTAATCTTAATGCCCAGCCATAGATTTTTTTCTACAAAATATGTTCATTTTCGAGGTAGTAAATTTGTCCAGCTGGCTCTTAAGTCTATTGAATTTTTTTCTCGTTTATGAACAGGCTTTCAATGCTTGCCCATCTTGTGTATTTATGGCAGTTCTCCCAGTTTTGTTATACTTAGAAAGTTGTGAATATTTTTTCTAATTCTGTGTTCTTTTTTTTTCTCTTTACAGATATTCAGAAATCAAAAGACTATCAATTACAAAGAATTAACCTTAGCAAAAACTACTACTACTACTATTACTACATTAACAACAAAGCCAAGGGCATCACAACAACAACAACAACAGCAACAAAGACAACATTCAGAGCGATACAACAAATACAACAATACAAACAAACATTGAACCGATCTATAACTGAAATTGTTATTTGCTGTGCTACATACATTGCCTATACTATATTAGTTAGTTACATAGTTATTTCTATTTTGTCTGGTATTACGATTCTACGCGTTGATTCGGTGTTGTTTTGAAGTGTTTTTGCAAATTACAACACAAAATCAATTCGCACAAGATCCGGTGATGTGGGACAACCCCCGCAACGGGAAATGCAACAACCCCAACGTTATATACCGTCTGTATCTGATCTATATGGAACGGATGAGATAGAACTACTACTGGACGAAATACGCGAATTAGAACCGGTCTGCTGTCAGCTGGACGATGAACAAGATTTTGAAATAGCTGGCAGCAGAGCCGGAGATTTATCATTATCCTTGGAATCGCCGCTGGGTACCTGCACATCGTGGGATTCACATGCCCATTATAAACAGCGAATACATGAAAGGCAACAATGGGGTGTTGCCCTACACTGTGATCCTCAACATTTGAAAACACCAACGGGGATTGTGCGAATTTTATTGGTGGTAATAAAATAAAACAATAAAAATAATAAGAATAATACTAATATTACTAAATATTACTTTTCTTTACTTTCATATGTAGTTATCCTCGGCTGCTTGTCTTGCCTGTGAATGTTCTGCGGGCACTGTACAAGTTGGTCTCTTTTTACTGCCACTCATTGGACGCCTAAGATTAATGGTCTTCTGTGCGCTCTTCTCTCTCCTTATCACATGTCTAATGTTATTTCTCGACATTTCACATATAGCACTAATGTTTCCCTTCAATTGGACAAAAGTTGTAAGTTTTTTAATGTTTGTTGTAATGGTAGAAGAAGTAATTCCTTACGGTAGTGATTAATCTCTTTTATTTGTTACAGAATACATGGATGTACCTGAGTATTGGTTTAATATTTATTTTGAGCTCCACATTGTTAATGCACATGGTCCTCTTCGCTGAAGAATACACATGGGTTCCGAAACATTCAAAGGATACGCTCTTTACATCAGCGGTAAGCGAAATCTTTTTAATTGGAAGATTTATTTACTCCTCGAAGAAGAACGAAGAATGAGGGCTTCCGTTTTTCTTGCGCTTGATTCGATTTTACTTGTAAAATGTAAAACCACATAAATCATAAAAGTTTTTCTTAAAAATCAGTGACGGCCATTACCACCATTGATAAAAATGTATATAAAAAGTTTTTTGCATACCTTTTTTGATCGTAAATAGTTCAGAAATTTTAAAAATTACACTGTATAACGGCCAAAAAAGCTCAAGAGTTTTGAAAGTGGTTCTTATATAATTCGAGTATGCTGAACATGATGGCGTTTTCAGTTTTTCTCTATACGTTATACGCTGAACATGATGGCGTTTTTAGTTTTTTCTATAACGTATAGAGAAAAACTGAAAACGCCATCATGTTCAGCGTACTCTAAATATATAAGATTCACTTTCAAAACTCTTGAGTTTTTTTTTTTTTTGGTAAATTCTGTTGTGCAGTGTAATTAAGTAGAATTTTATGTTCAATTTTATAAAATCAATTTAAAATCGAAATAATATTCCTATCAATACAAGTCTTAATTAAACTTTAATTATATTTTATAATTTATAAAATATTTATTGTTTATTGTGTTCACGTAAAATTTATCTCGCTACCATCTTCAGATTATTGGTTACATTTGCACCTTGGAAGCGGTAATTCTCTCAGGTATTGCTTCATGGCCATGGTCACAATATCGTCGTGTACCCGACGAAATATATATTGAAGATCGTGAAATGACACCAATGAGTCCTCTCAATCTAACTAGTACTGATGTGCCGAATAATAATCATCAAACTCACAATAATAGTAATAACAGCACAGCGCACAGAGACTCAAATCACCATAATCAATACAATCGAATATCATCATCGTCGTCCTGTAATCAAAAGCCTTATATACCTGGTGAGTGTTGTAGTATATATTTATGTAAATAATCATCATAATTTTTTATTATTTAGAAAAATTAATTTCGAATATCTGCATTAGTTTTCTTTGCCAAAAGTTTAGAAAAGAAAATAAACCATAGCTATTTTGAGTCCCTTCCTTTTCCAGATCTATTTATTTAACAAAATTCCTAATAGTTTTTTAATTTATTTATTATTTAATCTATAATTTGAGATTTTATTTATATTATATATTAACTACCGTAAATACAGTAAATTGGCATTGGCCCATTCAGAAATTTTGCAATAATTCTATAGCCTAAACAGCTATTTCGTGATTATAAAATGTGACGACAAATTTTCTGCGTATTCACTGCGTGATTTTGAAGCACAAAGCATCATAAACACCAACAACAAACATTTCTTCCTAAACGATAAAATAATGCCATTATATTTGAGTTTTTGCTGCGTCAGCGATAGTTGTTTCTATTGAATTTTCGGCTACATTCCTTAAAACGGCAGTGGCTTTTACTGCAGCTATTTACCTAACGTTTGGCAGAGGATGTGGGTCCTTACCCTTTAAAAAACTCAGTGTGAATAATTCTTCCTCTTCTTCCTTTATGACGCGTTAGCCCACGGGGGCCTAGACCAAGCTTTTCACAATAAACATTAGCCACTCTGGTTACTCTCCTTGGCCTTATTGTTTTTCAGCCCAGCGATGACTATAAAGGGCTCGTCATAGACGCGCTGCGGTGTATCAAAATCGTTAATGGTTAGGTCAGCGATGGCCGTTTTCGATAAAATTGTCGTAAAAGTTGCATTTTCTGGTTCTTAAACTAAATCGGCACTTTCTGCCTTTATTTACATTAAAGTCATTTAGCTCAATTTTATTATTGAGCTAGGCATCCTCATATGTTTTGTCGAGAATCTCATAAAAGTTTTATTTGATTGTGTAGTGCTTTTCATTAGTGGGGATATCTACTAAAGACCGCTGCTAGCTCGATATTACAGAGGCTTACCCTGAACTGATTGTCCTCAAAGTGGAAATCAAAACCGTAGTGATCAAATTTCAGTATTTAAGGTTGCGGATTCCATTGATTAATTTACTTTTTAATTTCATTAGTTCGATTTTATTTTCTTTTTCAAAAACATACAAGATCATAAATTTTACTTAACATTTAAAATAAAAGTGTACGTTTTTTAAACGCTCTACAAGTATTTTTTGATGGCTTTAAATTCACATTTGAGACATTAAAATTTGTGTGCATTTTTTTTTTTTTTTTTTTTGTTTTTGTTTTTTTTTTTTTGATAATATTGTAATATTTTTTCAGCCAAACGACCCAATGAATTGAATAATCAAAGACCAACACTGGGCCATACCCAACCAAAAAGAAAAGTAAATACTCGTTATCGTGAAGGCTATCATTATCAACCAGTTGCGTCAACGTCCCGCCAGAGTCCCACATTCGTCTTAGGCGATGATATTGGGGCCGGTCCATCCACATCCCGATCCAATGATAATTCTAGTGCGTGATAGTTTTTATTCCTTATGTAAAATGTAATAATTTAAAAAAAATATTATAATGATGTAATAATGAAATAAAAGTAAAAAGAAAAAAAGGAAACCAAAACAAATATTAAAATACAATAAACAATTACGAAAGAAAAATATGTACACAATAAAGACAAAGAAAGAAAAAACATAAATAGTAATTCTAAACGAATAAAAAACAAAAACAAAATATAGAAAAATCAAATTGGTATGAAAAATTTAAAAAATTGAACAATTGAAACTATAAAACTATAAAAACTAAAAATGCATTTGGTAATTGTAACGAATTGTTTATAGATTAAAATTCAAACAAACAACAATAATAAATTTAATATGTGTGTGTGTAACAAAGCAAAGAATTTAATGAATTTAAAAGAAACCAAAAAACTAAGAAAAAAATCAAGAAAAAACAATTTGCAATAAAAATTTAAGAATAATTAGTGAACAAAAAAAAAAAAAAATAAATTACAAATATTTATAAAAACCAAAAAGAAAAGGAATAATATCAATTAATTGTTAAGATTTGATGAGAAAAATATGCATAGGAGAGTATGTGTGAGGTACAGTACCGTTAAAACAGAAAACCACAATTTATTATTTCAATGATAATTTTTTAAGATATAAGAATAAGAATGGTACTGATACTGTTATTGATGTTTTTAGAATTCATTGGGAATTAAATTTTTTTCAGTTAGTATAACCAATTTAATGGCAAAAACAACTGGAGCACTTAAGTTGAGAGCATTAATGAAACTGTCGTATGTATGACCGTAGAGAATATACTTCACATTTTACAATTTTATTCATCAGGAAGGCCATCTGCTCGAAGTTTTTACAACCGAGCGAAGGGAGTCATTCGTTCCCTGAATAATATGTACGTATAATGCGTTTTAACACTCTGCATAAACTCCCTGCAATATCCGTTCGGCACTGAGACTAAGTTAACCATGGCTAAAATGAAACCACACTAAAACAAACTTTGAGAAATATTATCTCATAATGCAGGAATGTTCGCCCAGTTTCGAGCAATGAGTACATCAAAAAAAATTGTGAGGATTTTTCAAAAAATTAGATAATATGATGTCCTAGCTGATTATAAATCATAATTGCTACGAGGTTTTTTCTTATGGGAAGAGTAACTAGAAGTAAGACTATGACAATAATATTCAGTCCTATTTTAAATATTCCCATAATGAAATTCCTGAGAGTATCTGTTTCTTTCCCCCATATTCCTATAGGAAAAGAAAGAAAAGGAACAAATTTTCATTATGGGAATATTTAGAATATGGCGGATTATGTGTGGTCCACCATCTTGTAAAAATTACCGAAAAATCCGCTGTTTCTCTCATGGCAGAATAATAGAGGTAGACGCATCGGGGAGAAAAACTAAGCTTAACTGTCACACTATGAAGTGAGAGCGCTTAGCGTATGCACACGATATTTTTTTTGAATTATTTGTGCTGATTTTTTGACATTAAAATCCTGAATGAAAAAGAGAGTACCGTGTTGGAGGCGGATACCTCTATTATTCTGCCATGGTTTCTTCTCATGTTACTCATCGGTTTCCAATTCCTACTGTAATTAGAATAATTTAAAAATAATGAAAATCCGAGATTGTTTTACATATTTATTTGTATGTGTTTCACGATCGTTTTTCGTATAAATCAAAAAAATGAAAAAATTAAATTGGTTGCGGTTAGAGATGGCAAAATGACTGGCAGGGTTGTATTTAAAAGACATATGGATTTTACAATGTTTGCCAATTGACAGCCAACGTACAATTGAAATTTCTTTTTTAACGGTACTGTATATGCAAACACCTATGTTTTTCAAACTTTCACAGAAATTCCATTACATAACAATTTAAATTTATTTACTGATTTCTTTTTTTTATAAATTTAAAATTAATTCTTTTTTTACATTAAGGCAAAACGTTTTTATTAATTTATTTTGATCTTGGCAGAAAAGTATTGCTGAATCGATTCAGCACTTTTCATTTAGAAAGTAAAAATATAATAATATCTAAACTAAAGAAAATAATACTAAAACAAATTTGTCAACTCAAACAGAGAAATTACGCTATTTTTGGCAACACAAATTTGAGTAAATCTGATCCAAGAAGAGACATAATAAAAATTGTAAAACTCAACTTTTTTGTTATATTTTTTTTCTTTTGAATGTTCCCACATAAGAAATCGCAACATCGAGACATTCAATTTAGAAACAGAAGAACAGAAAACAAAACAACAGCAGCATTTGTAATAATTACAATAAAAACAAAACAAAAATAAAATAAAAAGAAAACAAAATATTAAAAAACAAATTGTGTAAACAATAAATTATAAATGTGTACATCCAACAATTAACAATAATAAAAATAAAAGTCTATTTGAAAATATCCTGCAGCCAGAGTAGTTATAAAATTTGATATTAGCGACTAAAGCAGAGTAAAACAAAAAAAAAACAAAAAAACAAAAATATGTAACTTGAAACAAACACGTATAAACATAATTAAAAACAAACAAAAACACATTCAAGAAATGAAAAAAGAAATTATAAAGAAAATGTCCCATTAAATCCATAAATTTGGAAAATGATTATAAAAAAAAAAAACAAAAAACAAATCAGCAAACGAAATAAAAATAAATAGTAAAAAAATCATTAATTTATTGATTAAGCATAAAAGAAAATGAAAATCATCTTGTTATAAACGTAGTTTTGCTTATTTTTTAATAAAAGAATAATACCAAAAAAAGAAAAACATACATACATACATGCGTCATTTTTTTTGCCGCCATAAGTAAAAATTTCTGGTACAGAGGTTTTAGAATTCAAATGCAGGTACATCGAACGAGAGCAATAAATAGCGAGCTGGTAATGGAACAGCGTGAAATATTTCCTTTTTCTGCAAATTTTTACAATTACAATTTGTTTTTGAATCGTGCTATGTCTATATTTAAGTAAAGGGGTTGCAATAGAAACAGAACAATTATGTGTTAAAATACAAGCGCACCTTTAATTTTTTTTCTGATCTGGCAATGTCAAAACATCATAAATGTTAACTTTTTTGTCATAGTGAAATTCACAAACTAACAACGTTTTGAAATTATTAAAAACTAGTCGGTAAGGCCCCAGTAACTGGGTCTATTTGTTTTGCTCAAGAAATCTCTATGAAAAAACAAATATCAAAAGAGAACCAAACTAATCGCTGGTGTTTGTTTTGTTATTTGTGTATGCAGATAATTCGTTATATAATTCTAAGAAATGCCATTACTCATATCTTCTCTCTCTCTCTCTCTCTCTCATTTGTTATTTACTCCCGCTTAAGCAATGATTTTTACAACAATGAATGCAATGCTTTGCCCAATGAGTGAATTTTAAAGACCTTCCGACGCTAATATTTTGGAATTGGCAAAACCGATTTTAAATCTGATAGTTGGCTAACCTACTCGTCAAGCTCTTTAAATTGGTATATAATATGATAGTGTAGCACTTCTGGATCTTCTGGAATAAAAATGAAGTTACACTAATGTATAGATTACTATCGAAATTATGAGTCGGTAATCGCTACTTTAAAAGCTCTCTTACTGTAATTTTCGATCGTAATAATCGTCCCACCAGACAAGCTGCGGGTACTATAGAGGATAAACTCGAGTCAACATACTCAGTATTGAATATTCTTGTGCCAGTGAGACAACTCACAGGTTGTAGTACCGAAAATATTGCAGCCGTAAGTGCAGTTCAGTTCAAAATTAGCCAAATCAGTCGATTCAACGCCGTTCACAGGAATTGCGAGTCTCTCAGTCCACATTGTGGCAAATTTTGCTTAAATATCTTAACCTACATACTTACAAGTGAAGCCTCGTGATCATTTAAGCGCCGAAACTTATCCGATTTGGCTCTGCAAAAGTTTAAAGAAGATCCTGAATTTCATAGAAAAATCATCTTGGGCGATGAAACTCATTTTTGGCTTAATGGCTTTGTCAATAAGCAAAATATGCGTTAGTGAACAGCAACAAATCCACATGTGCTTCAAGAGATTCCATTGCATCCACATAAAGTGACCATGTGGTGTGGATTTCATGCCGGTGGTGTGATTGGGTCGTATTTTTTCGTCGATGAAAATGATCGCCATGTTACGGTCAATGGAGTCCGCTATCATGCCATGTTGAAAGACTATTTTTGGGCAGAATTGGATATATTTGCCATCAGTGATATGCTTTGTGCCACAAGATGATGCCACACATCTGGTCAAACAATTAATCTATTGAAGGGGAAGTTGGGTAATCGTGTAATCTTTAGAAATGGTCTGGTCGAATGGCCACCTCGCTCATGCGAGAATTTTTTTGATGGGGTTACGTTAAGTCGTTGGCTTATACCAGCAAGTCAACAACGTTAGAGGAGCTCAGGAACAATATCGAACGCGAAATTATTATCAACATTTCGTCCGAAATGTGTAGAAGAGTGGTGGAAAATTAGTTCCAAAGAATCGATTGCTGCAAATGTGCTGAGCGATATCGAACTCCATATGCATATTAAATGCAGCATGCGTACTACACCTGGAATCAATTTCAACCCTATATTTATTTGTTTTTGTGCTTCTATTCTACGCGGCATATAAGGCTTATGGATGATGCACCCGATATTCATAACCATGTGAATATTCTTGCAATAAGGCTGTGCGGAAGTGCGTAAGATATGATATATTCAGACTATCAAACCTCCATGAGAGCACCATAATCCGTTGAGATATCCTCAAAATAATTTTAAAATGTCTAAAACTACTGGTTGAACTTTGCTGTAAATGCAGTCACCATATTATGGGTAGCACTAAGCCTCAGGCTGAGTAAAAACAATTTAAAAATAATTACGAGCTTCGCACAGAGATTGACAGAACTTCTAGTGCCTCATCCAGTTCTGTGTCCTTCAACAATTTTAATATCATAATCGAAATAAGGCACGTTCACTAGCATTTTTCCAATAATTCAATATCAATAAAAACTTGTGATTCTAAATTTTTCATAAATCAAAAAAGCAAGCAGAGAAATATATAAATAAATATCTTTCAAACACTTCAAACAGAAATTTTTATTCAAATTTTTCTATTGATTGTATATAATTCCTAAACATTTTTTCGATCTCCAAACAATATAAATGTATCGTTTTGAATATATAAAATCGGGTGGTCCCTGCCTCCACAATACGGAAAGGTTGCGGGCATTCCTTTAATTGCCTATTATTAACGGTTTTAGTTCTTGTATTCGAAGTAAAAGTGTGGCTCCTAGATGGGCCATGTTTGACTACTTCGCATTTTGTTCCCTTTGCCACTACATAACATATTTACTGGACTATGTACGAAAAAAGGAGAAAGAAATTATAACATTAGAATCTGAGTAGCATAAATGACTGGGGCAATAGAAAAAGAAAATATTGTGATCGGTTTTTCTCAGGTTCGCCAGATACTTTACGCTCGTTGCAGCAGTGCAAAGTTCGCAAAAGTCCTCAATTGAGATTTTTGGGGCAGCGTTCATTTGATTTACTAGGTCTGTGACAACAGGGAGCGTTTAAGTTAAGAATGGTAGAATGTGTCAGAGTTTTTAAAAAGGTGATTGTCTTTGAAGCTGCGGATAGTTGCGCTCCATTGCTGAGAGTTTTGAAGCGGCTTTATTGTGGGGGCGTGTTTAAGTGGACCACCCTTTTTTTTACTTTTAGGTTAGGTTATTATTGTAGAATCTTTCAAAGCAACAGAGGTTTTTTCACTGTCTTTGCAGTAAACCCTTACGGATCCCGTTTGGCCTTCTTTATTTAGCTTTTGTAATGAGTCTCTTTGTATGAGCCCTAGCTTATCATGTTTTTATTTAGCTTGAATCTCTCCTGCACAATAGCGGTTTTTATTTACCTCTGTGAAATTTTCAAAGATCTATTGAGAGCATTTATTTTTACCTCAGCTGAAGGCCATTCATTGCTGATACAGTTTTTTGCTCATGTAGCTATTAATTTTAATTATAAGTCAAATAATAAAAAAAATAAATAGTCTGCTTAGAATTTATTAGATAATAAATTTATTATTAAAATCGCAAACTGATATTATATTATTAAGATATAAAATAATTTAGCAAAAACATTTGCTAGTTAAAAAGAAAAATACAAATAAAAATATCAGCTTCTTCTTTATTTGAGTCCCAAGTCCTTTTCGATTTGGTTCGCGCACACTGCCATCATGCCATTTTTAACGCTTTCAAAGCTATTGATGGCAATTGGTTTCGCCTCGGGCCATTGAGCCAAATCACGATAAATGGTGCGGCAAAATTTCATGCGGAAATTGGAGTTGGCAAAGGCGATAATTTCATTGATACGACTCATTAATTTTGCCATAATACAAAGACGCATTAAACGGAAACGTACCTCGGCATTCTTGGTGCTCTTCAGATTGTAAGTGGTTTCGAGCAGCTCGATCTTTTGCTCATTCAATTCAACAATGTCTTTGCATTCAATGAGTTTGCCTAGAAAATCAATGAGCTGATGAGTTGAAATGGGCTTTTTAATATCAGCATCGTTCGCTAATTCTGCAATGGTTTTGGTGCTCCACAATTTGGCCAAATTTTTGGAAACATCGGCGAGCGATTCATCGAATCTATAGGAGATAATGCATAAAGTAGATGGAATTAAAATAATATAGTGATTTATACTCGATTGATTTGATACTCACTTAGGAATAATTGGTGGCATGCCTTCCTGGTTTAGCCACAAATCCCAATCAATCTCATTGAGTTTCTCTTTCTTATCGGTGTCAATGAAATAATCATACAAAGCACCCTTGAAGTCATCAGTGACCACAGATTTATAGGCATACTTCTGCAAATATGAGCGCAAGAAAGGTTCGAAAGTTTCGGGTCCTCCTAATAAATCTTCAATATATCGCAAAAATGTAGAACCTTTAATATAGGGCACAGAGGAAAAGGCATCATCGGGTCCGCAATTGGAAAGATCCACAACAAGTTTGGACAATTCGGGATGATTAGCCAATTGTGTGCGCATCTGAAATTTACAAAAAAAAAAAACAAAACAAAATACGTTAAAACGTATTCAATTTTACACACACACTACACAAACTTACACACTCCTGCAAATCCGTCAGATTGCGTATCATATGGAAATCACGCTCCTTGGGGCCTTGCATACGTCCTACAATTTTCGTCTCTACGAACACGGTGAATCCCTCATTCAACCAGAAATGCTCGAAATTCTTATTGGTCACCAAATTTCCCGTCCAACTGTGTGCAATCTCATGTGCCACAACATCGGCCAGCGATTTATCGCCCGCGAGCAGTGTGGGCGTAACAAAAGTCAAGCATGGATTTTCCATGCCACCAAAGGGAAACGATGGCGGCATAACCAACAAATCATATTGCTTCCATACATACGGTCCACATATATCCGAAGCGGTCTTCAGCATTTGTGCGGTTTGTGAAAATTCCTCAGCACATGCATCGACAATGGCTTCCTCGGCCCAGACATTCGAATTTGGCCCCAACGGACGTGATACAAGTTGTCCAATGGCTATGGCTAATAGATAAGCGGGAATGGGTACATCCTGTTTAAATGTTGTTACGCCTTCAGCTTTTTTCTCAACTAGTGCACTCATGAGTGCGGTCAACTCTTTCGGATACTCAACGTTTGCCTCGTAAGTGAATTTCACTGCGGGTGTATCTTGACATGGTAGTACAGAACGTGCATGTATCGCCTGACATTGAGAGAACATATACGGATGTTTTTTACTCAACGTTTGCTCGGGTGTTAGCCATTGGAGGCCGCTAGCTTTACTGGAAGTCTCGTAATCGATGCGGACGACTAGGCTATAATAGAGGAAAGAAGACGTAAATAAATTATCTATGAAGAGATGCGGGGATGCTGAGATGACGTAATAAAATGCAACGCTGTTATTGAGAGCATAAGAATGCTCTCAGGATTTTTTTTATCCAGCAATTTTTTTGGAATATTGTCGAAGATCTCATGATACAACATCTCAAAGAGGGGTAAGGGGGTGGTGGTGTTTCGCAGTGAGCTATAAACTTTGAAAAATCACAACAAAATGCCTGGTGTTAGTTAATTGATTGTTATAGGCATAAGAAGTATCACAATGCCAATATTAGGTCTGTTCACGAAATTCACTATTAAAATTTTGCTAGTAACAAAATTGAAGAGCGTAAAAAAATACTGTGTTAAAAATAGAATAATCTGAAAAAGTACGCGTACGGAAAACTAGTAAAATTTATTACTCAGCTGTATCAAACAGCTGTTTAAAAAAAAAATAAAAATCAGTTTAACCTACATACATATGTACATCGAAACACCTGTTTTTAAGAAATAAAACTTTTCTAGGTTAATTGTTCGCAGATGATTTAGTTGGGTGCAATATGGTAACCATTAAAAATAATTGGTATGCAAACAAAATTCTATTAACCTTGCAAATGTTCAAATTTAATTCGCTCACATTGGAGTTGCATTTGTACTTTATCTTATTTTTAAACAAATTTCCAAAAATGTTGGCAAAAACGAAAATTTACTTTAACAGTTTGACAGTCAAACAGCTGTTTTCTTTGCTTAATATTTTTATTAGTAAAAATTTATTCAGTAAACGAATGGTAAAAACTATCACGGAGAGAAGACAATTTACTCTCCCATTTCGCTGTCTTTTACTTTTTTTTTGCGTATGCGAACGGATTTCTAGTAAAACTAGTTATAATTATTGTGTACGTGAACAAACCTATAGCTTATTGATTATTATGAACATTATAAATAAGAAAATATCTCTCAAGAGCTTCTGGGCAGGTCATAAAGATAAGCGTTTTTAATGCGGGCAGCAACAAGTTCACAATTGATAAAGATATATGAGAATTTCGTTTCTTAGATTATAAATATACTCAAGGAAAGCCCACTCAGCCATAAAAAACAGTGTGGAAATCACATGGAAATTGCATGTGTTTTGTAGAAGACTTAAACTCTTTCTTGGAGGCGCTTTAGAGGCTCTAAGTGCGATTAAAGCTAAAAAATTAGACGTTATTTCTACTTCGCAGGTTTTCTTTTACAACTTTCTCTTCTATGAATTGAAGAGTGAATCAAGCCAGAAATCCTACACTATTTAAAAGTACTAGCACTTCACTTCCATATACATGAACATTAACCTTGAAGATAGTAATAACAAGCCAAAACGTAGAAATTTGGTTGTGTATTTGGAAGATATGCACTTTTAAGAAGCCCCTCTCTGTCTCTCACTCTTTCTTTCGTCATACTTACTCTCCCTTGGCAGTGCCTTGTGGCAGTTCCAATGTCAATTTGGATCCAATATCTTTGACATCATCGCTAATAAAATAATTAATTGGAATGCTAGTACAATTCTTGCCACTCCTACTGCATAAAACAACAGCTTCCAGAATATTTAATTCGCGAACATCCAGCAGCTGTAATTAAACAAAAAATAAAAATAAAAAATTTAATTTCAGCACATTATAACTTTGATATCATAAAATCACAAATAACTTACAATAGCTGACAGGTCATTTTCCAGCACATTAAAATGATGTGTTACACTGCCACGTAACTTGGTAGCATCAAAATCTACTTTCCATTTAAGTGCAGTGTGCTTGGTGGTAATGCGATTGGGTTCCGAATACGAACTGGGATCAATTTTGCCTAAACGACCCATCGTGCGACGTAGAATCCTAAGGATAGAGTTATCGAGCTGAAGTAATTTGGGTGACGACAGCAAAAACCGCAAGTTTTCTGTGGTGGCGCTGCTGCTAAACGCTCGCTTGGGAACTGAAATGAAAATGTGTACATGAAAATAATTCAATTGAGTACTACAATGTCGGTGATGATAATCTTCAGTTGTTTTCACTTTTAATCTTATCGTTGAAAATATCAAAGATATTAAAATTTAGAATTAAATGCAATTGCTTCGGGCACAACAATTTTAGTAGGTAAAAGTTTTACTTTAATAGAAAATTTAAAATTGTAGCACCTTTTTCAGTTTTACCTGCTTGTTGTAGTGAAAAGATGCACACCGCTTTAGTTTGCCTGTAGTAAATTCTATGTCTAACCTCAGGTTTCAATTGTAGATAAATGCAGTCTAACAACTTTCTCTGTTGCGTCTCAGTTTTAGAATAAAGATGACATTAACAAATTTAAACAGGAAAAGTAAATAAAAAAAAAAACAAATATAAAAAAAAGCAAATATGCAGGAAGTGGGCGTCAATCGCAATCAGCTGTTGCGGTGTGAAAAGTGTTGCCACATCGGGGCAATATTATTTCGTATTTGGCAATTTCGGAGTCACAGAATTTGACTGAAAATAGCTCACGTATCTGTAGGTGTGTTCATGCATTTTCTCCGTGAAAACTTAAAAAAAAGAGTAAAAAAAAAGATTGAGAAAAAAATTCTCGTAAATAAAGAAATGGCGGAAAAAGTTAGTAAACAAAAAACTTGTAGAAACTTGCAAGAAAACAGCTGATAATTATTTTGACAGCAAATTTTTAGAGAGGAAAAATATTGTGTGGTTGAGATTTTTTTAAATTAAATAAAAATATTGAAATGGAATCATAATGGTATAGAAAATAGCATTGTCAGGTGCAATTAGTGAATTTCTTGTAGCACTCCAGTATTCACAAATACTTACATCTTCCACAACATTACCAACATTATCAAAATTTTTTTCCCACTCAGTTTTATTAAAAAAAATCACAACAAATTTTCTAAAATTAACAAAACACTTTTCTTATTGACGTTTAAATTGTTGATAGCTCGTTTTTTCGGCAACTTTTTTACGTTTTCGTTTTTCTCTATCGTTGCAAGTTTTTTGAGTACGTGAACACTTTGTTAGCAGAAACTTGCAACAACTTGTAACAATTTTTTGTTTGTGGCCAAGTTATTTATCGTTCGGACAAATGCACAGCTGTTATAATGCCAAATTTATATTTGGGTCCAGATAATAGAAAAAACATAAACAATTTATTGAATATAAAGAATTTTCTCCTTTTTAATAAATAAATAATTTGATACTTGTATATCCTTTGAGATTTGATCCTGACGGGGAAGCTGGGAACGGAATTTTGCTATATCTGACTTTTAGTTTCGAGTTGATTTTCGTCGTAGGGAATAATCGGGATCAGAAACGCATTCTCCAATCGCTTCAGTAAATGGAGTTATCGTCGTCAAAATTTCTTTTGAAATATTCAAAAAAAAAAAAAAACTCCTGTGATCGAATTGTCGCTTCCGTGAATATACTACTCGTCACTTAATTCACACAAAAATAGAAACAAAATATTCAAGGATTCGCTCTCTGTTCTTCCTCATCCTTTAATCCACATTGAGACATTCGCTCATTTTTTTATGAACTTAATAAAACAAAAACTTAAAACCAACAAAAAAATAAGATAAACATGCATTAATTAATCAAACAAATACTGGACAACGAACAAGCAAAACACCGATGAATTCAAACCGAAACTAATCATCGACGTTAACGAAATATTTCTAAACCCTTTCGTTATTATATGTAATGTGTGAAGAAAACAGTAAAGGCCCGTCTAGGTAAAAATACGTTGGAGCCTCGTTCATGCACGTACACAATATATAGTAAAACTGATAGAACACTCAGCCCCCATGCAGTTATGCAGCAGACATGGGTGATTTCCACTAAATTTGGAGTGCTGATATTTTTCCCCTATCACATTTTTTTTTTTTGTTTGTTGTAGTGATGAAAATAGTGATAGTGAATGTGGTTGGTAGCATATTGCACTGACCAACCACATTCACTATCACTAAATAAACCACTATTAAACATTTCTTAAACACCATTTATTATCAAACAAAATATTATGGGGCATACGCAAGGGGAGCAGGGGAGGTCATAAGTGATATGAAAACAAATATAAAGAATTTACTTATTATTACTTTAATTTTCTTGAATTTTTTCTAAAAGAAGTTTATGAAAAGATTACAGAAAACAAATATAGTGATAGTGGTAGTGGAATTTGTGGAAATCGCCCATGTCTGATAGAGAATATATGCTAGTTTCGGGTAGTTTTTAATTTTGCTTGCAAAGAAAAATGGCAATTTAGCTAAAAAACAAAGATATGTGCATATAAGTGGCACTCAGTGCCCCAAACATGATACTTCGGTCATAGCTACTGATCCAAAAAAAAGCTACGAGAGCTGCAACCTTCCCTCAACATTTAAAATCCTCAATAAAAACGTATTTTAAATACGGCAAACCATTTTTCTCCTAATTTTGTTATGGTCTTAATTTCATATATTAAAAAAACGAAGTAAGAAACTAAATTTCCATTGAAAAATTATTTAATGGCTTTTATTTTAAAAACAGTTTCAAAAATCACTTAACTAAAAACATAAATATTTCTATCGTAGAATATAATCCTTAGGATAATCCATAATTGCGGGGAAATTCTCCAATGTCTCTTTATCGATATGATCCAAACGTTGTGGCACTTGGCGTGGTGCACGTATCTGGCTCGTTACATTCTCCAATATACTCTCGGGCACTTTATCATCCGAAAATAAATGTAAACGTTGCATTGTATAGCGACGTTGCAAATTTCCCTTCATTGAATTATAAACAGCTTTTTGCAAAACCATAGTGGGATCTTTTTCGTGCAATTGCCATGCCAGAGTCCATGTGGCACCACCCGGATAGCCAGTATGATGGAAATATACACGTTTTATCCATTCATCACCAGGTAAAGCAATTTCTTTGGTATTGATGACAACCACATGATCACCGCAGTCATCTGCAAGCAAAAAGGAGGAGGATGTGATTGAAAATTAGTTGTGTTTTTGATTGTTGAAGGGGAGAAACCAATCAAGGAAAATCTAGGTTATAAAAAAAAAAAAAATAGAATGCGTCAAGTGAATAGATTGAAAAATTATAAAGAATTTCAAGTAATTACCAGCTAATAATGAAAGATTTAAATGGAATTTCCTTTTCTTTTTTAATTATTATTTATTTCACTATCACTCTAACGCGAGTTTCAAAAATAAACAGCAAAAAGTTGACTTGACATTAGTTAAACTGTTTTTAATTGAATTTTTTTTAATAATAGCAGAAAAGTAACTTACTCATAGGATGATAAATGGGTTTATTCAAACCCATCAAATGTGTCTTTATCAATGCCGCTGACTCGAAGGGATTCTGCCAAGTGCAGTCATAAATGTGCCAGGTACGTGCAAATGTCGCCCATTGCTGAAATTAAAAATAATAAATAGAAAATTAACATTTTCCATCTGTTAAGATTCACTTAAGCGGCTTTCCACTTCCCTTTGGCTTAATATAAACAAACACACATTTATTTACCTGTACTCGCTTTACAAGCGACATTTGTTTATAATTTTAATTGAAAATTTTATAAAAATACTAAAAGGTTATTAAATAACAATAATTGTAAAACTTTTCTTCACACCGTAGCAGAATCACATTGGAAATTTTGATGACAGAAATGTCAAAATATTTTTGAAACAGCTGTTGCCACAAATTGTAATAGATTATTTCGTACACCTAAAAGTATGCAAGAAATATTTGATTCTTTGAATGTGGTGGCATGGTTGTATTTACATTTAAAATTCCAAAATTGTATGTTCAAAAAATGAATTTTCCGTTTTTTTTTTATAAAACTACTTTATATTTCAAAAATAAAGAAAAACAGCGGATTCAGCCTGTTGTTCAGAACCGGCATTAAACTGTAGGCCTAAGAACAAAGGTCCGTTCTGGCCTGGGTGTGTCGCTGGATAGCCACTTTAACCTAACATAACCTATGCATTTTCACTACCTCTATGGCGTATAATAGGTACGAGGCCTATGTTGGTTGACTGATAGTCTCTATACCAAGATAAAATGGCAAACTTTTTGAAATTATTTCTCCCCTAAGTTACAGGAAATTAACGTTCGTTGATTTTTTGTGCGTCTTATTTTTTAACCTTTGCTTTGGAGAAGTTTTAAATTTCGAACATTTCTGCTTCGTATTTTCAAATAAACTTTTAAATTTCTTAATTTTAATTTTTGCTCTTTCGGAAATAGGACTCATAAACATCAAGATAATATTTAATGTAATGCATGAACTGGATATTACTTTATTTTTTTCATAAATCGTACTTGCCGGAAAGAGGAGATGAGATGAAAGCGGTATTCCCCCTTCTTACTATCACATTTGAACGTCGCAAATGTGGTGTACGAACAATTTTTAACCCTAAACTTCAGTAGTGCAATGAAATACACGTTTGCTGACGTTAGCAATATTATCGAACGTAATGTCTCTTAGCATTCTTTTAGCTTTTTAAGGTTTACAAATTGGAAAGTTTATAAAATATTTATGAAATGCCGATAAAGTTTGGTTTCTACCATAAAATTCGCAACTAACGTCTGGTCATTTTTGTTGTTAATGACTATTTTGGTAGACCATGCTGGAGTTAATTTTTACCATAAGTAGTGGTAGAATTGTGGAAGACACTACAAGTCGAATGAAGAAAGTTCGCGTATCCTAAAATCAAATCGTATTTTCATAAACTTATTTTGCTCGAAAACCAGTTATGATTTCCATTTTAGTCACGAACTCAGTGCATAAAAATCGTCAGCTGATAACATTTAAACTGATGTGTGCTGAACTGGAGAGGGAGGCGTAATGATTCTGCAAGTAAAGATAGATTCATTATTCCGTTATTAGCTTTTTAAAAGTGTTCCATTATTCAAATTGCCTGAAGTAAAAGAGGAAACTTAGTTTTTTTTTTTTAACAAAGCATCACAATGAACCTTTTGGCCTAAGTGTGGTGGCATGAGTTAAATGAAGTCTTATAGTGCGGCGATACGAAAGAGAATTTCAGGTAAATTTAACAAAACTTAAATGAAATGAAATGAAAATTTCAACAAAATACAGTTGAAATGCCGAAAGTAACTCAGCAACCCTCAAACACATGGTTGTAAAAATCAAGGCAAATATCAGATCTATTACATTTTTAGCCATTTTGCAAATAAATAGCGGTATTCACGATGTGGTGTATTTGTAGTAAATTTATGCAAAATATACAATAATTGTGAACGCCTGTTGTAGTAAATTTGTGAATTTACAGCGCAGTCAAAATCTTTGTCTAAGTTTTATTCAACTGTTTTTGTGATCAGCTGATCAAAACATACACATATAATGAATTTGCAGTGCTGCCATATCAAGAAATGAAAATTTGAGTATTAAAAATCTGTAATATCTATTAGAAACAAAATAAAAATTCATGTCATCCAAATCCTATTGGAAAGCAACATTTTTATTTATTATACAAACACAAAAATTCGTCCGAATGAACCTTTAAGTCGAAACGTGTTTGGCCATGTTAACCCTCTTAATCTATTAAAAATGAAATTTAATTCTCAAAGAAATTCCTTTTTTGTCGTGTATCCATCTGAATTCACTCTCGTGCCTCCATACTATTAGCTAATTAGACAAGCTAGAGGACTAAAACTTGTTGTAACCTTTTGGTTAAATAAAAATTAATACCAAATCATTCATTTATATTTAATTTTCTTTTATTTTGTTGTAATTTTCAAACATTTTCTATGAATACTAAAAATTATTTATAATTATTTTTATTACTTTATTTATTTTATATATAATTTTTGTTTTGTTTTTTTTTCTTGTTGTTGTTGTTTTAAATGATGTTGTTTGTATGTATATACGTTCACATACTTATGCATAGTATGTGAGTAAACGTAGTAACTACTACAAATACAAAAACATCATTACTAGAAACTTGTTAAAAAATACGCCCAAATTCTTACGCGCATTTTTCCCAATACGCTGTCCGTGTTTAAATAACTAAAAACTAACAATAAGATTAGATTTAGTTACAATTTGTATATAGTTTTATGTGTTTTTGTTGCTGTTGTTGTTTTTGTTAATTTTGTTAAATAATACAGAAATGTCAGTTTAAAAATTAGTTACAATTTTATTTATGAAGAAGTTTTTTGGATTCTTTTTTTTTTCATTAATTTTCTTATGTATTTTCATAATATTTACATGAGTGATTTTTACATTTTTCTTCCTTTTTTTTCGTTTGAGTTTTTTTTTTTTTTTTTTGGTAGTAAACCTAAAGCATTTTCACAAACATTTCTTTCTTTTTAACCTCAAATTTAATTAAAGTTGCTTGTTTTTATGTAAATGTTGTGTTTACTAATAAATTTTGTTTACTTTCTTCATTTTCTGTTTTCGTTTATTGTATTTTTTTTTTCTGTTTCTCTTCATTATTTAAAATAAAAATTTAAATTATTTACAATTAAAAGTGAATTTATTTCTTTTTTAAGTTGTGAATTTCCCTATTTTTGAATTCGTTTTAGTTGTTTGGATTTTTGTAAAAATTTAAAACTAGTTTTAAAAATTTACATACATAATCGTTTAGAAACTTTTCAAGTGAGTGAGCATTTTTGTTGTTGTTTTTAAATTTGTTTACAAATAATTACTTTTATTTTTACAAAAAATCTTTAATGAAAAAAAAATGCAACAATAAAAATATGTTTAACAGAATGTCCTACATTGCTAGGGGGATTCATTTCATTTCGTAACTATTTCGTATTTTATGTAAATTTCTAGAATATTAAAAAATAATTTATCTGCACTAAAATTTTGATTGCTGAATTCGAAGTTGGAACTACAATTTTCATATCGGGGTCACAGTAAAATTTTTAAATAACATAAAATTTTTACCAGCACAACTGTCACGTAAAATCCTACCCTGCCCTACTGCTTTACTTATTTTAAAGTAGTGTTCCCCCATTGCCCAGTGTCTAGAACTGATAGTAGTCTCTCTAATTCATCGGATCTTGTATTATCTTTAATGTTTCTGTGACCTAGAATCTAGATTAAGCTAATGTCCAGTATTGTCCAGTCCACATTGGTTAACTTAGTTTAAAATATATCAATGTTGGGTCTAGAGCTTTAATAGTCGCCATGCTGCCTGTGAAAAGAGCTATCTTATCATGAAGTTTAGTCAGTGATTTGGAGCCTTCTCTGATTGCCAAAAAATCAGCCTGGAAAAAATTGGCTTCGTCCTGATAGATTTTTGCACTGAATCTCAGTCCAGTTCCCACTGTTAGCTTACGCTAAAGTGACCGTCTTAAACTTTACGCAGTGAAATGAATCCCGCTATTTTAATTTAAAATAAGTTTGTTTAATGGATTTTCACATTTTGTTGCCTCGTCTTCGTATTTGTGCTCCAGAAAAGCGTTAAGAATTTTGAGTATAACTCAAAAAATCTATACCTAGTAAATTGCACTATATAATGCCACCACACCCGCAATCACAATCAATTGTTGTTGCTGCTGTTGTTGTTGAGTTGTAGGTTTTCATAGGACAGCATGCGCTGCTGAACCGGTTACTTTTTGTAGCATTTGCATCAATTGTACGGTTGCCGAATGTGTTTGTGCTGCTGAGCAAAAGCTGCTGGGACCAATGCTGCCACCCATGCTGTCACTTCCTATTGGTAAGCCTGCTGCACCAACAACATTAATGCCGCCTACTCCTAATCCACCACCAACAGCAGCAGCCGTCGCCGTAGCAGCAGCAGCAGCACCAATTCCACTTATACCAAGACTACATCCACCATTGGACATTGTTGATGATGATGGCGGTGATGATATTGATGTGGCGGCTGATGATGATGAAGTTGTTGAAGTTGACGATGACGATGATGTCAGCGTCAATTTGGATTTGTCTGTGTGTGGAGGAGCAACAAAAGAAGCAAATTAGATACGTTTGCATTCTATGGTTTGGTTTCTATGGACTGCCTTGCATACTATCATCGCTTTCCAGGTATGTCACATATGAGTCGGTACTATCCGGATGATGATGTGAGGTAATGCCGGAATCCATGCTGCCGCCTGGTGGTGGTCCATTCATTTGTTGGCCGCCAGGCGGTGGCGGATGTGGTCCCTGCTGCTGCTGATGCGGCGGCAGCGGTGGCATGCCATTGAGATCGTAACCGTGCATCTATTTAAAAAGACACCGAAATTAATATAATTTTATATAACATCTGCCGTAATTGTATCAACCTGATTGACGAGCTGTTGAAATGCCGGTGTATGCGTATTTATCGCTCCGTTGCTATCCAAGTCTGCGTGCAGCGCAAAATCGGATAAGGCTTTCCATGGCGGTTGATATGTTTGCACATCGAGACCCTGCAAATTTAATGGTGAATCATGCCGCACTGGCGAGCTAGCAATCATGGGAATGCCCTGCATGGCGCCATAGCCAAGCTTGCGGCCTTCCTGCAAATGCAATGTCAAAAAATACTTCAATTACAATTCTAGGTTGTGATTGGATATAGAATATAGGTGGGCGTGGCACACACATGCATACCTTTTCTTGCTGCATTTGCAATTTCATTTGTATCGTCTTCTTTTTATCTTTGCAACGTTTATTCTGAAACCAAACGCGTATGACACGCGGTGACAGGCTGGTCATTTCAACCAGTTGCTCCTTCATGAGCGCATCAGGTCGCGGATTAGCATTATAGCAGGTTCTGCAAATTTAAATGCATATGTATTAATATTTCAATTAAATAATACATATTTTTTTGAATTATTATTACCTTAACGTGTGCAATTGCTTCTCATTCAAGACCGTTCGCACTCGTGTCGGTTTACCATCTGATGGACCTGAAGGTCTTTTTTCCCTAATACTTTTATGTGAGCCCGATTCACTACCAGAATCTGAAAACAAAAAATAAAATTACATATAAAATTCAAGTTTTTATGTTTATACATATTTATCTACTTCAAATTCTTTTGTGTTCACAAGCTCAACAAAAATTAAATATTTCAAATTGTACGAGCATGTAAAATCTAAATTTAGTTATCTGATCTGCTTGAAACATATGCTGAAAAATTGTTTCATTGACGCCATGTCGCTAGGAGATTCTTCGATTCGAATTTGCAAAAGATCAAAGCGAATTCCAGACACTTTTTTTCTGAGAGTTCAATTGCTGTGAATTGCTGGGAATTTATTGCTGTAGTGTTTCTGTTTTTTCGATTTGTAGCATTTTTATAAATATTACAGTCGAGCAAAGACATGAAAATATATGTATTTATACTGAAAATTCATTGCGGCAAAAGAATCGAAAATATGTGCGTGTATTATTTTTTAATAATATTTTTTCCAATCGATAGTCATAAATTGAAATGTTCTTATAAGGAACTAGCAGTCTCAAACTAACTCTGATAGCCTTAACTTCTCATCTTTTGTTGGTTCAAGCTGCTTCAGATTGCATCTTCTTTCTTTCATTGCCTCGGGATACTTATTGCAGCCATCTGAAGTTATGCAGTCTTCCCTATTGAACCTCATCAATATTTTTGTTCTGTTGTTGCTTTTTTTTTTGTTCCATCTTCATTTTGCTTGGTTCCGCCCTTCGAAGAGACTCCGTGATTATGTATGCAAGCAGTGAGGCCATCCAAGGGTACTTTATCCTATCGTTCAGTATTCCTTAACGTCAAAAGACCCTACTAGCCTCAAGCCTTGTCGTCTTTGATCGTTATGAACATTTTCCACTCAGTCATCAATTGTTAGGACTTCCATATTGTACATTCATATTTATGATAGCATTTAATAGTTTTTTTTAGGCGACAAACATTTTTCCTTAAACGGGAAAATAATATTAACCTGTTTTCGGTGATACTCAGTCATCAAGTCATTCTCTATGAACTGAATTCTAGGCAAAATCTCAACCGCAGACTCAATCAAAAATATGCCGATTCGAATAATTTCACATTCCGAATACAGAGCTCGATTCGACATTCTGCGACGATATTCATACCTATCATATTACAACAGATGGTTTTGAATTTGTTGTCCTGGATCACACCCAAGTACTTAATTTGTTCTTGGTACTGCAAGCATTGCCCTCTAATCATGATGTTCGATATGAATCTTCTGCCACTCGGACAAAGATATTTTTTCAGGCCTTTAAAAACAGTGCATTCCGAATCGCTTCCATTTGTAAAAAATATGTGCAAAGCTTTCCCAAATAAACATACATATCTCTGTCCGCCTGTGAGTCCCTTATTCTGGAACCTAAAATAAAAATATCAGCGTACACTACAGTCTGCATATTTGGACCCGGCTCCGGCAAATCTGCCACAAAGATTCTATATGGGATTGAACCTAATAGTGAACCTTGAGATAGCCCCGCTAAGATTGTCTTGCATTTTGAGTTTTCATTTCTGCTAATGACAAAAAATGACTGCAATTCGTAAATAGTTCAGAACTATCCTGCAAATAAAGAGATGAATCCAAAGGATTCTCACATTTTGAACAAAATGCCCTCAATCCAAGCTGTGTCAAAAGCTTTAGTAAAATTCTAGGCAACCGCAATTAACACCTGGCTCTTGTTCAGATTGCTGCCTCGATGACCTAGTTGAAGAGTGCTAGACTGGGGTTCTCTGATCGGAGTTGGAAATGAACTTGGCGTATTTCCATGTGTTGTAGCAATGATTGAATAAAATGGCAAGAAATCTTCAAAAGAATTTGGTCGTTTTACAGAGGAGAAAGTTAAATTTCAGCGAAATTTTTTCATCGCTGAAATCGATGAAACCGCTTTTGGTATCTGGCTACTGTGTTACAGAGCTTACAGTCCATCAGCTGACAGATTAGTGCTGAAGCTCACGATTCCATCACTCACTGCCGAAAATATCAGGAATTTCAGAATTTTTACTTATGTCAAAAAAGTTTTTCAGTTTCGATCAATTCTTGGATAAACTTATCTTATAATTACTGCCATTAGATAAGCCTTTCTCTGCTGGCATAATGCTCTGAAAACAATCTTAAGTGTTTTTCTCTTTTCTCATATGTAATTTAACACGCTTTGAGGGAAATTTGAGACTGATACGACTGACTCAATTGTATTGCCCATATGCATCGTTTCTGTCTTCATCTATTGAAGCAGGCAACATTTGGTTTGTCTCAATAGAATATTTCAATTATTTCGTTGCAAATACTTGCATTTTTTAGAATCACAAACTCTAACGCTTTGTGATCAGATTCAAAGATCAGAAAAACGGCAGTCGTATTGATTACTGGGCCTCTTCGTGCTCTCTCTACAAAAGCTCTCTTCGCATTCCTTCACTGGTTGGCAACTTCACTTCTGGTTAAGCAACAAACTAAGTGCTCAGCTGCCAGACTCAATACCTTAACTCGCTGGACTAAGTCGAAGCTGGGTCATGCCAAGATTACAATCCACGATACGGTTGTATCAATTTACTTAGACTGTATTTGTTCATCCCCAGCGCAGAAAAAAGTGTTAATGCCGAGATGATCACTGACAATTCAATTGACATCGAGATGCAAGGCTGTATTTAGGGGGGAGGTTTTAGGGGTTCTAAGGTTTTTTGAAGTTGAGTACATCATCAGTAGTGGGAAGTTAATGAGTTAATGAAATTATGTCCCTCACGATAAAAAAAAATGCATTAGAATGCACATTGATTAATATTTATTTGAAGAAATTTAATTTGATTATTCTGTGAATTTTTTGTCACTTTTGGCCATTTTTTTGAGGTTAAAATTAAAAAAATTAGAAAAGTTTTCCCAAAATTTTAATTTTATAGGGTCCATCAAATGTATCATTGATTTAATTTATTGTATTTAAAAATCTGTTTGATAAAAATTATTTATGAATATTTTCTTCGAATGAAAACCCCCCGCCCCCCGAAAAAAATTTCTGGCTACGGCCCTGTCGAGATGGGTCCAAACTGTAGGAAAGAGACAGCTGTGGCATCTTCTTAGCAAGTTGGATGTCAGACTTTCTTGCCGACTTCCTGACCATTGCTTTTTTTTGCAGTCTTTCAAACGGAAGTAATGGCTACTTTTCAAGCGTTTTAGTAGCTTATTTATAACGATTCATTCGATATAAATATTTGCATTTACAGGGTGACAATCGTAAATTTCAGCAGTTATTTTCAAAAGGACGTACTTCCATTAAGTACAATTAAGTGTTAACATTGCTGAATATATAAGCATTCATTTGAACCCCACCTCATTCAATATAACCTCCTTTAGCCGGCACACATGCCTTCAATCGATCCAGAAATCGTAGGACTGTTCGCCGCAGGACTTCCTGATCAATTTCAGTCCAGGCTTTCTCTAATGAATTTGTCAGCGACTCCAGACTGTGGTGTTGAGATGCACAAGCCTTACTCTCTAAAATACTCCAAATAGAGTAGTCCATTGGATTCAAGTCTGGGGTGTATGGTGGCCATTCTTGAGATGTTATGAATCCAGAAAAATTGTCTTTTATCCATGTTTGCGTTAATTTTGCTATGTGGGAAGGTGCAGAATCTTGCTGGAAAGTCCAGTTTTCATTTCCAAATGTATCTTGGGCCCAGGGAAGAACATGTTCATTTAAAATGCTCCGATAAACAACCTGGTCAATTTTAACACCCTCTTCATCGAATATTAGAGGGGTTCTGGCATTAGCGGAAACTACAGCCCATACCATAACGGAAGCTGGCTTTTGAACTCGGCCAACAGTCCAATTTTGTTGCGATGATGATGTCGCGCATTGAAATGTTGTTCAACCGTGAAAATTTTTTCATCTATAAACAAGATATTTTCAACATTTTTTAACACGGAGGAGCGCCTTTCATCTTTGCAGTCGCAAATCTTTCTTTTTTTGTGTCAGATCTTGAGCTTTTCGGAGCTTGTACGGCTTAAGATTAAGCTTTGATTTTGCAATGATTCGCACTGTTTCACGGTTTACTGCCACTTCCTTAGCGATTTTTCTGATTGAGCGCCTTGGATTTCGCTTGATTCGTTTACGAATTTTTTCTGTTAAACCAGTAGTGGCAACTGTTGAAAATTTTCCCCGGTCTCTATCTCAAAACCCCCAGTTTCATTATATCGAATAATAGCTCGGTCTACCGTACGACTTGACAAATTTAAAGCCTTTGCAATTTGACGGCTACTATAATTTGCCAAATGAAATTTCATAATTTCACGACGAATATTTTCCTTGTCCATTTTTATGGAAATTTCAAAATGTAATAACAAAAATTCAAATGAAATTAAAAGCAAAGCCAATTATGAATGAATTTGCTTTTTAAATTAAAGTAACGGTAAATGGCAAAGCTTGCTGCAGAGTATTAAACTTGTGTCACTTTACAATTGTCACCCTGTATACGGACAGCTAGATATCCAAGCAGTAATCAAGTCCCTTACCGGTGTCTTCGCTGCTTCTAGGCTTGTTCTTGACTGCCGGTCTCCACTCAACTTGCTGTCGAGTCAATCGCAGGTTCATTTATATTAAATACCTGGGCACATGGAAATTTCAAGCAACTACGACCTTCCTGCATTAATGGTCCTCCTCTCACGAATACTAAATTCACCATTAAGCAAAACTACCTTGCGGAAGGAAAAATATTCTGGGTAGCAAATCAGTACCGCTATGTACAATAGACGGACAAAAAAGCTATTCAGCCTTAGCAGGAACTTTAGCAGCATTATGACTTCGGTGCTCATAGGACACTGCATAATGGGGAGATATGGTGCAAGACTGGGACTGACTTTCAATGACTTTTGTAGAAGAAGGAATCCGTCCTTTCAAGTCCGAATGTAAGTCTTTAGTCAGAAGGGCACTAACGATCCAGGGTTCACCTTTTTCAACTGATTTTACTAAAACTATCATCTATAAGCATTAAGGATTAAACCAAATTTATAATAGAATCCTCAAGGTTTTCCATTCCGTATGTATATCAAGCCATTATACTGCGATACGAAAATAACCCAGTAATTGGGCTTAAATGTGTTTTCATATAGAAGGCTGCCACTCCAACCTAACCTAACCTATCATTTATTCATAAAGTATTCTCCAATCAAAAGTTCATATCGACACACCAATCAACAACCGAAAGTATTTCAATTCAAAATAAGCTCAATGCAACCGTGTAAGCTATAACTAGCGGTACATTTTATGATGTTAACAAACATGTGTGCAATTCTTCGAAAAAAATATGAGAGAAGAAGAAAGCAAACGTAAAACAACTTGTATCTAGCTGATAAAGAAAACTAACTAAAAATAGAAGAAATACAGAAACATTGAAAGCGGGCGGCAAAGACGAAGAGAAAACTTATTGTGTCAACAATATTTTGTGACATATTGTTGTGCATATGTCGTGCAACAAACACAAATGTCACAACATATTATCAGACATAATCTTTTTGTTTATTATCAACTACAGACAATCGGGAAATGATCGCTAGCAAAAAAAAAAAAAAGAAAAAAAAGAAAAAACAAAAAACAAAGGAACAAACGAACGATCGTATGAATGAATAAATGAATGAAACTCACGTGCAATCGAACGCGAAGGTGGTGGAAGTAGGTGTCGGTGATCGTCCGTTGTCAACAATACATAGCAATAACTAGCGGCGATATTGCAAACGAATGTGTCACATGTTGTTGACATAAATACAGAGAATAACTAACTAACTAACTAACTAATAAAGTGTTTCGGGTTGTGAATGCGCCAAAAGTGGTTAATGGTGAATGCAATCGCTGCATTGCATGCTGAACAATAACTTTGCACACGATCATAAATATTTGTGATATGCATAGTCTAACTTACTAGCTAACTAACTAACGTCTTTCTAGACTAGAGTTGAAGCTTTCCATAGTTGCTTTATTTTGTGGAATTTTCATATTTGCAAAAGTACTCGATATAGAGATAAATAAAAATGCCGCCACCAACATCATGACCAACAACACCAGGTCGGTATGTCTCTAAGCTGGCAAACAAAACTACATAAGCTTCATTGAAGCATTCATCCATTCAACAAAAAAAAACAACAATCGTACAACACAACAACAAAAAAGATTGCGATGAAAACGACGACATCAACCACAAATTTCTTAAGAAATTTTTGACGTACAACGTAAAATCGTCATTCGAATCGATCATGTTCATATTGTTGTAGTAGTTGAAGATCTATCCTATGTATCTATGTATGTATATATCTGTATATTTATCTGTATATACTATGTACCCAGAGGTGGTATAGATAGATGTCTTCTGTTTGATTTCCAATCGCTTATTATTTGTACAACTATTGAAATTGTTTTTGTTGTTGTAGCTTTGGCGGCACTTTTTTTGTATCATAAATATGATTAATTTTTTTTTTTTTTGATTTTTGATTTTTGGGTAAGCAAATTCTTTGAAATTTTTGCTCATTTTCTAAATGATCTTTAAAGTGAAAATATTAATGAAAACAGAAAAATTGAATAATAGATTTTAGTGCCTGTACATATATGGGGTATTCCATGTCAAATTGGATGAGATTCGCACTACAGTGTTTAAATTTAATTGCCCATAGAGTTTTATAGAATTTTAAGTAATAATAAATGACGGGCTGAGAGGAAAAGCGGGCTAAAATTTATATAAGAGCAAAAGTGAAATAATTTAGAGAGTCAGTGCAAGAATGGCATAAGTAATACGGTTTAGGGTGAAAATGAAACGCCTTAAAAGTAAGAGCAAAAATGGTATAACAATTGCTTCAGAGCAAAAACAGCATAGTTTTTTATTCCGTTTTCGCTCTGAACATATTTCGTTTCACTTTTGCTCTGAACATATTTCGTTTTGCTTTTGCTCTTAAGTAAAATTATTCCATTTTTTTCTGAACGTAGAAGTTATACCACTTTTCCTCTCAGCCTCTCAAATGAGGACGATTCGGTTTTATATCACTTTCGAATGATAAATTACAGGCTGAGAGGAAAAGCGGGCTAAAATTTATATAAGAGCAAAAGTGAAATAATTTAGAGAGTCAGTGAAAGAATGGCATAAGTAATACGTTTTAGAGTGAAAATGAAACGCCTTAAAAGTAAGAGCAAAAATGGTATAACAATTGCTTCAGAGCAAAAACAGCATAGTTTTTTATTCCGTTTTCGCTCTGAACATATTTCGTTTCACTTTTGCTCTGAACATATTTCGTTTTGCTTTTGCTCTTAAGTAAAATTATTCCATTTTTTTCTGAACGTAGAAGTTATACCACTTTTCCTCTCAGCCTCTCAAATAACCTATCAATAAAAGCATATAAAACAAAAAATAGATTCCTTTCCTTACTAGGTCTCAAAAAAAACCTATGAACCTTTTTTCCTTTGCTAACAACATAACCGAGAATGGCCGTGCTAAATGTCAATGAGACCTTGGCCTACAATATTTCTGTTTTTTTCCATACCTTATAACTTTTGAGATCGCAAAAAATATATCATTAAATTTCATACTTCCACAAATTCTATATTTCTTCTATAAATAGATAAAAATCTTCTTTTGTGTATTACAAGTAAAAATCAAATTTTCGGTAAAAAACTAAAGCATCAAACAAAGATCAAAGTTATCGATATATGAAACATAAACACGGCTTGTTCTTCTTTGAATAGATTAGATTTTTCCCATTTTGTTTGTTTCAATTGTCACCCACCGATCTCTAAATAAGTTTACTCGTTTTCTGAGTATACTACCCGTATATTTTAAGATAATTTTGATATCGATTTCTCACTAGTGACGATCATTTTTTCCTTTTTTTTTTTTTTTGATATTTGATAGTTAGAAAGAAAGACCGCAAATTAGATAACAAGTTGTAATTGTGTTGTGAAACACGACTTAATTACGAATGTTCTTTCAAATTGATACAACTTTAGAATATCAAGTGTGTAGATCTACAATGCAGAGCGAACAGAATGATATTTCCTTTTCGATGTAAATACATTTACGTCTGTCTCTCTGTCTGTCTATCTGTTTTTCATGTTTATATGTTTGTATACTTGTTGTATATATGAAGAGTAGAAGTGATAATTCAATAATATAACCGGGCTAAGCGATTACATCGATGAAAATAGTGCAAGCGAGAGAGAAGTTTGATTAAATACTAGAAACATACGAAGAAAAAGTTTGCGGAAATCCTTTGAAAAATTCGAAAATCCGTCGTAACAGTCAGGGCTTTGGAGCGGAGCTGGAGCAAGGAGCTGTGGAGCACACTGTTTTGACCGGAGCTAATAGAGCTGGAGTTGGAGCAATGAAAATTTAACCGCTCCGCTGCTCCGATTCATAATTTTTCCAACTATTGTTTGCTTGAAATTATATTTGAAAACTTGCACACTATTACAATTACAGGCAATGAAGTTTTTCCATTACCATCTCCATTAATCAATGCAAATGGCAATGATGAGTTCAAATCCATCGGAATGAATTAGTACTAAAAAAAATTCATTACATTTATTGATTAATTACAAATTCATTGCAAGGGATTTGAACTGAGTAGTGCCATTTCTATTGCAGTAATGAAATATACAATTTTAATTACAATAGCCCTATTCACAATTTCGCGCAAATAATCTTGCATCATTGCAAATGCAAAATAGTTCTGCTATCACAATAACAAATATATGCGATATGCAATAAAAATTTGCATTTGCAATGATGCAAAACCGTTTACACCATATCGTGAATAGGGCTAATGTTCTAACTGGTTCTATTGCTATGACAGCAGCCTTCAAACGATATAGTTATTGTACAACTTAGCATTATATTTTTTCGTCTGGTAAACATGTCGAGTTTTGAGACAAATAAAGAGTATTTTCGGCACTTCCCAGAATTGGTCACCTAACATCAAATTTTTCAATATCGAGTTTTTGGTGAATTATGATAAGTCGTACTCACTTTCATCTGTACCGAAAAGTTTGAAGATATACAGGGTGACAATTGTAAAGTGACGCAAGTTTAATACTCTGCAGCAAGCTTTGCCATTTACCGTTACTTTAATTTAAAAAGCAAATTCATTCATCATTGGCTTTGCTTTTAATTTCATTTGAATTTTTTTTATTACATTTTGAAATTTCCATAAAAATGGACAAGGAAAATATTCGTCGTGAAATTATGAAATTTCATTTGGCAAATTATAGTAGCCGTCAAATTGCAAAGGCTTTAAATTTGTCAAGTCGTACGGTAGACCGAGCTATTATTCGATATAATGAAACTGGGGGTTTTGGAGATAGAGACCGGGGAAAATTTTCAACAGTTGCCACTACTAGTTTAACAGAAAAAATTCGTAAACGAATCAAGCGAAATCCAAGGCGCTCAATGAGAAAAATCGCTAAGGAAGTGGGAGTAAGCCGTGAAACAGTGCGAATCATTGCAAAATCAAAGCTTAATCTTAAGCCGTACAAGCTCCGAAAAGCTCAAGATCTGACACAAAAAAAGAAAGATTTGCGACTGCAAAGATGCAAGGCGTTGCTACGCTCCTCCGTGTTAAAAAATGTTGAAAATATCTTGTTTACAGATGAAAAAATTTTCACGGTTGAACAACATTTCAATGCGCAAAATGACCGAATGTGGCTAACATCATCATCGCAACAAAATAGGACTGTTGGCCGAGTTCAAAAGCCAGCTTCCGTTATGGTATGGGCTGGAGTTTCCGCTAATGCCAGAACCCCTCTAATATTCGTTTAAGAGGGTGTTAAAATTGACCAGGTTGTTTATCGGAGCATTTTAAATGAACATGTTCTTCCCTGGGCCCAAGATACATTTGGAAATGAAAACTGGACTTTCCAGTAAGATTCTGCACCTTCCCACATGGCAAAATTAACGCAAACATGGATAAAAGACAATTTTTCTGGATTCATAACATCTCAAGAATGGCCACCATACTCCCCAGGCTTGAATCCAATGGACTACTCTATTTGGAGTATTTTAGAAAGTAAGGCTTGTGCATCTCAACACCACAGTCTGGAGTCGCTGACAAATTCATTAGAGAAAGCCTGGACTGAAATTGATCAGGAAGTCCTGCGGCGAACAGTCCTACGATTTCCGGATCGATTGAAGGCATGTGTGCAGGCTAAAGGAGGTTATATTGAATGAGGTGGAGTTCAAATGATTGCTTATATATTCAGCAATGTTAACACTTAATTGTACTTAATGGAAGTACGTCCTTTTGAAAATAACTGCTGAAATGTGTGCGTCACTTTACGATTGTCACCCTGTCTTATATACAAATACGCGATCGCTATAATATATACTGGAATATGAGACTAAATGACAGGCTGTAAGCAAATATATATAGTATATAGTAAAAATTTTTAGCTAGCGAAAATGCTTGAGTGAGAAAACGAAACATTTACATTCAGCCGGCTTTGTTCTACTTCGGCATCATTAATTTTTGTTTCGTTTTTGCACTCGAATATTTTTAATGCATTGTTGCTAGGTAAAATTTTCTTACTTCGTATTTAATTTCAGCTTATCTAGTTTATTTTTTTCTATATCAGAAACTTTTGATTTAGTTTAACACAAGTGGATACTGTATCATGGAAATAGCTTCAACCTTTTTCTAAACAATCATATTCTTCACCTACTATAAACTGTTATATCTTGAATAACCTTTTCGAAATTATTATTAACTATAATTAACTAAAGTCAGTTTCAAGCAAATCAGCAAAATCTTTTTAGATTTAACAATCAAGTACGCGATCTTTATACTTAGTGTGTGTGTTGTTATAGTTAAAATTTTTTTTTTTTTTATTATACACAATAATAAAATTATTATCATTATTACGTACTCAACTTACCTGACATTGAACCCAATTCGCTGGAATGATTATTATTACTAAGATTTGTATTATTATTATTACTACTGCTATTATTATTGTTGCTTTCTATTGATGATGATGTTAAACTACTTTGTGATGATTTTTCTAAAACATCATGATCTTCTTTACAATATAAAGCGCCACCATCTCGTAACGCAAATTCATCACCTATTATGATAGTAGGAGAAATACATGAAAATATTATTATTTAGAATAATTTATTAAATTAATATTTAATTGATGTTGTTAAAATTACCTGGTAGCAACTGTCTCGCACACGCTGAGCAACGAAAACATTCTATATGAAAAATTTTCGTTTTAGCACGCATCACAAAATCAGTTTTACTAAATGAGCTACCGCATTTATCACATTTTGTACCAAATAACCTGGAAAAAGAAAGAATTAAACTATAATTAAAGAAAGTTAACTTACAAGAAATGGCCGTCACTGCCGTACGGCCATAGACAAAATGCATTTGTATTAGTATTTAAAAAGCGTTTGCTTTGTAATGTGTATGAAAAAAAGAGACAACGATAACTGAGCAGCTTTTAGTAAGCACAAAAGCTTAAAGCTTTTTTGTTACACTAAAGTACACGTTTGGCCTTCACTGATGTAGAAGAAAGATTTCTGTTCTCGTTAGCAAGCTTAAAGCTTTTCAATTGCGAACGGGTATCACTTGCCCTAGTTCAGTGCATGCGAGCTGTAAACTCTAAGCTTTTTCTAATTCTGTATAATAAATCATTTATGATTATCTCAAAGATTTAAAAATATTATTTAAATATAAATGAATGAATATATTTTATTTTCAACACTCTTCCGCGTGAATAATATTTTTGTAATAACCTTGAAAAAGTTCAATACTTTTTTTCTTCTCTTATTATTTAAAAAATTATTGTTATTTTTTCGTTTCTTGAAGAAATAAATATATTTATGTAGGTTTTTTTTCTTGTTGTTGAGGAAAAGTAAAAAAAAAAAAAAAAAAAAGAAAAAAAATAACAAATAGCATTTTGTATTATTCAATCTTTTTTTTTGTTTTTTTTTTTGTATTCTATATCAATCATAAAAAAAAGAAATACAAGTGTTAATTTATTGCTGCTTTGCATGTGTTAATAAATTATTTAAACATTTACATTTAAATTATTATTAAACACACGCACGCACATTTTTATATCTCAAATTTATTTTTAACTGCTTAAGTTTTTTATTAGAGTATCGTTAAATAAATCAAAGTAACTGCTTCTTTTTATATTTTATTTGATGCTTTTCTATTTTAAATTTTTCTATCTAAATAAAAATAAAATTTATAGCAATTTCTGGCAAAGTAATAAAACCAAAATGCAGTTGAATTTATGGCATTTGTGTAATAAAATTAAATCCTTAAATAAGAAGAACTAATTTTGAATGGCTTAAACATGAAAATTATTTCTTGATTAATGTTAATTAAAATTTTGCAAAAAAAAAAAACGTAAGCTAATTTAAGATTTCTGGACTTCAATATCCTTTAAAGTTTTCATTCAAAAAATATAATTTTTTAGTCAGCTAACTTCAAACAAAAAATGTACAACATTTTCATTTTAAATAATTGCGAATATTTTTTTTTTATTTTCAATACTCGATTTCTGTGATTTGAATGAAATCCTGCAAACTTTTTATTGTATAAATGAAAGAGAATTGAAACTCGATTTTCATGATTTTTTGATTGGGTTTATTTTTATTTTTTTTTTAATTCACAATCTTTGCAATTTGAATGAAACCCTGCAAAACTTTTTATGTAATTTTATTACAAATCAAATCCAAAATTGAGCTTCAGGATAAAAACCGATTTTAGATAACTTGAAACTGAAATTTATTTCTTGATTAATATTGAATAAATGTTTAAATTAATTTAACTATTATTATTGTGTATGATACTAAAAATTTAAATTTTATTTGAGAAAACATAATTTTGAAATCAACTGCTTAGAATTCTTTCTTTTTCAATTGATTTGAATTTTCAATTGATTTTTCATTTCATAAATGTCAGGAAATTAATACCGAATTTTTGTGATTTATTGAGTGTGACTGGTTGCATTTTTTCAACTCTCAATCATTATTCCTAATTTTAATAATAATGGAAATCTTTTCTATTTTTCAATTCCTTTGTATTGTGTTCTTTTTCGTTACAGCGGCCAGAACATAAACCAAAAATTCTACGCTGAATAATCCGCCACATCAACCATTAATTATTTAAATCTTAGCGTTCTAATCTCTTTCTAAGAAGAATCGAAAGGGTGAGTAAGTTTTAATTTACAATGAGCTTTTTGTATATAACAAAAAAAAAATTCCAATGGCCTCATACTTTGTCTGAAAGTCCTTGATCTGACAACTATCCTGAAAGACCAATTCTTCAAAAAGAAGTTTTATACTATGTTCTCACTGAGCCGAAATTCCGTGGTTTCCGAAATTCCGTGAAACTGCGTTGAAATGCTTAATTTTGGTATATAAAAATACAACGGAAATGAGGTAGTTTCAACTAAACCGCATGCGAAACCAAGTAAAAATCAGAATGCAACCCTGAAAGTGTTCACTGAAATGAATTTGCTCTGATATTTCTACTCTAACATTTATATTTTGCTTTGCGTACAACTTGATTAATATGGAGGAACGAAAATATATAAAAAAAAAAAAAATATGTGGAGTGCGCGGGAAGAGGAGCTCATATTCAAAGGAGGAGGAGCTGCGTAAGGCAAGGAGGAGCTCCTATACTTATTTATTACGCTGCTAAATATTTGGTTTATCATTTTGATTCTCTTCGTATTTAAATGATTAAGATCGAAATATTTAGCAATAATTTTATTGTATTAGCCGCCGGCAATTAACAACAAGATAAAATAAACAATGAACTGTCAAACGAAACTATAACCGAAACCAGTTTCACAATGTGAACAATTGCAGTTTCGTTCGATACCATTTGTCAAAACTACGCTATTTCGGGTCAGTGGGAACATGGTATTATTGAGTGCGTCATTAGAAATTCAAAAATATCTCTATAACTACTAATTTAATTTTCGAAAAGTTTCTGTTTTATAAACGAAAATTTTTATCAAACTAAGGAAATATTATTAAAAAAAATAATAGTAATTTTGAGGCTTAAAAGTTTTTAGCCTTTCTTTAGAGCTTTAATCGTAGTTTCCGAAATTTTTTGGCTTGCATCGAAAATCTGTAATGCCCTTAGATACACGATTTGTTGCTTTTAATTTCCTTTTTATTAGAGCTAAATATCTCTCCATTGCTCGGAGTTTCGAGAGTTCCAGGCAGTTAGGTTGGTTCCCTTCTCCAGGGACGAAAATGACTTTATTCTTCTGATACCACTCAAGAATCGCTTTTCTGTAGAGGCAAGAAGCGAAATCACTTCGTTTAAAGGAAAATACCTCATGTTAACTTAAAAATGATGGAAGTTTTTTTGCAATCATTCCTTAACGTAAATATATTTTATGTTAATTGTGCATGCGATCACGAAAATTTGGATTATTTTCCCATATTTTTAGAAAATGGTAGCCATTCTTTGGGTTCAACATATTTCTAGTATCAGAAATATAAAAGTATTGGCCAGGAACTTATTGTGGTGCCATATGGTGGTTTCGCCATTTTATTTATTTTTATATTGTCCTATGACTCCGCGGGGAAGCAAAGGACCACAACAAATTTTCTCTTTTCATTTCTGTCAAGTGCCAATCTCTTTATTTCATTCCAGCTTTTGTTGGTTGTAAATATCTCAGGTTTAAGATTTCTTCTCCAGGTCATTGAAGGTCTGCCTGTTCGTCGGCTGCCTTGCTGGTTCCAGTCGATTGCACTTCGTGAAATGCCGTTTACTGATCTTCTTAAAACGTGACCGAGCCATCCCCATTTCCTCGTACGTATTTCAGTTTTCACTGGCGTTTAAGTTGAGCTACGCCACAGGTTGTCATGTGAAATTACGCTGGGTCAAAAGATCCACAAGATTATGCGAAGGCAGCGGTTTGTAAAAACCTGTAGAGCTTGAATATTTATAGCAGTCAGATTTCATGTTTTTCAGCCGTACAGTAAAGTGGACTTGACACTCGAGTTAAACATACTTTTTTTGGTGCGCTGTGTGATGATTGAAGAGTTCCTGACCGGTTTGAGAGCGCCGAAAGCTTACTTGGCTTTTTTGATGCGGTTCTTAATATCTTCTTTTGATCCTCCGCTGGCAGATATTATGCTACCCAGATAGCAGAAGGAGTTTACCTCTTCAAGCTCTGTACCTTCGATCGGAAATTTTTGAGTGCAGATGATATTGACGCGCATTATTTTAGTTTTGCTGATATTAATTTTGAGGCCCACTGTCGCCATTGTTTCTTGTGGTAGCGATAACTTCCTGAACATGTCGGCGGAAGTGTGAGTCATCAGACAAATGTCGACAGCATAGGCAAGATCGTCGAGTCGTCCATTGAGTCCCCAGGTTACGCCTCTCATTTCGCGCGTCGCTTGGCGCATAACAACGTCTAAGACAATGTTAAACAGCAGCGGTGAGAACACACATGCCCGTCAAAAACTTTATACGCCTGCTCAGCTCTTTGTTGTGCATGATGTAACAGTCCACATTGTCGTAGAACGCTGCCGTTAGCTCAATGAGCCTTGTTGGTACACCTTTGCAAGCTAGTGCGCTCCATATTGCATGGTGATATAAAGTATCGAATGCCGCGAATGAAGTCGGCAAAGATGAGATATAGGGGGAAACGCTAATCTACGGTTTGTTCTACTATGATACGAAGACTGTTAACATGGTCGACACACAGGAGCGACCCGGTGGTTTCGCCATTGCCTACAAAGATTTGTACTTGTACACATTCTTAGAATTCTCATACACTTCATAACGATAGTGAATATAAGAAAGTTATTTGAATTAACCACCAGACCAAGAACGGGAATCGAACCCGCAACCTTCTACGTGAAAGTCTAGTGTACTATCCACTAGACTATCGAGGTCGTTCGCATCATCCATACTCGCTGACAAAGTTTTTACTTATGTTAGTTTTTGAGCATGTGTTTTTGTTGCACAATTCTTTTCTTCAAAAGTACCGGATATCAAATCCGGTACTTTCTGAACTTTATAGGTCTTCCGATTAGTTTCACCTTTCACTCTCAATACATATAATTGAGAGCATTCCGCTAACCGGACTATTTTTCTTCCTGACAGGTTAGGATTTCTTTTCAGCATATTCACCACTTGGTTACTATTGTCACGGTCACCACAACCTTACTTTATACCGGTTTCCTACTTCCGATTGATGCTAACGTACTTATTAAACTTTCCTATTATCCGAAATACAGTATATCTGCTGGTTCGAACATCCTTTGCTATCCTTTTGAAGTTATAATTATTATTTGCTTAAATATATAATAAATAAATACTTAACTAGTTACTTTATCTTTATGCTTTAATTTATTCTCGAAAAATCACAGAAATCACAGATCGTTATTTCGTATTGAATTTCTATGCGTGAAGAACATGCAAGTAGCACGTGATCAATTTGATGCCTTGAAGTCTAAAACATTCAACAGATGTAAATAACTAAATAAACTAAACTTGTGCGTCAGTTAAGATAAAGAAAATAAGTAAATTGATTTAATTTCTTTTGATAGCCTGACTGATGCTTGCTAACTGGTAAAGTCCAGATCAGTACTTTGAACTGAGTGTGCGCATCTAATTTGGCAAATAAAAGCAATCGCAACATTTTTAAAGAAAACAATTATTTACAGAATTTATTAGCATAAATTAAATAATTTTTTGCATAAATAAAACATACGCTCACACACACACACGAAATACAGAAATCAAAGCGCAAGCGCTTCAACCACGAAGCTTTAACTCTTCAGTAGCATTTAAAGCTGTTAAAGCTATGGTTATTGAAATATAAACAAAAATCATATTGGCAAATCTCATGACTATTGCTGGCATGATGATGATTGATGATTGATGGCATTTATTTGCAGAATATTGTAGGTGCAACTTATGTACATACCATAAATATTTATTGTTAGTTAATTACCTATAAATTCAGTCAGGCACAACAACAACAACTACTCACCTAACATAATCGCGCTTACAGTACGTTTTACCATCACGCACAAAGCACGTACAATTTTCATCTAGAAATTGTCGACATTCCTGACATTTGAGGCATGCCGCATGCCATTCCAGATCGGGAGCAACGCGCAGGATGTATTGATCGTGGATTTGACCGCCACAGCCAACACAAAGTGATAAACGTTGTTTTTCTACAATGAAAGAATAAATATGTACATATATAAATTTAATAATTTTTTTTTTAATATTGAGTTCAAAGACTTAACGATTAAATAAATTCTCATAATCATATTCCTAAAAAGTCCATGAGTAATTTGAAATTTTATATAAAAATTACATCAGAAACTCTAAAGTGCGAAGTTATAAATAAATAAAGTAAATAATAAAAAAAAAAAAATTGTTATATACATACATATTTATGTATGGTCATTATCTATCAGCACGTGCCTAACTTGTGGTAGTTAATTTCTTCAAAAAAATCATAACAATTACAAATGTCGCTGTTATGAGCTAAATATGCCACTTAGCGTTTAGTGAATGAGGTAGCAACTTATTTATCAATGAACCAGCTTGTAGATGTGTTTAAATATAAATCAGTTACGATCATAGATCGAATTCCACTTACGTTATATTCTAGACCAATTAATTGATATTTCTTCAAGATTCTCAAAGAATATCAAGGCTTAACCTGACTAATATATAGGGAGTATGAATGTATAAACTCGTATTTTTTTTCGTAATTTGGACATTTATTGTGAAAAAGTGATTATAAATTTATTCTTTAAAGTATTGTCCATCGTTAGCCACAACCTTTTCCCATCTTTCTGGTAGCATACGGATTCCGCGTCGAAAGAACTCCTCATCTTTTGAGGCTATCCACGAATCGACCCATTTTTTGAGTTCTTCGAAAGAAAGGAAGTGCTGTTCAGCCAGGTCATGTGTCATCGATCGGAACAAGAGGTAATCAGAAGGAGCAATGTCTGGAGAATACGGCGGGTCGGGTAGCACTTCTCATTTCAGCGTTTCCAAGTATGTGTTTTTACTTGCCTTGCAACATGCGGCCGAGCATTGTCGTGCTGAAGAATAACTTCGTCGTGTCTATTCTCATATTCTGGCCTCTTATCCTTTAATGCTCGGCTCAAACGCATCAATTGTAGTCAGTAGCGGTCGCCAGTGATCGTTTCATTCGGTTTCAACAGCTCATAATACACGACACCTTTCATATCCCACCAAATACACAGCATGAGCTTAGATCCATGAATGTTCGGCTTTGCCGTTGATGTTGATGCATGTCCGGGTGGTCCCCATGTTTTTTACGCTTTGGGTTATCGTAACGTATCCACTTTTCATCGCCAGTCACAATGCGATGCAGAAAACCCTTTCTTTTCTGTCGTTCAAGCAGCAGTTCACATGTGAAAAATCGTCGTTCGACGTCTCTCGGCTTCAATTCGTACGGCACCCAATTTCCTTGCTTTTGAATCATTCCCAATGCTTTTAATCGTTTAGAAATGGTTAATTGATCAACTCCTAAAAATTCTGCAAGTTCTTGTTGCGTTTGACATGAATCTTCTTCGAGTAATGCCTTCAATTCTTCATCTTCGAACTTTTTCGGGCCGCCTGAACGTTCCCTGTCTTCAACATCAAAATTACCACTTTTGAAACGGGCATACCACACCTGACACATTCTAACGTCTATAGCACAGTCAGGATAAGCTTCAGTGAGTAAACGATGTGCTTCAGTTGCGTTTTTCTTTAAATGGAAGAAGCAAATTAAAACTTCCCGCAAATGTTGTTTTGTTGGTACGAAATTCGACATTTTCAGCTATAGTAAAACACTTTTGTAAAATTATGAAAATTATTTGACAGATCAATTCTTATAGTATTTTTGGCGCTCTTCGAGATTGAATAGCTGTCAATGTCAAAAAAATGGCGTTTATGATAGATATGAAGTTAGTCACAATTACGAGTTTATACATTCATACTCCCAATACTATGCGATTAATTGAGGACATCCAAAAATGATCCATTTCAAGGTATGCTTGTTGAATAGTGAAAGTGTTTATTTTTTAAGGCCGTCCTCAAGTTTGCCCATTTTTAAACAAGTTGCTGTTACAAACATAAGTAATCTTGCATCTGAGAATGTTTATATGTTCAGTCCCTTATAGTAAAATCTTATGTAGAATATAATTATGGAATATGTTAACCCCTTATCTCCATTTATTATGGGTATTTTTTGCCCTTTTCCGAAAAAATTTCCTTTTTTCTTATTAAAAGGGTCCACAGTGGGTTAATATATTCTAGAAAAATATTATTAATAAAATTTTACTATATGTCACTAAACATTAAAAATGTGTAAATTTGGTTTTAAAATTACTGTGAGCGAAAATTAAACAAATGGGAAACTGGGAAACAAATAAAATATAAGAAAAAATCATATGAAAAACTTTAACGTATACAATTTTATAGTATGAGCTGATAGCCCTGGCAGCTAGTGCTTAACTTTAAGTTAGTTTTAAAACTTATTTTAAGATTAAATAAATAATAATAATAATAAATACATTATTTTTATAAAAATATTTTTCTTTTGCATTTCACCCACAGGTTTTTTCCTCGTGGTAATTTTAAAACCAAGTTTACACGGTTCATAATACATAATAAAATTTTTTGAGCATAATTTTTCTAACTCTTAGTGGAATTTCGTAAAAAGTTAAACGATTTATTTCTCGTGAAAAGAGCAAAAAAAGTTTTATAAGCGATGGAGATAATGGGTTAACACATTCCAAAAAAAAGTTTTTACGAAAAATTTAACTGTAAGGTCCTGAACGCATAAATAACCAATGCGAAAATCTAAAAATAACCAAGATGAGTTATTATATTTCATTATGTCAACCTGTTCAGGATTGGGCAAACTTTGGGACTGTGTAAAAAAAAAGTTTTACCCTGATGCTGAAAACGAAGTTAATCACAGCACTATGGGGCATTTTTGCTATCCAACAGCCACACTTTGACCCTGATCACATTTTTTGTGCCACATTGGAATATATTTTTGGGATATTCTTCGTCTGGAATCTGGATTTGGCAATCATTTAATCAAAATAAATTGGAATACAAAAATATTTTTGGTTTATTTTTTAAACTTTTTCTCAGAGAATCAGGTTCCAACTAAGACTCCCTTTCAGGTTTTGACCTTAAAAGTACACCGATTGTTACCCAGCTTGAGGTTTGTGCAGAAAAATAAATAGTTTCTAAGAGGTCGAATTAGGGAAAACGCTGTTCCAATTCAAACCACTTCTTTTCAACAGTTTTTCTTTGACTCAAACTTTCCACATTATCATTATAAATTTTCTGCCATGTTTTTTTTTTAACTTTTTCAAAATTTTTATTTATTTGTTACAAAAAAAAAAAGGAAAAAAAAAATTTTCATGAAAAAACATTTTAAATTATTTCTATATTTTTTCAAGTAAATATTTTGCATCACTTTAAAATTTAAATCCCCAAGAAACTTTTTACTCCCTTAATTCACATTTAACAAAATTTTTTCATATGTAGAAAAAAAAAGAAGAAAATTGCTTAAAAAAAAAAAAAAAAAATTACACAAAAAAGAAAATACCTACACCCAAGCAAAAACGTAAAAAAACAAAAAAAAAAAACCAAGGAAAAGAATCAATGCAATCATACTCACATTATGTACTCAAACACACACAAATTTAAATACATACCAACAAATATATGTATGTATTTATGCAAGAAAAAGTATCTAGATGTCGAGTATCTACTTGTAGTATATTTATGTATAAAACTTTTCTTCCGAAAATGCTAAAACTAAACTACCACTTTGAGAAGAGAGCAAGCAACAAAGGCATGGGCATGGGCACGAGCATAAGCACGGAAAAGCAAAGCAAAGCGAGGCAAAAAAAAAAAAAAAAAAATAAATTAAGGAAAAATGCCAAATGCTGCGACTATGAAGCAAAAAAAACAAAAAAATATGAAAATTTTCAACAAGAAAAATTGAAGCAACGAAAAAAACGAAAAAAAAAACAGAAAGCAGAAAAACTTTTTATAATTTTCTTCTTTTTTTTTTTTTGGTTTTTTTTTATTACGGAAAAACATTTTCTCGAGTGCGTTTAGCGTTTTAAATGGCGTATTTTTTTGCAAAGATACTTCAAAACTTTTTTTTTTATTCCAATTTGTTTTTTTTTTTTCTTTTTTCGTTCCTGCTTTACTTGTACTTGTGTGCTGGTGGCTGGTGTTTATAAATATGTGTGTGTGTGTGTATATTATCTGTATCTTTTGGCATTCGTTGTTGTATCTTTAGTATCTCTCTTGTGTGTCGTCTCGTTGTATCTACGCTACGCGATTTCATGAATTATTTATAAAGGCGGAGCAGACAAGATTTTTTTGTTCATTGTTGTTGCTGCTGCTGCTGCTGCTCTGTATAACAGAGTGGCTGCTGTTGTTGTTGTTGCTGCTGTGACGTCCCTCCATGTTGCTGGCTGTTGCTGCTTTTAAATTTTTCTCTTGTTTATTTTTCAACTCAACATTTTAACGTAGCAGCAGCATCAGCATACACGGGATATATTTTGCTGCTGGTGCTTTTTTTTTTTTTGTACAGCTTCTTCCTCGATTTTATTTTTGTTTCAGCCAGCTATTTCTTAGTTCATGTATCTGCATCTATCTGTAAATGTATCTACAGAATTGTGCTTTGCTTGCTGCTGGACACAGTCAGATACTTGTACGTATACGCAACGAGTAGGTACAAATGTATCGATGTGTATCTTGTTGTTGTTGTTGTTGTATATTCGTGCGTTCTTTATCCACCATTTTGCTTTAAATTGTTTTGTATTTTTTTCTCGTGTACGTGCGTGTGTGTGTGTGTGTGTATGTTCTCCTTCTACATTTTTATTGTTGCTGTTTTGGGGATTGTATCTCAATATACTAGATACAATTGTGTATGCGTGTATGTTTGGCATTGATTGTTGTTGTTGTTGTTTTATTTCTTTTATTTTTTGTTGTTGCGCACAGTGAATTTCTTCTTTTGTTTAACTTTTTTTCGCATTTGTTTTGTTGTTTGTTTTTTTTTTTTTTTTTTTTTTTTTTGGTATTTGTTTCTTTAAGATAATTTTTGGGGGTATTTTTTTTTTGTTTTCCTTGTATCTTTTTACTTTGGGCTTCATTTTCATTACTTTTTCGTTTCTTTTTTTTTTTTTTGTTTTTTTTTTTTATTTCAAATAAATCTCATTGAATACCTTTTTTTATGCTGGATTGTTGTTCTTGTTATTATTACAAACGCGTATCTTTTAGATACACGACGAATACACACTGATATATGAATGCCAGCCAGCAGGCATCAGGAAGCAAGCAATGAGGTATTTTACTTGTCAGTTTTGGTCTCGACCAACCAACCAACCGCCCGCCTGCTTGCTTGCCCGACTCTCAAGCATAATGGTTACTTGCATGCATGCGCTGGTTCGCTTTATGATATGAGGAGAATCGGATCCTGCGCAGTCACGCCTTTTTGTGTGTGTGTGTGTGCGTTGAGGGGAAAGGAAACAAATGCAAGCATAAAGGAGTCACAAGTTTGTTGCGTTTACGTTGCTGTTTGCTAGTTGTTGTTATTTTTGTTATTGTAGTAGCAGTATTTGGATTGTTGCTGTTATTACGTGGCGGCATTTGCACATTGCAATTTCAAATCAAGCAATGGCTCTTACTTGCTCCCTCTCATTTCTCTTACTTCCTTTCCTAAAATGCCGCAATTTAAACGTAGTCACTTTTCGAAAATCACACATACACACGCATTAATACATATTTCTGTGTACTTGCAAATGTATTTGTGTACATTCCTCTTCATGTCCTTTATTTTTTTATATACATATATATTTTTTTTGTCAAACATTTTTCGTAAGGTTTTTCCGTTTCTGTGGCGTATCTTTAGCATGTAGCTAACTACTACTCTTTTTTTTCCCATGCCATTTTCCTCTACATACACAAGTGCACACACATTTTGCTACTGTCTGTGTGTCTAGCTTTTCCCAGTAGAAACACTGATAAAGCTTTCCCAAATTTTATTAATTTTGTCAATTTCTCCTGAATTCAGTAATGAAATGAAAAACATTTCAGGATTTCTTTAATCAAAGGTGAAATCTAGCTCGAAATAAAAAAGTCTTTAAATTCTGATCTTAAGTCCGGGCTGAAATTTCTGAGCAGAATCTAATACTCATTTTTTTCATTCAAAATTACACTGCAGGAACGTAAAAAAAAAAAAAAATACAGCGGAAAGCCTCACATTTCAAGAGATTTTAGATTAAAATTTGAACATTTTTGTCTCCTTTTTTTTTTTTGTTAACCCTGAGTATTTATTGAGTAATTATTGGTTTTGATTGAGTAATTATTGGTTTTGAGATTAAGAATTAGAGCTGAGTAGATTAAAACTGCGTTCACATTTCATTTGACTCCAAATGATTTTAAGTGACTCCAATTGATTTCCAGTGAATTCAATTGACTTCAAATTTTAATTGGCCCCAAGTGCCTGAATCCAATTGACTTCAAAACGCCAATTGAATTCAAGTGGCGCAAATTTAATTCAAATTCCAAATAACTCCAATTGACTTCAAAACCCAATTGGCCCCAAGTGGCTTTAAGTGACTTCAAATGAAGCCAACTGACTTCAGAACTCCAATTTATTTCAAGTGAATTCAAGCGGCGCCAATTAACTTCCAATTCCAATTGACTTCAAGTGAATCCAATTGACTTCAAATCGCAATTAGCCCCAAGCGACTTCAAGTGACTACAAACGAATCCAATTGACTTCAAGCCCCCAAATGATTTCAAGCGAATTCAAGTGGCGCCAATTAACTTCCAATTTCAATTGACTTCAAGTGAATCCAATTGATTTCAAATCCCAATTAGCCCCAAGCGACTTCAAGTGATTCGTTTGTAATCCAATTGACTTCAAGCCCCCAAATGATTTCAAGCGAATTCAAGTGGCGCCAATTTACTTCAAATTCCAAATGACTCCAAGTGACTCCAATTGACTTATAAACCCCAATTGACTTCAAGGAATCCAATTGACTTCAAATTCCAATTAGTTCCAAGTACCTTCAAGTGGCACCAAAGTGACTTCAAAACCCCAATTGACTTCAAATGAATCCAGTTGAGTTGAAAACTCCAATTGACTGCAAGTGAATTCAAGTTGCTCCAATTTATTTCACATTCCATTTGACTTCAAGTGAATTCAAGTGGCGCCAATTTACTTTAAATTCCAATTAATTGACTCCAAATGACTTCAAGTGGCTCCAAAGTGACTTAAAAATCCCAATTAACTTCAAGTGAATCCGATTGACTTCAAATTCCAATTAGCTTCAAGTGACTTCAAGTTTTTCCATAGTGACTTCAATACCCCAATTGACTTCACGTAACTTCAAGGTAAACTTCAAGTAATTGCATGTGACTTCAAGTGACTCTAAGTGTATTTAAGTGGCTCCAAATAACTTCAAAGCATTTATGGTTTTGAAGTCATAAGATTTGCATTCCCATGGTTTCAACAAAAAAAGGAATGCAGGGAATGCATCCCCTGGCGCCAATTTACTTTAAATTCCAATTAATTAACTCCAAGTGACTTCAAGTGGCTCCAAAGTGACTTAAAAACCCCAATTGACTTCACGTGAATTCGATTGACTTCAAATTCCAATTACCTTCAAGTGACTTCTAGTGGCTTCATAGTGACTTCAAAACCCCAATTGACTTCAAGTGACTCAAATTAACTTCAAATCCCAATTGAATCCAAGTGACTTCAAGTGACTCCAATTGACTTCAAAAACCCAATTGACTTCACGTAACTTCAAGGTAATCCAATTGACTCCAAGTGATTGCATGTGACTTCAAGTGACTCTAAGTGTATTTAAGTGGCTCCAAGTAACTTCAAAGCATTTATGGTTTTGAAGTCATAAGATTTGCATTCCCATGGCTTAAAAAAAAAGATGATAGCATTCCCCTGACTCTAAAATAGACTTTTCTAAAAGAATAACTAATCGATGACTCCTAAAAAGAATTAACTGTATTTTTAAACTGCATTCAAATATTTTATTTAATAACTACAATTATGAATTGTCATTTATTAACTGTGTTTTCAAGGTATTGCAATTAAATTGAATGCATTCTTTTACAGCTTTGTGTTAGGACTTAAGCCAACAATCCTCTATTGAAAAACCTGTGCACACGACTTTTTTTCTATTATAAATTAATCGAAATAAAAGACAATAACGCTTGAAAATTTGCGAGCTCATCATAATGCCAAAATTTGTCCACAGGCTGAGCTTCAGTTGTGAAATGGTCACCAATGACGTTTTTTTTTATCCTTCTCGATGTTGATCTCAAGGTCAACGTATCGTCCTGCTCTGATCAATGGTTTGGTTCCACCTGAATTTTGTCAAATTTATGTCATCTCCGAAATCTAAATCTTCGAGTTGACATGTGTGGTTCCATGTTATGCAGTTATTTTAAACCGAACTACACGTTTTTTGAGAATAGTACAGAGGGATTCGAATGTCCGTGTGCACGTGTACGTCCAAACACGTTCAAAAGCGAAAGCTCCAGTTTACAGTTGTGGGTTCGATTCTTATAAACATCATAAAATGCTGTAAAATTGATTGAAAGGCTGATATATAGTTTATGAAGAAAATTGATCAGTATCTTCTGGAATGGATAATGCCTAATAAGTTATATGAAATTTCAAAGCTAAAAAGCCTATAAGCTGTAGGTATCAGGGCGAAACGCTGATAACTTTTATTGAAGATCCATGAATGTTATTAACAGTAGGTAAGACCTGAGCTTCGACCTGTAGAGCCGATACTTTTTCTACTGGGTAGACTTGTATAAGCATGAATGGGTTTATAGCTAGAGTGGCATAAAAGCTATGAAAGTTTTCCTTTCTATCGCGTGCGTGTGTGTGTGTGTGTGAGTAGTGGTGTTGTGTGCAGTTCATGTGTATGCGTTTGCGTTTGCGGTATTTTTGGTTTGGGGGTCATAAGTAGTTTTTTCAAATACTTTTCTTTTTTTGTTGTTGTTTTACTTTGCCACTGTATATACACCGCTGCACCACACCAGAGCTATTGCCAACAATACAGCAACAACAACAACATAAATTTTACATTTTACGTAGCTGTATGTGTATTTGAGCGTTTATGTATGTGTGTGTGTGGTATTTGTGGCTTTTTCACTTCTGTGTTTTGCGCGTTTTCATGTCGTGTTTTGGTTTTACTACTTTTTTTTTTTTCACTACTACTACATACTAAATAACTTTTGGTTTTTCAGTAGGTATGCATTTTTCATGTGCAAAAAAAAAAAAAAAAAAAAAAAAAACAGGAATGTACAATATTTTTAGGCCACCACGCGCACACACACATACACACACTATTTGAAATAGTTGAACGTACTGTGGCCAACTTAATAAGTGTAGATATATTTGTACACTTTCATGCTATCTACATACATATGTATATATGTATGCATGTATGTGTATAAGTGCGTATGTCTGTTATGTGTATTGGGGAATTGAGGCAATAAATTACACAATTAAGTACAGCAAAACGCGCCTATTTCTGCTGCTGCTTTCCTGCCTGCTCTCTGTTCTTTTTTTTTCTCTACATTTTCATAGTAGTAAGTAATTTTTAAATGGCCGCGTGGCACTATGTACTTGTTGTTGTTGTTGCTTTAACTTTTTCATTCTCTTGTATTTCTCTTTAGTTAAAACAAAAAAAAAAGCGAAAAAAAATAATAATAATGAAAAACTTTTCAGGCATGTAAGCGCTTTTCATATACACATTTGCGTGTAAGCTTGTATGTGTGCGCGTAGATGAATGCATGCATGTGTATGTTTGCTTGTATTTCTGTAAGTGTGTGTATGTGTGCCTTGCATCCACATCGTGTTTAGAGTCAACGCGTCAAAGCGTATCTTAAAGTTTACATTTTATTTTATCTAATTACACGCGTTTTGTCGTGTTTACGTTTACTTTTTTTCCTTCTTCATTCTGCGCCTCTCCACACTCTTGGCCTTCTGCTGCTGTTGCTGCTTCTCGCGCTCTTAGCCATTTTGTTATTCGTGGGCATTTTAGATATGTATGTATATTTTATTTTCTTCTTTTTTTTTTTTTTGTACCTACCTTCATTGCAATAATTCATTTTGTTTTTCATTTTCATGTTGACTTTTAGTTGCAATGATGGATGATTCATGGCTGCAAAACATTTTGACATTATTTTTTCTTGTTTTTTGGTTTTTGTTTTTCTCTAAATATTTTCTATCATGTTTTGTTTTTTAATGTTAAGGTTAAATGATTTCACAAGAAAAGTTAAGATTTCAATTAGTTTTTTCGAAAAAAAATAAAAAAAATGTTAATTTTGTAGCCCATGGAGAAATCTTTTCAAAGCTTAATTTGTTAAAGCGTTCGACCTAAGAAACTCTTCTAGTCCTTGCTAAATCACCCAAAATGGAAATAAATATTTGTAGTAACATCTAGCAAAAGACGTGAGCTCTCGCTTTGCTCTTGATGTGTGCTTTCTTGAATTCAGTAATTATAGTTCATTGCATTCACTTGCGTTAAAATAAAAACGATTTTTCTTCACCTTCTGACTGTACTTAGTATTGGTCATTTAGCGAGATTTTTCTCTATTTTCCATCCACAACATCCTCTGCCTATTGCAACTGTGATCCAAAAATGACAATTAAAGTTTAACGATTAGTGCAGAAGCTGCGGTGATAAATCAACAACGTCATCGCGCACTTTGGGCAAGGGTTTTCAATAACTTAGCAGAAAAATCCGGAGTAAAAATATGAGATCTGCTGAAAATTATATAGAGTACCAATTTGTTTCAGTTTGGCTGTAGAGACTCACAATGGACCGCATTTAGTATCCGAGTGGAAATAATCAATCAGATTAAACACCGTTCTATATAAACTCCCTTCTTGCTAAAGAAAATGCCACAGCCGACTCTTTTAGTGACCAACTTGCCATTAACCCATTCCTCTCTACTGGGGATGTGGGTGAAAAATTTGTGGTTTAAATTAGAAGTAGTCTACGTTAATTGGTACTGACGTATGATGGATCAGAATCTTGCCATAGCCCAGGTTCGACTTAGTCCAGCGAGTTAAGGCACTAGTCCAGTGAGTTAACGCACTAGTCCAGCGAGTTAAGGCACTAGTCCAGCGAGTTAAGGCACTGAGTCTGGCGGCAAAGCACTTAGCTTGTTGCTTAACCAGTTCTCAAGTTGACAACCAGTGAAGGATTGCGAAGAGAGCTTCCATAGAGGTAGTACGGAGAGCCCAAATAATCAATATGGCTGCCGTTCTTTTAACCTTATCCAGTCGTTTAAGGTTGACCGACTTTGTAGTAGAAAATAAGGTTCGGCCATTGCTGTATAGAGCCAGGAAATGACTCTAAGTTGCAATCCCCATCTTGTTCCTAAGGCCCTCTTACAGTAGTAGAAAGTTCAAGAGGCTTTTCGTACTCTCTCTGCTATGTTAGCTTTCCATTAAAGTTTGGGAACACGGACTAGTTTAAAATATTTGACACACTTGCTAAGGCAAAGCGAAATGCCATTGATTTTGGATGGGACAAATGACAGGCTGAGAGAAAAAGCGGGCTAAAATTTATATATGAGCAAAAGTGAAATAATTTAGAGTGTCAGTGCAAGAATGGCATAAGTAATATGGTTTAGAGTGAAAATGAAACGCCTTAAAAGTAAGAGCAAAAATGGTATAACGATTCTTTCACAGCAAGAACAGCATAGTTTTTTATTCCGTTTTCGCTCTGAACATATTTCGTTTCACTTTTGCTCTGAACATATTTCGTTTTGCTTTTGCTCTTAAGTAAAATTATTCCACTTTTTTCTGAACGTAGAAGTTATACCACTTTTCCTCTCAGCCTCTCAAATGTTGGTATTTTATACTTTCTAGTGAAGAGCATAAACTTAAATTAAGACGCTCTAGCTCTGAAACGCGATTATCTTGGAACTGTGTTTTTTGAGAAGAGCCATTGCGGTGACAACGATTTTTGAAATTCTGAGGTTCGATTCCTAATTACAATACCTAACGATAGAAAAAAGGCGTTTCGGGGCAAGTTTCCACAATTTTTTTAATGCGTTCTGGCGTGAAATTGATAATTTTGATTTTAAAATGGGTGTAAGTCAATTTAAAATGGAATTTTAGACTAAGCAACTGAATTTAAAACGACGCTTTTTGATTTTAAAATTACAATTCAGATATCAATATAATGCAGCTGGATGCTTTTAAAGTTTTTTTTTCACACTGAACACGAAACTAAATGTTCCATTACGTCGAGTATATGCGTCGAAACTTGTGAATAAAAAGATTTTAGTAATTTTTAGCGAACCGTAGTTCAAAAACCAAATAAACTTAAAAAATCCTCCAAATTAAATTTGAAATTTTTACTAGAAACACTTAAACCATACATGAATATGGTCACATTTAGAATTTTTTGCCAAAGAAGCCAAAAAATGTTTGTCGTAGAAAAATCATAGAAAAAAAAAAATCGTAGAAAAATATACAGTGTTTACTAGCGGATCCAGACTTTTCCGAAGAAGATGGTTTTAATATTTTCGTCCCTTTAACATTGTGTTGGATTAAAAAAATAATCTGGATGGGAATGCATATTTGATTGAAGGTTAGACTGAAAACTATATCTTTAGTCGTGGTGCCACGTTAGTAAGGGCAAAAAGGTTCATGATTCACATTGGGTAATTGTGAGTCTAGCGCCATTAACCTTTTATGCAGAATTTCATAGAGTATCAGAAAAATAAATATGTATTTTTTTGGGTGAAATTTACTTCAGCTAACTAACTAATAAGACCTTGCGAGAAAAGTCTCAATGAGACCTATCGATTGACGTAAAACCACCGACAAAAAGTATTTCCCTATGAAAACTAGTTTCTGCCGAAAAACTTGAAAATTATCCTGAAAGTCCCAGAAGAATGTTCGCAATCAAAAAAGGTTTATGGCACTAGACTCACAATCTCCCAATATATCAATCGCAGAGGAAAAAATATGAAGTTTTTTCCGCCCACCTTATTATACTTACCTTCGAAGTCAGATTAAAAAAAAAGTATTTTGTGTTTCTATATCTTTCTCTATTCGCAGTTTTTTTTGAGAAAGCAGCTGATGTTCTTAAAGAAATTAAATAAATCAGAAATTTGCAAAATTGCAAGGCTAATAAAATTAAAAATAAAAAGAGTCCCTTCTGCACTCGTCACAATGTTGTTTACTTCATCAAAAAAGTTTTCGTTTTTATATTCTAAAAAGTGCAACTATTTAAAATTTTTCATTTTCTCTTTTCAATGCACGTTCTTCGCTTTTTGCACGTCTACATCGCCTAGTGTTGATTTTATTTTACAATTTTAATTAGGAAAGAATAAACTATATATAAAAATAGACTATATAATAAAATTATACAATAAATAAAAACATTTTTTCATAGGTTCCACTATTTCATTAAGTATATTCCATAACCGTTTTTGATATAGAAATTATGTGTTGCATACTTTTAGGCTTAAAGTAAAATATTTAATATTTTATGAAACTTCACACGCCACTAACGTGACATTTTATTTTAATTTCTATCAATTTACTGCATCATAAATTTCCCTTCAGCCCTGAGTAAAGATGTTGTCGCATCAAAAACTCATGACCCCAGATTTAAAAATTATTACCAGGCGTCATTGTTATAAGAAAGAAATAAAGAATTGATAATACTTCCTCTTCACTACTGCAGTTGCTAGAGACAGCATTGAACTAAAGACTAAAGCAGTATTTTAATATTTTTTTTTTTTATAAGATCATAAAAATTGATTGAATAACTATAAAAGACTTGATTATTATAACTGAAAGCTCAACCAAAAGTATTTGCTTCAGAAAATATAGAAATTATGAATATTATGTGATTTGAATAGTTTAAAGATAAAAACTAAATACTAAAGCTTTATGATTTATATTCAAAATGCAAAAAATGTCAACGAAACAAGTTTTCTAATTTTTTTTTGCTGTTGGTTTACAAATAATTTATTAAAATTATAAAAATAATAATAATAAAATTTATATTTATTGCACAAATTTTCACCGAGTGTCTGAAAATGGCAATGACTATCTAAAGAAGAATTTAGCACAGCTTCAATGCTGAAATTTGCAGATATTATCAATGTATGATCATAAACTTAAAAATGGTAAATACCCAAAAAAAAAAAGATGGCCTAAACGTACAGTTAAACCTGGTTTAAGAGGATGAAAACCAACAAAGAAACCAACCTCCCATTGAGATTTTCTTTTTCCCTTCTTCTATCTCGGGGTGCTGTTGTTATTGTAGTAATTGTTGTTGTTGTTGTTATTGCTGATGTAATGCTGTTGCTGCTTTTGTTATATGCTGCTTGTGTGATCGCTGATATTTGCTTATCAAGTCGGAAATCTATCAAAGCGCGGCAGAAAAACGCAAACTTCAAGAACACAACTTGAAGAATCGAACAAGTATAAAATTAAATGAAAAATTAAAAAAATCAAAAAAGAAAACAAGAAGAAGAAAAAAAAAAAGAAGAAAAGACATTGAAGCATAAGAAATTAAATTTTCTTACTCTTTCACACACACACACACATGCACACCACTAGCTGTTGAGGCTTTAGAATCTACTTGTTTTTTTTTTTAATTTTTTTTTTATTGTAACCCACCATTCGACATTATGAATGGAAGCTGTAAAGCTTTTTCTACATAAGTGGTTGGCTCAAGTGAATTTGTAATGCATACGCATACATTGGACATCAGCAACAACAAAAGGGAATGCCTTCATCTTCATTGTCGACATCGAAAACTGCACATGCTGCTAGTCTGCAAATAACAACAACAAGAGCAGCAGCATTGAATCCTTTGTATATCATCAAATGCAACCATCTTTCTATCGATAAGATATCGGCGCGCATTTGTGGCAGCCAGACACACACACACACACATATATATATATATATATATATATATATATATATATATATATATATATATATATATATATATAGTAAGTGCGCACAGCAGCAGCAACAGCAAGAGGCACACAGCAAACCATCGAGCAACACAATCATGGAAGCGCGATTTTCAACCAACTACTGTGTGCTGTTTTCTTTGATTGTCTGCCTGGTGCTGCTAATCATTACAGTGGTGCGCAAATTGATTACATTTATTCTTTTTCTTTTCCTTCAATTAATTATAACGTCATAAGCGTGGAACTATTTACTCTTCCTTTTTATTTTATTATGATGATTAGTTCGTTATAGATTTTATACGTAATTTTTCTAATTATATTTCACATGTATGCAGCATGACTCATAATGAAAATGATGCTGTCCTCCTCACATCTGATTAACAAAATGATATCGGAAACAGAGTTTGATTTACCTATAATAAAATCATCAAAGAAAAAATACAAACTATGAGATCGAAAGATTCACACTGTATAGATAGAAAAGGCTAAAACTAACAGTAGACTATGGAATTTCACACGATCATAAAATCTGGGGCTTAATTGTTTGCACACCTAATACATTCTCATATGAGTCGAATATATGTATATACGAGTGAGGTACGCATAACCAGACATGCCTTAATGCGCTGTCAGAAAACAATTGAATAAAATTTATATCAAGTTAAATAAGAAACAAGACTCGCTATTGTATTTAATTTTCGTAAAATACCACAAAGCAATTCATCAGTTTTATTGAAAATACATATATTGACACCCTACTACTACATTCTACACATTCTACAAAGAGGCTGTTTTAGAAGCCAAATTGAGAACCTCCTAAATCTCACATTTTATGGTCTTAAACAGAGCTATGATTAGGATGAGATCCTTTTTTCTTTCCTAAAATAATCTTTTAATGAGCATTGTCGGCATTTGTAGTAGGCATTGTATACTAAATTTAGATTTCTGTGTATTTTCGAATCTGTAGTAGTAATGAAAATACGAAATCGACCCTTATATAGCTTGAAGGATTATGTATATGAAAAGCGGAAAGTTTCGATTTTATAGCTTTAGTTTGATTGTGAGCTAATTTAATTATTTATAGAAACAATTCACCATTCACTGGTTGAGCTTACTGCTTGTTGACGTGGCTACTTTAAATTCACTGTTAAGTAACTCAAAAACCAAAAAAATTGTAGGCTGAGGTTAATTTAGGATTATGTTTTTATAAACCCTAGGAGTTTGAAATAGCTGCTCAAGTTCATAGGAAAAAACTCTCAAAAAAAAAAAATACTTTAAGAGCCTACCCATTATCTTTCTTAATGGGAGTCCTATTGGAGTCTCGTCAGAGCCCTAATGTTTGCTGGGTTATGTCTTCGCGGACATAAAAAAATTGATCAAACTAGGATTTCCTCTAATTTGTAAATATTGGGAAGCAGAAGTCCCACTACACTCCTCTTCCTTCACTTTTCGAATGAAAATTAATGAATGTTGTGAACAAATCAAATCCTAATCTTATTCTTCTCTTCCACAGCTTCTGGGGGTACTAAAATCTAAAACTTATTCTCACCGAACTCTAGAATTCCACTTGAGCTTTGCATTCAGAGAGAAAGATTTTTGCATAAAATCTTATTATCCTCCTCTTCCTCTCATTTTTTGATATAAGTTAATGCAGTGAAGAAAACCCAAATCCAAAACCTTCCACAACGTCTGAACCCAATAGCTAACAGTACGACACAGGACCGTAGCCAGGATTTTTTTTTCGTGGGGGATTTTCATTTGACGAAAATATTCATATAAAATTTTTATGAAACTCATGTTTAAATACAATAAATTAAATACGATGATGCATTTGATGGACCCTATCAGACTAGGGAGAAAAGTGGATAAATGTCTTAAAGCTTTAGGAAAAATTTTTGTTTCCGAATTTTCTTAATCTTAATCTAAAAAAATGGCCGAAAATGACAAAAAAAAAAAATTCACAGAATAATCAATTTAAATTTTTTCAAATAAAAATTATTCAATGTGGATTCCAATACATAATTTCGATAACAAATTGACTTGCCATTACTGATAATGAACCTAATCTCAAAAAAATGATTAAAAATGCCAAAAATAGTCAGAGACAAATTTTTTTCAAATGATTATCAGTGGGAATTTGGGCCATGATAAGGAATACGGATGAGGTTGGCATATATTCCCTAAATTCGTGCAGTCACAGCATCGAAATCTTCCGAGTTGAGTGCTCTGAGCAATAATGAGTTAAAGGATTAATTATATTTTAAGATTAAGAACTTTGAAGCTTATTCAATAACACTGTCCTGCATGGGTTTGGTGAATTGTTTTCATGTTGAACACAAATCTGAGGTCAAAAACTTCCCATTACGTCACGTTTTAGAAAAATGGGGTTGAAACCCCTGAAAATACCGTTTTTGGCCATGTAGCACAACTTCGTACGATTTCAATTCAAATTTTTTTTTTTTTAAATGTTTTCTTTTATTTGACTTTTTAGAAAGAAACCGATTAAAAAATATTTAAAAATCGTTCAATAGATTTTATTTTGACTTTTTTTTCCATCCACTGGCAATCAATATCAAAAATTAGGAAAAAGTTTTCACATTTCAGGGGAGGGGAGGTCAGAACTCTCCAAAGCCTCCCCCCTAAATACGAACTTGGTACGACAGTTTCCTCATGATTTTAAGCCACTGTTTGTTCAATTCAAATTAAATTTATGAGTTAATTTTTTAGTTGATCATAAATACCAAAAGAACTTTGTTGAGAGCAAAAGCGAAACAACTTCTAAGTTCAGAAAAAAGTGGCATAATTTTATTTAACCCATTTGTAACTGCTATTAAACCGCTGGGTTAAAATCAATGAAACTTTGTACAAGTGCTATAAAAGTGAAATAAAATATCTTATAACTTTTTGATTATTTTTTATATCTGTTCACACTTGGCTAGGAGGGAGGATCGATTTTTCGACCAGCGGCCGGATATCAGTGCTTTTCGCGCTCAGCTGTCTCAGCAAATATAAATTATAATTCTAATAAAAGTAAACATTTTTTCGAGTTTTTGTAATATTCTTTCCAAGTGTTCGATTTTTTTTCTTCGTGAAAATCAATTTACGCGACTGGTAAAAACACGAACCAAAAATAATTTTAGCTTACAAAGCTATAAAATAACATATTTGCTAAGTTGCTAAGTTATATCCATTTTTCGACTTTTGGTTGGAAATGAGTTAAGAGCAAAATTGAAACAAAATATGCTCAGAGCAAAAACGAGTTAAATCACTGCAAAGTGATTCGTCCCATAGACATAATTAAAAAAATTCATAATGTCAAACCAACAAATAACTAAGAAAAACTCAAAAAATCTTAGCGAAAAAATAATTAGTGTGAGTGCAAATCAGCTCAAAGTCCTCAAATTTTTCACTAAAATGTGAAATCGTTCGATTTAAGTTTTTTAGTCCGTTGAGTAAATATAAGAAATTGAGAAAAATAAGTTTTTAATGATATTCTGCCGAAAGTTTCAGTTTTGTATTCTCAATTTATCAAGGAAATTTATGGTGTTAATTTTTAATCAAGATTTGAAAAACTAAAAATTCTGCATTGTTTGAAAAGTTAAGAATTTTTGAAAATACAAAATTGAAAATTGACGAATTTTGGCAGAGGAAATCTAGAAAATATGTAAAAATATGTTCCTGGATTTTTCTCAATTTTAGAAGGAATATGCAACAACATCTCCGCTTTCTTCCGCTTTTGGGAAATAATTCAATTTAAAAATAAGTCTGAACTTGATTTCTTCCGCTTTTGGGAAATATTTCAATTTAAAAATAAGTCTGAACTTGATTTTTTCAACAAAAATTGAAATTAAACTTTTTTGTTAACCCTAAAAGTTTGCAATCATGCTTAAAAATTACTAAAAGTGTAAAAATTCAGACGTTGCATTCTTAATGAACTCTTATTGCAGCATTAAGGAATTCCAATAAAAATTGTTTGACTTTCTGAAAAAGCTTGCTAAATATGATGCAAATTGAAACTTTTAGCTTAGTTTGTGGCGATACCTAAACAGTCTGATTAAAACTGACTTCAGATTTGAGTAATTAATACCACACAAAATTTCATCAAAATCAGGACGCTCCTTCTGTGCAGTGTGCCGTTTTTGCTCTGAAATAATTGTTACATCATTTTTGCTTTCATCGTATTACTTGTAGCATTCTTGCGCTAAGATGTAAATTTATTTCACTTTTGCTCTTATAAAAATATTAATCCGCTTTTGCTTTCAGCCTCTCATTTGATATATATTTTCTGGAAAGCACTAGCGGAGCAAGAAGATTTAGAAGTATAGTTTCATTTTCTGACAAATATCTCATATATTATGCTTAATACTCCTAGATAAAAAACTTATTGATGGAACTTAAATGTTAAAAGTTAGGGGACCTCGTAATTTTTGATTCTCCTAATGATCATGGGTGTGATTTACACAGATCTATAAAATTTGGCGTTTTTGGAAGACCCAAAAACCAAGGTATTAACTTTCAATGCAGAAATCACTATTAAGTTAGAACTTCTCGCCAACCAGAAGTGATAGATTCGGATTAAAATCCCATAAGTGCTAGGGGAATGACTTCTTTGTTTTCTGGGCTTAAAAAACTTAGGCCAGCTCTTTTAAATCAATTCAAAGCGTTAACTAACTAGATTGCAGGTTCAAATCACAGTCAACCACTAAATCCACTAAATCACAGTCAAGGTACAAAAAAGAGAAAAAAAAAGAAAAACAAAGAAACCAAAATCTGCAATTCTTTAAATTTCAAATGATCTAACAAAACAAAATACTCTAAACCAATTCAATTGTACAGTAAAAATCAAATTGCATGATCAACTAAATGAAGCCCGTTTTCTCCAAATGGGTAATCCCCATTTAAATAGAAACTAAAAACCAAAACAACAACAATAGTGAGTAGTAGATATCCCAGCATATGAAGGTAGAAACAAAATGATATTCCTGGAAAAGACCTAAATTTTCCAGGAATGAAAAATATCTCACAAACCCTAAAGCAAAAAAAAAAAAAAAAAACGAAGAAAAATAAGAAAATAAGAAAAAAAAAAACTAAACATTGACGCCTGCAAAGATTTTATTTTGATACCTGCTTGAATTAATACAATAAAAATTTATTTTTTATATGTGGAGGAGAGAGAATCACATTAAAAACCAACCTTTCGAAACAAACAGTGAAACAGTGAAATAAAAAAAAAAAAAAAAATAAGTAACATTGCGGAGGATGATGACGTCCTCGCGCTGGCATTCCGGCATCGAACCAACAACAACAACCACAACATCCCAAAGAACAATGCCAATGCAGTCCGCACACAATGAACACGTGCCTGTGAAATTCACATTTTGACAGACTCATCAATTTTGTAGATAAGCACACAGGAGACACTTTTCGACTGACTCTGACTTTATGGGTAACGAACGGAGAGTGAAGAAGTGAGAAAAGGTAAGAGAGGAGCATATTATGGTTAGTTAGGCTTTTTTATGATTGGATTTTTGGACACTTCGATATATATCGTCGCCAGAGAATTGATTTGGCTTATGTGTATAAGTATTCCTATGCCTATACGCGAAATCAATTCTCAGGCGACGATATATATACCTATAGTTTGAATTTTGTGGCCTGTACTGGTCGATTCCTTGCCCGCTGCCTGCCTGAATGAATGACAATTAATTTATGTGAGATTGATTGTGGGCGATTATTATTAACTTGGTAAATGATTCACAAATGCCAAATGCTATTTTGTTTTTTTTATTATTTTTTTGTTTCATGGATATGTATGAGAAATTGTGGTGATTATGTTGTGGACAGGTAAAAATATTGGCAAAAATTTTTTAAAGCGACTTCATACTTAAATTATTTCAACACATTTTATTCTTTATTATCAAAATTTTTATTACATTTTGTTTGCTTTTGGTTTAATTTAAATGTTTCTTCAAAACATATAAGAAAGAAACAAACAAAAAATCACCGCCGTTTCAATTTATAAACTTGCCTAATTAATTACTATAAAGAATCAATATAGGAACGTGAACTGCCCTGACCAGCAATCAGCGACATAAACTCGAACAAATATAAAAATAAAAATCAAGAAAAAAAAAAGGGGGAAAACAAAGGAGCCGCCATCGCCAACAACGCCATCATCGTCAACTGTAGTCAACGTTGTCGTTGTTGCTTCCATCTCAAGTGGTGTGTTTATTGAATTACTATGAGGATGATCTTTTAAATTTGAATACGACAAGATGCCGCCACCGCCGGGCAACCACGCTGCCGCCGAAGAAAGTGTTGATCAGAGTAAATCGGAACCGCCAAAGGTAGTGGCTAATAGTAACACCATCTTCGTCATCAGTATCCTCCCCTCCTTTGGGACTTACTCAATTCGATCGTTGTGCCAAACATCAAAGTCGCATGTTGTAGTCTTTCAATATGATCGTTGCAGCCAACAATTTATGTTGTATGCAAAACCAAGAACAACAAGTCGAGGAAAACAAAAAAAAAAAAAAAAAAATAAGGTAGAAAAAGAACTGAATGAAAGCGTTGAAACAAAACTGAAAATGCTGAAAACAAGTGTGCGGTCATTGCGAACTGCGTTTAAGATTTTGAATATGCATTTCGATGTTACGTTGTGCAGCTTCTTCGATCTTGCGATCGATGCGATGCGATCGAGATCGCAAACGGAAATTGTCACTTTTTTTTTTAATCTTTCCTCTGGCTGTTGTATTTCCTTCAACTTCTCATGCATTTCAATATGTACAAATCACTGTAGCCAGCGTGAGTGTTCAAAACGATCACCGCGCGATCGGCTGTGAATTACCAAATCGACAAAAAAAAAAAAAAAATTTAAAAACGCTTGCTGTCCGTCCGCTCAAATGCAGATGACAACCTTTGATAATGTTGATGATGCACAAAGTGACAATCGAGATGGGTTATTAGGAGTAAGGGAAAAGAAGGTTGAGGTGTATCGTTGACACTACCGTGCCACCATCACCGGCAACAGCAGCGTCTATGTGTGTGTGTGTGTTGTGTGTGTACTGGACAATTAAAACGCCGACGCATCTTTAGCGTTTTTTTTTTTACTTGACAGTAACTCGTCGTAACTAGTTGATCCAAGACAGATCGAGTATGTAGTAACAAGGATGCAGCATGCAGCAGCAACTAACGAGTTTTGTTGTACGCATTTGCGCGCATCTTTTATGCACCGCGCTATTAAGGTGTGGAAGCGATTTTCATGTTAAAATAAAAACAAATTTGAATGAAAAAGAAGCAACACATGAGAGCGTGTTGAAATGTTTTTTTTTTTTTTTTTTCTTTTTTTTTGATGATAGTTTGAAGGGTACGGCAAAGGATCGGATCGGTCAAGTTGATAGGGTTTATAATTTATTTTATTTTTTTTTTTTGTATCTTGGTTGTATCTTGGATACACGAACATATCAGCACGATGGGTTCTTCGAATTCGCATCAGTTAGATGCTCAAAAAGAGGCTCGTATGCGTTTCGCCCGATATTTTCTTCAAAAATTTAAAAATAAAGAGTCCAGCACCTTTAATAAAGTTGAACAGATGATGAAGCTTGGTTTTTCAAGTACAATCCAGAAACCAAGCAACAGTTGATGGTATTGAACTCAGAAAATGCTAATCCATCCATTGAAGCCAAGCACCAGAAGTCAGCGGCTAAAGTAATGATATCAATTTATTTCATCAGAGAAAAAATTGTGGCTGTCATTTCTCTGAAAACTGAGCAAACGGTAACTGTTAAATGGTATACTGAAATCAGCATATCACAAGTTTTCGAAAACTTGTTGGAAAACTAGGAAAAAGATGAACTGCTCGCACTGCACTCACAAGGTCGCGCTGCTGAAAAAACGAACATCTTTATTCCACTTTTCGGGGATTGAAGAAATTCGTCCAGCACCAGATTCCCCAGACCTTGGGCCGTATGATTTCTGGTTGTTTACAAAAAATTTAAGAGAAAAGGTCTTCGGAAATAATGAGTAGATAATCAATGCAATTTAATTTAATAAATTTTGAGGACTGTTTTCCGAAGTGGAACTAGCGGCTTCAAAAATGTATAGAAATTAATGGTAATCATGACGACCTCGATAGCCTAGTGGATAGTGCACTAGATTTTCATCTGGGAGGTTCGGGTTCGATTCCCGTCTTCGTCTGGTGGTTAATTTTCATAACTTTCTTATATTCACTATCAATATGAAGTGTATGAGAATTATAAGATAGTGTACAAGTACACACATTGGTTGGTAATGGCAAAACCACAAAGCCGATAAAAAATTGCCACACCGCCGTTCGGAATCGGCGTTAAACTGTAGGTCCAACTATGTGGTATCACAATGGGCCGTTCAGGTCTAAGTGTGTCTCTCGACAGCCACTCCAACCTAACCTAACCTAACCTAATGGTAATCATATGGAAAAATGTCAAAACATACGGAACCTCAATTCATAATTACTGCTGAAAGTTCTAATAAAGCGTCAGGCTTATTTAATCTTCCGTAAGAGACCTAAGTGGCTGTTCAGACGAGTGCAGGCATGAATCATGTCTGAAAGAGAGAAACAGATAGCATAGTTGCACCGAAAATAATAAAATAAAAATCGGCGTATTGATGAATGTTTCATGTTCATATTGTTTCGATTTTGCCACTTTCCCTCATAATTTTATTGAAGTTGAATAGGCAACATGAACGCAAACAAACAATGCGCATCTAGGGCACACACAGTTTTCATTTTCTTGCGATTTTTTTATAAACTTATTTTTATTTTAAGTACATATTTAGGGCACATAATTGATATTTCTTTTGCATTTTTTGCGAACAAAAGAACCATCTTAATGAGCACAAGAAAAAGTGATACAATTCCAATTCCATCGTTCCGTTTTGATTAGAAAAAGTCCGTCATGTGAACACGACACGCCTGCCCAGGCTTTTCATGCTTGCTCCCATCTGAACAGCCACTAAAAGCATATTTGCCTAACGAGCCCGCTCTGTTTCTTAGAAAAATAATTCAACTGTTTCTTTCTCTTCTTTATCCCTGCAACTTATACAGTATTCATGAGAGAATACCCCTAGGCTGAGACCATGCCTGCCAAAAAGCCAATGACCGGTTATACAAACCACAACCTTAGAGATGTCCTCTCTCAGAAGCCTGATTTTTTACTATCAAATTTCGGCCACATTAGCCTAGTCTTTAAACAAGTGCCTTCGTTTGCCCAAGACCTATTGTCCTCTCGCACGACACTATTCTTCAACATTAATTTACAGATGGCAATAGGTATACCAATATCGCCACTGTCCGTACACAGGGGAAGATTAGTAGTAGCCCGTCTAGCTAGCTCATCGGTCATACAATTCCCTTCCATATTCGTATGCCTTGCAGTCAACTAAGCGAACTTTTTGAAGTTATATATAAACAGGTTAATGAACAAATGTAGTCATCACAACAACAATGTATATAGAGACGGGCAAATCAGACGGCCGTTTCGGAATCCGCCACAATTCCTCATCAGTGATCTTAGTGATAGTTCTTAATCTTTCAATATCCTATATAAGCTACTAATACTTGAAATCATAAAACAGAATTAAGGATTTGAACTTTTGTTAGTCTCTCCGTACATTAAAAATTGAAAGGAAGAACACTGACGCTTCCATTGGGGGAAAGGGGTGGGGACTGAGAGACTAAAGTATTATTCGCTTATACTTTTTTTTTTACATAATTTAGCTATAACGCTCACAGAAATTAGTTGGAGACCTTGGCACCCCCCAAAATTTATGTCTAGTTATAGCAGTGGGCATATGTCGATGAACCTATTTGATATTTTTTCCGATTTTTATTTTAAACAGAATCTGGATTATATTTTTTATCTGCTATAAGTATAAAACGTAAGCAGTCATCAAGTTATCGGCTAGAATTATGAAATCAAAGTTCAAATGAAGTTTACATTTAAATTAGTTTTAACAACTTTAACACATATGTACCTAAAGTCTGCATAGTTTTTCTTTTGATTTATCTTCATTATAAATATACAAATAGTAAAGTGTGAAGTTTCTCAACCGCATGCAGTGAAGTTTCTATTCTAATTTTTCAGAAATTTCTTATATCTAAAACTTTATTGTTGTAATGTCAATATTAAACCATCAAAACTAGATACATTGATTCATTCATTCATTCATGTAATTTTTGAACTATTAAAATCAAAACTTCAAACACAAAAATTCCGTCTATTGTTTGTCTGGTTGTCTGTCTGTCTGTCTGTTTCTCAAAAACATTTACTACAATACTCGTTCATATATACAAACTTAAAACTACTCAATGTGTCAAATTAATGTCAAATGCATAATACACCTGTCATTTATCAATATGATGTTGGTTTTTTTTTATTATACAAAACCGAATTTAATATAAAATTCAAGTTTATATGAGTATGTTTGGTTTAATGGCATTTAAAAGAAAGTGAAACTTTATGGATATGCATATTTTTCTTATGCCTACAAAAGAAGACTTTGTAATTTGTATTGGACAAGTAAACTTTAAATTGAACTGAAGATGTGAAAAAATCTCATGCTTAATTAAAAATACATATTTCATTATATGAAAAAAAAAAACATGGATTACACTAGTCGGCGGAATAAAATTTTTATTTCTATTTTCATTCTCCAAAAAAGGAGTTAAAAAATATAAGAAAATGAGAATTATACTTGGCTTGTCAATCAACGACTATAATAAATAATAAAATGAGAAAAAAAAGTGAGAGATCTTGATCTCTTTGAAAAATTCCAATTATAATTAGTTCTTTACACGCAAAGAGAAAATATGACACGCTATGCTTTCAATCAGCAAAGCGAAACAAAAATGCTCAAAGGAGAGAGAGAAACTGTCTTACGCTATGCTTTCGATTGGCCAATGATAGTCGTTGGTTTTCATTGAGCGAGAAGAAAATTCTCAAAGCAGAGAGAGAAATTGTATCACGCTATGCCTTCGATTGGCCAATGATAGTCGAAGGTTTTTATTGAGTGAAATTAAAGCTTTCTTGATATGCGCAGTATATTTTTAAATAAATCTTCATCAAAAGATTCCATAATTTCTTCTCTAAAATGGGGGGAGGGGGGAAAGAACCAAGAATAAAATAAGTATAATTAAATGAAAAGAGGCATTCCTAAAGCCCATCACGATGGTTTGGTGAATAAATGCTAGACTGGAGTCCCAGCCACCTTAGGTTCGATTCCAAGACTCGGTGTAGGTGCTTTAATGCATTCAGGATCGTTAGAAAACTAGAGGAAAAAGCTTAAAACCAAACTTGTATTCGATTTCTTCTAAACAAAAGTTTTACGCACTTGAAAGCCTAAATTTTCATGGGCCACTGGCGGCCCCTAATGGGAATTTTTTATGAGCTTTTCTAGTCTTATAAGTTTTTATTACATATTGGGAGTATGAATGTATAAACTCGTATTTTTTTCGTAATTTGGACATTTATTGTGAAAAAGTGATTATAAATTTATTCTTTAAAGTATTGTCCATCGTTAGCCACAACCTTTTCCCATCTTTCTGGTAGCATACGGATTCCGCGTCGAAAGAGCTCCTCATCTTTTGAGGTTATCCACGAATCGACCCATTTCTTGAGTTCTTCGAAAGAACGGAAGTGCTGTTCAGCCAGGCCACGTGTCATCGATCGGAACAAGAGGTAATCAGAAGGAGCAATGTCTGGAGAATACGGCGGGTCGGGTAGCACTTCCCATTTCAGCGTTTCGAAATATATTTTTACTTGCCTTGCAACATGCGGCCGAGCATTGTCGTGCTGAAGAATAACTTCGTCGTGTCTATTCTCATATTCTGTCCTCTTATCCTTTAATGCTCGGTTCAAACGCATCAATTGTAGTCGGTAGCGGTCGTCAGTGATCGTTTCATTCGGTTTCAACAGCTCATAATACACGACACCTTTTATGTCCCACCAAATACATAGCATGAGCTTGGATCCTTGGATGTTCGGCTTTGCCGTTGATGTTGATGCGTGTCCGGGCGGTCCCCATGATTTTTTACGCTTTGGGTTATCGTAACGTATCCATTTTTCATCGCCAGTCACAATACGATGCAGAAAACCCTTTCTTTTCTGTCGTTCAATCAGCAGTTCACATGTGAAAAATCGTCATTCGACGTCTCTCGGTTTCAATTCGTACGGCACCTAATTTCCTTGCTTTTGAATCATTCCCAATGCTTTTAATCGTTTAGAAATGGTTGATTGATCAACTCCTAAATATTCTGCAAGTTCTTGTTGCGTTTGACATGAATCTTCATCGAGTAATGCCTTCAATTCTTCATCTTCGAACTTTTTCGGGCCGCCTGAACGTTCCCTGTCTTCAACATCAAAATCACCACTTTTGAAACGGGCATACCACACCTGACACATTCTAACGTCTATAGCACAGTCAGGATAAGCTTCAGTGAGTAAACGATGTGCTTCAGTTGCGTTTTTCTTTCAATGGAAGAAGCAAATTAAAACTTCCCGCAAATGTTGTTTTGTTGGCACGAATTTCGACATTTTCAGCTATAGTAAAACACTTTTGTAAAATTATGAAAATTATTTGACAGATCAATTCTTATAGTATTTTTGGCGTTCTTCGAGATAGAATAGCTGTCAATGTCAAAAAATGGTGCGTATGATATATATGAAGTTAATCACAATTACGAGTTTATACATTCATACTCCCAATATTTTTTTTAAATATTATTAATTCTTCATTTAACCCTTTTTTGACCATTGACAACTTTCGGGTCACCGGTAACCCATAGCGAAACTTAATTTCTAAAAAAAAGTAAACAGAAATTTAAAAAAATGAAAAATAATTTTTGAGTAATTATTGTCAAAATTGTAAGCGATTGAATAAATAAAATTTTTTAATTTTTGTTTTAGTCTCGTCAATTAAGTAACAATTTCAAGACTTTTTTAATAACTACATAAACGCAATAAATTTTCTTTTTGTCAAATATAAAATCCTATTGCACCGAAAAAAAATGAGAAAACCAATTTTGTGTCCTCGCTGACCAATGCTCCCGAAAGGGTTAAAGCTTTCCGCAAAGTGTTTATAGAGACATAAGTGGTTTTAAGAGAAGTTTGGGTAAAAATTCTTCTTCATACCATTAAATATTTCAGCCATTATCTAATAGTAAAGTGTTTGAATCAACGAAAAGACTTAAATTCTCCTCCTTAAGCCTCCTCGATCACAGAACAGCAACATGCCACATACTGATCACCATCTAGTGATCAGTATGTGGCATGAATTTCAGATTTAAGCAGAGTTGTCAAGTGAGTTTTAGAATTTAGAATGCGTTCCTGTATTAAGAGACCCTGGTGGTCTGCATACAGGATTTTCATATCAGATCCATATCACTATAAAAAAGAAAAATATTCAAGCATTGATTTTTAAGCTACATTATTAAGCTTTTTAATGTAGACTAGTGTTATTAATTAATAAAATTTATTATTTATGAACTCAAAAGAAACCACCGCCACCACAAAATGCAATTCAACCTTATATAGACACAGTAGCTTTTATGACAGCCATTTTTAATTTTTGAAATAAGTTTTGCACATATTTTTGTTAATGCTGCTGTTGTTTTTGTTGTTTTTATCATAATTACTTTGGCATATAAATTAGCAAACTCTTAATTATGCAAACAAAACAAATATGGCAAAAAAAAACATGATTTTTTTTTTCTTTTAATTTTAATCTGCAAATGCGTGAATTTATTTAAACAATTTATTTATTATTTTATTTTGTGTTTTTTAATTCGGCATTTGTTTGCTAGAGTAGCTTAAAGTCAAGCTTTCAAATCTGTCAAAAAAAAAAAGTTGCAAAAAATTTTCCTTTTTCTCTTTTAATTTGAGAGTGTGTGCGTGTGTTTGCATGACTGTGAAATGCTCTGACAGCTGACAGTTGCTAGATAAATACTTAAATGTTATTCCTTGCATAAAACTTAAATTTATTATTTTTATATAGTTTTACATTTATGCACCTGTCAAAACTATTAAAATTGCAAAAAGTAGAAAAATAATTTCATAAGTTTACTCTTTCGCTTTATACGCTTTGCACGCTTTGTCTTGAGTTTATTGTCTAAGCGCAAATATTTGACCTCTTCGTGTGTTGGCTGGCTGGCTGGCTGATTTTAGATTTTTATTCTTTATTTGTCGTGCAAATATTGCGTAAATATTTTTTCCTTATTTTTTGTAAAATTTTTACTTTATTTTTTTTTTTTTTCTTTTATTTTTTATTTGTTATTTTGTTGTAAAATTTATTTATGTGCGAATATTTTCGATGTTTGTCTGTTTACCTGTAACGTTTATGTTATTGTTTTTTATTTTTTTGCCTTATTTGTTTATGGTATGCGCGTTTGTGTGTGCTTGTTTGCCTCATGTTGCACGCATGCGTTTGCAACATTTTTTCCTTTGTCGCTTGTAACCTCAAATTGTCGTACTTTGACTTTTGCTGGCATACTTTTCTTGTGCTTCTTTAACACTTTAAGCGTTTGAATATTTAAATTCCATGCCTAAGTGAGACTTTGTACGCTTTCAGTTGGAAAAAGTTTTTTGGGTGTGTCCAAAAATTTTTGAAATTCTCTAAAATTTTAACTTTTCTAACACTCAAAATATCCTTCACTGTAGCTTCCCTTTAACTTTAGCATTTTATGATTCTATATTTTCTATAAATGCGTTTTCATTAAATATGTGCGTTGCCGAAATGCAACTCTGGGTCTAACCACTGCACATTTTTTGAAAAACTTTTATTTTATTCACAAAAACTAAATATACACTAGCAAATCTTCAATAAATAAAAAAAACTTGATATCAGATTCCAATTCTTTCTAAAAAATGGAGAAATTAGAAATAGGAAAAGGAATTATTTTCCTCCTATTTTTTTTCATGATTAAACCAAATGACATGCTGAAAACAAATACGATGTAAGAAATTTTTGAGAGCAAAAACGAAATAACAACTGAGAGCGAAATGAAACAACGCCAGTTGAGTGCAAAAGTGTTCTGTTTTTGCTCTGAAGTATTGCTATTCCGTTTTTGCCCCGAATTTTTCATTAGTGCATTTTTACGCTCAAAACATTTGATTATTCAATTAGGTATCAATATTAAATTTGTTTGTTGAGCACGACACCACATCGTATCATCACAAAATTTGAAATGTGAAAACTAGGTTGGTTAGATTAGGTTGGAGTGGCTGTCGAGCGACATACTTAGACCTGAACGGCCCATTGTGATACCATATAAGTTGAACCTACAGTTTAACGACTATTCCGAATGGCGGTGTGGCAATTTTTTATCAGCTTGGTGGTTTTACCATTACCACTTGTACTTGTACACTATCTTATAATTCTCATACACTTCTTATTGATAGTGAATATAAGAAATATAAGAAAGCTATGAAAATTAACCACCAGACGAGGACGGGAATTGAACCCGAACCTCCCAGATGAGCACTTCCCTCTGGACTATCGAGGTCGCCATGTGAAAACTCACGCTGGAATAAATTTTGTCAACTTTGTATACCGTTCCTGACCACGCTGAACTTTGTCTTTCGCTATATTTCCTTTATGCTTTTATGGCCTTCTCCTTTGCACCTAGTTTCTAGATGCTGAACGTTTCTAAAAACGTATCTATGTACCTCTTCCCTTAGCATTGTTATCATAATTCTCAGTATTAGTTTGAGGATTATAATTCTCACATAATTGTTTTTGACAATTAATTTATATATGAGGAGTTCCAAATGAAAACTCAATAAAATCATACTATATCAGTGTATTTTATTGCGTTTTATTTTGAAGCTCCTCATATTTTCGCTATAAGAAAATTGAGGCTAACGATATAGTTTATAAATCAAATTTAAAAAAATATCTAATTTACACAAAATAAAAACTTTCTGTCTTTTATTTCACTTTTGCACTCAAATTTGGCTGTTTCACTCTGCCCTCAATTAGAGTTAACTCGTTTTTGCTCTCAAGCATTTCTATGCCACTTTCACTAAACACAATTTTTTACATCGTATTTGTTTTCTGATGAGTCTGTATAAAACTTCATCGATTTTGGTTTAGCTCTTCTAGGGTCAGGACTTAATGGGTTAATTTCAGATCTAAGTCTAGCTTTCATGACTTGGAAAATATAATAAAATTATCTCAAAATATCTTTAAAAAATATATTCATCTAGTAGTCAAAATAAAGTATAAATTTCAGATAGTTTTTTTTTCGATATTTTATTTTACAGAAATATTTCTTCCTTGTTAGTTTTCAGGCTTGACAATGAAATGGATCTGAGATTTTTTAATATTTTTATTTGCTATTCATTTTCTCTCAGTGTATAACCAACGATTCATATTGTAGTTGCAGTAAGTTCAAAACATTACCGCAGAATTGTTTGAACGTGTTGCAAGAAAAAAAAGAAAAGGAAAAAAAATAAATGTTGAACAAGAAAATGTAGCAGAAATTCCTGTAAAAAAAATTCCTTCTTCCACAAGTTATAGCCACAGCAACAATATTGTCCAGATGCTGTTGATGACTTCGGGTTCTAACTCGAGTAAGAATTCATTTACTTGCAAGCTAAAGGTACTTGAGAGCAAGTAATACGCTATTAAAGTTTAAATATTTATGCGATTTTCTTATGGTGTTATTTGCTATGAACAAAGTGTGAAAAAATTTGTTATATTTATTGTCACAGTTCTGCAATTGACGATTACATCAGATGAAGTTAAATAGAGATGATGGTCTTTAGAAAAATTTGGCAACCTAGTTCGAAACGTTTTGATTTATTTAACGTTTTCGTTTAGAATTTCTCGCCTCTGTGCTGTGTGAGTGAGTGTTGAAGTTGTTATTGTAACTCATTAACATAAATTGCTATAGTTTTTTGCTTTAGCTTAAGTTTGAGAGTTGGTTATAAATTCCTTTATGGTTCATCATCATCATCATGATCAATGCCATCCCAACTCACCAACTATTGTCATCATCATCATCCCTTTACATTGCTACTCAACGTGGTTCTTTTGAAGTTATTTTCCGCCGATTACGCGCACGCATACCGACGATTTAAAATTTTAAAAATAAAAAAAAAATCGCAAAAACACGCAAATTGTAGCTGGCCAAAAGCTGGTCAGTAAAAGTTCCCTCTTTTGCTGTAGCGCTCCTGCTTCAACTTCTTCTGAAACTCACATGCAAATTTCATTTTTTTTTAGTTTTAGTTCACTTCGTTTTGTTAATTAATTTATATTATTTTATTTGGGTGTCATCGACGACGATCAACGGCTATGTTGCCTATTTCGTTTCATTGCCGCCATGACGGTGTCCATTTATGGTCACGTGAGTTGGTTGGCTGCTATTGCCGGCAGCTTCAAAATGCTGGCATTTCGTGCACTTCTGTTGCCTTGCCACTCACTTTGCGCGGTGTGCACCGCTCACAAAAAAAAAAAAAAAAAAAACCACAAATACTGAACGACAAATTTATATTTAATGAGTAGCATAAAATTTCAATTTCAAGAAGAAAATACCGCTGCGGCATGTTTTTTATTCACTCTCTTATTCATTCACTCGCTCATCATGTTTTTGGTTTTCAGCGGCCAAGGGAATGCAGTAATGCACAGTGGGCAAAATGCTTAAACTTCAGATGGTGTAATATCTTCTTCGGTATTCAAGATACATACCTAAGAGCACTAGCGGATTCAAATATTGCCGAAGAGAGAGAGGAGCGGTTGCTCAGGGTTTTCGTTTCTTCAAACAGTGTTTAAATTCAGGAACAATAATCAAAATTGATGAAATACTTTATTAAAAAGAACAGGGATTCATCTGTAAAACCCCTGGGAGCTGTTAGTCCCTAAAAGAAATGGATTTCGTGTATTTCATGCAGAAGTAGCAAAGCGCACGCTTTCTTAACCTCCATCCAACTAAGATCACAAATGGATTCAGATTAAAGTTTCAAAATATCAGTCAGAAAAATATGAAAGAGATTAAATGAAAAAAAAAAACTAATTTGGACCAATAGCCAAATCCAAACTCAACGCGTTCAGTTCGCTAAATGTTACTTCACCAGGACCAGCATTTTTGGAAAACGTTTGCTTGGAGCGTTGAATCCAAATTTAATGTGTTTTGGAAAGATAGGCGGCCATTTGTTAGGCATCCATCAAATACTGAACTGTACCCGAAATTTACAAAAAAAAACAACTGTTAAATGAGGTGGCTCTTGTGTAATGGTGGTGTTGTGGTGCTTCACTTTATCTGTAGTTGGTACAATTGCTTAAATCGATAGTAAAATTATCTTCAGATTCGGTCTCAGTGACCCCGAAAAACTCAACACTGCATGTCAAATCGCCAATCCGAAAGAAAAAACTCAGCTTTGTAGCACAGTGTTATCATCGTTGATCAAAAAAAAAAAATTTAAATCACAAAATAATTATTAAATTTAGATTTTTTGATAATGCTTATAATAATTACGCTCCCTGATATAACTCAATGAATTGAAAAGAAGCAATCGAAAATCAACGAGCGAATAGAAAATAAACGAATGAAAAACGAGCAAATGAATCACACATCCAGTGCTGCCAGATGCTTTACTATGAAAATCAGTATTTCAGTCTCCCGCGAGGTGGGAGTAAAATCAGTAGAATTCAGTATCTTCCCCCCCTACTCGACTTTACTACTTGAACATGGCAAGCGCGCGCTGAAATCTAAGAATTTCAAATTCCATAATGGCAAAAAACGTTGATTAAGTAAAATAAAAAAAATATATATATTGTGTAGTAATTCAAGTAAAACATGAGTTTAAAGTTTTTTAACAATAAAAATTGAAAGTTGTTGTCTATTTCAAAGTATGAAATTATTTTAATGATCAAACCTCTCCGGATCTACAATTCACTCAACGTTAAATCTATTTTAATATTCCAAATACAAAATTAATGCAACCCATTGAAGCTTCAGTTTTTCAACATTAAAAATTTCGAGTTTTCGATTATTTTAAAGTGTAATAATTACAAATACATGGATGTATGAGCGAAATTTAGAATACGTTAAAACTTCTAGTGAATTTCCTGGTATTTAACTTTATTCAATATGAGATTAAAAGTAATTTTTGTGTCCAGCGACAAAGATGAATGTTTTAAATTTTACGCGATTTTATGTTCGAGCGCAACTCGTATTTTTCGAGGTTTTCGGATGATCTAAGTCGGATCAGCCTACACGAAAGCAAAATTATGTTTGGTTGTATTAGTGAGCAGTCAGTGAGTATACGATTTGTACAGCCTATACTTTGGATAGTCAAGAGTTAGAAAAAGATTATTGATGCTGCTATAGTCGCAGAAATCAGTAAAAAATCAGTATAAATATCAGTATATTTTCGAAGGCATTCGAGAATTTAGTATTTCTACTGAGAAATCAGTAGATCTGGCAGCGCTGCACACAGCCAACACAGCCCATTCGTGAGAGTTTAACTGCAGTAATACGTTCTTTAAAATTCATACTCTCAATTGTTTTTCAATCGCCAGCACACTACTGACAAGCAATTACTGATTATACAGGGTGACAATCGTTAAGTGACGCACACATTTCAGCAGTTATTTTCAAAAGGACGTACTTCCATTAAGTACAATTAAGTGTTAACATTGCTGAATATATAAGCATTCATTTGAACCCCACCTCATTCAATATAACCTCCTTTAGCCTGCACACATGCCTTCAATCGATCCGGAAATCGTAGGACTGTTCGCCGCAGGACTTCCTGATCAATTTCAGTCCAGGCTTTCTCTAATGAATTTGTCAGCGACTCCAGACTGTGGTGTTGAGATGCACAAGCCATACTCTTTAAATTACTCCAAATAGAGTAGTCCATTGGATTCAAGTCTGGGGAGTATGGTGGCCATTCTTGAGATGTTATGAATCCAGAAAAATTGTCTTTTATCCATGTTTGCGTTAATTTTGCCATGTGGGAAGGTGAACAATCTTGCTGGAAAGTCCAGTTTTCATTTCCAAATGTATCTTGGGCCCAGGGAAGAACATGTTCATTTAAAATGCTCCGATAAACAACCTGGTCAATTTTAACACCCTCTTCAACGAATATTAGAGGGGTTCTGGCATTAGCGGAAACTCCAGCCCATACCATAACGGAAGCTGGCTTTTGAACTCGGCCAACAGACCAATTTTGTTGCGATGATGATGTTAGCCACATTCGGTCATTTTGCGCATTGAAATGTTGTTCAACATTTTTTAACACGGAGGAGCGTAGCAACGCCTTGCATCTTTGCAGTCGCAAATCTTTCTTTTTTTGTGTCAGATCTTGAGCTTTTCGGAGCTTGTACGGCTTAAGATTAAGCTTTGATTTTGCAATGATTCGCACTGTTTCACGGTTTACTCCCACTTCCTTAGCGATTTTTCTCATTGAGCGCCTTGGATTTCGCTTGATTCGTTTACGAATTTTTTCTGTTAAACCAGTAGTGGCAACTGTTGAAAACTTTCCCCGGTCTCTATCTCCAAAACCCCCAGTTTCATTATATCGAATAATAGCTCGGTCTACCGTACGACTTGACAAATTTAAAGCCTTTGCAATTTGACGGCTACTATAATTTGCCAAATGAAATTTCATAATTTCACGACGAATATTTTCCTTGTCCATTTTTATGGAAATTTCAAAATGTAATAACAAAAATTCAAATGAAATTAAAAGCCAAGCCAATGATGAATGAATTTGCTTTTTAAATTAAAGTAACGGTAAATGGCAAAGCTTGCTGCAGAGTATTAAACTTGCGTCACTTTACAATTGTCACCCTGTAATACACAGTCAAACAAGCTTAAATCTACTTATTAATCCGAAACCATAATCGCCTAAAATTTGAATATAATTTTAAATTAAAATCTGCAGAATTTTGTCAGTTTACAGAAAAACCTTGTGACACTGTACTGCTTAACAATGATGATAATAATGTGATGAAGACGCTGATGAGTTCCGAATGTCATTCTAGATGCATGCATAAATGCACCCATGCATATTTTCATTTATTTTATGGAAATTTAAGTATGCATATACATACATATATACATTAGTACATAAAGATATATAGAGATGCAATATTTATGGGTTAACTGAAATATTTCTAAAACAAAGCAAAAGAATAACAACTCAAAGTCTTTTAAAATCAACTTGGGTGTTCCTATGAAAAGTTTGCAGGCATATTGTAAATACATATACCAACAAAATATTCGTGTCATATTAGCCAACAACAACAATAACAACAACAGCAGCTTTTATTTTAGTAGGGTGTGATAAAAATTTAACGCGCATACACCTTTACACACACATCATTCCCACAATTTTTAAGCTAAGGCTATTGTTGCATAAAATTTCTGCAGAGGTCATTGCAGATATTTGTGATTTGTTTGAGGTAAATTATAAAAAACAAAAAAAATAAAAAACAAAATTACAAATTTATTTCCTTTGGTGCTTTAAAATCTATAACTTTCAACTAAATTATTTTATGTAATTACAAAACGTTTGACTTCTTTATGCGCATGTCATACAAACGATTTGTCACCGCTCCACCACATGTGAGATCACATGATTGCTCTTGCCGTTGCAACGTGCAAATAAACAAGCACAAAATCATCAAAGCTGCCTGCACACAGTGCTATGCAGCTAACTTAACCACATTTACTACATTTATTTACCGCAACATTTCAATTTGACATAATGAGATACATACATATGCATACATTTTTGCAGTGCTCAAAACAGTACAAAATGCATACGCCAAGCAATAAAGCTTCCTATTAATTACCCCCAAAGCCAAGTAAGTGTCTCTACATATAGCAGCAACATGTTGCAGCTCTGAATTGAATTGCATTGAGTTGAGGTTGAGTTGAGTGAGTGACTCTGTACGAGACGAGAAGAACTTGCTTATTTTACTACTTTTATATAGACTACTCCTCGTATATTGAATTGTAATGGCGTAAGATGAGACGTTGTTGGTGTATGGTATGTTAGTTGAAAACAAGTTCCTATGTAGTTGCGGCAATGTTGCCTTGATATAGTATGCCAAACGAAGAAGCAGTAAGAGCAAAAATTTAAAGAAAATTTTCATATGTAAAAACCGCTTGCTCATAAATTAGCTATAATTCACTCTGAGTTGAGTTGAGTGTGCGTTGTAAAAATGGTGCAAATGTTGGGTTTTTTTTTTTGTTTGCTATAAAGCTAGCAATTATAATGTTTCCTGAATTGTTGAAGATAGTAAGAGGAACCTCGTTTTCTTTTTCATTTGTTTGTTTAATGACACAGTAGCACTTTGAAGTAGTGTCATCATCAGTTGTCATCGATTTTTCTTCTTATTTTTTTACAAAATATTTACTACAATTTAATGAAGCCTTGGAAAATATTCGTATAAAACAGCTGGACATATGTATAATTTTATTTCAGAAATATAAATTACAGGGGACTGAAGAATGGTGAACTAAAATCTGGAAAATCTCAAGCACTCACTAAATTTTTCTTATATGGCAATATTCGGGTTAACCCTCCGAAAACCGATAACTTTTTAAACGGTCAAAGGCCGACAAGATCCCCAGGGACCTACTCTGTTAATAGCACGTGTGTTGCGGATAATTGTTTTTCATTTTATCCAATATAAAGAGTGAGATCGAAAAAATCTTAACATATATAAAATTCAATAATTTTTCAACGGTTGATCTTAGAGTTTTTTTTTTTTTTTTTTTTATTTAATTGATAATATTTTACAAATTACAGAAAAATATAACTTTTATAGTTCTAACCACTATTTATGAACTCGTGGACCTTTTTTGGTAGACCTTCCATTAGAGATTTGATAGTTGTTTCAGACACTTTTTTGGAACAGTTTGCCCAGTCTTTCCTTTTAAAATCTTCGATATTTGGGGACACCTTTTTTGTGCTCTTTAAGTTTCTTTTCACAAGAGCCCAATATCTCTCCACTGGTCTTCGCTCCGGACAATTTGGAAGATTGGCCTCTCTTGGTACAAAAACTATGTTATTACTTTGGTACCACTTCAGAGCTTTTCTGCCGTAGTGACATGATGCCAAATTGGGCCAAAAATATGTGGACACATTGTGCTCTCTTATGAAAGGAAGAAGTCTTTTTTTCAAAAATTCTTTGATGTATATTTCGGTATTTATAGAGTCCACTGTAACAAATGATTTGCTCCTTTTGCCGCAACTGCATATAGCTTGCCATACCAGGAATTTTTTAGGAAATTTCGTCTGCTTTTAGATTCTAAATTGTTCTTCGACATTTCCTCGAGCATCAGCAACATAAAAATTTTGACCCGGAAGCTGCGTAAAATCTGCCAGTACATACCACGTTTCGTCGTCCATTATACAACATGAATATTTTTGTATGAAATTCGATTTTAATTTCCGAGCCCTACTTTTGGCGTCTAAATTTTTTGCAGCATTCCTGTCCGGAACTTTTTGGACTTTGTATCTTTTCAAACCTACATTGGCTTTAACTTTTCGCACCAAATAGTCAGAGCACTGGGCTAACCGGGCAGCTTTTCTACCAGATGTGTTTGTGTGATCTTTTCAATATGCTTTCTATTTTCTTGGCTTTCCCAATATCATGTGGTCCTTGTTTTCTTCCCGAACCAGGTTTCCTATCGATGGTCAAATTCTCCTGAAACTGTTTAATAACATTGAAAACAGTTTGACGGCAGACCTTCAATTCTTTGGTCAATTTTTTGTAGGACCAATTTGGATTTTTTTTGAAAATTTTTAATAATTTTAAGACGTACTTCTTTTGCTTCACTCATTTTGATGATTAAAAATAACAACTGACATATTTTTCAAAGATAACTAGATCAAAGAAATTTTTTAAATTTTACACCCAAAAAAAATTATAAGGCAAAACGTGTGTTAAGATTTTTTTAATCTCATTAAGGAGTAATTGGTAAAGTGTTCACAGAATCGTGTCGAAGCCGATTTTAAACATCGCATTTATAGAAGTCACGTAGTCTGAGACTGTTCGGTCTAACCGGATTGAAAAATCGCTTCGTTGAAAATGTCATAGGTCCCTAGGGAGCTTGTTGGTTATCGGAGGATTAAGCGTATCCAAAAAATTTTAGAACTCGAATCGAGTCTAAGAAATCTAGGAAATTTTGATAATAACAGTTTTTATCATTGAATATATTTTTTGGATTTTTTTGTAATGAAAATGATATTAAAAATACTAAATTAACCGTGGCTTCAGAAAGATCTAATGTAATCTCATTTAATCTGAATGAAACATTTCTGAAGTGTACTATATGTGTATAGGGCATTGGGCATATCTGGGTTAATGAAACTAATCCCTAGCTGATCCAAAAATAGGTCCTTCACATCATTTCTAATTCAGCAAGGATCTTAATGTATGAAATATTTACAGAATAAGGGAAAGAGGAGGTTTCTTTTTGCTTTATTTCCAATATTTTTGAGAAAAAAAGAGACTTATCCATCGCCACTTTCGAGGTCTTATTTGTTTGTAAATAGGCTCCTGCCCAGTTAACTGCCATAACTCTGTGTTGCTTATGGTATTCGGCCAGAAGATTTTGCATATGATGCGATGGCATGTCGGATATTCTTTGTGACAGAAGGCAAATGTCGCCAGCGTAGTCGAGATCGTGTAGTTCCCGAGAGAGTGCCCACTTAATCTCGATTCCACATCGAGTACTATTGCAAATAGGAGTGGGGAGACTGGACAGCCTTGTTTCACTCATGATGTAGCATTGAACGCCATTGTGAAGGACTCTGCATCGTGCCTTTATGATTTGTACTCTATTTTTGTGGGGACCCCCTTTTTTCTCAAAGCAGTCCATATAGCGGAACGGTAGATGGCATGGAAGGTTTTTTTTTTTTCAAATCGACAAAGAGCATGTAAATTGATGTCCTCCATTCTACGGACTGTTCTATGATTATCCCTACCGTGTTGGATTGTTCAATACCAAAACATTCTGGCAACAGCTGAATGATAGCATCAAACAAGTCGCTCTAAATGAAATTCGGTATCGCTAAAACTGGCACCAGAAAACCATGAATCTCTGACAACTCATAGAAGGTCGTTGCAGAAAGGAACGAGTTGAAGAAAAAAATCACCAACAACAATGCTACAACAGAGCAATATAGAGCCACAGCAAAGCGAGTCAGGAGACTAGTTAGACATGACAAAAGAACTTTTTACGAAACTCTTGCTACATCTGCAGAAGATACAGCTGACTGCAACAATACGAGGGAACTCACCCAGCACAAACTAACCAGCCCATCAGAGATGGAAACGATGAGCTTTTAACGAACGTTGGTGATCAGCTGCAACAGTGGAAGAAACATTTTGGGCAAATCTCCAACAACGTAATAGGTACCGCCGGACAACCTGACGAAGAAGAAAACTTCAACACGACAACCGACGCGAGAAATTCAAACAACATACCCAGCATAGCCGAAATTAAAGCAGCTAAAAGCTAAAGCGAAATAAGGCTACGGGTGATGACGGTACTGCATCACTTGTGGACCCGCATATTGTTGCTGCATGGAGAAAATGAAGAGTTTCCTATCGCATGGAAGAAGGGCATTGTGGTAAAGCTAACAAAAAAAGGGCGACCTTAGAGAATGCGGTAATTGGAGGGGAGGGAATCACACTGCTAAATACGATATCCAAAATCATGGCTACAACCTATCGAGCAGCTGCTGCACGATGTGGCAATATTTACCAATCCAAAACAAAGTGAGGATAATCATTGAACAATCCGTTGGAAGCAACGAATGGCAGCAGAAATATTACTTTGAGTTTCCCCAATGTGAAAGCATCAAACAAGAATAAATATGTATATCTATAAGATCAAATTCCCAGAAAAAGTTTTGTTATGGCTGGCCATTAGCGAGCTTAGAATCAGTGATCTCGTATTTTTAAAAGATAATTTGACGGTACAAAACATGTCCAGTGATTGGAACCTCAGCGTACTCTGCCCAATCCACAAAAAAAGGTGATTCCACGATATGCACCAACTACCGTGGGGTACTGTGTGAAAGACTGAAGCTAATCGTCAACAAACTGGAAAAGATAAAGAAAGCTGGAAAAAATAATTCGAGCTGCGAATATCGACATCTCTGGCACTAACTTTTACAAGAGTGTCATGCTGCTGGCATACGCTGATGATATTGACATCATTGGCATCAACGCGGGAGCATTCAGTGCAGCATTCTCCAACTTTGAGAGGGAGTCTCGTCGAGTGAGTCTAGTGGTGAACGAGCACAAAACGGAACACCTTGTGTCAACAAGCAAAGAGTCATAGCGTCTTGGAAAAAATGCCGCTGTTGACAATTAAAAATTCGAAGTCGTCAAGGATTTCGTTTATCTTGAATTCAGAATCGACACCAACAATAATGTCAATCTTGAGATCAAGCGAAGAATAACTCTTGCCAACAGGTATTACTACGAACTCAGTAGGCAATTGAGAAGCAGAGCCCTCCCTCGACGTACGAAAATAACGCTCCTCTTCAAGTCCCTCATCCTTCCAGTCCTAATGTATAGCGCTGAGACGTGGACATTGACGACCAACGATGAGAGGCTGCTGGGAGCGTTCGAGAGGAAGATACTCCGCCGCAAGATCTATGGCCCAGGGTGCGTGGAGGACATGTATCGTATAAGATGAAACTAAGGCCGATCATCGGTTGTAGAGGCAAGTAAGTAAGTAAGTAAGTAAGTTTGCAGAATTACAGGGAAAGGTGCCTACCGATGCTTGAAGACTTCATTCATAAACTCATCACCAATGGCGCAGAAATATTTTTTTGCTTAAATCTGGTGCCTTCGAACTACGTCAACACATATAACCACACTTTAGAACTAAATACTCGTATATGCCGAAAAACTTTAACCCGTCAAATGCCTCAGATTTAATCCCAATCGAGGGAAAGATCTAAACCAATGAATATTAACCAAAAAATGTAGATTATTTAGTTAAAAAAAATTTACAAAAAAAAATCATAAACTATATATACAACTGAAATTCAAAAGTCGACGAAGGAAGTGGCAAAAAAGTCCGAAAATCAAACCTCAATGGGATTAAAAATGTTTTGTAAAATAATTATAAATCGTGTGCTATATTATTTTGTTTTTTTTTTTTATCTAATTCTGTGTTTGTCTGGATTTCATTCACCAAACGTTTTTTTTTATAAACATTTCTTAATTGAATTTCGTTCATGTCTGTCGCTTAAATATAAAAATAAAAAGAGTAAATAAACAATGAAAAAGGAAAAAGGAAACAAAACAAAGAAAAAATAAATAAATTTTCGATATTCAAATAAATCCATAACTATAAACGCCCACTTAAAAATAAATCCTTAAAGTAAATAGTTACAGAAAACAATATTGGCTGACTCACTTTGTTCTTGGAAGGTATTTGAAAGTATTTATGTGTTTATGGTTATCTGTGTAGGTGTATATATTACCCTATGCTGTGCTAGAAAACACCCTCAGTCACAAAAGGATCAAAAACAAAAACAGAGATGTCTTCTGTGTCTATATAGAAAGAATATGATAATGATGACGCCTTTACAAATCGGAAAAATTAAAAGAAAAATCAGCTAGGTAGGTACCTTAAAAATAAATGAAAAAAAAAACAAAAATAAGGTACTAACCTATCCTGTGCATACTGACAGGTCAAACAGTAAGAGCATAGGGTGTGTGTCTGTATATAAACATGTCTGGGGTAGCTAATTGTTAAGGCGGATATGGGTAAATGTTTAGCGCCACTTTCGGTTACGGTCTGTAGATATGGAAAAATACAGAAAAATTAAAGAAAAATGACAACAACAGAAAAATATTCAATTTACTGTAGAGATATCAAGCTTATGAATGAAAACTCCTGCTGTGTGTGGCAAAGCCAATAAATTTCTATGTGCTGACATATAGCGATTAGTTTTGCATGGCTCAGTTAGCTGTGCAGGCGACTGAAGATGTTGAAATTAAATTGAAGTAGACTTAGGTTCAGAAGCAAAGGGAGTATGTAAAGAAAGATCAGTTTATAAATGTTTTTTTTTTTTTTTTTTTTTGTTCCTTTTTTTTTTTTGTAGGTTTGGGAGGATCAATGAATTTTTACTATAGAGTTTAATATATTTTTGAATTATTACAATTGAAACCTGTTGATTTTTTATTTTCCGTACTTGGACTATTGAGAAAATAAGGATGTGTGACATTTACACACACACAAACATAAATACACAGATATGAAATGATGAGTAATTGATGGAAATAGGTACCCAAAAAAAAAAAAAAACAAACAAAAAAAAAAGTACTGACTTCACTGACGAAGGAGGAAGGAGCGACAAAATGATATAGGTCATAGAAGAAAAGTGGGTAGGTCAGCATACAATTCATCAAACACAATGAGACGAGAAGATGAATGGACATGGAACAGCAATACATATTAAATGTTATGGTATGTGTACTTGAAGTATGTAGAAGTAGTGTTGCTGTAATATGATATATATATTTCTGAAACTCTTAAGAATATAAAATATGTTTGTATACTCCTTTATAAGTATTATGCAATATTATTCCAATGATTTTTAAAGTGGATCTTCAAGTAACGTTAGAAGAACAACTTTATTCTTTTTAACATGATTTTGTTTTTGTTTTTTGTGAGAGAGTTGATTTTGAGCTATTTCTTTCTATGATTTTTGTTTTTTCTGTGATGGCTAGACAGTTGTCGCGACACACGCTATCGTATTACTTTAAGCGCCACTTCACAATCACAGCAGCGAGAGAAAAATTAGAAGTAAAAATAAAGAAAAAAAAAACCAAGCGCGGCTTAAACGATTTATGTTTGTCAAATAGTTAAATCGAACCAGTTTCTCTAGTTAGCTCGAAAAAGTTTTTCTGTTTTTTAATTTTTTTTTTCTTAATCTAATGTCAATTAGTTATGTAAGAAGAAAGAAATCTATGTATAGCTCGGCTAAAACTACTTCAAAAACTCTTTTTTTCTCTTTGATCTTTCTTTAATTTTATGTCACATGTAATAAATCTGTACAGTGTGAACCTTTTTCTTTTGACCAGGCGAGTTCTTCTTTTGCGGCATCATCCAGCCACCAAGTAACACAACAAAAAAAAAAAAAAATTTTAAAAACAAAACAAACATCAACACGTCAATTTTTCATTTTCCCCCAACATTCGTTTAGAACTTAACAATTAATGCTCATTTAAATTTCTCTAACATGCTCTCAAATGTGTCCAGATTTCTTCAAAAAAAAAAAAAAAAAAAAAATGCAGCTTGATGTTTACTTTTATTTGTTTTGTGTGTGTGTGATTGTGTTGACCCTTTCCCAAGTGTCGCTCATTTAAGTTCATATACCTACCTAATATTTGTTGTTGCTGAGATTTTTCAATTACCTACTTTCGTAGAAAATAAGCCGAAGCGTTCATACTCTACAATTGAAATTAGTAGTTTGAGTAGTTGATAATGAAATCGTTACAAATTACCTGGTAATTAGAAAATTTTAAATTAAACACTCAGAAACTCTCAGTAAAATTTGTATTAAAATTCTTGAAACTACAGAAAATGAAATCGGAATCTCAAAAACCTTAAAGATTTACCACAGACCATTCTGGGAAACTTTGGAATGACATTAAAACGTTTTCGATTAATCGTTTCTGTTGATAACGTTTTATTGAAGTCTTATACCCACAAATGCAAATGCGGCTTGGCGGTGAACCCGGCTAAAACTGAATTGATCCTATTTACGGTCCTATTTAATTAAAAAGATAGTATCCGCACCTTTAACACTCCAACTCTTAATGGAGCTGTTCTAAAGTTAGTGGAACAGGCAAAATATCTGTGACTTATACTAGATAGAAAATTAACCTGGAAAGCTAATACCCAGAAGGCCAATGTTGCCCTTTCTCATGTAAAAAAAAAAAAACAGCAGGCAAAACGAACCTTGGACATGGAACCTTGAACCGTTCACTGGCTTTATACGGCAATCATTAGACCAATTCTATTTTATGGCGCAATAATTTGGTGGACATATCTTCAAAAATAAGTCCACTACAAGGTACAGGGCCTAGGTTCAAAGAACGGCATCATTTTCATCACAGATGCGTTGCGAACAACCCTTTCCTTCTCATGAATACCATTCTCTGCTACTGTTGGGAAATAAATGTCGGCCTACTCGGCTATTGGGTTAAATTCTGTCAGTCCCTGGTCTATACCATGTGTAGATCTTTCCGAAATTCTGTCGGAACTCTCCGCTTTATCCAAGAACATTGACTCCTCCCTGCCCATTCCGACAACCACTTTATCATTTTCATTCTTTCGAGAAAGGTTATGGGTGAAAGTCAATTCCAGCAGGAGGAAACGGTTTACTTTTACACCGATGGATTCAAACAAGCTAGAAAGATAGGGAAGGAGTATTCGCTGAACAGCTAGGTTTAAGATTATTCTTTCGTCTGCCTGACCAAAGCAGTATCTTCCAGGCTGAGTTCATGGCCCTACAAGGGGCGGCGAACTGCCTGAAATACAATAAAGTATCTATCCATGTTGTTTTCATTTTCAGCGACAACCAACCTGCTATCAAAGCCCTAGCCAGTATATACTGACCTCCAAGATGGCTTTCGACAGTCGACTTTACTAAATGTAGTAGCCGATGAACTCAATTCGGATTTTTATGATGAAGAATTTTTTGATCCCAATCTTTACCAAGTCTTTCAAAAAGACAGAGACGTTCTTAAAACTGGTTGCTCTAGAGGTGGTGGAGTACTGATTGCTGTAAAGCGTTGTCTACGTTCGTCGTTTTTCCCGCTTTTAAATGCGGACTCTTTGTATGATCAACTAACTATGTGTCTGTGTACATTGCTCCTCTGGTCAACTGTTCATATGTGCTTTCTACATCTCTCCTGGAAGTTCTGCAGAATTATACGCAGCTCATGTCGATAATATCATAAGTCTTGCTGATGACTCAAAGAAGCAACTATGCATTCTCGGTGATTTTAATTTAAATAACATAATCTGGTCACTTATAGGTAGTAATAATGTTCTCACTCCTATTAATATTAACCAAAACAGTGAAATTTATCTGCTTGATGGTTTTTTTTTTAGCTTGGACCTTCAATAAGCTATCTCGGATTTTAGATCTTGTGTTTATTAGCTATAGTTTGAAATATGAATTAATTCAGTGCACATTTCTGCTTACTTCTTCTGATATGCATCATGTCCCTTTAGTTTTAATTGTGGAATTTTATGAATTTGCTGAGTTGCCTACTAACTCAGACCAAGCAAATTTTTAATTACCGTCTTGATGATTATGATAACATTAACTTTGTTCTTGAAGCTCTTGATTGGGGTTGCCTTCTCAAAGAAACGTCGACCACAACTTGTTTTAATTTATTTGCATCTAAGTTATTTGAGCTTTGTTCTCATGATATTACCATTTTTACCGCCTAAAGTTCATAAATTACCGTGGTACACTAAAGATCTCAAAAAATTAAAAAATTTACGAAATAGCTCCTTCAAGAAATTCAAGACCACAAATGATATCGTTCACAAAAACAAACATATTCAATATATGAAAGAATTTAATATGTTAAATAAATTTCTCTACAATCAATATATCCTTAGTGTTGAGCAAAATATAATATCCTCTCCAAAAAGCTTTTGGACCTTTATTCGTTCAAAAAAAAGGTTCCACGCATATACCAACGCAGCTTTTCTACAACGACATCTCCTCTAATTCACTTCAAGAATCAGCAAATCTTTTTGCAGATTACTTCAAGTCTAATTTTTCAGAGGTAGTTGACTGCGATTATTCCATTCGCGGTAATCTTGAATCTGTTTGTAACTTCGGCTCATTATCTATATCAGAAGATGATGTTGCTCAAGGTATTTTGAGCTTAAAACCCTCTCTGAAAAGAGATATTGATGGTTTCTCAGCTTTTTTATTCAAAAAATGTTCCTCTTCAATTTGCAACCCACTATGCCTAATCTTTAATAATTCCCTAAAAAAAATGGTGATTTTATATTGTAGATAGATGGAAAATCGCTCATATCACCCCGATTTTTAAGTCCGGTAATAAAAATGACATTCTTAACTACAGACCAATTTCTAAATTATCTACAGTATCTAAATTGTTCGAAAAAGTTGTGAAGGAGAAGTTGTTCTTTGCTGTTAAAAGAATAATTTCTCCATATCAGCATGGTTTTATACCTGGCCGATCTACGATAATTAATTTGGCCTTATTTTCTCAATCTTGCATATCAGTTTTTGAAAACGGTTCTCAGGTTGATGCTATTTATGTTTCGATTTTTCTAAGTATCTGCTTTATGCAGACGATTTACATATTTAGGCAGAGGTGCGCGACATATCTGACGTCATTTCGTTACATTCGGACCTTAATAATTTAGTTAATTGGTCCTCTCGTAACGGACTTGCCTTAAACATTAAAAAGTGTTTTCATGTGACTTATTCTAAGTCTCACCACCCAATTCCTTCCTCGTACAATATTTGTGACGATACTCTTAGGACGCTATCTGAGATTTCGGACTTAGGAGTAGTTTTTGACACAAAGCTTACTTTTGCAAGTCATATCAATTATATTATTCCTAAGGCCTACTCTCTTTTAGCTTTCGTTAAACGCAATAGCAGCGATTTTTCCGATCCCTATACAAAAAAATTATTATATAATTCTTTTGTAAGATCTAAATTAGAATACGCGGCAATTGTCTGGAATCCTTTCTATGAAATCCATTCACAACGCCTGGAAAAAGTTCAAAAAAGATTTTTGATGTATGCTCTTTCCTCTTTACGATTCGAAGAACCAATTCCATCTTATTATTCCCAATGCCTGCTTATTAGCTTAAACTCTTTAGTAAATCGGAGAATGATACAATCGTTAATGTTTGTGTACGATGTCATTTGTGGTATCATTGACTCTTATCACCTGTGAGAATTGATTTGTTTCAACATACATACCTGATAGAAGTTTGCGGAATTTCAATACTTTCTACATAAAATTACATAGATCTAATTATGCTTGTAATAGTCTAATAACTAGAACCTTAAGAGTATATAATTTACTGTCCAATAATCACTTTATTTATTTTTCCGTGCCCAGAACTGAATTTTATAAACTTATTTGTAGTATATATTCATAATTATATGCATTCATAACATACTATTTTTAAAATTTTTATAATTGCATTTCTAGTCAGTAAGATTATTATCTATTTGGCTTAATAAACTAAACTAAACTACTTTTGATGATACTGAAGCACAATTGTAATGTCCTGAAATACTGTTGAAGAAAGTGTAACATAGTAATAAAGTTTGCACATATTGTCCTCATCAATAATGGCATAATGTCGCACATAAACTCAAAGTGATGTCAGGGTTACAGTGACTCACATATTTCGTAGCGCCTCAAATTATCATTGAGAATGAAGTGCATAGGTTTTTTTAGTTGGTTTTATTAGTCAGTTTTTTTTTTTTATTAGTTTATTTTTATGATTCTTTTCTTTATATTATTTTATATTCGGTTTTTTGATGCACCGACATATTTCGTATAATTTAAGATCAGATTTTATTTTACTTAAACACTCTTCAACATCAACATCCATAGAGACAACAATTTTTGTCAACATTGACGGTTGCAATATTTGCTTAACTGTCCGAGAGTTATACAAGCAAAACAAAGGAAAAAAAAAAAATTAAGCTATAATCGTAAAAAGTGAAATTTTTTTGTTGTGGTCAGATGGAAGGTGTCATAAAAACAGTGAAATCTGTTACTGATACTTTTAACTGCAGCTCACGTAGTATGTGAGATGTTGGTTAATTAGTAATTACGAATATAACTGACCATAATAAAAAAAAAAATAAAATAAAAAAAAAAGCATATTCTCGCACTTTGGAGAATTTGAAAAATGATGATGCATCATCATCACTTTATGTGAAATTATTTTGTGAATTATGTGAATTTTTTTTATTTTTTAAGAATAATCGGTCAGAAAAGTTAAATTAAATTGTAACCATAAACTGAAAGCATGTAATTTGGGTTAACTAAAAGAAGAAAGGTTGGAAGCAATAAAGGATACGAAAAAGGAGGGAGACTAGCCTCATTCTTTTCCTGCTGAAAATCGAATTTAAAACAGAATTTAATCAAATGGTTTTTATTGCAGTAACCAAAAACAGCTTCAACCTCTGGATTCACTTGTCCACCATCCACTTACATTAAAATGAGCCAAAAATCTACAATGACAAACGAAAAAAAAATCTAAAATCCTCACGTGTGTTAAGACAAATTGCAATGTGGCAAAAAAGTAATAAAACCGAAGAAGAAAAATCCAAACAATATTGAAAGCAATTGCCTTGTTGGACTATCATCATCTTTATAATTTGTCAAAAGGATGCAATGTGCCAGAATGTTGCAGTTTGCCAGTTGCTATTGCTGCTGGCTGCTAGAAATGATTTATTAAAGCAACATTTGTAACTTTCTTTCTGCATGGAAGAATGCCATGGAATGGCAAGGGTACATGAGTAATTTCAAAAGCAAAAACTCAGCAATTCTTTAACTGCAACTGCACACATTCAAGAGAGAGCGAGAGAGGGAGAGTTCTATAAGCCATTGACTTTATAGCTAAAGGAATAACATTGTTGACGATGTCTTCAACACCATCACTAACGCCTTGATCGTAGACATCGTCATGGTAGTTGTCGTTGACACAAATGTGCGCTCTCGCGTGATATATGGCGCCCGGTGCTTATGAAGCCAAAAAGTAATGCAAAAAAAAAAAAAAAATAAAGAAAAATTCATATAAAAATGAAGTAAAAATAAAAGAAAACTTCTATGTACCAAACGATAGACGCCATTAAAGCGGCCATTGTGAATTGCGCAAACGACGGAGGGAGATTGTTGCAGAGAGAGAGAGAGAGAGAGAGAGAGTGTATGAGTGTTTTTTGAAGGAAGAGAAAGGATTGAGGCGGAAAGACAGAAGGTTAGTTAGGAAAAGCGCATAGAATGTGAGTTGGCGTTGCATGTCACATGCACGGATGAAGAAAACGTGAAAGGTGTGAATGAACAGTACATAGGTAGCAGCTGAGTCGTAGCCGTGCTCGTGCATATGCCTTAGATTACATAAAATGAGCCTCACTCATTCATTCACATTCACGTTCACATTCACTGTGACTTTTGGCTGCGGTTGGGTGCAATAATATTTCATCGCTTTGCACCTGAGCTGTTTGGATAATGATTGCGTTGTTGTTAGTGGTTGCTGCTGGTGCTTTTGTCGCTGTTACCGCTGCTGCTGCTGATGATAATGGTAATGATGAGACCCCTCAAGCTTATGGGAATGAGGTGTCATATCACAGCGGGCGATCTTCTGTTACGGGGATCCCAGGATGGCGCAACATTTGTACATTCATTCATTCGTTCAATTCAATTCAATTCCAGTTGAGTTTCATGTATGTCTGTCTGCTTCAGCGTCATCTGTGTCTCGGCGGTTTGTGAGGTGTGCATAAATAAATGTAGTAGGTAGCATAAAAGGTACGTGCCCCAAATCCCAGCGGGAATTTGCGCTTAATGAGCGCTTTGGTATACAACATACACAATGTGAAATTCGTATGTGTGTGTGTGTGTGTGTTTGTTTATATTCCGAGAACGACAAGAGAGAGACGCCATTTTCATGCTGCGCCGCGGGCAACACACGCGATAAACGGGCGTGGCAAGTGGCGTTAAATTATAAGCTTAACTAAATATGAATTGCCTTTGCTGTTGCTATTGTTGTTGTTTTTATTATTGGGATTTTGTTGCTGTTTCGGTTGCCTTTCGTTCATTCCGTTCCGTTCGTTTTCTGTATTTTGTTTTGTGGTGGCGCTTTTGTCGGTCGGTTGTGTTTTTTTTTTTGGTTGCCCCTTTTCAGTTTCAGCATGTATTTTTTATCAGTTGATTTATGTATATTTGTTTGTATGTATATGCATAAATATTTATGTATATGTGTGTGTGTGTATGTGTGTCTGTCTGTGTGAGTTGCATGTTTTTTCATATTTAAAATTTTTGAAATTTAATATTTTCTGTGGTTTTCATTTGTGGCTCATGTTTTTCTTCTTTTTTTGTTTTTGCTTTGCTCTTCTTTTTTTCTTTTTGAATGTGGTGTAAATTTACGGTAGCCAAATTGTTGACAAGTGTTGACGCTCACACACATGCAGCATGATCATCGCACGCACACACATGAACGCACACACTAACATTCATATTAAAGCAGCGAGACTTTTAATGGGAGTTTTGTCCAATTAAAAAGGGTTTAATGGTTGTTTATTGGTTGTGATTAATATAACAACAACAACAACAACAATAAAGAAAGAAGGCAACAAAATTTGGCGAAATTAAAGAAAAATATTAATTTCGAGTTTATTGGATTTCAATAACCATTTACATAATTTTTATGCAGGGAAAAATAATAATAGTCGATTGAGTACCCAACTCAACTTTTTCCCAACAGACAAAAAACACAATTAAAATTCAGGCTGAAACTCAAACAAAAAGCGCACCAAACTTTAGACCAAAAAGATATATTTAAATATTTATGGAGTGACTGGCAGAACAAAATTTGAACCAAGAGCGGACCAAAATTCAAACTAAAAATCATCCTAAAGAGAAAAATAAACTCAAACTAAAAGTCAAATTTAAATTCACATTAAAAGCAAACCAAAACTCAGACAGAAACTCAAACCAAAAGCAGGTCAAAAAACAATTCATCATGGCTAAAACCAAATAAAATTTAATCCTAAATTCAGACCAAGATCAGATCGAAATTCAGAGCGACAATCAAAGTAAAATTCAGACTAAGAGCAGACCAAAATTCAAAACGAAATTCAGACCAAAAATTGATCTAAGAGAAACAAAAGACAGACTTAAATTCACATTAAAAGCAGACCAAATTTCGGCCAACGTTCAAACCCTAAAATTAATACCAAAAATTTGGCCAAACGCAGACAGATACTCAGATCAAAATTCAGGACAAAAACAAGGCAAAAAATCAGACCAGAGCAACTGTCACAGTAAAATTCTGACTAAAAGTAGACCAAAATTCAAACCAAAGTTGGCCTAAAAAGGAACAAAATTTCGGACTTAAATTCACATTAAAAGGAAACTCAAATTCTGACCGAAACTCAAACCAAAAGCAAGCCAAAATTAAGATAAATAACCAGATAAAGTTTAACTTCAATTCAGACCAAGATCAGACAGAAATTCAGAGTGACTGTCAGAGAAAAATTTAGACCTAGAGCGGACCAAAAATCAACCCAAAGAAGAACAAAATTTCAAACCAAAAGTCAGACTTAAATTCACATTAAAAGGAGACTAAAATTCTGACCGAAACTAAAACCAAAAGCAAGTCAAAATTAAGATAAATAAACAGATAAAGTTTAACTTCAATTCAGACCAAGATCAGATAACATTTCAGAGCGACTGTCAGAGAAAAATTTAGACCTAGAGCGGACCAAAATTCAAACCAAAAATCAACCCAAACAGGAACAAAACTTCAAACCAAAAGTCAGACTTAAATTTACATTAAAAACAGATTAAAATTCAGTTCGGCATTTAAACCCAAAAATTAATACAAAAATTTAGGCCAAACACAGACCGATATTCGGATAAAAATTTTGTCCAGTAAAAAAATTTTGTTTCAGTAAATCATAGCATATTGTTAAATAAATTAGAATCAAACTTTTATTTTGTCGGTTCTCTGTGTAAGCTCATGTCATCGTATTTGTTCAATCGATCACAATATATTCTTTGCGATAACAAACGCTCATCATTGCAACTCGTACCTTGCGGTGTTCCTCAGGGCTCAATGTTAGGCCCACCTCTTTTTACATCACTTATAAATGATATTTCCGAATGTTTCAGAACCAGTGACGATGTTCAGATATATACTCTGTTTCCGAAGTCGCATAAACACATAGCAGTTGAAATGATAAATCAGGAATTGAATAGAGCTCATTTGTGGTCTATAGAAAATAAGGTTAATCTTAAGGGATAGATATAAACCAGATTTTCCTTCGCTACACCTTAATAACTCTACAATTCAATATGTTGATAAAATGAAAAACCTTGGAATATTTTTTAGCGGAAGCCTAAATTGGGACGTACATATCAACTGGACAGTTTCCAAAATCTATGGTGCATTACGCGGTCTAAGCCCAACCATTAAATATCTACCGTTCAGTGTCAAGCTAAAACTAGTAAAATCCTTTATTCTGCCAATCATCCTTTATGGGTGCGAAATTTTTTCACACATGGACCAAGAGTCCACAAGAAAACTCAACGTTGTATATAACAACTGTGCTAAATACATCTTCGGTATTAAAAAACATGAACACATCTCTGACCATTCAAAACAAATAGCAGGCTGAGCTTTAATATTTCTATTTAAAATAATCACCACCCAGGAACCAAAATATCTATTTGACAAGTTAAACTTTACTAGAAATTAAAGGACCTTTCAACTGATCATACCTAGGCATAAGTACCTGGTCACATCTCGACAATTTTTTGTACATGCGGTTCATCTTTGGAACTCACTACCCCTACAAATAAAGCGGACGGTTAACACCAACAACTTCAAGAATAAAGTTTTTCAATATCTCGCTGCTCTTTATTAATGGAATCTCCGCACTCTTCTTTTTACTTCATCTCTTTCTCTCTTCTGCTATCATTTTTCTCTTTCCTGTGTATCTCAGTCTATTTTTCCGCCTATCCTTAGTCCTAAATGATGAATTGTTAAGTACTTAAATATTGTTTTGTTTCAATTTTGGTTTTCCTAATTTTAATTTAATTTTATTGTTTTTCACGAAAATTTTATATTAAATTATTGTCAATTTTTTTTTATCCATCCACTTCTAAATAATGTCACAATAAAAGGCTGTGCATTCTAATAAGATTAATCTTACATGCACAAGCAATGCAAATATATATATAAATAAATGATAAATGGTCCAAAAATAAATGCAAATATTTCGGCAGAAGTTCAGAGCGACTGTAAGAACAAAATTTAGACCAAATGTAGACCAAAATTCAAAACGAAATTTAAATCGAAAATCAACATATAACGAAACAAAAATTCAAATCAAAAGTTGAACTTAAATTCACATTAAAAGCGGAACAAAATTCAGACCAACTTTCAAAACCCAAAAATAATACCACAAATTAACCAAAAGTAGACCGATACTCAGATCAAAATTCTAGATAAAAACAAGGCAAAAATTCACATCAAACGCAAATTAATATTCAATCCGAAATTCAAACCATAAATCAATCAAAAACGAGATAAGTTTTTATACCGATTTATAACCCCTCCTTTTTGGGGGAAGGGGGGAACAACCTTTGTAGTCTTACTCAGAATCCGCCACTGACTTGAACTACAAATCTGTGAATCCCCAAGTTTTGTACCATTCAAGGCTCAGAAACAATGAGATCATAAAGAATTGTACCTAAAATTCTAAAATGTACAGCAAGCGTCAAGTATAACGAACCAATTAATTAATGCATAAATCAATTGATGCTCTATTCTATTTTGCTCATCATTAGTGTTTATAATATAAAATAGTAAATTTCGTTTAATATCTTAATATTGTTGTTGTAAAATTACAATATCATTACAAATTTTTTAAAAATAGAAATTTTATAAATACTTGAGAATTATTGATTGAAAGAAAAAGTTGAGATTGACTTTGATCTCAAGGCATATAAATATATGCATACTTATATATATATAAATATTGAAATGTAAAAATATCAAAATAAATAATAATATTTACATTTAAGCTTATGTAGAATATATTCATATAAATTTGATAACCTGTTTACATATTTACAAAAAAACAAAACAGAAAAAAAAAAACTGGTTACAATTGCATTAGCAAGTACCTAGTAAATACAAACAAATTTTTTATAGGAAAAAAACACAAAAATTTTATCACAATTTAAGCGCAATTAGACGCTTACTAATTAACCTATATGCCCTGGAGACAAGTATCGTCAATCTCATTTGTTAGTTGCACTAAAATAAAAACTAAAATAGATCAACAATTTGAAAATTTCATTGAGAAAGCGAGCTGCGATCATTATAGAAACTGTGAGCATGTGCGCGCAAGCGCAATAATCTGTAAACGTATGTCACGAATAACACAACTAACTAAACTAACTTTTCATAGTCTGAATGTGAGCAAGCACTGCAGCCAAGCATTTTATGTAAGCACAAGCACATTGAGCTTAAATCAGAAATGTCATCGCAAATTAAAATGATATCGATTTAAAATAAATGCATACAAATAGCAAGAGCTCATAGTTATTCATAGACTATAACAAATATTTATTCACTTTTATTTTTTGCATAGCAAAGCAGAGACGTTAGCCTATAAATCTTTAACCCTTTCAGGACCGTAAGAAAGGCATAGAAATTAGCGCAAAACCGAATATGGATTCGTATTGTCTGACCCAAACTTCTTGTTACATTTTTTTTATCGAAACAAACATTTTGCTCCTCTGAAGGTCTAAACTTTCATGGGTCACCGTTGACCCTGTGACCCTCAATGGGATTTTTTTTCACAAACTTTTTCTGTACATTTTTATTAAAGATAGACAAAGTTTTTTAATAATTTTTCGCTTAACCCTTTCTCGACGATAAGGTCTAAACTTTCATGGGTCATCGTTGACCCTGTGACCCTCAATGGGATTTTTTTCACAAACTTTTTCTGTACATTTTTATTAGATATTTTTTTTAAAGATAGACAAAGTTTTTTACTATTAATTTTTCACTTAACCCTTTCTTGACCGTAAGGTCTAAACTTTCATGGGTCACCGTTGACCCTGTGATCCTCAATTTTTTTTACGAACTTTTTCTGTACATTTTTATTATTCATTTTTTTTAAAGATAGACAAAGTTTTTTACTATTAATTTTTCGCTTAACCCTTTCTTGACCATAAGGTAACTAGAAGCGATAGAGCAAAATCGAGTCGACATTCGCATTCTTCAATCCCCATTTCATTGTAAAAAAGTTCTTAACTTTCAATTCTCCTTCCAAAATTTATAAAAATTTATTGGATAATTTTAAAAAAATAGCAAAATTAATCTTGTCGCACCCGTGCCCATAAGGTCTAAACTTTCATGGGTCACCGTTGACCCTGTGACCCTCAATGAGATTTTTTCACAAACTTTTTCTGTACATTTTTATTAGACATTTTTTTTAAAGATAGACAAAGTTTTTTACTATTAATTTTTCACTTAACCCTTTCTTGACCATAAGGTCTAAACTTTCATGGGTCACCCGTGACCCTATGGCCTTCAATGGAATTTTTTTTACGAACTTTTTCTGTACATTTTTATTAGATATTTTTTTTAAAGATAGACAAAGTTTTTTACTATTAATTTTTCGCTTAACCCTTTCTTGACCATAAGGTAACTAGAAGCGATAGAGCAAAATCGAGTCGACATTCGCATTCTTCAACCCCCATTTCATTGTAAAAAAGTTCTTAACTTTCAATTCTCCTTCCTAAATTTATAAAAATTTATTGAATAATTTTTAAAAAATCGCAAAAATTAATCTTGTGACATTTGTGTCACTATGGACGCGAAAGGATTAAAAATTATTATAATAGAAGCAAATACTTTTGAATTTAAATTTGCTGACGGAAATTCCAAATGTTTGCAACAAAAAACAGTGGCGTTTATACTCAAAAGAGAAGATTTGGGTGTTATAACTAAAAAAAAATTAGAAATCAAAATCTTGTTCAAAAACTTGTTATCTATGCATATGAATATAAATAGTGGAACATTTATAAACTTTGAATGCTCCCAAATCGACATTTCAATTTTTGTTCTATCTACCATAAATTACTTTTATACCCGCCACTGTCTCTTTGTCTTCAAATTTAGCATAAGAAAAATCAGTCAATTTAGGATTTTTTGTGATTATTTTTTGTGGCTAATTAAAAATGCCAATGATTAAAACATTTGCATAAAATACAATAAAATGCAAAAAAAAAAAAATAATAAATAAAAAAAATAAATAAAATAAAAATAAAGAAACAAACAGAAAAGCAAAGAAAAAACTGTATAATCCCAAATGAAAAAATAAAAAAAAAAGTCACAGTGTAAATTTGTGAGTTACCGATGAGTTTCACATACAATAATTTAAGCCAGCAGACGGCAAACACAGGCAGGCAGACAGACATTCAAACGGTGAGACCAGACCGGATAAATAAACGCTCTCAAATGTTTTTCTAAGTTTTGGTAAAGTCACATACAGCTGTATAGATTTACATACATACATTCAAAACGCTAAAACGCAGGTAGAAATAAATAAGAACTAAACAAAAAAAAAAAAATAAAAAACAAAAATGTCTCATCATCACACAAATCTCTAAAGAAAAGAAAACAAAAACTGAAACAAAAAAAAAAAAAAACAAAAATATCATCAAAAAGAGTGCAAAATCAGATAAACAAAAATCTTAGGAATTTATGATTTGCGCTTAAATATCTTCATCACAATAAAAACAAACTATAAAACGAAACAAAAAAAAAAAAAAAAATTAGTAAAAATACTTTACACCCATATGGGTGTCCTCTCTATCTGTGAATAGTACCCAGCCAGCTGCTGAAGTTAGTTACTGATCGACTGACCGGATGTGCAAAAAATTGTTGCTCATAAACTCTAAACTAAAATAAAACCTGAATAAAAAAAAAAAAAAACATTTTTTGTATTTGATTTTTCTCTCTATAAATTTAAATTTACCTTTTTTTGGTTTACAATAAAGTGTGCAGTTTGTTTTGGAGTTTGATGTTTTTGGTTTGGTATCTTATCTCAATGTATCTGAAATGTGTGTTATATCTAGATAAATTCTCTTATTTATAGCATAAATGCATACAGCTCTGATGGGAACTTTTTTTTTATGACGACGATCGACTGATCGTGATTTTAAATTTTCGTTGGTATTTCTTTTACTTTGATTTTGATATCTAATATTCCACACTGACCTTAAATCGCATTTGATTTCAATTTGCTCGTTAATAAATGTTTTATTAATTAAATTTATATACTCATAAACTTATTAGCAAATATTGATATTAAAATTTATAATATGCACTAATGATATATGCATATTTGTATTTATCTCTTAAACGTTTCTAATTATTAACCTGTTTTAATAAGTAGTAGATATTTATTCTAATTTGAGTAGATACGTAGGTCAGTTAATGATCAGCAAATGAAGCCTATAAATTTGAAAATAAGATTGAGTAACTAAAAGAAAAATAATTAAACTTGAGCTCTCGATATTATTATAGAACATCTATGATCCAAGAAGTACTTCTAGTTATATAAAATAGGTCAATTTTTGTTAACAGGACTGACCTAACCTAACTCATAGATACAATTTCATAGGTTCTTAAAAAAGTTTAGTATATTCGAAAAGAATATTTTTCTAGATTTGGAACTAGAATCAGTGAAAGTTTAAACTGTGATTTTAACCCAAACTTAGTAACCCAGCAGACTTTTAAATATAAACTTAGAGTAAACTTAGAAAAAACTGAATAGTCAGTCAAACTGAAGTTTAGTTTTCTAATCAAAAAGCTTAGTCTAGACTTGAACTATTCTGAACAAAAAGAAAAATAAGTTTAATCTAATCTAAAGCACTATGGACATACATCTTAATGTATTAAAAATGAAAATTAAAAATATAAATATAAAAATATTACTTCATAAGTTTAAATTATACTGTTGTCGCAACAAACAATAATTACAATAAAATATTAAAACAAGTATAAATTATATAACAACATATTTGATAAAAAAAATCAATAAAAAAATAAAACAACTGCCAAAATTGTCCAAACGTAAAACGCTGGCAGACATGCCAACAAAAATGCTGAAATTCACAAATACACACACGCGAAAAAAATAAAATTTTATGGATTAAAAATATACAGAATAAAAAATATTTGTTTTTTTTTCATGTAATTTAGCAATAAAATTTAATGTCAATGCGTAAAATTTATAGAATTTTAAAAACACGCATGAAATTAAAATGCAAACAATAATAAAAAAAATAAAAAAATACACTGTGTTGGCATTTTTAAAAAATTAATGACCAAAAGTAAAAAACAAGAGGAAATCTCTGCGATCAAAAGTTGGACAAAGAAAATATCCAACTCTTGGTTTTTTATTAGCTGCGTTTTATTCACCATGGATAGAGATAAAATTGATAGTGACTTAGGTGAAATATTCATCTATCAATTTCATTGATGGATGACATAGCATACATAACAGGAATGTCATCTGTTAGCTAAAGTCGAACTTCATATGCTTACACCTACTATGTAATTACAGAGGCTATCAAACTATAAATATTTTAAATACCAGCCTGAAAGTATGCTATACTATAATTATTGTTTGTATAAATAAATAAACGTTAATATTTTATATTATATTATATTTATATATATTTTAGATATTTCATATTGCATTGTCAATCTAGTTCTGAACTATGTTTAAAGTTTCAAGTCTCTAGCTCATCGCGAAGTTAGTTTAAAATCGATTGTAAAATTCCACCCGAACAGACAGACAGATACCATTGAAAGCGTGTTGATAGAAACGTAGTAATAAAAAAAACCCAACGACTTGAAACAGATGATTGCTTTAATTCCTTCAAAATTATTAAAATAATTCGTTTTATTCATAATTTTTGTTATATTTCCGTTCAATGTTTTTGTTACTTGTTCCATTTAGACTTACACTTCTCCAATTGATAAATGTTATTTTTTTACTAATTTTCATCGGAAAACTAGAACTCCACAATCTTGTTCACCCTTTTTAAGTCCATGAATGAATTGGGGGACATCATGCAGATGCAAAAGCCTTATGATTATATTAATTAAAATAACCCAAGAATAAAACCTTCCCAGTTTTTTATCTCATAAGATATTCAAGATATAAGAAATAAATTTTTTTCCAGTTTCAGAAATTTTTTTCGAAAAGTAAAAATTTGAAATTTAATTTTTTCTCTATAGTTTAGTCTTTCAAATCCAGATATAACCAAGCAACCCTATCCTAAATATTCCCGAAATGAAATCTCCAAGTAAATTTTTTTCTTTTTCTTTCTTTTCCTATAGGTATAGTTATTATTATTATTTGAAAGAGGACGACTTGAAAGTCAGGCACTGCGACCTATAAGATCTATTGTACCAAAGCCCCAAGAAAGAAAGAAAGAAAGGCATAGGTATAGTTGGAAAAGAAACAAATTTTTACGGTGATTTCATTTCGCAAATATTTAGAATAGGCCTGAATAAAAGTTTCCCAAAGTTTCAGAAACTGTTTTTGAGAAGGAAAATTTTAAACTCACGGATTTTTTTTTTTATATTTTTATCTGAACTAGGTCATTTAAATTAACCCATGACACTGAATTATTCAGAAGAGGAGAGAGAAGAGCAGAAATTTCTAAGCAAATCCGGAATTCAAAAAAAAGTAAGGGTAAAAGACGTACCGATTTTGTTAGTATGTGTACTGATTTTATGGATTTTTTTAATTTTTGATTGTTTTAGTACTGATTTTTTTAAATTTATACATTAAAAATCTATAATTTACTTATATCTTAAAAATATTTTGGGTTTATTAATATTTTAAGATCTTTTAATGAAAATTTGCGTATGTAGACAGAACAATAGGTTTTGAAAAAATTGATTTAACCCATTCACTGTGACTGACTTCTATAGAGACAAAACCGCTAGGGCAGCATCTAAAAAAAAAAATAACTTTACCGAATATGCCATGAGTCTTAATAGGTATTTTGAGGTTTTTGGGTTCGCTGAAGTCGAAATCCTAAAATTCAAAATGGCGACAAAAAAATTTGAAATCAAGCAAATCTGGCTGAAAATGCTTATTCGGGGGTTTTTGGGGTCGCTGAATCAGAATCTTTGATCGAAATTTTAAAATTCAAAATGGCAGCTTCAAAATGGCGACCAAAAAAATTGAAAAGCTAACGAATTTGGCTAGAAATATTTACTTTGTGGTTTTTGGGGTCGCTGAATTTAAATCTTTGGTCAAAATCAGAAAATTCAAAATGGCGGCTTACAAATGGCGACGAAAAAACTTTCAATCCAACGAATCTGAGTGGTTTTTGGGGTCGCTGAATTCGAATCTTCGGTCAAAATTTAAAAATTCAAAATGGCGACCAAAAAAATTCAAAAGTTAACGAATTTGGCAAGAAATATTTACTCTGGGGTTTTTGGGGTCGCTGAATTCGAATCTTTGGTCAAAATTAAAAAATTAAAAATGGCAGCTTCAAAATGGCGACCAAAAAAATTCAAAAGTTAACGAATTTGGCTGGAAATATTTACTCTGGGGTTTTTGGAGTCGCTGAATCCGAATCTGTGGTCTAAATTTTAGAATTCAAAATGGCAGTTTCATAATGGCGACCGAAAAAATTCAAAAGTTAACGAATTTGGCTGGAAATATTTACTCTGGGGCTTTTGGGGTCACTGAATTTGAATCTTTGGTCGAAATCAGAAAATTCAAAATGGTGGCTTACAAATGACGACGAAAAAACTTTCAATCCAACGAATCTGAGTGAAAATGTTTACTCGGGGGTTTTTGGGGTCGCTGAATTCGAATCTTTGGCCAAAATTTAAAAATTCCTAATGGCAGCTTCAAAATGGCGACCTAAAAAATTCAAAAGTTAAAGAATGGGGCTGGAAATATTTACTTTGAGGTTTTTGGGGTCGCTGAATTCGAATCTGTAGTCGAAATCAGAAAATTCAAAATGGCGACGAAAAAACTTTCAATCAAACGAATCTGAGTGATAATGCTTACTCAGAGGTTTTTGGGGTCGCTGAATCAGAATATTTGATCAAAGTTTAAAAACTCCAAATGGCAGCTTCAAAATGGCGGCCAAAAAAATTCAAAAGTTGAAGAATTGGGCTGGAAATATTTACTCAGTGATTTTTGAGATCGCTGAATTCGAATCTTTGGTCAAAATTTTAAAATTCAAAATATTTTTATCTCAAAAGTTTTCTGTACTTATATATTTCGCAACTAGTCTCGTTATGACATGAATCATCCAGAGGAACATGAAAGGAGATGAGAAGGTTAAAGCACCCGCTAAAAATAATTATTTTTTTTTTATAAGTTTGAGATAGTCTATTTAATATAATTATAAAATCAAACTGCAATCCAGCACTTCTCCTACCTTCCTCTTCGTCCTACACCCTCTCTCTTCGACTCTCTCTCTATCTCTTTCTCTCTGACTACTGCCTCAATTGATTTTAAGGGTTGTGAGTGCTTTGAAATGAAACAATGTGCGATGTTCCTAGACCCTTTCTCTTTCTAGAGTATAAAAAATATTAAATTGAACGTTGTGGAAAAAAAGTTGACTTTTGGTTTTTAGCTTCATAATTTTTTTTACAGCTGTTATTGTTAGAGCTCAATAGCTGATTGAGTGCTTAGGTCAAACTTTTCGCACCTATTTTTATAGTATTTTTTTTTATAATCGAAAGTAAGGAACTTATAGTTCTTGGAAACATGCCATTGCCAGGTTAGAGGTGGTACCGGGTAGAAAAATTTGTAGTTGAGCGATGTAATGAACCTAAGCAAGTTCAAAATTTTTCAATGCATGACATTTTTTTTCTCTTTAAGGCTCTCTATCGACTTTTTGAGTTGCAGTCACTTCAAAAGTGAAGAACACAGTGTTAAATTTCCACAATGCAATTTTTGCAAATGCATTTTAATTCTATATAAACAAACAAATTTTAAAATTACATACAATTAGTTAGAAAATCACTAAAAAAAAATAGATAAAAATCAACGTAACCTAAATTTCGCACAAAAAGCAAAATAAATATTTAATATTATAAAATTTTTAACATTTTTTCTTTTAACTTTTATCTTAGCAAATTAAGAAAAGTGCGTTTGTTCAATACTAGCTTCAAGTTTTGCAAACATTTGCAAAAACTTTGTAAAAAAAAAAAGGAAAATTTTCGTTGCTACTCAACGAAAGTTGCGAAAACTAAAAAAAAAAAGCGCCAAGATGACAGGCAACAGGAGTTGAAAGCGGGGAGTTGGGGCGCAAAAAATCAAGTACTAGCAGTAGAAGAAGAGGAAGAAGCACCGAAGAGGCAGCAAGAAGTATAATAGTTTATTACTTTTTGCAACTTTTGCCTTATTCTTTCTCTATTTATTTTGGCCGTAAACATTTTAATGAGTTTTTCATGTTCTTAAACACTGCAAAAAATAAATACAAAAAAAAAAAAAAAAAAAGCACTGAAACTGTAGAGAAGCTTTGAGGCGGCAGCAACGAGAAGAAGAAGAAGTAGGAGAAAAACGCTCGCCGTGCGCCACTTTTTTTTTCATTACTTTTTTTTTTTTTGCCGCTGACGCTGATAACTTCTCAAGTAGTCGTTAAATTAATTAAATAAAGTTAAATTTGTTTTGTGCTCATTTATTTATTTTTTTCACTTTTTTGAGTTTGTGTTTTTTTTTTTTTTTTTTGTTTACATAAAATCCTCAATTGACACTTTAAAGTTTTTGACGTTTTTCAACGAATTTCAATTGTAAGAGTTTTTCAACAAAACAACAAAAATATTTACGTAGATATGGATATATATTTGCACAAATCGCTTGTATATGTACATAAATGAATGAATTCATAAATGAATTTGTTATGCCATTCCATTAAAATGATATGTCCATAGCCAGCACTCAGCCATTCGCAATGCGTACTAATTACACTGCTCCTCTCTCACATCCCCTCTACCCCCCTATCACTGTAGGTATAAGACCCAAATACTTTGTTTGCTACTCATAAAGTAAATAGTTTTATGCCGTCTAATAAAAGCTTGTGACAGTGAAAATTATGAAAATAAATGCGTTTCATTTTGTTTATAAATCGAGTTTTAAAAATCGTGCGATTTATTTATGATTTGACAGTGGCAGCCAGAAAAACCAGGGACGGCGGTATCGACCGTACGCATGTGCGTGCATTTTTTCAGAAAAAACCGCGTGTCTGTTTTTGTTTTTTTTTTTTTTTTTTGACAGTTTTTGTAATGAATTTATTATTATTATTGATTTGTCATAATTTAATCAAAAGCATTTTAATAGTTAACAATTTTATTACGATTTTTAATTGCAGCATTTGCATTTTCATATGCACCAATTAATTATAATATAAATATAAAAAATAGGAAAAAAAAAATTATTACGCATTTTCAGTTTCAAGTAGACAACAAAAATTTGCTAAGCAATTGATTAGAGCTGTTGATAGCTCATTAAATGTATTTGCTTTGAAATAAAAATATAAATAAATGTTAATCGTAATTAGTTAATTTTCTTTTAGTGTAAAAAATTCGCTGTAAGTTAAAGTTTGCGTTGAGGTTAAACTGAGAGTTAAGACCTTAGAACCCAGAACTCTAGAGCATTTTTTGAAATCAATCAGAACACCAAAGTACAAGTGAGAGGCTGAGAGGATAAGTGGTATAACTTCTACGTTCAGAAAAATGTGGAATAATTTTACTTAAGAGCAAAAGCAAAACGAAATATGTTCAGAGCAAAAGTGAAACGAAATATGTTCAGAGCGAAAACGGAATAAAAAACTATGCTGTTCTTGCTCTGAAAGAATTTTTATACCATTTTTGTTCTTACTTTTAAGGCGTTTCATTTTCACTCTAAACCGTATTACTTATGCCATTCTTGCACTGACACTCTAAATTATTTCACTTTTGCTCTTATATAAATTTTGACCCGCTTTTCCTCTCAGCCTGTCAAGTATACTAGAAAATTTTTAGAATAATAATTACAGTTTTCTGGAAGCATGCCCTATAAGTATAATGAATTTAAAGAAGCCCCTAGAGTATTTTAGAAATACTTTTTCAATGTTCTATAGATAGATTTCGTAAACTTGTAAAGCTAAAGTCACTCAGGCTCCTTAGAAGAAGTTGTACGAGAAGATAGGGGTTATACGAGAATAATACATTTTTCAATGGTTTTGAGGCTTGTATGGTTGGATGCTAGACACTCTGCTAAAAGTGAGCATATAAACACAAAAACTATACTCTGTCAATTGTTACCGTTAGAGCTATGATATTTCATCAGATTTGATTTAGCAAATATTGTAAAATTTCTAGTCTTAATAGTAGAGGACAAGGTCGTATTTAGAGAGAGGTTATGGGGTTTCAGAACTTCTCCAAAATTAAAAATAAAAAGCATTATATAGTTGAGTTTATAGTGGAGTTTTTCCGCCACCAAATGGCTCGTTAGAAACGATTAAATGTACGAAAACAGTAAAAAAAAATGCAGATAACGACGGAGTGGGGAAATAGAAAAAATCTGGATAGTATTAGTGATAATACTACAAAATTGAGTCTTGATAAAAATATCGTTTCGATTTTAAATTAAATTTTTAAAATAGAATGGAAAATTCAGAACTCCCTTTCACCTCTCCATCGTTAACTCTTATTTGACAGGATGAGAGGAAAAGCGGGCTAAAATTTATATAAGAGCAAAAGTGAAATAATTTAGAGTGTTAGTGCAAGAATGGCATAAGTAATACGGTTTAGAGTGAAAATGAAACGCCTTAAAAGTAAGAGCAAAAGTGGTATAACAATTCTTTCACAGCAAGAACAGCATAGTTTTTTATTCCGTTTTCGCTCTGAACATATTTCGTTTCACTTTTGCTCTGAACATATTTCGTTTTGCTTTTGCTCTTAAGTAAAATTATTCCATTTTTTTCTGAGCGTAGAAGTTATAACACTTTTCTTCTCAGCGTCTCATTTATACTGTTCGTAAATCTAATATATAAAATATCTATAATTTAGCAGCTCATTTCCATTCAAAAAAGTATAAAATTACAACACTTTACTTTCTGAGGTTATTTTTCCAAGAATAAGGGGGTGGAAAGTGTTTTGATGCTCTAGGACCCCTTATACTTTTTGATAAACAAACTTTTTTCCAACCACACTACAATACTTTTATCATTCCTTTGGTCTATTGGGAATATTGTTACAAGCTGTATTTAAAAAAAAACTCCCAAAATTTGGGGTATAGAACTTAGATGTAGGATTCTTGTGTTCACAAAAAATGTGCTTCTTTTTTTTTTAAGAAGCAGCTTTTCTTTTGCTGCTACTTGCAGACTACAACAATATAGCCGAGTACGAACGTAGATTTGCAACTTACGCACACATACAAAATCAAATAAGCAAAGCAGAACGAAACTTCGTTTTGGCTCTATGAAATTTTCTAGATTCAGTTTTCCTCTAGCAAATTTTATTCTTCACTTTTCCTCTGAGCGCGTCATATATAATCACATGTATTAAATTGTTTTATCAAAATTTTTTTTCCCAAATAGATCATTTAGCAGTATAAAGCCATCGGACTAGACATAGGTCACATATATGTAGCTATATGCTTGAACAATTATTAGAACTTACACCTCTTCATATTCACATTCAATGCCAGATGAAGAGGGCTATCCAAAAGATGTCTGGTGAAGATATCGGGACAAATAGATGGCTTAATCGAAAAAAGTTTGATATTCTAAAGAGACAGCACCCTGAAATTGCCATACCGAGGGACAACATGCAGCCAAAGTTTAGTTTTGAAAAACGATTCAAAACAGAACTTAGTAACAAAAAGAAATGGGAAGGTATATCTAAAACGTATATGATAAACCAGCATAAGATAACATGGTACACAAACGGTTCTCTCACTGAAGAAGGAACCGGTGCTGGAGTATCTGGAGACAAGGAAAAAATACTCTGAGCCCATGGGTTGGTACACCAGTAACTTTCAAGTGGAAATATACGCAATTTAAGCTCAACTACCGGAACCAAAACATTGCGATCCTAACCTATAGCCAATGCACTTAAGTCTCACCAGGTTATCTCAAAACTGGTGATGGAGTGCCTTGATAAACTAAATACGCTTGGGTTATATAATCCGATTTAGATCCTTTGGGTCCCGAGTCATATTGGGATTAAAAGGGAATGCATCTGCGGATACACTAGCAAAGAAAGGAGCATCAACTTCTTTCGTTGGTCGGGAGCCATTCTGTGGAATAGGTAAAGAAACACTCTCTATACTAATTAAGAAAGAAGAAGAAAAACAAAGGAAACTATACTGGGAACATAGACCAGGATTAGAGCATTCGAAACCTTTAACCTAAAACAATAGTCTTAAAAAGAATAGTCTTAGAATCATTACAGGAATTCTAACAGCCCATTGTAGGTTGAACTATCACCTAATAAAACTGGAAATTACAGCAAATGAATCATGTAGGTTTTGGCGAGAAGATAAGGAATCTGCAAAGCACATCTTAGGAAAGTGCTCCGCACTTATGCATATTCGTAAAAGAATTCTGGATGAGCACCAAATAGCGGATGATAATCTCAACTCCATAGAAATAGGATCCATACTGAAATTTCTATTGGAGGCTGGACTTATGGAAATACTATGAGTCCATGAAGGGGCACAATAGATCTTAAAGGTCGCAGTGCGCTGGTAAATGCTGGTAACTGAACTTACAGGCTGGACAATAATGAGTTAATTCATTTTTTTTTTTTTTTAATTTCGAAGTCGTTGTTCTCCACCAAGCATAATCTTCTGCTGTTTGGTAGGATTCAATAAAAACGTAATTTTATTCAAAGGCTGATCGAGGATAAGAGTTTTAAAACAAAAACCGAAGTTTTCGACACATAAATCCCGATCCTTAGAACAAGCCTGGTGGTTTCGACTTCAATGCACTTATTAATCAGCGTTTAAAGTGACTGTACACAACTGTGAAGTGTGTCTGCTTGAATTTCGGCACACGCGTTTTTGATTCACTCTATCATATTGGCACGTGTTCTTGGTACTTGGTTGAGAACTTTGTCTTTGAAATAGCCCCAAAAAAAAAGAAGAAATCCGACGAGGTAAGATCTGGTGATCTAACAGGCCAATTGACGGGAATAGCTCTACCAATCCAAGGACCATTGAAATCACTATATAGCATATATATAGAGAACGGTTAATTTTTATATTTAGATTTTTCTCAATTTCGCGTTGTTATAATTTCCTCAATCAATTTTGAATTCTTGATTTAATAACATCAATTTACAGTGAGTGCCAAATTTGAAGAAGAGATTCAAAGTTTTCTTTTTGGTTAAACACCCTAAAGATAAAGATTCAAAAGTCAGTGTTAAAGTTGCAGCGAAATATTGGGAGTATGAATGTATAAACTCGTAATTGTGACTAACTTCATATCTATCATACGCGCCATTTTTTTGACATTGACAGCTATTCTATCTCGAAGAACGCCAAAAATACTATAAGAATTGATCTGTCAAATAGTTTTCATATTTTAACAAAAGTGTTTTACTATAGCTGAAAATGTCGAAATTCGTGCCAACAAAACAACATTTGTGGGAAGTTTTAATTTGCTTCTTCCATTGAAAGAAAAACGCAACTGAAGCACATCGTTTACTCACTGAAGCTTATCCTGACTGTGCTATAGACGTTAGAATGTGTCAGGTGTGGTATGCCCGTTTCAAAAGTGGTGATTTTGATGTTGAAGACCGGGAACGTTCGGCGGCCCGAAAAAGTTCGAAGATGAAGAATTGAAGGCATCACTCGAAGAAGATTCAAGTCAAACGCAACAAGAACTTGCAGAATCTTTAGGAGTTGATCAATCAACCATTTCTAAACGATTAAAAGCATTGGGAATGATTCAAAAGCATGGAAATTGGGTGCCGTACGAATTGAAGCCGAGAGACGTCGAAGGACGATTTTTCACATGTGAACTGCTGATTGAACGACAGAAAAGAAAGGGTTTTCTGCATCGTATTGTGACTGGCGGTGAAAAGTGAATACGTTCCGATAACCCAAAGCGTAAAAAATCATGGGGATCGCCCGGACATGCATCAACATCAACGGCAAAGCCGAACATCCATGGATCCAAGCTCATGCTGTGTATTTGGTGGGATATGAAAGGTGTCGTGTATTATGAGCTGTTGAAACCGAATGAAACGATCACTGGCGACCGCTACCGACTACAATTGATGCGTTTGAGACGAGCAGTGCTACCCCACCCGCCGTATTCTCCAGACATTGTTCCTTCTGATTACCACTTGTTCCGATCGATGACACATGCCCTGGCTGAACAGCACTTCCGTTCTTTCGAAGAACTCAAAAAATGGGTCGATTCGTGGATAGCCTCAAAAGATGAGGAGTTCTTTCGACGCGGAATCCGTATGCTACCAGAAAGATTGGAAAAGGTTGTGGCTAACGATGGACAATACAAAGAATAAATTTATAATCACTTTTTCACAATAAATGTCCAAATTACGAAAACAATACAAGTTTATACATTCATACTCCCAATACAATAAATCTACAGTTCAGTTAACGACAACGTAAACAGGGGCAAGAAGAGAGCCACATCGACTAGAGCTGATAAGGCGATATGCTGCTTTTATGAAAGAAAAACAACACTTTCTTTTGGAAAAACTTTGCAAGAACTATCCAAAAACGATATCAATATATCAAGATTTACAATCGGGCAAAGGCTTTTGGAATCAGGCATCTCTAATAAAAGCACTAACCCAAAGCTATTATTGAATGAAAAGCATATTCCAAAACGTTTGACATGGGCACCTGAAAATTTGAATCGAGATTAGCGCTACGTAATCGTTACTGATGAGTCTTCATTTGTATGGTTTAATAGCTTTAAGAGAGCTTGGAATAAAAATGGTAAACGTTTGCTTCCGTGTGTATGGGTGATTTTTGAGAGCATGATTTCGGAAAAATTATAGTCTTTGCCCAAAATCTTAATGCTAAATTCAAGGTTAAACTGAAATCGGAAATTTGAAATTTGTTATATGTACCCGGAAATAATGACTGAATATTCCAAAAAGACAATGATTCAAAGCAACGCAGTCATCTCTGTACGATCTGGAAGCAAGAAAATGGAGTGCAAAAACTTGATTGGCCTTCCCAGAGATCTGATGTGAACCCTATAGAAAGTATATGGTTTTTAATAAAGCAAAAACTCCGAGGAAAACAAATTTCAACAAAAAACCAACTTATTTCAACTTTGAAGCGTATGTGTAGAAGATTTACTAAGGAGTATGCCGAACCAATGTTTGCACCAGGAGATGCCAAACAATCATTGGATAACAATGGCTTTCTATAGGTTTCTAAAATTTTCGATACAGGGCACACTTTTTATCATAATCGAAACTCGAAAACTCTATACTGAAAAACTGATGTTAGGGCCTTAGCAAAGTAAGGCAGAGATACATATGAACCTTTTGAAGCATTTCATTTGTATGCCAAAACACTTCCACATTCTGCCCAACAATTACTACTTACCCTCGGCCTTCACACACAAACTGCCGGTGTGTTCTTTGTAATGGTTTCTCAGGTATACAGTTTTAAACATTTTCTTCGCATGGGAGGTGTCACGCATATTTTATTTATTCCATTAATTTTTTTTCTAGCATTTTCCATTGGCAATCAAAGCTCTCTAACCACAAATAATTTAGTAAATATACCTTATAAAACCGAGGTGAAACAGTCACTAACTCAAGTCTACCCATACTTTACCCACCAAATTCCATTGACAAATCATATTATCATTCCAAATCTTAGTACTGAACTAAAAATAGTTTCTAAGAAATATATATAAAAGCATTAGAGTTGAACGGAAAGGGACACGCCTATCCATATTTTTTCATAGAATGCCATTGACAAATAACACTAGACGTGCCACAAATGAATACTGAGATATTCCATAGCTTTTTTTCAATTTCACAGACCTTTTTCCTGTGGCATTACATTGCCAATTAACATCCTTGTACTAAATCTCTGGTTGTGGAGATATACCCAAAAATTATCTGAGTTATTAATGGGCATATGTCCATGAAAACAAGTTACAGTTTTATATAATAGTATACAAAAAAAATTAATTACAGGGTGGCAATTGTAAAGTGACGCAAGTTTAATACTCTGCAGCAAGCTTTGCCATTTACCGTTACTTTAATTTAAAAAGCAAATTCATTCATCATTGGCTTTGCTTTTAATTTCATTTGAATTTTTGTTATTACATTTTGAAATTTCCATAAAAATGGACAAGGAAAATATTCGTCGTGAAATTATGAAATTTCATTTGGCAAATTATAGTAGCCGTCAAATTGCAAAGGCTTTAAATTTGTCAAGTCGTACGGTAGACCGAGCTATTATTCGATATAATGAAACTGGGGGTTTTGGAGATAGAGACCGGGGAAAATTTTCAACAGTTGCCACTACTGGTTTAACAGAAAAAATTCGTAAACGAATCAAGCGAAATCCAAGGCGCTCAATGAGAAAAATCGATAAGGAAGTGGGAGTAAACCGTGAAACAGTGCGAATCATTGCAAAATCAAAGCTTAATCTTAAGCCGTACAAGCTGCGAAAAGCTCAAGATCTGACACAAAAAAAGAAAGATTTGCGACTGCAAAGATGCAAGGCGTTGCTACGCTCCTCCGTGTTAAAAAATTTTGAAAATATCTTGTTTACAGATGAAAAAATTTTCACGGTTGAACAACATTTCAATGCGCAAAATGACCGAATGTGGCTAACATCATCATCGCAACAAAATAGGACTGTTGGCCGAGTTCAAAAGCCAGCTTCCGTTATGGTATGGGCTGGAGTTTCCGCTAATGCCAGAACCCCTCTAATATTCGTTGAAGAGGGTGTTAAAATTGACCAGGTTGTTTATCGGAGCATTTTAAAGGAATATGTTCTTCCCTAGGCCCAAGATACATTTGGAAATGAAAACTGGACTTTTCAGCAAGATTCTGCACCTTCCCACATGGCAAAATTAACGCAAACATGGATAAAAGACAATTTTTCTGGATTCATAACATCTCAAGAATGGCCACCATACTCCCCAGACTTGAATCCAATGGACTACTCTATTTGGAGTATTTTAGAGAGTAAGGCTTGTGCATCTCAACACCACAGTCTGGAGTCGCTGACAAATTCATTAGAGAAAGCCTGGACTGAAATTGATTAGGAAGTCCTGCGGCGAACAGTCCTACGATTTCCGGATCGATTGAAGGCATGTGTGCAGGCTAAAGGAGGTTATATTGAATGAGGTGGGGTTCAAATGAATGCTTATATATTCAGCAATGTTAACACTTAATTGTACTTAATGGAAGTACGTCCTTTTGAAAATAACTGCTGAAATGTGTGCGTCACTTTACGATTGTCACCCTGTATTTGTATACAAAAAGAATCACTTGGTGGGTTCTCCTGTAGTCGAACTCATGACACCAAAAAAACTCACAATTTCTTTGCGCAATCACAACTTTACTCTCCTTCTTAACTCACTAAGCCACAAACCTTTACAAAGTAGTGTGATCACATTAGTAATATATATAATAATGTCTTTTGTGTGTTTGCATGTTTTATATTCACCTTTGTCGGTATTTGTTTTTTGTTGTAGATTTAGTTTTTTTCCTCCACACCGATAAAAAAAAAAAATATATTGAAAAAAAAAAAAAATTATTTGGTCCCGCTTCAAGTGGGACTCGAACTCACTATTCAACAACTCTTTCCTACATCCACTACCTTACCTTCCCTTCTAACCAACTTATCCACACACCACTATGAAATTAGTAATATGTAGTTACATTCATGCAAATGAAAAACAATTTCAAACGCAAAGCTCATACGCATTCTTTTCTGCTTTGTGTTTGTGTGGTGGAAATCATAGCGAGCGAAGTAAAAAAAATCTTTGGCTTTGATTCTAGGAAAAACATAAATATTTACAATACAAATGTAAGGGGAACAAATTTTTAATATAAAAATGCACTTTGCAGGTAAACTATTAACTTTAGATATATGCCACCACTGACTTTATTTTAGCAAACGATAAGATCTATAATCTTTCTGTACACAATTTTTATGTACCTCTTATAGTTTAAGCAGCATTTTGCATTAAGTAGCTAAATTTTATAAAAAAGCTGACTTTGGTCCAAATAATGGTCTATATTAAAGAAACTATTTGAAATAACTTAAAATAAATATCGACTTAACACGACAAATGTCCAAAGCACTTACATACTAAATTTCATGACAATCCGTTGCGAAATATAGAAACCTATTAGGACTAAACATTTAACAGAGCTCTATTTTATATATATAGAAGATAAAGCAAAAATGTGAAATATATCTACTTACTTTTTAATGAATAAAAAAAAAATGATTTAATTTTCTTACACACTAAAAATCATAAATCATAAAATATTTCACATTTGTTTAATGTTATTATAATAATACAATTTTGTTGTTGTATTTAACATATTTTGAACTAATTCGCTATGGATCCAATGTAAAAGATTACAGAATAAAATATCGAAATAAATGATAAAAACAATGAATCATTAATACAAAAGCAATTAAAAATCGTTCGGTTTCAATTCATTGAGCTCAAATATGAAATTAAGAAATTGCAAATTTGTTATTATTATTATTTTGTTTGCGTAAAAATCATTCAAATGTGTAAATCCACGAATTGCAACTTTTTATAATTTTGACATTAAAAACTAATTTTTTTTTTTTTTTGTAAATTGCTGGCAAACTTTGTATAGTATGTTTTCAGCGTAGATTCGTTTATTTTAACATACACAATGATCATTTCACACTCTAAAGCATTTTCAAGCACTACCGCTGCCGGATTGACGCGCTCCACTGATCGCAGACAAGCGTCAGACCTATGCCAGTTTAACACCCCTACACACCGTTTTAGCGCTCCATTCCATAATTTGAATCAATCGCAAATTTGGTTGCACTTGACTCTGAAATTTTTTTTTTGTTGTTTTTTAGATTTGTTGTTTTTGTGTTTCGTGAAAATATACATTCTCATAAAAATGAATTTTTATGTTAAACACAAAAACAAAAAAGTTAAAAATAAAACTGCACAAATTTGATTTAATTGCTTTTTTAAATGCGAACTGTGCGACTGTGAACTTTATTACTTTGTATACCTTAAACTCCAAGTATATAGTAAAAAAAAAATTAAACTTTGATTTAATTTATGAGTTCAAAATGTGCAATAATTCGGTAGCTTAATTGCCGTGTGTAGTCGTAGTTCAATGACATATGAATGTTTCGTAATTAGCCTGTGTTTTTTTTCGGAATTATGGTAATACAATAGTTTAATTGGCTAAATACACATGCATACATACATGCATACACACATACAACAATGATGCACTTCTTATGTATGTGAATTTGTTTTACGAATTAAATCTGCTGTAATTAGCTTCTACTTTTGAACTCTACTTAATTGCTGCTTTTCAGTGAATTTTGCTGCAGTTTTTAATTTTTACGTTTCAAATCAAAGTCTCCGCTCAGATAAGAAAACCTTGTATAATTTTTCGTATTGATTTAAATATTATAAATTATTTTGATTAGATTTTGAAATTAATTATTTTATCTGACTAAATAACAGAGTTAAGTATAATCATATACAAATCAATAGTTTTAGATTTCAAAAAAAAAAAAAAAATATCTAAAGTTGCCCCAATGTTTTTGAAAACTAATCCAATGAAACTTCCACAGATTATTAGTGATTTCTTGAGATTATTTATTAATGACAACAAGTACACTATTGTTTTACAATGTACAAAATGAAAGTGAAGTGTGTTGGCTACGCTTAAAGGCTCTGGCACATAGAATCTGTTGTGTACGTGAGAGCGAAGTATATAACTCGTCGCTTGAGAATTAATTTGGCGTATGTGTATAAGTACTCGTATGCCTATACGCCAAATCAATACGCAGGCGACGAACTGACACGAAGTAACCGAAGGAGAGAGGCGACGCAATGCATACTTCGCCAACGGATATACAATCATACATGATAGAAGTAAATGTAGAATATAATCAATTCCTTACTTCCTAATGCTTTTTCAATTCCAACAAACAACTATAAATATGTTTTATTAATATTTAAAATTTTCGCAAATAATTTTAATATTACCCAAAATATTTTTTTTTTTTCGTTAATTACTCTAAATCTGACTTTCAACTGCCGATAAAATCAAAACGAAACAGCGCACAGAGTTCTGAAGGTACGCAATGGGTAGCTCCGGTATTCATTTATCGACCGAGTGGCATGAATACACATAAAAAAATTTTAAACTTATTTTAAATTGAATCAAGCGGTTACCCGTTTGGAGACGTTCCTGTCTACTAGACGGTTAAATTTGTTTTTTTTTATTTGCAAATACCTTGAACATGATAAGAGTTAATAAATAATATAAAAAGCAGCAACTAATGTGCATGCAATACTATTTTCTTATAAATTCTCAATTAAAAATTGAACCATGAAAATACAACGCTGTTGCAAAAAAAAGAATAGTATCAACACAAATGTTTTCACAATTGTCAAAGTTCCTCTTACTTGTCTTAATTCTTCTGTCATGTACATCATACACAAATTAATCAGCTGATAGCTGCAACACTCTCAACTCTCTCTCTCAACGTACGACAAAGTTGAGAGTTGCCCAACTTCTTGCGTTACTTCAACTTGCGGGGAATTCTCCGATTTGCAGGGAATTTTACTTGATGCGGGGAATCGGGGAATGAGCTGTTTTTTTTGCGGGAAATTTGAAGTCGTTCAGCTTTTAGTAATTAAAGTCTGCAGAATATTTTTTGTCAAATTCTATATAATATAAAACGTTTAACTTATGAAATTTTTCCTATTTTGGGTCTTAAAATCTTCAATTTTTCTTAAGCAGGCTTGGTTTACTGGTTTGGAAAAATCGATTTTTAAAAAAGTGTGCTATTTGAAAGTATTATATTTCGAAAATATTTTGTAAAAATTTCAGAGACCGCAGAGTGCTTTCGTAGGTATACACGATTATAGCGCCGAGTGTCAGTCAGGCTAAAACAGTCGCGCAGCTTTGCGAATTCCCTTTGGGCCATTCAGAAAGGCTTAGCTATGCCTTCGTTCAGCACCTCCTGATTAATAACTCTTAATCATTGCTGACTAATCTGTAAACTTACAAATTACGATCAGCCATCATAAAGAAGATGAAGTATATTTTTTTATGTTAAAAACCGATAGTCAAAACTTTGAACCAACATTTTTCTCAAAACGAAGTTTTTGTCATTTTTTATTTGAGTCGAAAGAAATCTCAGGTCTTCTCCTTGGAGAACTTTGATGTTCAAAAGTGGGCTGAAGCTTATAAGTTAAGAATTCCGGAGTCAGAAAGTACGTTTCTATTAATCTACCAGTCCCATAAAAATTGGTTAAGTTTTGGACCGAAAAAATTCAGGTCGCCTAAAAATAATACTCACTGAGGTCAATTTCGTTTTTGTAAAATGTTTATATGGAAAATGTGTGTAGCGCTGTTCTAATATGAAATTATACCAATGCGGGGAGTTCGATCGAAAATCGGGGAGTTTCTCGTGGGTAAACGGAGAGAGAGAAAAAATGAGTTAGCATCCCCGACCACACCACATATGATTTCATATATTTTGTAGTATTTGTCAGTTGTATACTTTGCTCTCACGTACACAACGGACTCTGTGTGCCAAAACCTAATGCCTGGTGTTCACTATGTCAAATTCAATGCTGGCAAATTGCATGTTGGCAAATTTCATATGGGAAATTCTCTCTTTTTCTCTCTTTGACGGTAAATATGACATAGTGAAAACCAAGCATAAAGCTTTAAGGTTGGCAGGGTTGTATTCAAAAGCAGTAGGCAGTGTTGTATTTAAAAGCAGTAGGCAGTGTTGATAACTGATTCATACAACGTTTACTTAAAATAAATATACTTGAAATATAAAGTTGATAATATTTTCATTAAAAAATATTAAAGCAATACGCAATAATGAATTATTTAGTTGTTTTCCGCTACATGGAAAAAAAGATATTCAAAAGAAGCAAAATAATTAAGGAAAATTGTCGTTTCGCCGTGTAATTTAGAAATTGCATGAGGTACTCAATAAAAATTGAGGGGTAAGCCGCAAACATTACAGTTCTAAACTTTATTATTAGAGTTTTAGAATGAAAAATATTTAAAGTGGCAAAGAAAAAATGGAGTTACCAAAAAATACTGATCCTATGATCTTCGAATAACAATTACGAGGCAAACTGGTTCTTTATTTAATGAGACATTTTGAATTAGGTATTGGTGATCTTATACCGAAAGAGAGTAAGGTTCGGGAAGTTTTACACTACATTAAATTTTAAATATTTTTTTTAGTAAGGAACTATTATATTGGATTTCTAATCATTTAGAATTGTATCGAACAGTTTTTCAAAAACCATTGAAGCACCATCTTCTTTTGCATTACCCTAGGACCATGAATATAGCTGGTCCAGCTGTTTACTTTTTGGTCAATGCGATTTGAAAGTAAACATTTGATATCAAAAATATTATTATGTTTAGTAAAAATTCCGTTCCCAATATGATAATTTAAAAAATCACATTGTAAAAATTGAATTGAGACACCAATAATATTATATTTTTCAAGAATTTTTTTAATTCATTCTGTAAATTTGCATTTCAAACTTAATGAAATTATTGTTTGATCATAATCAATTATTACAGATTTCACTTATTATCCACGCTAGACAGGATAAAAATAAGATTATTATCGGGAATCCAATGAATTCTTACAGTCTAATTCACACACTTTTCGAAATATATTTTGAATGTTAATATTTATTTAAATTTTTAGCAATAATTTTTGAGATTTATTTGACTTACGAGTTGTTAGGTTTCTTCCTCAAGCTTTAGCATATTTTGTTGACCGAAAAAGATCACATAATTAGGAGAAGCGAAACTCTTTAGGAAAATATTCAATGTTCTTAAGGGAAGATTCTTATGTAGGTGCTTGAAAAAATGCATTTTTTATAGCATGAATTTAAAGTTTAAAACTTACGTCTCCCTATGCTCCAATTCCGGAACTTTAAACGCGATTATCTCGAAAACAATTTTTCCATGAGTTTGAAGTCGGTGCACACAATAGCTCAAAAACTATTTGACCAATCAAGTTTATATTTGGCACACGTTTTTATGATATTTGTTCTCAATGGATAAACTTCTGACCGACTAAAAATGATAAAATAAACATGTTTTTGACTAAGCCAGATTTTAAAATTTTGTCCCGTCTGAGGTCTCCCAATCAGTCAATTATTATTATATTTCACTATCATGGGTTCATCCATTGCGCTTACTTGTTTATACTAATTGCGTAGACTGTTTCAGATAATCCTACGAAGTGTAGCAGAAATACAAATTTCTTTTAAAGTACATAGCTATGGCCGGCCCCAAAAAGATATACACATTCGTTACTCTCTCTCAAAAAAAAAAAAAAAAAAAATTCTGAAAATAGAAGTCGACAGCTAAATTTTTACCTAAAGAATTTGGAGTTTAATTTTTTTTATAAATAAATATAAATTATTATATGTAAATATTTGAGAATACACGTTAACGGGTTAGTGCCAATCAGATTAATACCAGTTGAGGTTTTTGGTTAATCTATAATAATTTAGAATGAGACAATAAGAAACCAGATATACCGAAACTGTCACCAAAATTAAGAAAACAAAAGTAGGAGGTAAGCCAGAAAACCGAATATGTTCTCTTCAAAATAGTACGGTTGGTAAAACTAATCAGTCTGAGTGTCTATACAAAGTTTCAGATTCTTTATTGTTTGAGAAAAAGATCAGTTTACCGTATGCAATAAGCAACTGAATGTGGGTGAGTTAGGAATTTTATTTTTTCTTGCGTATTTAATATTTCATCTATACTGTTTGAGTAGATTAGTTTAATTTTTGAGACTCAAGTTGAATACTAGGAAGGGGGGCAGTGGTGGGGTGTTAACTCTACCACTGGGGAAAGAAGTTCAGTAAATTTTTATATATCCATCAAAAAAGGCAAGGATAAAGGAAAGACAAATTTTTTATTCAATATCCAACCTCCCGCCCTCCCGGAGTAGAAGAAAAAGAAAAGTAGGAGGTTTGAGCAGCATTTGGTCTTCAAGTAGCGACAAGCTTATGTAATCTACGAAACTTGTTCCAAATACCACTCACAACTGAATGTTTTATGAGTTGAGGCGATACAGACACTTGAACCTGGTGTGAATCTCAATGGTTCCAGTACGCATTGAGAAAGTTACTTCTAGCATCCAAAATTCGCAAATTTCTTGTTTCGATATAGATAATAATCTTGTTAGGGAAAGATAAAATATATTACTGTTTTCTATTAGTCTCTAAAAGCATTTATTGCGACAGTCCGGCTATTAATGAATAGAAATAGAAATTCTGTGGAAATATGCAAGTGGTTTTGGCTTGAGAAACAGCAAATATTTACCTTACAAGTTCTTCAAATATTAATTTGCAATGGGTTTCGGTGTGTGAATTATATTTTGGAACTCATGCTGTGCCGTATCGTTCGGCACAAGTTCTTTAACATTGCAATTTATTTGTTGTATAAACATTCGAAAATAAAAAAGAAAAAGAAAAACCTTTTTCCAGTTTGTAGTTCCCAAATTTTGCAAAACATGTTTTTCTAGATGAATAAATCTATACGGCCAATAAAGACAAGTTTTCTCAGACAGCCGCTGAAGTGATTGCTCACTGTAGTGACCACGGGTCATTTAAGGGCTAATTAAAATTGTTTGCGGAGTAATTTCCCTTAGGTATTATAAAATTTTTCATGATAAGAAATTCCGTCGGTCGCTTTCTACGCTACAGAAATCAATTTAAAATTTGACCTTCAAAAGGAAATTTATTTACAATTTGAACACTGTGCGTTTTTCTTTTATTATGTCTACACAAGATTCATACAATTTTTCTTTGAAAATTCCGTCGGCATTTGTTTTATTTTTTGTTATTTTTTTTGCTAATTTTTCTCTTTGTGTTTCTGTTTTTCACATTATTTTGTTATAATGTTCCCAGGAAGGAAATATTGTTCTTTACAATCTGTACTTACTTATCACATCATGTCCATGACAATCCATATGATCCAGGTGATGATTCATCACCAGCGACGGCTGTAATCCACCACTTTGTGAGTGTGTATGCAAAGAAGGTAGCTGGTGAGCCAAATGGCCACCAATCTCTGCCATTACCATATATTATGTTTAAAACCGGCGTCTTGCTGATGATAATAATTTAGATTTTAATGTAATGATTTAATGCGATATTGATCGACAGAACGCGAGCGAGAGAGAGTGAAAAATAATTCAAAAATTCTCTCGCGGTTAGGACTATTTTTCTTTTAATTTGGTTTGTTTTTTAATTTTAATTTATTTTTTTTTTTTTTTGTTTAATATTTTAAAATGTAGGAAGTTTAGATTTAGATTAGATAATTTTTATGGAAACTATAGATTTTGAGCAAATTTTTATGAAGAATTATGGTGCAAATTTCTTCTTTATTTTTACTTTTTTTTTCTTTGTTGAGAATTTCTCTTCTTTAAGGCACTTTTACACCAACAAATTGTCGTGTTTTTGTTGTATTTCTCTCAGTATTTCATCAAATGTTTACACTCTTGAAATATTTCGCCAAATATATTTTATTTTTTTTCTGCGCTCACGTGTTATTTTGATAGATCCTGCCTTTATGGTTGTTGTTGTATTCTATTAACACGAGAGCAACACTGCTCACATAACGGTATTACGCTCTTCTACGTTCTAGCAAGCCAAGAAGAAGTTCAATGAGTTTTCCAAAAAAAAAAAAAAAAAAAAAATTGCACAAATATAAATAAAAAAATTTCAACAAAAAGTTTGAATTTAAAGAAAAAATACGATTTAAGAAAAATGCACAACTCTTTAAAGCCGCGTAGAGTACTGCCAACAGTAGGATACGCGCGCAGGCAGGCTAGACCAAAAGATCGTCGTTTCGTACTCTGAGCGTTGGTTCCTTTTGTTACGTTCTTTTAAATTTTTTTTTTTTAGTTTTGTTTCTATATAAACCGAACTCAGCGCACTCAAAACAACGAACGACGCACAGCGACACACAATACAACAACGCAACGTTTACGACAAAGTCTCACGAACGACTAAACCGGTATTCACAAATCGAGTCAGCAATGTTCAAGGTGGATACAACAAATGCTATATATACATACATATGTACGTTTAATACAACAACAACAATTCCTGTTATTACTGTTGTTATATTCTACCCTGTGTACTAGACACAAGCAACTAGCGTATATCTTTTGGGCACCCTCTTTCGAAAATAATGCTATGTCACTCACTCGCACATACACGAAGGTGCGTACAGATCTGGTGCTCATATTTTTATCAGTGCTATAGCTAATTCGTGAGAGAGTGAGTGCGGTACTGAAGATAAGTTTTTGTTATTGTTGTTGTTTTATATTGCAACCGGTTTCTTTTGGGCAACATTTACTTTCTGGGTGATTGCTGTTTGTTTTTGAAGGAGAAATATCGTATAAAAGCAAAAGGGAATTTCGAATAAAAACAGGTGTCGCAAAACAATGGTGCTCTCTTTCTCTCCTTTACACTAATATCTTAGGGTTCAATTTTTGCTTATTTTTCGAATTTTCTGACTACTTCTTTCATTTAATTTTCAGCTTTTGCTTTTTTTTTTTTTTGGTTTTTACTTTTCTCTTCATGTATTGTTGATTTTAAATTTTGTAAATGGCGTTCAAGCGGTCCAATCGGGTAGCTATACTGAGCATGCGTCTTAAGTTTTTGAGTGGTTAACTCTGTTACGCTCAGAGGCCCACCTCCCAATTAAAAAAGAGTATAGTGTAGTATAGTACTTCGAAAATATTCGTCACACATACACATCCATACGACAACTTCAAATGCATGCCGAAGCATTCATTGAAGCATGTAGTTATTTTTGTATATGTATTATGTGTTGGAATATTAAGTTGGAAGAATCATTTAAGTTTTTAGACGCTACACGGCAAATGTTAATTGTGAAAACCAGAAGTTTAAAGGTTCTTAAACAACAACGACGATAAAAGAACGCATTGGTAATTTTGAAGAAATTTTTTGATTCTTTTTGTAACAATGCGTTTTCTTATATGAGGGGCGCTGATGCCCATTCAACTTTCGAACTTTTCAGTGGTGAATGCTGGAGGGGCCCTTTGAGGTTTTTCATTATTCTTCTTATTTTTTAATAAAAAGTAAGTTTTAATAAAAAATACAATAATTTTCAGCGAGATTGTGCTTTAAGTACTTTTGTTCCTTCGAAAAACCTTTAAATGCAAAAGTAACTATCATTATGACTGAAATATTTTTCGGAAACCCCTACATTCGTTCCGCTAGTCCCGCCACTAATATCAATGTAATAATTAGACTAGGGGAAAAATAATTCCTTTTGCGTATTTAACTATAAGCATCTTAAGACTTCCCAGCAAACGTGTTCTTACATATCGTTCTTCGATTTTGATCTGTTAACTATCGACGATTACACATAATGGTTGGATTATGGTCTGAAAATTAGAAATGGTTAATTAGATCGACTGATCAGAGAATTTTTTCGTAGAAACTTGTAAATATTATTGCCAGAAATACTGAACTTAAATCTCATTTTTCTTAAAATTAATTAAACTTTGGTGCTTCAGAAAGAGATTATCGCACAAAAAAGCATTTTTATTTTTTTTTCACGAGTTAATTTCTTTTATAAAATTGGAATTGAGAGGTTGGATTTTGCAACCGTGATTAATTTTTTGCTTTTCATAATAAAAAACTTCCTCTTAGACATAAATCATGTATGAGTTAAAATAAAGAAAAGTTTTTGGTTGCAAAAATACCAAAATTATGGAGAAAATTTAGGTATAAAATTGAAAATCACGTTTTAAAAATCTATAAAAACTTATTCATTCGCAATTTTATTCATTTTTTTTTTAAGGTATCAAATTCATGCACTGTATTATTATAGCGCATTCGACGGAGATAATTTTTGTTGTTTTTGTATCGTGATGCAGCTCTGTCCGTAAAAATAAATTGGCTGAATTTTCAATAACCTTTTCAACGACACATTGCTTTTTTCATTTTTTTTTACAGCTTCACCCCTTCTCGATTTTTCGTAATTTTTAAAGAAGCTTTTGAAAAATTGTCATTAGTAACTTACTGGACTCGAGAGAAGTGAAACTTTTTCCGTAATTTTGCAACTGCGAATAATATTAGAGTAAGAGAGAATAAGAATATACAATGTCAACAAATAACATTCAATTTAGGTGATATTTAGCTGGCTTAATGAACGTTTGTAGTCAAAACAACAACAGGATATTTAGAGACAGGCAAATCTGGCGTTCGTTTCGGAATCCGCTACGATTCAATTTAACTGGATAGAGATGTTGAAAGAAGCTACCACTACCGTTCTATTATACATACTTATTTGTTGTTGTATTTCTTTCATTGTAACTAGTCTACATAAAAGTTTGTTATTTAATGTCATTTTTTGAAAAATGATTCTAGGTGTCATTTTTCTGATTCAGGCCCCATTCCTTCAATTTAATATTTTTTTAAAGACTATGAAAATTAATATTATAGTCTCTGAAAAATCCTAATACTCAATTGATTTCGTTAACTTCCATATTATAAAAGAGTTATTATAACTTGGCATAAACTTGGCACTTCTGTTAACACCGCTAACTTTACATGGTCTTGAAAGTTTACTCTTACTTCAAAATGTGGTCAAATAAATTTCACTTCAAACATTTTTTAGTGTTCAAATACGAGACAAAACGAATCTCATATTTTTCACCAAATCGAAGAGAAATGAAATAAATCGAAGAGAAATAAATAAATCCCCCCGAAATATTTTTCGACATTCGCCCCTGGAATTTATGCTTTTGTGTTTTGTTCTCATTTTGTTGTTGCTATAGCTATCGATGTTTTCATTGTTGTTGTTGTTGTTATTGTAACAACAAGAAGAAAATTTGCACCATTTGCGCCACCGCCACCGAAGTTTGCTGTGTGTTTTCGAAGATTATTTTACAAAATGGTTGCATTTTCATACACAAACACACATACACATGCAATTCTTGCTGCTACTGCTACTGCCTCTCACTCTTTGGATGAGGCTCTTCGCTTTCATGTAAATGGTGTGTGTGTGTGTATGCATATCTTCAGCAGCTTTTGTGGGCTGTTCTTTTTTTTTTGTGCTTTTTGTAAGTTGTAAGTCTCTTGTGTGTGTGTGTGTGTGTGTATATGCCACCATGATGACGACGACGATGTTACTGATAATGATGTTGGTGATGATGGTGGTGTTGTTGCTGCTGCTGTTGTTGTTGTTACAACTTTTTGCCAATGGTGTAACATCATAATATAATTATTGATCTTTTGATTTTGTATACTAGTAGTAGTAATAGTAGATATACATACATACATACATAGATTCATGTAAGTTCTATTTTCTGCCTGAGGTTTTGCCTTCAACGTCTTTCGTTGTCTTCTTCTGCTTTGTGTGACTTGTCTTGGTGTTTATTGAATGTTTTGGTTCGTGCAATTTTAATGAACTTCGAGCGTAGATATGTGGGTTCCATATTTCAAAGCACCAAAAACATGTTCAATCATTTACAAAAACAAATATAAAAAAAAAAAAATAAAAAAAATAGAAAATCTTGTAACTCTTACATGCTCATACATTTGTAAGATTGTTGGCTGTTGGTTGCTTTTTACTTGCCTTCTCCGTTTTCTTGTGGCTTTGGCTTTCAACGTTAGTTCATTGACTCAATTTTATGTATAAACATACAGCATATAATGATGGTAATGTTTTTGAGGTTGATGTTTACTAATGATGTTACTGATTTGATTTGTGGTGCTGGTATATATACAGCGACAACAGTAAAGAGGGTCAGTTGGTTCCTAGAGTTGCTTTCTAGCTTTCAGTTTTTTTTTTTTTTTTTTATACATACCAAACATATAAATTTATGTACGCTAATGAATTTTTCAGTAGCAGGAGCAGCAATAGCAAAAATTCCAAGGTCAATTACCAAGCACAATTCATAAGAGTGTTGATGGTTTTTTTTTCTGGTCTGATTCTTTGCAATGAGTATTTTTTTTTTTTTTTTTTTTTTTGTGCGAACTTTGACCTCTTCATATACCCACACTACAACCACCTTAAAGCAGACATAGTTAAAACACACACACACACACACATGCACCCCCACACATTAGAGTCACTCCTTCTTCACCGTTATTTATTCATATAAAATCAGCTGTTCTTGCTGCTCTTCTTCTTCTCTTCTTCTATAACGTCGTTGTTCTTCTCGTCCTGTACGTCGTCGATGTTTTCATTTCTGTGCTACGCTGTCGTTGTCATTGTGGTGGTCGTGCTCAAAATTTAATTAGGTCTTTCTCTCTACTATATATTAATTGGGTTAATTGAAGTTTTGCTGCTGGTAAAAGTGTGTTCGTTCGTTCGTTCGTTCTAAATTAGGACATGTCACTCATTCAAAAATTTTGTATGTATTTGTTGTTGTAGCATGTACAACATTATTCCCATTTAGTCTGGTCTAATGTTTTTTTTTTTTTTTTTTTTGATTGTTTGTTATTATTATTTTGGCAGACAACTCTTTCAATTTACATATTCGTCTATTTTAATTGGTTATTGACAAGTTATTGTTATTGAAAATTGTTTCAAAAACTTCAATTAAACATTTAGTTTTTGACTCTGAACTAATTTGTAACTTAGTTTAACTTTAATCACCAACTATAACAACTAAACTCTGTCTAAAACGTAAATTGAAAAATTACATACAGGATTTTAACTGAGTTTAAATCGCAAGCTGTTAAATTAAACAACTTTTTGAAGGAACTTTTTTCCCGCTAGCATTAACCCATTTATGAGTAAAATATGTTATGACGATGGATGAAAGATTTTCAGTAGCGACTATAATATAGCAAAACACTTGCTTCTTGAATTTCTACTCTGATTTGCAGCTATGCGACTGCCAGCTGCTGATTTGTCTTTCCACGAAACACTTTACTTTGCTAAGAATTTGGGAACTCCTTCTACGCTTCCGGTAGAGAATCTCAAAACACACAACTGTTTTCTTTAACACCCGAGTATTTATCTCACAGGTTTACTTATAAATCTATTACATCGATTAATATTAGAACGAACAGATCGTCGTACAACGCCATAAGTTTTGAAGGTCTAAGCGTTAAGTTTCCGAACATTGTCTCATTTCAAGATCATATTCTTAACATCGATGACCTAGCAAGACTAAAATATTTTCTCTAAATGCATCAAAATTAAAGAAATTCGATAAAGGTGTAATGCTATTTTTCAGCGCCTTGATACAAAATCATCTAAGGAATTCTAAAAATATATTTCTGAATATTTTCAAATCCTGTTTTGATTTCTTAAGATCTCATTGTATATAGGTACACAAAGTAAATAATGAAGCCTTGAATGATAGGCTCAGAAGGGAGAAAGAACTGTTCGCAAGGTTTAATTAACTAATTTTGGGCAGGTACTAGATGCCATAAACCAATTTTGAACATTTTCAAAACACAAATTCCATATGTCTTCAATAAAAAATTCTAGTAGTTACTTAAAAAATTGAAATAAGTTTGTTTCTGAATTTTGGAGGGTGTAGTAGATTTTGGCATAACCCGAGAAAATAAGGTGACCAGGTGTAAAAAAAAAAATTAAATATGAGCAATAACTATTCTCTAAGAGAAAATGTATTTTACAGCCCAGAACCTGTACTCTCTTACACCATTAATGAGTGGGTCGACTTGACCCACAATCGTAAATGGGAGGACCTGAGGGGCTTTAGACAGACAAATACCATGCTGCCTGTTATCTCGAAACGTCTAACAGACTTTCTGTTATCACTTAACAGAAAGAGCTGCAGGCAGCTGGTGGGATTATATACAGGTCATTTCTCTTGGGCCAAACATTTGCATATGATTGGCCTGGGAGCTAGTGCCCTCTGTGTTTCCTGTGGTTTGGAGGAAGAATGTGAAGAGACGGCGGACCACTTTCTTAGTGTCTGCCCCGCTTTCTGCCAGATCAGAGTATCAGAGCATATTTGGTACTGGAGTGTTGGGAGACCAACACCTGAGCTCTCTAACACCGCAGGATTTGCTAAGATTTATTAATAAATCTGGTAGATTTAAAGAATAGCAAAAGGGAACACAGGAAATAGTACAATGGACGTAAAACTTGCCTGAGTGCTGTATTCTTGAATACTTCTTTTGTCTGTTCCAACAAAAAAAAATGTAGTTAACACAGTATTTTATAAATTATTATAAGGTTTGGTCAGCTGTAGCTTCTTCAAAATATATAAGAAATTGTGAAAATATAAGTTTGTTATTTTAGCTAAAAGAATTTCTCATTTCTAATGCAAAATAATTGACTTTACTATTCTCCTAAAAAAGTATGTCTGTGCACCTGTCCTTTAAGTCAGGTGTAATCTAATATATTTAAAATATCTAAATGCGATTTTAAAGTCTGTATATATAGAAATGTTAAGCAGTGATTACTTTTGGAAAAAATTTCTAAACGTATTTTTGAGGAATTTTTAAAGTTGCTGGTTGTAAATCGACCAGTTAGACCAAAATGGGTTAATTTTTCTGCGTACGCGCCATGGGACTTAAATAAAAACTTACTAATGCAAATCTTATACATTACTAAGGTTAGACCTGATTAAAAAAAAAGTTTAATAAATCCCTCTTCAATAAAATCCTCTGCCTGGATTCTTTAGCGCATACATAAGGAATGTACACGAAAAAATTGTTCCACTGAAAAAGGATTATTTTTCTTTGAAAATCACAATAATTTTTTCAAAAAAAATTTGTTTTGTTTCCTCTCAATGTCATTTTTATAGGTTCCAAACCCAAAAGATTGTGTTTCCGAATTTCCGAAAAAATTCCGAACTTTTCCGTTAACCCCTTCTATCACCCCTTGCACAGTTGATACACTAACTTTCTCGGCTAATTCGTTCTATTTTTTAAACTTATTTTTTTTTTTAGATATTTAATTTTTGTTTTTTTTAGGTTAAGTTTTTTTTGAACTAAACAAAAATACGTAAAGTATGTTATCACACCATGTGACGAGTGCAGAAGGGACTCATTTCAGGTTTTCGAAAACATTTCTATGAGCGAAATAGCAGACACTAAACTCAAGCGAGCAAAAAATATTTTGCTTATTTTACATGAAAATTCTTCATGTATCCAAAAGAAAAGTAGCAAAACTAGTAGGTTGTTACTTTACCATAGCCCAGTAACGCTCAGTGGGATGTACAATAATTGTGATCAGATAGGTGGGTTGCATTCATCGTACCACTTCATCGCTTTCTTGACATAATGTAACTTGGCCATTTCAGGTCAAAAGAACACTGATTCATTGTGGTTGCTTAAAAATGGTAAAAGAGGTAACAAAAGTTTCACTGCATTTTCCACAAGTGCATATCTTCCATGCCAAATCAATTTTTTTTTTTCGCAATTTAGACTAGTTTTAACTCTTGAATTTTTTTATGCACTTGACCTTTAACTAGGGCCGTGGAAAATTGCTGGAAGGCACCTTTCACCTAGATTTCATCATCTATAATGCAGCAGTTGATTTTTGTAAGAAAATAAATGTTCGAACAGTTTTCTGGTTCTTGGCTTCTGGCTTTAATTTTCTTTTCTTCGCTTCGATCTGCAATATTTGACACCTTGAATGATTTAAAATTTGTATTTTTTTTTTATTTTTTGGACGTAATTTTGTGTAGTTTCTCTGTTTAAAAGCAATATCGCGGACAGATGTATTTGAACTTCTCTTTAAATGAGCTTTAATTAAAGCAGCATGTTTTTTGACTATTGGCCTATTTATCTATCTACCGGATCCTATTACCCTCTCAATAGAGATATTCTCTTTCTACTTTTTTATAGTCCTTTTTATCATTGTAACCTACTAGTTTTGCTAATTTCTTTTGAATCCTTGAAGGAGTTTCATGTAAAATGCGCAAAATACTTTTTCATCGCTCAAATTTCGTGTCTGCTATTTTGCTCATAGAAATATTCTCAAAAAACTAAAATGAGTCCCTTCTGCACTCGTCACATAATGTGGTAACATACTTAACGTATTTTTGGTTTACTTTATTATAAAAGTTTTCGTTTTTTGTTCCAAAAAGTGTTTCTTTTTTTTAAATTTTCATATTCTATTTTCTACGCACTTTCTGTACTTTTTCCACGTTTACATCGCGTAATATTGATATTATTTTACAATTCTAATTAGGAAAGAATAAACTATACAATAAAAAATACATTAATAAAAACATTTTTTGATATATTCCACTAATTCTATTGATATATAAGTATATTCCACAATCATTTTTGATATCAAAATTATGTGTTGCATACTTTTGGGCTTTTTTTTTTTTTTTTTGTAGAAGTGGCACAAAGCATTGAAAGCCAAAAAGTGTGGGACTTGCTTTTCAGCTCACCGCACCAAAAACCCATCCCAGCTTCGTTTTCTTTCTTCCGCTCTTCACCATGCGATACGACAGCTCCACTTGGCAACCACAATATTTACTTACTAAATAATAAAATTGTGGTATTTTTTTTTACTTCATTATAAAAGTTTTCGATTTTTATTCAAAAAAAGTGCAAAGTCCATGTGTTTTAGAGTCCTATGTTTAATACTAAAATGTTCACCTTAATCTGTTTATACTAATAATAAGAGAGCATACTTACAAGGTGCAATTCACCACCTAGCGATACGAAAGTTTTACATAACTGCCACTATATTTACATACAAAATAATAAAAGTGCGGTATACTTTTAGGGTCTTATTTTTAATATTAAAAATTCATATTTCTTAACTGTTTATACTGTTAATAAGACAGCATACTTTCGGGCACTATATTTACAAACGAAATAATGAATTTGCGGTATACTTTTAAAGTCCTATTTTTATTAATTTTTTAATACTAAAAATTCACATTTCTTAACTGTTTATATTAATAAGACAGCATACTTTCGGGGCACTATATTTACAAGCAAAATTTTAAATGTGCGGTATACTTTTAGGGTCCTATTTTTAAAGTCTATTATTCTGATCACATGTATTTTAAATTTTTTTATGAAGATAAAAGCAAGCAATAATTTTTTCGTATACGCTCGTTATATTAATTTAAGGATAGAGTGCAGCTCTTATCTCGAGGTTTACACAATTATTCAGCCTTATTCTAAATATTCTCGAAATGAAAATCTCCGGGAAATTTTGTTTCTTTTCTCTGTATTCCTATAGGAAAAAGATTTCCCAGGGAACTTAGGAAAAGATTGAATATTTAGAATATAACAGCAATAAAAAAAATTAGCAGGGGTTTGAACATAGAACTTCACAGAGCACGATAAAAATATGTGAGTTAATGTATGTATTAAGTTGAATAATGAAAATTTTAAATTAAAACATTTAATAATGCATAAACAAATGCAGCACAATTCGACCACATAATAATGCAATTTGAAAAATATGAAAAAACAAACTCCAAACTTTTAATCAAAGTCGATTGCAACATGCAATCTACAACAATTGCAACATGATTCGTTTGCATTCGATTGTGCATTTGATGATGGATGGATAAATTGGATAGAGTTGGAATAGATCAAAAACCAAATTAAAAAAAAAAGAGAAGAAAATTAAACAAAACAAAAAGTAAACGCCATGTTTAAATTGCTACAAAATGCTGAGCAGCAGAAATAACTACAGCAGCAGCAACAACAACAAACTCATCAAAATGACACTAAACGAAACAACGAAACGACGGCGGGCGGGCGGTTGTAAAAAATCGATGAAAATATTTCGTGACTTTGCATGACAGATGAGCTAGCGCGAATGTCACATGCAGCCACTACCAGGCACAACAACAACAACAAAATATGTAAAATCCAAAAAAAAAAAAAAAACTAAACAACAGCAACAACGACCAACAATACATAGCTGTGACAGCAACTAACAAACGCTCAATTTGGCAGACAACGGCAGCAACACTAACAACAACAACAACGGCAGTGAAGACAATGATAGCCAAAAGTAATAAACAACAACAAAAACGACAATCTAAAAACTAGAAACAGCAACAGCCATAGAAAAATTACAACAAATGGTAATAAAAAATGCTGTCGCTACCGCTGCTGCTGCTGCTGCTCTGCTGTTGTTGCTTTGCAAACAATTGAAAACGAAATTAAATTCAAATTCAACACAAAATAGCAATAGCTACAACAACAACAAAACAGTTGCTGCCAAAGCACCGGTGTTTTTCGTTGTTTTTGTTTTGTTTTTTGTTTTGTGTTTTACTTACACGTTCCTGTTGTTGTTGTTGTTGTTGCTCGGTCTGCGACAATGGCGGACGATTCCTTTACGTTCATTGCCTGTGCTTTGCATTGCTCTCTGTTCGGTTCAGCTTTGCTCTGCCACAATTTTAATTTTCCTAATGGATATTGATCCTTTTCCGTACTAAAAAGGATAATAGACTCCTTTATTGTGATTGCGACTCTATAAAAATCAACTTGTGTATGTATGCATGCATGCATGCATGTGAGTGAGTGTATACTACATATATTACATTCACGTGTGTGTATTGTATGTATGTGTGTGTGTGTGTGTATGCATATGTTTACAAGGATATGTTGCTCTTTGTTGGTATTGGTGTGCGACTGACATACAAATACATTCATGTCATGCAATATCGTCAGACATTGTGTCGTGCGGGAAAACCTGTCGCTAGACATTTTGAATTAGATTTCATCTTTCGATACGTCTGAAAATGAGCATTACACACATACACATGTATGTATGTGTGCATTTACACATGCATGTAATAAATACAAACACATATGTATACGAAAATTTAAAGATAGAAAGACATAAAGTCGTTTGTATTAGTTACGTAAGTTTTTCATGTTTATTTATACATATATATATGTATATGTGCATATACTACCAAACCAATACGTGTATGTATGTGTGTGTTTTCCTACTGTATACGTTGAGTGGCGTTAAACCGCAGGACATGGATTCGGGTTTCATTTCGTCGTACATTTTGCATGTGCATAAATTTTAAAATTCTACACCAGGTTCACTTCACTTTACGTTTCGTAAACACCAACAACAAAAACAACAGTTACAAATATAACAACAACAACTACTCTCCACTATAACTACATACAACATACAACAAACTCGAGGCGAAATTATGTCGAAATGTCGAATTTTTGCCACTTTAAGTTGAGTTGAGCTGAGTTCAGTTTTCAGTACCGAAATGAAAAGTTTTTCTCACAAAAATGTGTAAATTTTTTATATATATTTATTTTTTTTTTTTACATTCGTTTCATTCGCTTCATTTTGTGAGGTAAAATTTGCATTTGTTGTTGTTGTTTTTTTCTATCTTTTTACTCTTTTTTTTTGCTTTGCTTTGCTTTGCATACAATATATTATCAAGTGAGAAGATGAAATGAAGCGAAATCGATACAACACCATGATGAAAGTATCGATGTGGATGGTTGGTTGAATGGTTGGTTGGATGGATGGATGATTGGATGACTGGCTGACTACCTTGACTGTATGTTGTACAATATTGACAGTATTTGCTGCTGTTGTTATTTTTGTTATTGCTCGGAATGAAATGTAAATTTAACGTTAGCAAGTGCACTCAGAATTTTTATATTAAATTCCTGGAGTATTAACTATACTTTGAATATAGGGTGAATAAACGCTTACAAAAATGTAGGGACTTAGCTGTCAGAAAAAAACTCTGTAGATTTGATAATATAAGATTGTAAAATTCACAATGTTTCTGTGCGGTTAGAGCATCCAAAAAGCTTTCGAGTTGAATTTCCGAGTTTTTTTTTGTCGAAATTCCTTTTGCAATTGAAATCGATCCAGAAACTTAATCAAGCTATTTTGAAGAAAAAACGAGCGTTTGTTTGGTTGAGTGAATGAGGTAAGCCCCCTTTCCTTCGTTTGCTATTCCTTTTGTTATTCCTTTTGCATTCCTTTCCTATTCCTTTTGAAATCCTTTCCTCCTATTTCCTTCCTATTCCTTTCCTATTCCTTTCCTATTCCTTTCCTATTCCTTTCCTATTCCTTTCCTATTCCTTTCCTATTCCTTTCCTATTCCTTTCCTATTCCTTTCCTATTCCTTTCCTATTCCTTTCCTATTCCTTTCCTATTCCTTTCCTATTCCTTTCCTATTCCTTTCCTATTCCTTTCCTATTCCTTTCCTATTCCTTTCCTATTCCTTTCCTATTCCTTTCCTATTCCTTTCCTATTCCTTTCCTATTCCTTTCCTATTCCTTTCCTATTCCTTTCCTATTCCTTTCCTATTCCTTTCCTATTCCTTTCCTATTCCTTTCCTATTCCTTTCCTATTCCTTTCCTATTCCTTTCCTATTCCTTTCCTATTCCTTTCCTATTCCTTTCCTATTCCTTTCCTATTCCTTTCCTATTCCTTTCCTATTCCTTTCCTATTCCTTTCCTATTCCTTTCCTATTCCTTTCCTATTCCTTTCCTATTCCTTTCCTATTCCTTTCCTATTCCTTTCCTATTCCTTTCCTATTCCTTTCCTATTCCTTTCCTATTCCTTTCCTATTCCTTTCCTATTCCTTTCCTATTCCTTTCCTATTCCTTTCCTATTCCTTTCCTATTCCTTTCCTATTCCTTTCCTATTCCTTTCCTATTCCTTTCCTATTCCTTTCCTATTCCTTTCCTATTCCTTTCCTATTCCTTTCCTATTCCTTTCCTATTCCTTTCCTATTCCTTTCCTATTCCTTTCCTATTCCTTTCCTATTCCTTTCCTATTCCTTTCCTATTCCTTTCCTATTCCTTTCCTATTCCTTTCCTATTCCTTTCCTATTCCTTTCCTATTCCTTTCCTATTCCTTTCCTATTCCTTTCCTATTCCTTTCCTATTCCTTTCCTATTCCTTTCCTATTCCTTTCCTATTCCTTTCCTATTCCTTTCCTATTCCTTTCCTATTCCTTTCCTATTCCTTTCCTATTCCTTTCCTATTCCTTTCCTATTCCTTTCCTATTCCTTTCCTATTCCTTTCCTATTCCTTTCCTATTCCTTTCCTATTCCTTTCCTATTCCTTTCCTATTCCTTTCCTATTCCTTTCCTATTCCTTTCCTATTCCTTTCCTATTCCTTTCCTATTCCTTTCCTATTCCTTTCCTATTCCTTTCCTATTCCTTTCCTATTCCTTTCCTATTCCTTTCCTATTCCTTTCCTATTCCTTTCCTATTCCTTTCCTATTCCTTTCCTATTCCTTTCCTATTCCTTTCCTATTCCTTTCCTATTCCTTTCCTATTCCTTTCCTATTCCTTTCCTATTCCTTTCCTATTCCTTTCCTATTCCTTTCCTATTCCTTTCCTATTCCTTTCCTATTCCTTTCCTATTCCTTTCCTATTCCTTTCCTATTCCTTTCCTATTCCTTTCCTATTCCTTTCCTATTCCTTTCCTATTCCTTTCTTATTCCTTTCTTATTCCTTTGCCTATTCCTTTGCCTATTCCTTTCCTGTTCTTTTCCTATTCTTTTCCTATTCCTTTCCTATTCCTTTCCTATTCCTTTCCTTTCCTTCCTCAAAACGGCGCGGTTCATAATTCGGAATTCAATGTTTAGAAATTTGCTTAAATATTTTTGTATGGGCATGTGTTAAACTATTTAAACAATTGCTTATAAATTAAAAATGCTGATATTAAATTTAAACATTCTCCTTCTGTGTGTGTGTGTGTGTGTGTATGTTTGTTTGTATAAGTATGGCGGCTAACAAAATGCAAACTTACCCTAAGTCGTACATTTATGACCCCCACATGAAATTCACTTGAGCATAATTTTTGCGGTCCCTTTTAAGTTTGCATATCAATTGAAACCGGCAGCGGGCGGTATATGAATGTATGTATGTATGTATATGGGAAAAACTGTACATAAGAGTATCATAAACACATACACACTCAACCGTGCATACTCTATCTACACATTTACATATAAAAACAACAAGAACAACAACATTTACGTTTTGTATGGGTTTGAAAATATTATGTAAATCCGGCATACATACAGTAAGGTGCAGAAGCCGAAGTCATAGTCGCAGAACGTAGAGAAGTTGTAGGTAGTGGAGAAAAAGAGTAATAATGCTAGCAACCATAAAAGCCAACAACAGCAATAGCAACGACTGCGACACAACAACATAAAATAAGAAAATAAAGGATTTTTGCTGTTTTGCATTTTTGCTTTCAACGCCAAATGCCGCTTTCAACGTCACCGCCGCCGCCGCCGCCGCCGCCGTCGCCACCAACGTTGCCACCTCATTCTTTGTATTAATATGTTTGTGTGTGTGTCGGTGTGTTTATCTATATGACTGGATGTATGTGTGTGTGTGTGTGTGAATGTTAAACATGGCGAGCATTTAGCCATAGCGAGTTGAGTTGGTCGATCAATGGGTGGATGAATGTGTACAATATGAATGCACAAATAGATGAATATATGTATGAGGCTAGTAGCAGTAGTGGCTGGCTAAAGGCTCAAAGCTCTGATGGTTGTTCATGGATGATGGTGGGCGGATTTGGTTATTTCTCTAGTAGTTTTTTTGATTTCTCATTCGTTCATTCGCAAGCGTTTTACTTCATTTCTCCACACTTGTTCTGCTTCAGGGAGAAATTTTTTCAAACATACATACATACACTTGTGGGTATGTATGTATATGTGTGTGTGTGTGTGTGCAAAACAGTGTAACTCTTTCACCGTAAGAAATACAAAGCTAAACCCTAACTTGGGGCATAAACAATAAATAGAAAAAAAATATTATTTCTTTTTCCTTTTTTTTTTTTATTATTATTTGTTTTGTTGTAGCGTGTGTTGTCAAAAAATATATGCAGTAAATATTCAATTAATTTTTTGTCCTTTTTTTGTTATTTTATTTTTGTTGTTGTTGTTGTTATTGCCATAAATGTTTAAGTATACATATGTATATAAAAATTATACATAACTTTAACTTATTCTTTATAATGAAACAAATTTCGTCTGAACCGCATTTGTTGCTTTGGGGATATTGTCTTCATTTTTTACCTTTATTTGTTTCTTTATAAGTTTCCTACATTCATTCATTCGTTCGTTGTGTCCTTTGGGGCTCTTTTCTACAGCAATTTTGTTGATTTGTTTTTTATTTTACTTTGTTTTATTTTGTTTTTGTTATATCTTGATTTGATTCCTTTATTACTGCATACTTCATTTCCAATGGTATTTATCTGGGTATCAGATATACTCCATTGTCGCAGGTGAATGAGCGCTCTCCATTTTCTTGTTTACGCCATCTTCTTTTGGTAGGTAAATGCAAATATCCCAGTTGAAAAAATACTTATTCACAACATAGTTCTAGAACTTTTATTAGGCAAGCACTGAGTTTTTTATCCTAAATGTGATTTAATACAAAAGATTTTTCAAGCCACTGTACTTGACTATTGAATCTCCACATAAATTGGTAATAATAATAATAATTATCTTGAGATTCTTAAAAGTTAAAAGTATTTCCGATTTGATTTTTAATATTATTTTTCTGTTTTTTAATAGACTATTTATTTGGTTTGTTAAACAAAATTTCAATAATTATTTACTTTAATCTAATAGTTGCTTGTATCAATTATTCACTATGAAATGATAAACTTGATAAATGGATCACTTGAAAAGCAACTACTTCATTAACTATTTCCGTTTAAAAATATTTGCTTTCTCATAATTATATTTAACTACATTCTTGCACAGGTTAATGTTCTAATTTCTCCTAATTTTGATAAATGGAAATTATCATCATTTGATTTTCTATAGTATTTTGAAGTCAATAAACCTGAAACTGATAATTTGATTGCTTCATAACCGCTTGGGAATAATAATGAAGTAAAACATACAAAAGTTTACTTTGAAGTTTCGTAATGTAATCGGGAAATAGCAAAGGGGAAGCATTTGCTAGTGTCACACACCGCATCCTACTAGGGAAGTTCGAATGACTCCACTTTCCTAACTTTCCTAGACTGGTTGAAATCTTACCTTTCTATTTGGAATCCTTTCTATAACACGCATTCCTTTCATACTGAAAGGTTCCAAAGGAAGTTCACAAGGTTCTACAATCTCTGCAATTTGGTGATGCGTTTCCTTTATATAATGCTCGATGTTTACTTATTAATTTAAAAACACTTGAAACTAGAAGGGCCATACAGTCTGTTCTATGCTCATTTATGACTTTCTTAGTGGAAAAACTGATTGTCCTTACGATCCATCATGCTATATCAAGACCTGCTAATCGTGTCTTGAGGACGACAATACTACGATTTTTAAAACTAAAATTCAAACACCTTTTTCAGATCGAAGTTGAAACCAAGAAAAAAACCAGGTTCAGATTGAAATCGAAATTCAGACCAAAAACTTTATTTAAAAAAAAAAACCAAAACAATATTCAGACCATGAATCGGACCAAATCGATCAAAATTAGGCCAAATTCAGACCAAAAACTCAGATTAAAAACTCGAAATTCAGACCGAATCCAAACCAAAATCAGGTCAAAAATCAAATACAACCAGATACCAAATGAAAGCAAACCAAAATTCAAACCAAAAACCAGTAGAAATATCTGATAATACAAGACCAAAATACTGAAAATACAGACCAAAAGTAGACAAAACTTTAGACCGAACTCAGACAACAACTTAAACAAAAACTGGACTAAAATTCCACTCGGATTCTGACCAAAATTTAAAACAAAATTCAAACCGGTTTCGGACTGAAACTCAAACCAAAACTGATATCAAAATCAAGCCAATTTTGAACAAAAATTTTACCACAACTCTAACTAAGAGTTAGATTAAAACTGAGGCTAAAAGGACGCCAACTATAAATTAAAAACAAACTCAAAATTAAGACCAGAAATCAGATCAAATGCTGGGGTGAGCAAAATTTGGACCATAATTTAGACTAAGAGTTACTCTAAAACTCTGACTAAGAAGTATCTCAAATACAGACAGAAAGTAAATCAAAATTTAGACTAAACTCGGATTAAAACTCAAACAAAATTCAGTTTAAACTTCAAACCTAAAATCAAAACAAAATTCTGTCATACAATCAAACCAGAATTCAGATCAAATATGGAAAAGTTAAACCAAATATTAGACTAAAATTCAATGCAAAATTCAACCCAAAAACTAGACGAAGCTAGCTAGACAAGCTTTCTAAAAGCAAGACATCTAAAAACTGGCCGTGTGTATTTAATAACTATTTTCATTGTAACGTGAATTCAATTGGCATTAATCAAATTTGATTTATTATTCTTATTAAAATAAATATTATATAATGTAAAATAATATTTTAACTCCTAAAGTTTTTTGTTTGTTGAAAGCGAATGCTTTTCACTGCTGATGGCTTTTTTGGAAAAATCTAAATATTTTTGAGCCTTCTCAAAAATCTCTGTTTACTAAAAATAAACTGCTCTTCTTAAATCAAGATTATCGGATTCTGGGGGATTCCGGATTCAGCCGACATTTAAATCAAATCAAAATGAAAAATATTTTTGTATTCCACAAAACTTCTACTTTGATTGCTTTAAGGTATGCGCACACACACGCGATTTCGTCGCTGCGATGTCGCCGCGTTTTCATTGCTTCAAATTATCAAACTTCCGGTACGATGACGCGAAAAATTAAAAAAAATTTACTTTTTGCCATAAAACAAAATGCGATATATTTTTAATTTGCAAAAATGTTTTGCAAATTTCTGTCAAATTTGGCAGTTCACACTTCAAATTAATTAATAAAAATTGAATTAAATTCAAATAATAGGCTTTAAATGAACAATGATGCCAGAGGAATTTCAAAAAGTTCATAGAACAAGCAGATCAGACGAATCTTTGTGATATTTTCCTCAATTCAACAATCTATATAAGTGAAAATACTGTAAAGTAAATGAGAATTACAAAGGCAGTTATTTTCACAATGCAACTACCACTACTATATACTTTTTCCCATTTTCCGCACATTTTCTATTAGTTTTTCGGAATCGAAAACTTTTCAATGAATTTGTTGTTGAAAAACTTTCCTATCACAAAAGAAATAAGAGAAAAAGATGATGAAGAAGAAAAAAATCGCTGCAAAATCACGGTGCGACAAAAAAAAAAAAAAATGTGTGCGTTTGAAAAACGCTCTGTGACAGTGACGCGCCTGTGTACCGATGTTCATATAACTTAATATGTTGCATTTTTACAGCGTCTGTCACCGCAACAAAATCGCGTGTGTGTGCGCATGCCTTTATTAAAACCCGTGCGGTTTTTAAGACAACTCCTTCAAAATTAAGCGCTTAAAAAGTGCTTGCAAGTGAAGCATTTCAACTGGAAAATGTAAAGCAATCATACAAACAACAACTTAAGTTTTCTATCAAGTTATAAAAACAAGACAAAACGTTCGGCAAGACGCTACTAACGATTGCCTTAACGAGAAACGAAGCGAGTTAGTTTTCACAGCAACAGAGAAGTATTTTTTTTTCAATTGTTTTATAAAAAATAAATAAGAATGCATGAATCAATACTCGATACTTTTTTCTCTCTTTTCTCTTTCTCAACTTAAGTTAACACGAAGCAGTGAATGAACGAGCGGAAATGCTTATCTAACGCACTCATTTTTGCACTTGTTTAGCGCTAAAAGTATTGCACTAAAGAAGTGCTACTCTCCTAGGACATGCAATGTTAAAATTTATATGGAACATATGTGCTTTTAGTGCACTTGCAGTCAAGCACTTGTTTAGAGCTGTTCTAGTACTTCAATTTGCCGATGGGTAGTGAAGAAAAACATTAAAACATTCACCTTAATTTCTAATTATTTATATACCGGGGAACCCAGATTAGGAGATTTATTGTTTTTATCTATTTTAATAAGTAGATCAAGACATTCACCTATTAACTTTAAGAATATCTCAAAGGAGTCAAGTAATAGAGAGTTCAAATGTGCCATAGCCACACTATGAGAAGCTTAACTAGAAATATTACAGCTGCAGGGGCGGATACAAGGGGGGCGGGGGGGGGGGGGGGGACAGGGGAAAATTTCCCCTCCCAACAAATTTTCAAACACTTAAAAATTTAATAACTTAAACAGGCAAAAAGGTGAACATAACTAATTATTGTTGTTTTTAGTTATTACGATTTACTTTCAATTTTCTTTCTTTCCTTCTCTATGGAAATGTGCTGAAATAATAATGATACCTAAACCAAATAAACCTGAAAACTCAGTGGCCTCATGTACCTATAAGTTTGCTGGTAATATTCTTGAAAATATTCGAAGTTGTAGATTGCTAATAATACAAGAAAATGAGAATATAGTTCCGAATCAGCAATCGTCATAAGAACGGAACTCCTGAGCAATATCATCAATATTGTCACTGACTTTGTGGAACGCAAAAAATATTACTCTGCCATATTTTTGGACATCCAAGAAGCGTTCGAAAAAGTTTTGGTATCAAATTTACTTCCAGCTCCATTTTATTTGGTCTTAAAGTCCTATCATTCTATGTCTAAGTAAATGGTGAAACATCAGCCAAATGTCAAGTGAAAATTGGAGTACCACAGGGCAGTGTTATGGGTCCTGCTCTTTATTCGATTTTTACCTGTGACTTGCCTGAAACTGATGGTGTTACTATAGCTACTTATCCAGACGATACTGCCATTTTAGCGTCAATTTAATCTCCCACAGAAGCTGCTAATCTAGTTCAGAAATAGCTCGATGACGTTCAACAATGGTTACTTCATGGATGAGTGCTTGACTAGAGTTTTATCTGCCTCAGGTTCGATTCCCAGATGGGGTTAAATTCTTAAAAAATATCCAAATGGATTGTTCTAATAAAATGGATCATTTCGGTGATTTAGTTCTTAAATACATGACTCAAGTACCAGTTCAACGGGTTCTATTCTCAGGTAGAGAATTGAATCAACCTAAAAAAAAAAAAACAAAATTATAGATTTCTGGTCGATATAAAGAAAATCCCAGATGGGAAAGAGAAAATTTGAATACAGGGTAGGAAACAGCGACCTTAAATAAAAATTCTACAAATTCTCGACCCATTATATACCAATTTAAAACCGAAAACTGAATAAATGTTTCCTATTGTTATATTTTCCACGATCCTTTACCTTGGAAATAGGTCATAGAAATTGTGAAATGCTTCGCTACAAGAACAGGGTTTCCTCAAAATGCGTAACATACTCGTTTTGGTTCATATGGAGAATTTTTATTTTTCATCCCCCCCCAAAAATGTTTCCTGTATCCGCCACTGCAGCTGAGATAGCTTCCCAAGCGTTTTCCCTATTTAGTTTTTCCCAATTACCAACTCACAACTACATCGTGGTTTACAAATTCCTTTCGGCAGAGATGAATTAAAGACCAAAGTTTATCAGAGATTCAATAGACTTTGTAATAAAGGGTAGGTAAACTGTGAAAACGGCTCATGTGGCAACACAACGGGTCGCACTCTAACCTAACTTAACCTAAGACCATAGTTAATTCATATCAAAACCGAATGTTGAACCATCCCAATAAACTAGTATCTAAGTTGATGAGTTCTGAGTGAACTTTCTTTAGAGTAAAACGAAAAACCGCTCAAGATCTTATAGTTTAAAGTGAGAATTGTGAAATGTAAATATGTAATGTAAATAATGTAAAAGACAAATTGTTTATTATAATATTTGAAAAAATATGAAAAATAATAATTTTTCCTCGGCTAGCGTTTTCGATAGTTAAACTTAATAATGCCTTCTAAACTGACATAACGTTAGATCTAATAAGACCTTAATTTTTTTTAAATACTTCGCTAATATTTTAATGAAAAAATTAAATTTTAAATATATTTACCACATGCTGCATATTCATTCCGATCATTTGAATTAAAAAAGCTACACAGAATTCTTAATTCACTGCCACTCTTCCTTCATTTGAAGAGAAAGGAAAGAATTTTGTTAAAGCAGGATTCAGGATATGTGGTATTCGTAGATATTTTGAATGCATGTCATGAGGGTCCAATGCTTATGGACAATGAAAGTCAAGTCAAGTGTGATTTATGACTATAAATGCGTTATAGCAGAAAACGCAAAAACGTCGTCAGGCCGCCACCTCCTCCTCAAAGAAAAACAGAACATGGCACACGACTCTCGTTCGACCTACTCGCCCAAGCAGAAACGACAGGAACTGCCCATTTTTCCATTTTCCATTTTTTTTCGTTTCGTTTCTTTTTTATTTTCTTTTGCTTGCTTGGTTCACAGTTGAACGAATAAATTTCCTTCCTTTTTTTGTTTCACTGACCAAACGATTACACACAAATCACAACATAAGTTGCAGCCATCCCATTTTGCTGCTGAATTTTATCAAATGATAATTTGTGTGTGTGTGTGTGAGTGTATGTTAGTGAAAAATATTTTATTTTATTTTCTTTTATTTGTATTTTTTTTTTTTATTCCATTCGTCTATCGAAAAATATTTTTATTATTATTGCCAAATTGCGACACTCTCACTTTCACCACTCGAAAATCGCCGAGGGCTCATCGAAAGTGTTGTCTATTGTTTATACACACGCACTATGCAATCATTGCCATTGAACCGTACACCGCGCTCCGCGCCCCTCTTTCATATTTCAAATCTTCCACTTGATTAGGCGCCAATTCGCATGATCACAAAGGGTGTTGGTGATGGTGTTGGTGATAGCTAGCACTGCTGCTTGTAATGCTATCGAAGGATTCGGTTTTAGTAAATTGCTTCCGGTGCATCGCGTTGTCGTCTGTCGAGAGGCGTTTCCATTGCAAGTACTTGAAATATCGCGCTTGGCTGTGCAGCATGTGACACAATTATGTAATGATTGTGAGTAGTTAACTGTGATGATGAGTGAGAATAACGGCGTTGATGTTGTTGATGATGATGAATTTACGTTAAAGAGTTTAATCGACGACACGCGTAACTGATTTACTGCGTTTTCTTTTCGTTTTTTTTTTTTATATATGTTATTATTATTTTTATTGTCTGCAACATTTTATTTTATTTACACTCGATTTGATTGAATTTGTACATTTGTTTTCGACCTTTTTGCTTAAATAAAAGTAAATAAATGTCAATAAATGCATTTAGAATTGATTTTCGACACTTTTTTTTGTGACATATGCTATGCTTAGAAAAAGCAAATCCTTTATTAGTTTATGGGAAAGAAATAAAAGTGTGATTGTTCTCACGTGAATTTCTGACAACACAAATTGAATCTTATTAGAAATATTGGTGATTATATTTTGATAAAAAATATATTTAATTTAAAACAAGAAATAAATAGTATCCCGAAGTTTATGACCAACTAGCATTGGTTGAAAGTCAGTGAAATTGACTTAGATTCGAAATTGGCTCATAAATTATTTCATAAAAATAATCATGGTTGTTGGTGCAACTCGCTGACGTCATACTTAAGACAGCCAATTCACTCTATTCTGCCGATTTTTTTGGTTTATGTTATAAAGAACTAAAGTTCATTCTGTTCTCGAGCTTACTACCTCGGTCACACTACCTCAAGCTTTTAAGATCTTTTGATATTCGAACCACAAGTGAAATTAACTTTTTCTTAATTTACTTACTTACTTTTGAAGCAACTACAAAAAATTCTATTCTAGGTATGCAGTTATAAAATATGTAATGGTCTAAAATTTACCAATGACTAATAAAAAATAAAATAATAAAGATGGTACCCCAAGGCTGCATATGTACATACATTGAAAATGCAATCAACCTTTAAAGTTGTTTCAGATAAGAACACAGCCAAGACAACAAAATAAAGCAACTTGTAATGACACCGGCGATTATCGCTGCATCAGTGACACTGTCATCAAAAACAAATTTGTTTTTCATTGTAATGAAAACAACTATGACAAAAAAAAAAAAAAAAAAAACTAACGTAAAATGTGGAAATAAAATATTTAAATGAGTGTCTGTAATTTTATCATAAAAAGCAAAAAAAAAAAAATAGTAGGATATTTGTGATAAAGTCGGCGTCTAAAAAATATTTAGAACTTTGAATATAAAAAAGTATCACAGTAAAAAAAATTGAAGAAAAAAAAAAAACTTCATTAAATGTCAAAATAACAAAGCAGTAAAAAAAATATCAACTTAAAAAAAAAGAACCAAAAGAATTTAAGCGAAATAAAAATAAGAAAGAACCCTGTACTACAATACGAAAGAGCCAAATATATACATATATATATACATATATGTGTGTGTGTGTAGATACCAAAAACTCCTGCATATAAATACGAAACGTGTGCGTCGATTGCATTGGCGCCATGTTTATCTAATTTGGGGACATTATGCATGACATTCCGCGCGGTTGTTTATAGGTTCGGTTAAACCTGCATTGATAACGACATCGTCACACACATACATACAAACACAAACTTATGCACAAAGGTTGGCTGCAGTAAACGTACGAACGCATTGACTCACACTGCACTCTCTAGTAAGTTGATGTTAAGAGAGAGAGAGAGAAAAAGGCAGGATGAAGAAGAGAGTAAAAGAGAACCGCTGCATCGACTCTCATAAGAAACAAAAAAAAAAACTATTAAGTGACTCTCGTATGGATCTTTTTCATTTTGTTGTTGTTGTTTTTTTCGAAATAAGTTTTTATTACGATTGGATTCTTATTTTTACTTATATTCGATACGCTACATTCGGTGGTTTTAGTAAGGGCGTAGTGAATACTGAAAGTATTTGATAAATTTAAGTTTTAGTGTTTGTTGTATGATTTTGGAAGAGAGATAGAGAGTAGCATTAGAGGAGAGTAGAGATAAAAATGACAAATATGAATGAAAAAGACGGTCAAAAATATTAATTTCTGGTTAATTTTTGATAGTTTTTAATATAAAAAAATATTTTAAAAAACTAATCTTTATTTTTTAGCAAATAAAAAGATTCAAAATTGCATTTTTTTTATATTATAAAAAAAGATAAAAATATGAATTTAAAGAAATGTATTTGAATTTGAATAGTGTGTGGGACTTTTGGTTCTGATTTATCCGAGCTAGAATCAGCCAGTGAGAGAAGTAAGTTTTTTGTTAGGAGTAATCTATTACTTTTACGAAATTAAATTACAATTCGTTGAAGGTGATTTATTCCTTCTTAGTTTAATTCCGTAAAAAAAAGTTTCACTCATTTTCCCATATAATTTTTGAATATTTGTGTTGTTTCGCGTATAAAATGGATTTTGTTCTTGAGTTATTTTTTACGCTTTGACAGCAAAAAATTTATGGGAAAATTAATCATTTTGCAATATTTTCAGAAAAAATTGAATTCCTTCTTTTTTTTTGGAATTAAACTTGGAATCAGTTACATACTTGTGAGTAATGGAAATGATAATTTTTCAAGTTTTATTACCTTATTCCTTATAATGGAATTGAATTTTTACTAAAGTTTTGAAAGAAAAAATTACACTATACGATACGAAAAAAATTTCTAAGTTCTCAAACGGGTTTTCTGGAGTTATTTTCGATGCTGATCACGAATCTACAAAATTTTTTTTTTTCGCGTCAGGTCGAACTTTTGTAATATCGATAATTTTATGATTTTTGAAATTTTTTTTTCGTGAAAACGTTGCAAAAGCTTTTAAAAAGTGTAAAAAGCATAAAAAAAAAAAAAAAAATTTTTTTTGAAAAATTTAGGTCGAAATTTTTTTTTTTAAAACTTTTTTTCGTGAAAACATTGTAAAAACTCATAAAACGTGTAGAAAACATAAAAATTTTTCCCCATTTTGGAAAAATTTAGGTCGAAAAAAAATGTTTATTCTTGAAAAATTTGTTTTTGTGAAAACGTTGTAAAAACTCATTAAAGGTGCAGAAAATATAAAAAATCTAAAAAAAAAATTCGTTCTGCGTACTCCTTCCTTACAATATTTTAAAAAATTTCATCGATATCACAAAAGTTCGACCTGACCCGAAAAAAATGTTTGTAGGTCCATGATCAGTATCGAAAAAAACTCCAGAATAGAACATATAAGAACTCGGAAATTTTTTTATTATAATTCCTTGGAATCGGAATAGAGGTGGAATTTTAATTCCCAATTCAATCATTACTACTCAGCTCTACTAGTGAAGAGTGTACAATCAGTTGTTATTGACCGATTGAAATGACTACACGAAGCTTTTTTTTTTTCTTCTGTCGTTTTCAGAATTGATGGACATGGCATGTGGATGGCTAAGTATGTATATGTGTGTGTTAGTGTGTGTGTGTGTGCGTGGATATGATTTCATTTCTTGCGAATGTGTACCGCGGTAGTCATTTGACTCTTGCTCAAATTCAAGCTTTTTCGTTAATAAAAAAAAGAAAAAAAAAAACAATAGCATCGTCATTGCTTTCTTATCTAAAGAATGTTCTTAAATTTTAAGGATTATTACCAACAATAAATTTGCGAAAATATATGCGACATTTAAGAATCAGTTCGGAGCAGTCTCATATCATATATGTGCCCACAAACGAAAAAAAATGAGTTAAAATAAGTAAATGAACAAAAAGTAATTTAAAATTAGTGGAAACGCTTGCAGCTTCAAAAAAAATCTAAGAAATTGATATTTATCTCTTTTTCTGGGGGGAAAGAAAAGTTAATATTTCCAAGGAAACTTATACCTTTTTACTTATATCAAGTTATTTTATATGTTCAAAACTTATTCCCTTGAGCATCTACCTACTATGCTGTATAATATATTAGAACCCCATTTCTTATGCTGCTTTTCTTCTCAATGTCATCATGCGCGTGCATCTAAATATAACAAAATGTAAGCGTTTTAATTGAAATGGTGGCATTGCTCATTGTTCTTGTCGCTCATCGTTAATGCTCCTAATTAAATGAAAATAAATAAAACTTTACCCTTTATACAGTGATGCGTTCATTAAAGCTAACTTAATTGATGTTATTGTTGTTTTTGTTATTATCCTTTCCCATATTGTTAATACACCTTGAGGTGAAAATTATCTTAAGTTACCTTCTTGTAGGTTATTAACACTTTTCCTTGCAATAGCAACGCAAAGAAAAATGCATAGAATTAGTAGTAAATAGCAAAAATCTAACTGAAGGATAAACTCTTTGATGACACGTGCGTATATTTATGTATATGTATGTATGTGTTTTCTAATGATGTGTTAGTGATATTGCACGTATTAATTACAGATTTGGTTTTAATTTAAATTAATTTTGTAATAAAGGATTGAATTTTTATATCAATTATCCTGAGGAATTAACAACAATACAAAACTACGCCTCAAAAGTCATAAATTTCCAGGTTATGGCGACATTCCATCTGAATTACTAGAAGCTAACCCCATAGACACCGCTACTGCCAGTATTTGAAGCAATCTGGAGCCAAGAATCTTTACGCAGCTCCCGCCAATTCTATAAAAAGTTTTCACACAAGTTTTAATGAACCCCATTGACAAAACATTGAATTAGACCATCAGAAAACAATAAGCCGTATTTCGTGGAAACAGATCCTGAACAAGTAAACTAGTGGCAGTCTTTCCTACACTTTTCAGTTGTCAATTTTAGCAAACCATTTGACACCATTTTTCGCAACGAGATTTGAAAATCTATATTCAAGTACGGCATCCCAAATACGTTAATTTTCTCCTGATTCTTGATCAGGTTTTGCACAGTATACTGGACAGGTTAGACCGAGACCTCCCCTGAAACTTCACCGCTTGAAAATCTCGATTACGTCGATGAAATCTGCTTCCTGTTCGTAAAACATTCTTATTTGTAGTCTTAACTAGATTATTTATCCCCCGTATCAGAAGTTGGATTGAGAATCAAAACCAGCAAAAAAATACGAACGTGATCAGTAGACTGGAGTGAAAAACAGAAAAGTTTCCGAATCGAATCGTAATAGTGCGGAAAAGTTGCCACTCGTCAATACGAACTCAGAGGAGAGAAAACTGTTTGAAATCGGACTATATATTCTGTTAACCCATCACATTCAAAGTTTCCGAATTTGAACATAAATTCAACAGATATTCGAAAAATCGTAAGAAGTGTAAATTATGTCCAATCGAGCTTATTTTGTGTACGTAGTATGACCTTGAGTTATACTACGAGAAAAAAAATGTTAACCACCCCACCCCAATCCCTTTCTTTTACCTCCTTAAACGGGTGGGAAGGGCCATTTTTCGTTGAAAAAAGCCAGAATTTCGGGTGGTGCAAACCAGTGCGAACGTTGAGTTCGTATTGAAGAGGAGCAACTTTTCCGCACTGTTACAATTCGATTCGGAAACTTTTCTGTATTTCGCTCCGGTCTACTAATCAGCAATACAAATTTATACCGAAGATGCGACATGGACCCAATTTCTGTTCAAATAAAACGCTGCAAATAGAATTGAATTGGCCACACACTGCATAAAGAGCATTATGAATTTAGTCGCTTAGCTCTAAATTGGAATCCGCAAGGCTCTAGAAAGTGGGGTCACCCAAAAAAACACATAGAAACGCTGTCTACTAAAGAACATAGAACAAACAGGGAAAACATGGAACGAAGTGAAGCCATTAGCTAACAACCGAACACGCTGGAGATGTTTTGTAGAAGCCTTATACATCACTAGGCATTGAATAGAACTGAAGATTATCTTAACTTATTTTGGCCCGGTCCTAGGATACCAAGATATTAAATTTTAAACATTTTCGAAACACAATTTCCATATGTCTTCAATAAGAAATTTTAGTACCTATTCAAAAAAAAATAAAAGAAATTTGTTCCTGAATTTTAGAAAGTGTTTGGGCTTACCCCGAGAAAATAAGGTGACCAGGTGAAAAAAAATTAAAATGGCGCCCACTCGTTCTCAATGCAGAAAAACTCTATCTATGATATGGGTCAGTCATTAAGACGAATACATGTTTAAATAACTGTTAAAACACGAAAGGACGCGTCTGCGCTTAATTTCTCAAAGATACATAACCTGAAATTTGAAATTTTCATACGTGGGATATTTTTTCAAGTGTGTTTGTTCGAATCACTAACAGTAAGTCTCGAACAATCATCTTAAAACATTACACAAGCCAATGATCAGCTAGGGATATCATTAGAGAATACACTGTCCTGACCATCCGCAATCCAGCCCTTGCCTGCGCCAGATGTTCAAACTACAACATCAAATTCGACAGTTGTTTTACCAGAAGATTTCTTACCTGTTCCTAAATAGAAGAAACAGATCTCTAATCGAGGACGGAAGACAACAAAAGCAGCTGCTATTACTTTCTCACCCTATAAAAACCAGTTGCAGGAAACCGTAATAGAAATAGACAAAGTAAAACGTGAACGTGGACGAGGCAGTGAACGTGGCCGTGCAAGGGAAATTGCTATGGAAAATTGCCTCAGTGCTCGTTCATCATATAATGGAAAAGATCCGGAGTGAGTTACGTGCTGCAGTTACTATTCCAGATGCCTTAAATTTTTTATGGTAGGAATTTTTCGGCTGATCAAATGGGATGAAATGCCAAAGCTATCTACTATGGGCACATAATGGGTGTGCTGGAGCGGATGGAGAGTATTACATTTGCGACTTTTGCCACTAGAAATGTTTTTCTTATTCAATTTAATTTTTTGTTTCTTTTCATATATTGTTTTGTGGCTCCCGGGTTGCCATTGTATTGTATTTTGTATTGATAAAGTCCACGTAAAGCGGAGAGCACGTAGGCTTAAGAGCCCATTGTACACTGTTCCGAAGGTTCAGTTCACTACAGTAGTACTGATCCCTTTACACTGAAGTGCATCTACAATCTTGTCAAAAGACGGATTGTCAAATGCCCCTTCAATAACCAGAAAGACTGCTAAAGCGAACTGTTTCTTGTCCAGGGCTTGTTGAGCCCGGCCAGTAACTCCCACTAAAGCAGTTTCTATATTTACCTTTCTGATAGGCATGCTGGCTGTCATGGAGCGGTCTTGAGACCAGCTCAACAGTTTTCAACAAGATATCAATCAATTTTTCAAGACCCTTTAGGAGAAAGAATAAGAGGCTGATAGTCCGAAAGCTTTTCGGTTGGTCATAAGCAGATTTACCTGGTTTAGAGATAAATACCGCTTCGGCTGCCCTCCAAGCTTCCGGAATGTAGACTAGATTTATGCTAGCCCTATAGATTTTAAGTAAGAGGAGTCAGCATTATTTCCAATCCTTTTTGTTGAAGGATTGGATTGGGTCCTGGAGACTTATACGGAGACAAAGACAAGACAACTGCCCTGACCCTTGCCCTCGTAGCAATCTTCCCGCAATCTCCTTATTCTCACTGTTAGGTGCAGTTGACCTGCCAGCTGGATTCATTAATCTGTCAGAGCTGATGCAGCCAGAAAAATATGTATCCATCAGCAAATCAAGCACCTCCTCTTTCGAGTTCGTAAAACTACCGTCAGACTTACGAAGAACATCAAGCTTAGCCTCAGGATCTCTAGAAAGAGCTTTCTGAAGTCGTGAGACAGAGTTGATGTCCTCCATTTGCCCACAGAAGTTTTTGATGAAAGCTTGGCCTTCTTTATCTGCTTTTTGTACTTACCCTGTGCTAAAGCATGGGATTTCCAGTCAGCAGGGAGTCCAGTTTTTCTGGCTCTATTGAACAACTTCCTAACACTCCGCCTTTTGCGAGAGAGAGCGCGTCACTCCACCAACCAGCAGGTTTCGCGCTTTTAAGCTCACGTTCCGGGCAAAAGTGATGGAAAGCTGAAACAATGACGCTCTGCAAGACTTCAACTGCAGTGTCTAGGAGTCCACTATCGCGAGCTGTAACTCGAAAACCATCAAGCTGCTCAGCAAGAGCCACACTATACACATTCCAATTGGTCCTACGAACGTTTCTTATTCTAGCAACGTTAACCTGATTCGCCTCAACCCTGAAGGAGACGTATCTATGGTCAGAGGCAGAATCCTCTTTGAGTACCTTACAGCCAGATATTAAATCTATTACATTATGTCTGGCCACAGTGACGTCAATGACCTGCCTTCTAACCGAAGTTATAAAAGTCGGTTCATCGCCGCGAATTAGATTATCTAGCTTAGAGGCAGCAAAGTAGACTACTTTGCTTTTGAAGGTTATCTGTACTCCACCACGCTACATTGTGGGCGTTGGCATCCATACCGATAATCAATCGTAGATTATTATGCTGTGCATACAGAACCACTTTAAAAACTTCCGGTGAAGGCGGTTGTATAGGTGAATCGTAAGGCCTGGAAGCTGAGTGATACCTCTTACAGTACCCTTATATACTTAAGGTTCTTGTACGAGGCATGCCATACTACCCACACATTTGATTACAAAGCCGTTTTATACACTTTTTGTTAAATTTTTTTCATAAAATAATTAAATTATTTTTTTTTTTTAATAAGTAGCAGTCATTATCGCCAATAAAACAAAGATCATTTACTTAGATGTAAATCAATTGTTTCAATATGAGTTTATTATTTTTTAATCAAATTAAATCAAAATGGGGCCATATTAACACCTTCTCTTCTGAAGAAATGTTAAACAGTGATAAATTTTGGAAAAAATTTAAGAATATATTTTTAATGAATTTTCAAAGTTGCTGGTCGTAAATTGACCAAATGTGTTAAGAAAACTCATCATTTCTGGTTCAGGCAATTAAAACATACCACCTTGATCAAAAAGTTCCCGGAATTTATTCAGAAAATTAAAAATACAAGTTTATTCATCGAAATCTATATTGTCCCCTTCAAAGAAATCCCCATCAACTACGACACACTTATGCCAGCGCTTGATCCAATCCTCGAAACATTTTTTATATTTGGTTTTCGGGATGTCCATCAGTGCTTCGTGCGATTTTTTCATTACTTCCTCTCGGCTGCTGAAACGCGTTCCTCGTAATGGGTTTTTAACTCGATTGAAGAGAAAGAAATCACAGGCAGCCAAATCAAGTGAATTCGGTGTCTGTTGGATGGTATTTGTTGCATTTTTCGTCAAAAAATTACGAATAATGATGGCACTGTGCGACGGTGCGTTATCATGGTGCAAAGTCCACGAGTTTTCTGTCCACAATTCTAATCTCTTTCGGCGAATTGCTTCACGCAAACGCCTCATAACGCCCAAATAATACTCTCTGATAGTTAATTTGTGGTTATTGATCAAAATTTCTTTTACTTTATCAACGTTATCGTCAGTTTTCGATGTTGATGGTCTGCCACTGCATTCATCATCTTCGATTGACTCACGACCACTTTTGAACCGCTCGTGCCATTGGTGGACGACCGTTTTCTTTAGAGAATCGTTGCCGAAACACTTTTCCAACATTTTCAACGTCCGCGCACCATTAAATCCTTTTTTTATGCAAAATTTAATACAATACAATTTAAAAAAATTGTAAAAAATCGCCAACACACACAGAGATAGATGTACTCTTAGCTATGTAACTTTAGCAAATATCAAGCTAAGATTTAGAGGGAATATCAGCAACAGATGTACCAACTTACTCAGCTCGGAAAGATAGAAGCGCCACACGTTGGTTATTTCGGGAACTTTTCGATCGAGCTGGTAATTCTGTTGCGCTTCTTGTTTTCATTTTCCAGGTGATGTCATTTGGGAAGAGGAAAAGTATTGCATTTATATAAAAATTATCTTGAAGAAACTTTTTTCTTTGAAGCCATGCCTATCTTCTTTTTCTACCTTAGAGGTAGTCATATGAAAAAACAAGAAAAGGATTGCATTTTTATTTTCCTTACATATCTCGAGAACATTAATTTCTTCTAGTTCAAGCCAACCAAATATTTTCCTTTCTTTCTTCAGGTTTTTATTACCTGTCTAGCCAAGCTGCTGCTAAGCAAGAAGAAGAAAATAATTGTATTTTTAAAGCTATTTCCATGAGAAAACTAATTTTTTCTGGTTTAAGTCATTTCGGTTTTCATTGTTTTTCAGCTAAGCTGTTGTCATATATATGCAAATGTATTTTTCTCTTTTTTTTTGGTTTTTGTCTGATCCCAGATTTGTATTTAGGATCTTTCGCACAGCATTTCACTAGTTACAGAATCATGATACTTACATTAATCTTACTTAGTTTCCTTTTTTGTTTTATTTTCTTTCCAATTCTTATTTCAATCTCTTATTTAATTATTTCTGTTATCTATTTAAATTCGTTTATGCAATGTTATTTGTTTCGCTATTGTTTCCTGTTTTACTTTCTATGTATCCTTTTTTCACTTTCCTTTGTGTTTTAATCTATCATCAATATCTTCTATTTTGTTTTAGGCTCTCTGATTTAGTTTTTGGATTGTGATGTTTTTTTTATATCCTTTTTTATTTGATATCCGTGTTTTTTTTTTTTATTTTGTGTTTCTATTTTATTTACTTTAACTTTAGGTTTTTTTATTTTTAATTCTTTATTTTCTTTTGATTTAAACTTTTCTTTAATGTTATCTGTTTTTTTTTTTGTTTCTCTTTTTGTTATTTTTTCTTTTTCACTTTTCTTTATTTTCTATTATTTTTTTAAGGTATTTTCTGTGCTTCAAATTATTTGAATTATTTTTATTCTTTTAATTTATAGTCATTGTTTTCTTTCTACTTTATTCATTCTATTTTGGCTTTCAAATTCTGATTTTGTTCTATTTTTATTTTTTTTTTTTAATTACACAATTTTAGTTGACTTTTGTTTTCCTTTATTTCTTTCATTTGTTTTGTGCTCACGTTCTCTTTCTTTTTCTGTTATAAGTTTCAAAAAATTTTCCTTTTAAGCCAGCTATAAGTTCTCAAAATTTAAATCTAAAATCCTTATGCTTAATTTTGTTTAATTAAAATAATTTCCCATAAAAATAGCAACATTTGTTGTTATCGCTCGTAATTTATTCATAATCTATTTACACAAATCATGTTCAATCTGTCACATTTACTTCAAAACTCTCTCAGCTTCTTCGGTCTTGCAAATAGCCTCCCCCAAAGTCTCTTCGATTGCCTGCCTGCCTGCGGCTTTTATGCATTTATCAATCAGCATCGTCATAACACATCATACTCATAAATATTCATTATGGATCACAAATATTGATGCATATCCATATTGGTTGACCAGTTTCCTTCCACCAAATCCACACTTGCTGTTCCTCCTTCTCTTCCATCTCACTTGATAGTTTCCATAATCCTAGTTCCTGATGTTATCATGAAAATCATGAAACACAACAAATCACATCAAAACCGATGATTATAGGTTTTGACTTTCGGGCAAAAAGAAATCTCACACATTCTACTCATTCGTAAGCGTGTTTACATATTAACCTTGAATAGTTGTTGTTGCTGTTTTCACTGACTGTTGCTGTTCACTTTACTGGCAGTGGATTTAAAAATAGCATCTCTAACCATTAATCAAACTATTAGCAAAGAATTTTTTTTTTTTTGCAACAAAAGCAACTTTCATTTGTATGCTACTTGTGTAATTTATATTTGTCAGCATAAAATGACACACCCCTTTTTCAATAGACTACAACAACAACAAAAATAAGAACGACGAACTTCTCTGTTCCATGTTAACCTCCCTGTCTTTTATGTATTTTCTTTCTCCCGGTAGATAGAAATTTTATTTTAATTTTACGCTCGTATTCTGGCAACACACTCTAATGGAGACGACATTTATTTATTTATTTATTATTGTGTAAAGGGCGAAGGGGCTGAAAGCGCAAAATATCCAAAGCGAATCGCTCGCATTGCTCGCTCGGCATATCTGTTGCAAGCAGATTTTTATCCTGCAGCGCATACATTCAATGATAATCATGATAATGTGTCCTGTAATCAACTAATAAGGCTCATGTTGCTGCATATTTCTTTCAAATATACATATACATGCATATTAGGGTGGCCCTTAGCTATAGGTAATTTTTCAAATATATGTAAAAATGTTGCTACTCCCTTGCACTAATCTGGTTCCAATAAAGAAAAAAAAAACCGGGCTGTGAAAAATTTCAGCTTCATCGGACAACTTCTAGGTGACCCTCAGACGTCTTGATGTTGAAACATAGTATTCGCAACTATTATTTCCGTTCAAAAGCGATATAGTCTTCCCTATCTTAACCATTTTCCTGATTCTTCTTAAAGAAATTTATTTAGGCATATCCAGAAAATTGTGTGAAAAACTTCTGAATCAAATTTTTTAAAAGTAAATTCGCACAATTTCTGAAACAACATAAAAAATATAATCGCCCACACGGAAAAACGTATTTTTAACGAGATTATAATGACAGGCTCTTTGGTCGAAATTTTCATAAGTAAGTAGTTAACTATTTCATACTTTTTTCCCAACGTTTCGGCGCAAATTTTAGGCCTTCTTCAGGGGATTTTTATTTATTTATCTGTTTTTTGAAGAATAATAACTATGGAATCAGTTGTGAATTTCACAAGAATTTCAACGAAATTCACTTGAAATGCCGAAAGTAGCTCAGCAACCCTCAAACTCATGGTTGTAAGAAACAGGGAAAACTTAAGATATTTTTTTTTAGAAATTTTACATTTTTGCTTTAGCAAGATTTCTGTGGTAAAAATGAAAAACAGCATAACTGGAGTTAAGATATTTTTGACTATAAATAATAAACTGATGCGAATTTTTAAATAATTTTTAGAATTATATAGCATTTTAAGAATGATCTTTAATTTGAAGATAAATTCGTTTGAGGCAATAGCTGCGTTTTATATACCACTTGCTTCTAGTTATGTTTAACTAGCAGCGATAATTATATGGGAAAACAACAACAAAGCCGCAGATATAGCACGTATAATTACAGCACACAAAAATTCTTCTTCTTCTCCAAACTTATAATCAGTCAAAAACGAAATTCGATTCTCAATGAAATTCCTTTATTGTCGTGTGTCCACTCTAAATTTGAAATTCAAAATTTCAACGAAATTCACTCTCGTATATTCGCACTATAAGAGAGAATTTAGTAGCAATTGGGTATTTTTTTTGGGTCTGCGGCAATGATTTGTGAAACAAATTGTTTCTCAGCTTAATTTTTTGTGTAAATGTTATTGTATTCCTGTATGAGTTTCACATTTTTTTCTGCAACGTCATCGACAACAACTTTCTTCTCAAGTTTTTCAATTCCTTTTTTGTAACTTGAATCTCCTTTCCATGTTGAAAGTTCTTTGCTGAAGAAATCGATAATAGAAAAATAATTTTTTTGTAGCCTGCTTCCAATATATTTTAAGCTTTATTTATCTTAACCGCTGTTGGAACATTTTCATCAAATAAAGGTAGAGCCACAGTTTGGGGAACTAAGTACTCGAGGTGCGTGGCAAATTAGTCCGTAGCACCTTTCTGATTTCTCGATCAATATCCTGATAATTTATCAATTGACGTATGAACAAAAAGTAGTAATAAGGTGCTCTAATTCCAGTTGATGACAGAAACTAAGTTCCAACGTACACCCGAGCAAGAAAAATACAAATTCTTTTTGAGAGTTCTTCCCCTTATGAGATAACTGAAACTGGTATTGAGAAAGGTATATCTTAAATGCATAAATCATTGTTAACTCTAACAATTTTGGCTAATCATCTCAGTGTTGTTTCCTTATGGAAAGGTGTTGTTTAAGAAAGCTAAGAACAAATAATCAATTTATCTGAAAAAATGACTTTCCGGGTGACCATGTATAACTTCATGGTCGATGAGGGCCGCCTCGCAGTTGTCCGTTTTAGCTCAAATTTTGCACAGATTGTTTATTAATTGATTGAAACAAGATAGGGGTTTGGGAGCTAAACTTTTAGAAAGTTTAAATATAAGGGCCACCCTAATACATATGTATGTAAGTACAGTAGCTTAGCTTAGCTAGCATGACCCTCACTACACCATCTCACATCACCCCACCCCACTCCAACCCATTTAACAGGGGTGCATATTTGTAATCCACTTTGATGCCGAAAATTGAATTTAACGCGCAATATTTTGTGAGTTTATTCTTGTTCAACTCAATTTGAAAATGCATTTTATGTTTTTGTTGTACGTATTTGCTCTATGGTCGGTAAATTTCTAGTTTTGGAAAATCGTCAGCGGGGGTTATGTTGTTGTAGTACTTTCTTTTTTTTCCCCCTTATTGAGTTGTTGTTTTATAAAATTCTGTGGGTGATGTTGTTGTTGTTATTATTGCGGAACACATGTCACAAAAATAATTTAAAAAGCATATAGACGACTTTGTATATTCAAGATAATAATAGCTAAGGGCATAAAATTCTACGAGTATATTTTAGTATGCTGATCTGATCAGATTATAACAGAAATTTGTCTTTACAATTTTGAGAAACTTATCACCTAAGTAAAATTATCATTGATGATGAGGTTTGTATTACTGATTTAAAGATATGGGATACTGTGGTTTGGTGTGGTGCAGAGCTGTAGGTTAGGTTAGGTTGGAGTGGCTGTCGAGAGACACACTTAGGCCTGAATGGCCCATTGTGATACCACATAGTTGGACCTACAGTTTAACGCCGATTCCGAACGGCGGTGTGGCAATTTTTTATCGGCTTGGTGGTTTTGCCATTACCAACCACACATTCTTATAATTCTCATACACTTCATATTGATAGTGAATATAAGAAAGTTATGAAAATTAACCACCAGACGAAGACGGGAATCGAACCCGAACCTCCCAGATAAAAGTCTAGTGCACTACCCACTAGACTATCGAGGTCGTCGTGCAGAGCTGTAAAAGGTTGCAGTCATTTCGAGCTGCATTCATTGAAGTCACTGGAAATTAATTTACGTTTTCTGATTACAGTCTTTGATTTCATTTGTGACTTAAGTCACCAGTCTTTTTGAAGTCAATGACTGCTCATTGATTATAGCAATCAATTTGAGATTTCAAAGCAAATAGCCAAAATCACTCACATGATTTCACATTATACTTGAAGTCGTTGTCATGACTTCAAATTGGTTTCAAGTCACAATCATGACTTCAAATAGGTTTGAAGTCTTGCAGTCAATTGAGACTTCACCTTCAGTGAGTGAAGTCTATTATTGAATGATAAAAAATATCTAGTATTTATAAGTAGTATAATTATTAATTAAGCGCAAAAAAGCTCGTCTTGATTTGGACGACAATTGACAGTTGTGAAAAAACATATTATACATCTCAGCTTAGGCATACATACATACATATAAGTACCTACATACATAAATAGAACATCGAATAATCAAAATTTTATATCAGATACAAATATAATTACAAACATACAAAATCGGAGAAAAAGTTCAGGACGTTTATATAACTATATAACATTGAAATCACTATGTAATAAAAGCATTAAAAACTGTGCTGATTTCCAACGTCTAATGTACTGATTTCGTGGTTCAAAAATCTGGCTACCCTAGTTTGGGCGGATATTTGTAACAAGAAAAATAATTCGTAATAAGTGTGAACATGAAAGTGTGTAAAATTCTGAAAAAATAACTTAAATGACTTTGGAAGTTGTTTCCATGAATTCAATGAAGTCAAGTGACTTCATCGAAATAAATTGAATTCAATTGACTTCAAATGACTGTTGTTTCCATGAATTCAATGAAGTCAAGTGACTTCATCGAAATAAATTGAATTCAATTGACTTCAAATGACTGCAATCGACTTCAAATGACTTCAATTGACTTTAAATTACTTCAAAATGAATGACTTCAAGTCAATTAATATTTTATAGAAATCAGGACTGCAAATAAGAGACTGATCATTCATGACTTCCAAAAAAATAACTTCGAAGATGAAGGATAAGTCATTGACTTCAATATGACTTGTGACTTCACAGTCTTAATTCTGCATTCATAAAAAGACTGGAATATTGTAATCCTTTTTTTTTTATAAGTCACTTAACTTCAAACTTAAAAAGGCTGCAATCTTTTACAGCTCTGGTGTGGTGAGTAGGCAGGTGAATTGGTTAATAGTTAGCAAAATCAAGCAGTTAGAACATGAGAATCATGAAAGATTAGCACCTCCAGTCGCTGGGGAATTTTTCGTTCTGTTTTCAAGTAAAATCAATGAATTTTACAAAAATTTGAGGTATGAATAAGCTTGAGTAGTAGTAGTTTGTAGAATTATCGCCTCGGTGATCTAGTGGCAGTGCGTTAAATTCTTGTCTCTAGGGTCCCTGGTTCAAATCGCTTCTAAGGTATGGTTTTTTTATCTATCTTTGTTTCTTCCTTTCTTTCTTTTCTAATCAACGCAATTCTTTGCATTAATTAAATTATCCACTGTGTGTCGAATGGCCATTAAAAAAAAAAAGTTAATAAAATATAGGGAATATTGTAATGAAGGGTCTTCGTTTTAATTCACAGAATCTGCGAGGCTTCGTTTCCGGACAAGGTACACGCCTTCCTCCTCACATAAATATCTGAACATTTATGAGCGTGGACAGGGCGGTAGAAAGAAAAGCGAGCTCGGGGTGGATTACATACCGCCCTCTCCCCTCTCCCCATTCCATCATATTTTTATCGTTTTTAGTTATTATTTCTTTATAAAGAGAGAAAAACTTCACCTTTTTAATAGGAACTTTATTTTTATTATTGTTTAAATGATGTTCATGTTTTTTATTGACAGTTTTCAATTGAAATATTGATTGCTAAAATCTTAAGTAATTGCCATTAATTTCTACACGTTTTTGAAGCCGGTAGATCTACTTCGAAAAGTAGTCCTCGCAGACTTTTCCTCTCAAATCACAGGGTGCTACATCCAGCGCCTGAGTGCGCAATTAAGTTGTTGTTGTTGTTTTTTTTTCAGCGGGTTGAGCTACGGCGTTATCGTGATGCAAAAATTAGCGGCGCAGTAAATCTTTTTTCTGGTTTCCCAACCAGTCTTCGAAAACTTGTGGTCGGTCTAGTTTTCAGAGAAATAATAGCTACAATTTTTTCTCTAGCGAAGTAAATTGACATCATTCATTTTGCAGCTTGCCTTTAATGGGTGAATTAGCACCCTCTGTGTCGTACTTGAAGAACCAAACTTCATCAGTATAAATTCAAATAACGAAATTGACATGAACTTAAGTCATGACTTTGAAACTTAACCTCTAGATTTAATTTTCATAGTCTCCTAAAAACTATCATGAACTGATCGAATGGGGCCCGTTCAGAAAAAATGACACTTAAGAATCATTTTCTCACAAACACACACACTCTCTCATGTACTAGACTTTCAAATAATGAACTGTTATGCAGACTAGCTACAGTGGGAAAAAACAACAACAGAAGTGTATAGAACAGTGGTAGTTTCTTTCAATATCTCTATTCAGTGAAGATATTTGGAATCAAATCTGTAATTCTGGGTTATGATTTCAAATACTAGTAGCTTATATAGGATATTGAAAGATTAAGAACTATCACTAAGATCACTGATGAGGAATTGTGTCGGATTCCGAAACGGCCGTCTGATTTGCCCCTCTCTGTATACACTGTTGTTGTGATGACTACACACATAGTTCCTTTAGCTTGCAACACATTATTTAATGAAGCACATACATGGAACCGTAGTCAAGACTTTGAAAAATTAACAACTAGATTTAATTTTCCATAGTCTACAAAAAAGAAGAAAAAAAAAATTACAAATAAAATATTTTAATTTAGATAAATTGGTTGCAATTTTCGTATTACTTCTTTAGCCAGGACAGCGAAGTCCAGCTAGTTTATTATAAATATAGCATTTGTTACAGCGCCACCTAAGGGTCTTAAGATATTTGATAATAATAGAAAAAGGAATGGAAAAAGTAGTCGAAAATAGCAGTAAAAATATAGAAGAAAATAGTAGTAGAAAAGGTAGTAGGAAAAAGAATCGAAAACAATATTGAAAATTGTTGTAAAAAAATAGAAAAAGTAATAGAAAAATAGTTAAACATAGTAGTACAAAAATAGTAAAAATGCAGTAGAAAAAGAGGTAAAAATAATAATAAAAAATAGTAGTAGAAAAAATTGTAAAAAGTAGTCAAAAATAGTAGTAAAGAATGAGTAGATAGTAGTGGTACAAAATAAAAAGAAACTGTAGAAAAAATGTATTAAAAAGGTAGTAGAAAAAAAGTAGTAAAATAATAATAGAAAATATTAATTGCAAAAGTAGTAGAAAATATTAGTTGATAAAGTAGTAGAAAAAAGTAGTAGAAAAAAGTAGTAGAAAAAAGTAGTAGAAAATAGTAGTAGAAAATAAAAGTGAAGCATGGTGCCACACCCGCCAATTCAACAAACTGAAAGAATTTGAATTTTAGTACCGTACCATAAATGGCTCTTAAGATATGTATCTCATAATGGAAACTCAGGTTATATGGAAGGTGCCACACCCCCTTTGTCAATACCACCCATATTTTTGTTGTAGCATGGCATTGTCAATTCTCGTTATTGTATCAAATTTCTGTACTGTGCTATAAATGGTTCTTGATATATATCCAAAAAACTGTTAGGATTGTATGGGAGGTGCCACGCCGACTTTCATAAAAGTCATTATGAATAGCTATGTTTCATCCTCCCGCCAAAGAAAATATATATTCTGGAAATATGACTTCAATCGGTCCAGTCGTTCAGAAGTTATACGATGTCATACACACAAAACTACGATTTTATATATAAAGATTTTAAGATTTCTGGACTTATTACAATTCATGAAATACAGAGTTCATAAGACTTGAATGAAAGTTCAAGGTTCCAGACCGTGAATCAGATGATGTTGTTGCTTTTCTAATTTTGCTCATATCATCATGGATAAATCTTAATTTTGTTCCTTCTCAAATGTCTTAAATAGATTCATATACGAGATAAAATTATCTGGTCTTACTGTAAGAAGACACTTCTATAACTGAATTCTATAGGTTAACCAAAGAAAATTGAGAAACAATTGATTTCAAATTACAATAAACTGTAAAACAAAATGATTTTACTCCATATCCCTTCACTCGCATACATCCACACATACATAAATAATGAGATACAAGTAAAAACGTTTGGATGTAATATGAATCCAATTGTTTTGTAATATAAAAAGGACATACTCGTATTTTTTGGGGAAAAACCATGTGGTCAGCTGTGTGGCTTCTGATATTTCAATATCAAAATCACATAGTTGTTGACAAACAAAACAGTAACAACAGCAACAGCAGCAACAAATTTCAAGTATTATTGTACATTACAAAACTCTCAAGTGGTTTGCTGAACCACATACTACACTTACAACTCAACTTGAGATCCTTTTATTGCTCAGCTGTCTTTTTTTCACGTTTTCGCTTACAACTAAAACTACAAGCTGTCATTGCTATAGAGTAGCAACAGCAGCAGCAGTAGCAATCGCAACTTCTCCAGAATTAAACAACAAAAAAACATATTTTTATTTTTATCACATAAATTTCCACACTTTTGATTTTCAACAACAAGGATTCAACAATTGATGAATTATTATTGGCAATGGCAATGGCAATGGCATCGTTGACGATATTGACGCGTGTTATCCTTTAATGCAAGCTGAGCAGCCAGCCACAACAGAAGCAGCAAGCAACAAATACGAGTATTATTTCAAGTGGTGGTTGAGGTACTTTAGACCTCACCAAAAGTGTATACTCGAAACACTAAAATGTTGTACGCAGTTGTTGGTTGCCAGCGCGAACAAAAATGTTTATAGATATTCAATTCAACTCAATTCATTCAATTCACTCCTTTCATTTTTATTACATGTGCGTATTGATTTTGAACAAAAATATTTAATGGATTTCAAGAGGAGATCGCTGAGCTTCAAAAGTGATTGTATATAGATTTCAAAAAAAAAAAAAAAAGAAAAAAAACTAAAGGGGTTCACAGGCAGCAGCAACATGTATCGATATGTAGGAGCGGCGTCAACTGCTGCAGATGTCGTTAGGTTGCAACAGCATTCAATAAAAGTGGCTGCGCATTTTGAGGGATTTGTTGTATGTGTGTGTGTGTGTTTGTGTCTCGGGATTGATAGTCGCTTGTGTTGTGATGAGGAGCATGCGTGCGGTCGCTTTGGTTCTTATCGATTTAATTGGGTTTTATTGCTGATTCTTCTTGGTAATTTTTAACATTTTATTTATTTCAAGTCATAAAAATCATGACTCACTAACTCAAAATGATCGTATTGTTAATGCAAATATGTAAATATACATTTAAAATTAACCCATTTAATGCTTAATCAAACTGATCAATGGAAGAATACTTCATAAATGGAAAGTATCATGGAAAAATCATTGAAAAATTAGTAATACGTGTGATCAGCAGCAGTAACTAAACATGACCTTTGATTTATTTATTTTCCATATAAATATTTTTACTTTGTTTGAGCGTTACTTACCCTTACTTTTAGATATGACCTAATCAGCTAGTCATAAATTTTGGCATGTCAACTTTAAAGAGATTCGGAAGCACATTCATTCTGGAAACATTAGGAACAGCACTAAGTTTTGGGGACGTGTAAGAATCCCAACAGAAGCTTTGAGTCACTTGAATATTTAAGATTCTGAGTGAACTTAGTGAGGCATGGAGATTGATCCGAAATGGTATCTGTTTTATATTGGTTGCGTTCAGAAAACGACCTCTGCTCAGCAACATGTTGAGCTGAAGTATCAGAAATAATGCGCTCAATGAAATCGCGACTGCTTATTAAGAAGTGAGATTGAAAAAATCTTAACACACGTTTTACCTAATAATTTTTTTTGGGTGTAAAATTTAAAAATTTCTTTAATCTAGTTATCTTTGAAAAATATGTCAGTTGTTATTTTTAATGACAAACATGTTGATTTATTGTGAGTTTGATCAAAATGAGTGAAGAAAAAGAAGTGCGTCTTAAAATTATTAAAAATTTTCAAAAAAATCCAAATTGGTCCTACAAAAAATTGGCCAAAGAATTGAAGGTCTGCCGTCAAACAGTTTCCAATGTTATTAAACAGTTTCAGGAAAATTTGACCATTGATAGGAAACCTGGTTCGGGAAGAAAACAAGGACCACATGATATTGGGAAAGCCAAGAAAATAGAAAGCATATTGAAAAGATCTCCAAACACATCTGGTAGAAAAGCTGCCCGGTTAGCCCAGTGCTCTGACTATTTGGTGCGAAAAGTTAAAGCCAATGCAGGTTTAAAAACATACAAAGTCCAAAAAGTTCTAGACAGGCATACTGCAAAAAATTTAGACTCCAAAAGTAGGGCTCGGAAATTAAAGTTGAATTTCATAGAAAAATATTCATGTTGTATAATGGATGACGAAACGTATGTACTGGCAGATTTTACGCAGCTTCCGGGTCAAAATTTTTATGTTGCTGATGCTCGAGGAAATATCGAAGAATAATTTAGAATCCAAAAGCAGACAAAATTTCCTAAAAAATTCCCGGTATGGCAGTTGCGGCAAAAGAAGCAAGTCATTTGTTACAGTGGGCTCTATAAATACCGAAATATACATCAAAGAATGTTTGAAAAAAATACTTCTTCCTTTCATAAGAGAGCACAATGTGTCTACATATTTTTGGTCCGATTTGGCATAATGTACCAAAGTAATAACATAGTTTTTGTACCAAGAGAGGCCAATCCTCTAAATTGTCCGGAGCTAAGACCAGTGGAGAGATATTGGGCTCTTGTGATAAGAGCACAAAAAAGGTGTCCCCAAATATCGAAGATTTTAAAAGGAGATGGGCAAACTGTTCCAAAAAGGTGTCTGAAACAACTATCAAATCTCTAATGGAAGGCTTACCAAAAAATGTCCACGAGTTCATAAATAGTGGTTAGAACTATAAAAGTTATATTTTTCTGTAATTTTTAAAATATTATCAATTAAATAAAAAAAATCAAAACTCTAAGATCAGCCGTTTAAAAATTATTGAATTTTATATATGTTAAGATTTTTTCGATCTCACTCCTTATAATTTTTGTGAATCATAAAGTGATCAATTTGCGTTCATAAGACAAACAGGTAGCATTGGCGGAGCAGAGGCATCTTCTGAACGTGACCAATATCAACATTATTCTGAATGAAAGTTGCTGCCTACCTATTGAGGTTAAGGAATAATAGTAGTTTCCATAGTGCTACCCCTGCACCGTCTCGATGGTCTAGTAGCAGCGTGCTAGATTATTGTCTCTGGGATCCTGGAATTTCTTCGCTTCCAGTCTCTGGAAACCCTCGGCGGAAGGGAAAGGCTAAGGGCACTTTTATCGGTTGCAGCAACCTCTACAACCACGAGATTATCACCAGCACCAAGATTAAACTGGGCTCAAAAAGCAAAGCATAATGCTGTAATTGCCTTAAAAACCATCACACGTCAAAGGAATGTACCTCCCGAGGCTGTCCGAAATGCAATAAAAGACACAACTCACTGCTGTACTTGGAAGTCAATCTACAACCTTCAACTCTACAGCAGGCAAAACCAAAAATAAGGCAAATTTTTCAGTTTTTAATATTATTTAAAAAACAGATGTGATAGGTAGCTTCATCTAAATTTAGCACTTTTCTATCTTCCTCAAAAAATAATTTGGATATATGGTAGAGACGATTTTAATCCAAAAAAAAATTTACATTTGTGATGCTTCGCACAATTTAGGTAGATCAATTTTCAGATACTTTTAGCCTTTCACAATTCTACCAAATCAATAATAATATTTTTTCCATAGTTCTCTGGGGTTTGTCGTCTGAAAAAAACTTAAGCCTGAACCATTTAACAATGACCTCTTTTTATGATACTTTTAGTCTTTCGCAACTCTACCAAATCAAAATAATAATTTTTCCATAGTTCTCTGGGATTTGTCGTCTGAAATTCTCCTGAAAAAAACTTAAGCCTGAACCCTTTAACAATGACCCCTTTTTGTGATACTTTTAGCCTTTCGCAACTCTAACAAATCAAAATAATAATTTTTCCATAGTTCTCTGGTATTTGTCGTCTGAAATTCTCCTGAAAAAAACTTAAGCCTGAACCCTTTAACAATGACCCCTTTTTGTGATACTTTTAGCCTTTCGCAACTCTAACAAATCAAAATAATAATTTTTCCATAGTTCTCTGGGATTTGTCGTCTGAAATTCTCCTGAAAAAAACTTAAGCCTAAACCCTTTAACAATGGCCCCTTTTTGGGATACTTTTAGCCTTTCGCAACTCTTCCAAATCAATAATAATAATTTTTCCATAGTTCTCTGGGGTTTGTCGTCTGAAATTCTACTGAAAAAAACTTAAGCCTGAACCCTTTAACAATGACCCCTTTTTATGATACTTTTAGCCTTTCGCAACTCTACCAAATCAATAATAATAATTTTTCCATAGTTCTCTGGGGTTTGTGGTTTGAAATTCTCCTGAAAAAAACTTAAGCCTGAACCCTTTAACAAATCTGATGCAGTTTTGAATTCAGGTTCGAAAAAAGGTGGGTTCCGGTTGGGTTTGGGCCTGGTGGTTCCCGATTTACCGCCTCCTCTTTCTCTTTTCTACCCACAAAGGGCGCCAAAACTTAAACATGATTAGGGTGTCGATACCTCTAAATCCGATCCTGGCTATCCGCAAAAACTTATCCATACTGAACTATGGATAAATACCTGGAGGTTTTAAATTATATATTTAATATTAAAAAAAGTAAATGCCGAACTGAAAAGGTTAAAAGAAAATCGAGGATTACTGTGAATATATACTTAATCTAAGAATAACAAGTTTCATAGATTACTATAACCAGAAGAGAGAAAACTGGTAGATACTAATCCTTTTTCTTTTAAGAATATAACTTCAAAAACAAATATGTATATATCCGTACTGACAAATCCGATCAATAGAGGATCAGATATTTGAATGTCTCTATGTAATAACAAAAGAGACGCCAGCAATAAACTAAAATATTTATACAAATTTTCAAATATGCTACTGTGCTCTTATCTAGAAAAAGGAAATGAATGGATTTACCACCGTTCCGTCTTCCGTTTGTCTGAATATCCTGCTGTGCTGTAACTTACAAACAAAAAATCCTTAAAAATTAAGAAGTAAAAAAGCAAAATAAAAAAAAAAACAACTATTCAGAAAACAAACAGGAAACTCAGCAAACCAAAATGATAGGAGTGAGAGACGATAACAAAATGATTTATTTTTACTACGGATTGGCAGACACGGCAATTAAGGATTTTACCATGTACTTGCCACATACTTTAGGTTAATACACAGAGCTCCGCCGAGTGCGTAATGACTCCAGACACATAACTATAAAGTAAATCAACAAAATTAAGCGCCATTCGCCAGTCATATTCATAAATATGTTATAAAATAAAATCAGCTCTCGCTAAGTATGTAAAACCTGATTACCATGTTCAGGATTTTCATTGGATTATTGCAGTTTGATAAGACGCCACCAGAGCCACCGACGGTACTCTGCACTGTGGGCGATCTGCGATCCCCGACGATCGCAGCGAACTGGTGCTAAACGCTCATTGCCGTCGCGATATTCGAGAATGTGTCTCGACGTTGGTGCGGCGCACTGTCGTCGTCGTAATGATATTGTGACTAGTAAATGCGCACTTGATTTTAGCTTCTGGAATTGAAGAAGGGTAAAAAAGAAAAGAAAAGAAAAAAAAACGGAAGAAATATGTCTGCCAATATTTTTGAGCCTACTCAAACAGTATTAAGGCAATATGATCATGTTTGTTACGAACGTTTAGGCAGATTTCAGGTAGTCAAAGTAGGCAGGCAAGCAAGTAGTCAGTCAGTTGGTCCGACGATCATTCAAACCAGACATTTATCAGATTGCACAATGAACGCGAATTCTTGACATGGGACAACTTAAGAAGGTCTTTAAGTACATTAGCGATGGGCTTAGGCTCAGGTTCATGGCGATTGTGATACGGAACTGGAGTTGATTTGAAGTTGGGAATGGGGATGGGATTGGAATGGAATGATTTTGTTTTGTTTTTTTCTTTCCTTTTTTTTTTCAATATTATGATTTATTATGTGGCGACACAATTTTTCATGTGAACATTCCAATCGGCTTTAAATCATGGTCAAATGAGCTGAAGATGCTCGATTGTTTGCGGTATTGTTTGCTGGCGGCTGCGGGGCAGCTACTTACTTATTTCAATAAATTTTTAAATACCTTACGTTGCTACTTACTTATCGCATTTGGATTTGGAATTTTTCGGTTGGTTTTTTGTTTTTTTTTATATTGAAGTGTAGCATAAAAAAGAAAAGAAAGGAAGATGTATAGAGAATTCAGTCGAACATTTGTGGAGTGTTGAGTGGCAAACCTTAGAAAAACATCAAGAAGCATGACATGCCGCATTAGATTACAAAAGGTGGCGTCTGTGTTGACAATTTTGTTTTTTTTTTTTTTTTTTTGAAGAAGCTCTTCAGGCTTTTGCAGCTTAAGATAGGAATACATAAGCACGAAAAGTATTTAAATTAGGGTGGCCAGTAATTTTTTGAAGCTAGCTTCTTAGTTTTCCTGTTCTTGCTGACATCATACCAAATGGAATGCTTAAAGATTAAAGCAGGAATTTCTGCGGAGAGCATGCAAAAATTCTACTTAAAGTAAAAAGCAAACAGGGCGAGCATTCCACGTACTATACATCATGTGTATGCCCAAGAACAAAAAAAAAAAAACAAAAATACAAAGATACAACTACACAAACATAAATACATACAAATATAGCATAAGAAGAAGTCATAAATTGTCTGTGGTAACAAAATTACAGCATGTAATCGCATATGAATAAATTATTGGCATACAAAGGCAAAAAAGGCACACACACACACACATTCATATGCAACATAAAGTAACGCATACGTCTCGAGCTACTCGAGCTATGTTGTTTGTCCTCGCAGCTAATACACACACATACATACATACATCTATATATGAACATTCACATACACCAAAACAACTTCAAAAGGGGAACTTCTACTACTACTAGCTAACGTCACTAACGCACTACTGGCTTTTTGATGTTGTTGTTTTTTTTTTTTCTACTTCTTTTTTTGCTTTATACTTGGTGCCATATGGTGGCTATTTTGATGATTACACAGATGATACTTTTTAGTCAACCAGCCAGACAAACATACTCGGATATAGTTAGCTACTCGCGCACATACTTTAGTCATTCTATAGAAAGCTATAGTAAACTACATACTAACAACAACAACTTTGTGTTGTCATTTACTTTGTGACTTACTCGGTAGAGTCCATAAATTTTAACCCCAATTGTATATGAGTTTGCTGCGTTGCTCATAGAGACGCACAGAGGAGTAGAGAGTGAGAGAGGATGAAATAATTTACAAGTCTACTTTTGCCTATTTATTTCAAAGGCAGCAAAGGCGATTTATGGTAAATTTTATTTCACTTTCCTGTGCAAAGAATTTACGTGGTTGCAGAACTTTGGGAATCTAGTAGAGTGGTAAAGAGAAAATTTTAGGTACTATATAAAACAATTTTGAAAACTACAAATTTACGATACTAATTCGCAAGTTTTGAAAGCCATATCCAAAGTATGCAGTTATCTTAAGAACTCTACTTGAATTCCACATTTCTTGGTTTCTATTTTAGAAAACCCTTTCGAAGACAAGAGATCTTCAATTGGCAAACCCCGGAAAGTACCCGATTTAAACGACTTTGATGTAATGAAAAACATTAGGTTAGGTTAAAGAACGGGTGTGTTCTACGCACTTCCATTCGGAGACCCTATTAAGCCCATTCTGATGCCGTTCATTTTATATTTGGGCGCCCTTCCCTATCTGTTCGGTTGCCTGCGGAACCAGACTGGATCCTTTGGAAACCACCCAGTCTTGACGAGAAAGCTGTGTAAATCTGAAATCTGTACATCAGCTATGTCTGCTGGTCCGTCAAAAACCTTGCCCCGAGAGTTCGGAGCCGTCGTTCCTGAAATGAGGGACAATGGCATAGCAGATGCTCTACCGATTCCACAGCGTCCTCGTCTCCACAGCCCCTGCATATATCATTGGTCGATAATCGCCATTTGCATAACATTACAGCCATAGCGCAGTGACCGGTGATAACACCCGACACCATGTGCACAGCATGTTTATCGAGTCGCAAAATACTTTTCGTCCTCTTAATGTTTAGTCGTGGCCACAGGGTACGTGCAATCCTGCAATCTCACCTGGCCGACCAAGCTCTGTTTGTGGATTACGTTAACCACTCTTTTGTTGTCCCTGCTGTAACACAAAACGGTGGTAGTAGCGTGTTAACTGCGTCATTGATGACCCTGCTCGGGCAAGTTCGTCCGCCATGTCGTTCCCTTCAATATTCCTATGTCCGGGAACCAAACGTAAACTTACCTTACAGTGTCTTATGCTGCTCAAAACGTTACAACAATATTGCACTACCTTTGATTTTATGACTGTAGATCCAATAGCTTTCAAGGCAGCTTGGCTATCCACATAGATTACAGCTTCCTTAAGGGAGGTGCTTTTTATGTGTTCCGCTGCCTTCATGATGGCAAAAACCTCCGATTGAAAAACGCTACAGTAATCCGGTAGTCTATATGACCTTCGAATTTGTTGTGTTTCACAAAAAATTCCCGCATCAGTTCCTCCATTTGTCTTTGATCCGTCAGTAAAGAAGACTGTTGAAAGGACTTCAACATCTGACTGTAGCCCGTTGTCTCTGGAGGGATAGTCAATCGGAATTTTTCAATTGAAATCACTGCGTGTTACCAGGTAATCAGTTGCCTTACCTATAAGGCTGTGCGTGGTATCACCTCTCATTAAGTTGTCCAATATACTGGAGTGTTCGCAGTTGGCTGATGTCAGCTGGTTAGACTCTCTCAACCTGAGAATAGTCTTTGCTGCATTAGCCTTTACAAACATGTCCAGAGGGGGAAGGTGTAGAATCATCTCCAGGGCCATTCGTGGAGCGCTTCTTACAGCTCCTGTAATTCCCAGAATGGCGAGTCTTTGCACCTTCACTAGTTTGCATCGGTTGCTCTTTTTGGCCATAGCCAACCACCATACTAGAGAAACCCATCTCTTTCCGAAGGTCCTCTTGCAAGCATATAGAGCATTAAAACCTTTTCTCATTCTTTCTTCTGTGTTCCGCTTTCACGAGAGCTTTGAGTTCAGAATTATGCCTAAATATTTGGCCTCTTTTGATATGTTCAGACTGCACCCTTCCATTTAAGGAACTGTGATCTGCTGAATCTTCCTTTTCTTGGTGAACAAAACTAGTTCAGTCTTCGCAGGATTAACTCCTAGACTATTGCGCCTTGCCCACTTTGAAAGATCGCTTAATGCGGATTCCATCAGTTCACTGATCGTTGGTAACTATTTACCTTGAATCATAATGACAATATCGTCCGCATAGGCAATTATCCTGGTGCGTCTACTTTATCAGACTTTAAGGATTAGGTAGGCATAAAAGAGGGGATAGCACCCCACCTTGAGGTGCCCCTCTTGTGGCTTCCCTTAGGGTGGATGTTGGCCCTTTCGTTGAATTGATCATTCTACCGTCTAGCATGACTTCAACCCAGTCGACTATAAATCCTTCCACCAATGAAAAACATTAAACGACATCAAATTAAAGCTGACCTCTCGAAGGACTTATTGTCGGATCACTCGCCCTCGATCATTTTACTTGATATTATTTCAAAGCTCCATTGAACTCTAAAACAAATTGGAGAAAATTTTGAAAATGCATTAGCTCTCATGTGGTTCTAAATATATTCTTAAAATCTCAGGCTTAACTTTGCCTTATGTGATTTTACCCGAATACTGAAGCAAGCTGCTGAAATTGTTCAGCCTAATGCAAGCCTAAGGAATATGCCAGTAACAATCCCAACTAGAAAAATACAAACACCCGATTGCATTTGACTTAACCCATTAAAGCTCAGACCACCTCGGTTTAAAAAGTTTCTGTCGAACCTGTGAATTTAGGGAATATATGCCAACATCGCCCGGATTTTTTGCTATTTTTAGGTACGATTCCCGATAACTTATCGTCTTGCCATTATTGATAATATACCCAATCTCAAAAAAATTACCTAAAATGGTCATTTTTTTCAAATTCAGTGGAGAATTCACTGCATTTTTTTTATCGTACCGGGGCATAATTTTGATAACGGTAAGCCAATATACTGAAAGTCTGCCTTCCGTTGATCACAACGTGATCAATTTGGTTACTCGTATTTTGAGCAGGAGATAGCCAGATGGCCTTATGTATATCTCGATGCTTGAATCTGGTGCTACTAACTGTCATGTTCTTAGCAGCGGCGAAGTCGATCAATCTCATACCGTTGTCGGTGGTTTCGTCGTGGAGACTGAATTTTCCGATCGTCGGACCAAAGAGACTCTCCCTGCCTACCTTGGCATTAAAGTCGCTTAGCACGACGGAGGCAGTGCTCATAGGTTTTGTCGAGGAGCTCGTAGAAGTCATCTTTGGTCGCTTCGTCCTTCTCATCCGTCGGGGTATGAATACAAATCAGGCGCTTGTTCACGGGTATGAACCTCGGGACAAGATGGCGCAGCAGTCTCTTCACAACTAAAAACCCAACACCAAATTCGTGTCGCAAATCATCACAGCTGTAGTAGATGTCACCAGGATGCTCTTTTGGACCAACTCTGTCCCGTTCATCGCATTTCCTGTATAGCGGTGATGTCAGCTCGATATCTTCCGAGGACGACATCTACCAGCTCCTTCCTTGTAAAGGATTCGGACATTCCAGATGCATATCCGTTTATCGTAGTACTTTGGGTGTTTCCGGGGGTCGTCAGCATTAAGGGAGTCCTTTATCCAAGGCTCCTGGGATTCACTGCCCGACAAACAATTGTTCATTCAAGGTCACGGAGAAACCCGCCGCACGCTTTAGTTAGCTCACTGATGGATGTAAGATCGCTATCCAAGGGGCGTTGCGAAGAGTCTGTGTGTCGACTTGAGACGGAGAAGCGTAAGGACTGTGGAGGACGTAAGAACGTAAGGAATGTGGACTCTCCTGAGCTGGTCACAGTCTTTACCTTGTGTCCTCCGCGAACAAAACACGTTCATTCAAAAAGCTATCTCATTGCTGTAGATGATTTTGCGGTAAAGCGGAGGGTCAACTCCGAAGAGAAGCGAATAGAGCTCAATCTGCAAACGCACATCGTCTCAGAAGATCACCCGGCTAGAGTTTATGGACCAATGGAATCTTATATAGCCATAGACTAAGGACTAACCGCAAAATTTTCCACCTAGTGGACGGGCAAAGATTCGGTTTTTGTGCGCGTCTCCGAATCGACAGATTTGGATCTTCGGTCACACTGGCGGCCATAGTTTCGGGTGTAAATATACACAACAATGCGAACTGTAATTAACAGAAATGCTCTTTGAGTTTTACGCACAGACTGCGATTTCTTTAAATAAATTTCAACGATTTTTAAACGTTGTTCGAGTATAAAGCTTTGCATGATAATTTGCCAAAGCATACTGAACAAAAAAGCCAAAGGAAGATGCCAAGTCTGGCAGCGGATAATTTTCAAAATTACAACATTCACACGAACAGAGTTTTCCCTAACATCTAGGACTTCAGCCTAAATATTTCCGCGCCGTGCCCCTTATGTGTATAAAAAATAAATAAAAATTACTCAAGTCTGAAACTTATTTCTCACGCTTTTATAACTTTTAACTCCAATTGCCCGACAAAAGAAATAATAATCACTAAAAAATTAACTTTCCGATTTTATTGAATTATCATAGTCACAGTCACTCATCAGTGATTGGCAGAGCACAAGTGCACCGCATGTGGTCGATCGTCGTCTTCGCCCATGCACCATGAAACACCCTTTCCCCGTGTCATAACTAACAGTAGCGTGAACAAAACATAAATATAAAAAAATTTATGTTACTATGGCACAAACGAAAGGAAATATTAGCCACAAAATGACACAAGCGAACACGCCCTAACAAAAAAAAAAAAAAAAAACACAGAAGCTAAATAAAAAACTTCCCCGGATGAAGGAAGCGTTAGAAAAGATTTCCCAGACCAAAAACCGAAAACGTCAATGAAAGTGTTGAAAGTTTTTGGCGCGGTGGTTTTTCGCATTTGTAGCTGCTGCCGTCATAACGCACAAAGTCAAAGGATAAACTTAAAGGACACTCAAAAAATATTTACGCCAGACACGTGTGACAGAGTGTCCAAGTGGCAATAATGAAAACACAAAAATTCAAAATATAAACACATAGAGACAAAAAAAAAATAAAAATTAAACTCGAAAGTCAACCCCAAAGATGAGTGAAGCGAAAGAAATAGTCACGTGTCTCTAGGCCAATATGTGCCAATGGACACGTGGCACAAAATATAAAACAATTGCAACAATTTGAATGTGTATGCGACACACACACACACACACACACACACACATATATATGAATCCTTCACGTTCACATTTAGTGGTTACATCCTTGCCGCGTAAACGTCCTGGCATAATGCAACTCACATTAGCAATCAGCGACAATGATGAGGCGGCAGTAGACGGAAGTAAAGGTCGTCGTCGTCATCGTCGTCGCTCATGCTGCTGCCATTGAATACTTCTAGAATTAACTCCCCGGAGTACGTCTGCAACGGTGGCGGCGTAGCGTATAGCTTTAATTTTTGTTTTCCGCTGATGAACGATTACGAACGAAATGAAACGAAAATGTTTCCATAACTAATAAATAGCAAAAACATGAAGACGACGAATGAAAATCGCTTCGCATGCGTTTTCACAAATTGTTAGGATAAACAACAATTGTGCCAACACGTGGCGGCATGCAGCAGTAGCAGTAACGTAGCAGAAGGAGTAGCAATTCGAATTCCAAAAACAATAACAAGTGCAATTGTTGATGCCAAAGCATGAGATCAGAATCGCATGTAAGTTGAACAATACAAAATACGCCGATTACTTACTAGATCTTGTAGATCTCGGTACAGCAGCTGCCCTTCAACCTCTCACCCCACCGAATGATTAATCGCACTTCCGTTTCCAACTTATGAATTTATTTGTGAATTTCCCGAAAAATTTTTGTGGGTGAATTTGTGGGTGTCATTTGAGGCGGCAGCGTTGGAAATTCAACAGCCACTCCTATCCCATTCATTGCATAAATCAAGTGTGCGACATTTTATCGCAAGCAAGTATCGAAATAATAGCCTCGAGGCAAATCGAAATCTGCATTAAAATTGTGTGTTTTTGCGTTGATTGCCGACGACAATACTCGATTGGCACGTGCCCTCGGTGCTCTGTTAATTGTTTTCGTTTTCGTTCTCGTTTTTATTATGATTATTATATTGGAGTACAAAACGTTTATCGATTATGTTTATCGCATTAATTTTAATTTGTTCTTTCAATTAAACAATCATATGATTTAGATTAAGTTCGAGAGAGGTTGGGGTCCTGAGAAAGTAGTAAATACGCTATGTTAAACTGTTTATGAGTATTTTAAAGATACGACAATATCAAGGCAAACAAAATCATGAATCTGATATATTAAAAGGATGTGTACTGAACCAAGGTCTATCTTAAGCAAGTATAGCACAACAGAAAAACCAAAATAACTAAAGACTATATCACACAATCGCAGGTGGTAATAGAAAGAAACTTCTTGACCATTATTCCTAGCAGACAAGAATGAAAAGACAACGCGCCAGCGCTGACCTTCAGCTCTACACTGACGGGTTTAAAATGGAAGAGGATAGTGTATTCGGAGTTTCTTGCTATTTACTAAAAATCATAGAGTCTTATAAACTCCCTGTTGTTTTTTAAGCAGAGATCCTCGTTATGGATAAATCTGCCCAAGGCATTATCACAAGAAATCTTACACCCTCTCGGATCACATGCTAATATTATTATAAGTTCTAAAAGAGTATTAACCTATTTAAATGCACTTAAGGTAATAAGCAATTCCCATCAAGCCGAACTCTGCTGGGTTTCCGGACATAGTGATATTGAAGGAAACGAAAAAGTTGATGAACTGGCCAAAATGAAAGGTCCTGAAAATAAACTGGCGTCATTAAATATACCAATGGGAACCGTGAAATCAAGTCTATACCAAAAAACCGGAGGAAACTATCAACAGATCCTGGGAAACCCAAAGCGACTGCAAGGTAGTGCGAAGCTTATGGTTCTCTTTGGATAAGAAACTTTCTCTGTTTGGAGAGAAAATAAATCGGAGTACTTACAGGATTTTGCGTTATTGGCTCAATGGATTCGAGAATTTGAGTTGTAGCTCCCTACTAATGCAAAAACTGCAAGGACGAAGAAGAAAATGAGACCATGCACCGCACTTCTCTGTGAATTCCACAATTTCGAAATCAGTCGACTTCGTTTCTTCGGGAACGGACTCTTTGCAGAATGGAAGGGCCTGAACCTCGTCAAAAGCTTTTGAGCCAGATGATATTTCGATGGTCATACTAAAACACCTAAGCATAATTGGCTTGAACTATCTCACAGAAGTACTAAATATATCGCTGGAGAATATTTATATCGACAAAAGGAAATTATATCGCTGGAGAATATTTATATCGACAAAAGCATCGTATATCACTGCTGTCCCCTGTAGCAAAAATGCTAGAATCACTTCTTCTTCCAACACTGATAGAGCAAAAAGTAGCTTAATATCAGCACGGGTTCAGGAAGAACCACAGCACAACAACAGTACCAAGTTAAATTCAGGCTTAGATCTGTCAAGCTCAATCAACGAAAGCCCTGTGATCGTACGTTTTTGTTTGCCCTTGACTTATCAAATGCTTTTGGACATAGTGAGCCACACAACACTCATGCAAGACCTGTACGACTTATCTTTGCCAAATCTGGACAAACGTTGGCTAACCAACTACTTAAGTGGAAGGCAATCATTTGTTGAATTCAGACAGGCCGCATCAAAATATCGGAAAGTGAAACAGAGCGTGCCTCAGGAAGGTGTTCTTCCACCCATCGTATTCAATTACGAAATCGCGATTTTCGCCACAGGTAATAAAGTCGCGAAACTCTGTGAGGAGTTAAATATGCACCTGGCTGAGGTGCTTACCTTTTTTGGCACCCGTAATCTACAGCTGTTAGCGGAGAAGTCAGCGGTCATTCTTTTCTCCATCTGTACAAAGAAGGTGCAAGTCGTTCTCCCCATCGAGGCTAGTGGGAAAACCAATTCCGGCAGTGAGCAATCCGAAAATACTAGGAGTAACATTCGATAGTCTATTGATGAAACGATGTTCTAAAATAGCTGGCTGTAAGTACATGAAGCAAAGACAAAGATACACTACTAACCACTTACCAAGCGTTCGGTAGGTCAGTAATAAAGTATGCCGCTTCCGTCTGGTTACCACTACTAAGCGAGCCACAATGGAGGTGCCTGCAGACAAAATAAAACGCATCCATCCGAACCATAACTGTCTGACACCTGCTGTTCAACGAAGACCATCTCCATGCATGACGTGAACAAATAGCACGGCACCAACCCTCACACCCAAATCATTGCCGCAACCACCTCGGAAATTACGCAAAGATTTGAACACGCTTATAAATTAGATAGAATATCTCATCATGGATCCGTTTGATGTCACCAACTTCAAAACAGAAGCGCACGGCCAGGCGTTAGCAGCAGTATTAAGTAGTAGCCGACAACCTAATGTTGTTCTAGCTGATAGACCGCCACCAATTGCAGTCGGAGAAAGTCTCCTTGCACGAAAAACGAGGCCCATCTTAGTTCAACTTCGTTCAGGTTGGTGTCCGAATGCTCAACAGCTATATGTTTCAACTTCACGGCAACATTACCGACTGCTACTCTCATAATACTAAGTGGACTAAGGGGGTTAGACGAACGCTGAACTTACAAGTCCATGGCCGAACAATTCCGACAGTAATAAGATATCTTAAAATCTTGGGAGTCACGTTCGACAGCCTCCACACTTTCGCCACTCACGTCACAATCACGCAATAACATCAACAGACGCAACAATCTGCTAAAGGCATTTGCTGGCAGTTCATGGGATAAGGACAAAGAAACACTGCTAACCACGTACAAGGCCGTTGGTAGATCGGTGCTCAACTACGCTATGAACACCGTCATAAGTAGCTCACAATTGCGTAGACTACAAAAGCCAAAAGCAGGCTGCCACCTGATGACAAACGAGGATCATCTACACGAGGAAACCAAGATGCTGAAGGTAAAAAATCACAATGAGCTGTTGATGAAACAATTTTGGCTTGCTTACCACAACGACGGACAACCAAACTACACACTCATTACACTTCCAGCCCAATCGCGGAAAATCTGGGATGACTTGATCATATAAAACGAGGACATTACCAGACTAACGAGCAGTAACTCCCTGAACCACAATGCGTACAATACCGCAATCAAGCAACACCATGCTGTGCCTATCAGCCAAGAGCAGCCCTCCATGGAACACGCCCCCATATAGCCAATATGGAAAAATCACTATAAAGGAAAACTAGCTGCACCCTGGCGCAACTTAGGTCTGGATATAGTAAATTCCACAATTCTTACCTGTCAAGAATCAACGAGACTGTTCAGGACGTATGCCCCGATTGCGGTCAAACTTCGCACAACACTCAACACCTATTTAAATACCCCTTGCCCACCACAAACTTGACACCCAGACATCTTAAAGATGTAGCTACAATCCTTAAACTAGACTTGACAGAAGTTTTTAACGTTTTGACAATGAATCTGTAATATTGAAGACAAAATAATATTGAAAATTAACCTCTAGATTTAATTTTCATAGTCTCCTAAAAAACTATCATGGACAAAAGTTATAGTTGCTATTACAACAACAACTTCTGCTCTCAATGCCACCAAACTTCTCATGACACATGGCATTTATTCTTGTGATCTATGGACTAGACCTACAGAAGTCGTTCAATTCCTGGACTTTGAACTATCCTACTCAAAGATTTCAATATTGCTACAACAACAACGAACTGTAAGGTTCATCAGGAATACTGAATGGTTTCAAGATAGATAGATGTTTGAGAAGATCTGTGGATGTGGAGGATTCTACAATGTTTAGGGCGCATCATAATGGACCAAATTTTTGGTCTTCGTGAACGTTCAGTTTTTCTGAGCATTTCCCTTTAACCCAACCTAAATTAAGCGAGCTAAGAGGTAAATCAACAATATTGACGCGAAAAGACCGAGGAACTAGATGAATTTTCTAACCGGGCCATATTCCTCTTCTAAATAATTCTTATTAAATTTCAAATCTTCGTTAGTGCAATAAAATATTGCATATTTTTGAGCGCTGAATAATTACTCTTTTTTGCAGTGTTCTGTAGTTTTATTAAATAAGCAGAATAAATACATATTCATCATTTTAATTTTCGAATATATCACAATTTCTCTCCTCAGACAAAAAAAAAAAAAAAAAAAAACACAATAAATTTATGGACAACTAACAACAACTAGTGAAATTTTGATGATTCTAAAAATTAAGCTTCTTCAGCAGTTTGCATATTTTTCTAACAAAATTTTGGTAGATATTTATGTGTATTTTTCTATGTTCACAAATAAATTATCACTCATTTTTTGACATTTACACATTTTGACATTTATACGTTAAATGCACAACAACAATAACGACAACCAAAAACAACAACAACAAAAATAAAAGCAATAATAATAGCAAACAACAGCGGCAGCAACATTGTCACTTTTTCAACTCTTTAGTAATTATTGTTGTTGTTGTTCTAGTATGTTTGTTGTTAGTTTATGTTGTTGCTAGGTTGTTGATTTTTGAAATTTGCATATGCGGACGTCATGAAGGTGTAAAATAACAATTAAGCGACAATAAAATGTTTAACAACTTTTAAAATTGCTTGTTTTAGTTTTTAGTGCGGGCAGCAGCAGCAGCAGCAGGCAACATCAACAAATGTCAACAACATACATACACATACACATATAAATAAACATTATTCATTATGAAGCCAGTGCAGCCAGCAATGCAGTGCAATTGCTAGTACTTAGTTGCAGTTTTACTTGTTTTGATAATTGCTTTGGGGCCGAGAAAATAAACAAAATCTATACGGAAAATTCTAATATATTAATGAGTGAGTATAAAAAAAAGAGCAGAGAGCGAAGGGCAACTATTTGTGCATGTCTGTGTGTGTGTGTGTGTGTGTGTGCGGAAGGACGTTTGTGTGCATTTCATTGAGAAACTGCAATTACATTTTGCCAGCGAATGATTTGCAAAATTTTTTATGTTTGCTGTTTCGGTTGAGCTACGGATGCAGGCGTGGGCAATTAGCTGCGCTCAAGTGAGTTCTCACTATTTGTTTTTGTTTCAATGTAACCTACGCAAATTTAGTTTTACTATGAACTAGAAAAAAAAAATATTGTTTTAGATTGTCAGGTGTAAGAAACATTCAACTGACAAGCGTCTTAGGAATATAACTTAAGCGCTATATACATACATATCTATATAAAAGATCTTGATGTCTCCATCTAAAAAAGAAAAAGAAAAAAAAATGAGATTCTCAATCTAAGATTTTAAAATGTTAAAGTCAGAAATTCACACAAGTCATGCCAGCATTTCATGCCATGCCGCCCGTCAGTCACACGCCCATCATTTGTATGTCATTAAAAGTAATTTTCGCTTTTTGATCGGATTCGATCGTGTGATCGTATCTCGATCACAATGTAGTAATTGCTGCTGCTCCATTTTACTTTTGCTTTGGATACTTTTTTTTTTTGTTGCTGTTATTTTGTTGGTAGATTAGCGCTGTTTTAGTGACTCAGCTTAATTTGTTCGTTAAATGCGTACGCCTTTTTTTTTGTGAAAATTACCTTCACTTTGAAGACAGGCGCGATCTTTACTTAGACGCAGACATTTGATCGACATTTTTGAAAGTCTACAACGACAGAGCGTCATCATTATTTTTTATGTCGATGGTCAAGTGAATGGCTGGGTATACCACAATGCTGTTGTCGTGGGTTACAAGTCAATTTGTATAGCTAATCCCGGATAATTTACGATATCAGTTGCAGTCATCTTGTCTCGTTCTTTTACTTTAAATTATAACCCAGTCGGAAATGGTCGTATATGGCAATGGAAGTGGTAAGCAATACGCTATATAAAATATACATTAACAACGAATTTTAATGTTGCGATATTCTAGAAAAGTATAAAAAAAACTTTATTCTTAGATCATGTTCTAATAAACGAAATATTTGTTCATTGAGTGATCAGATTATTTTTAGTTTCTGTTCATAAATTTAAAAAAAAACTAGTGGGCAAGGCTTTGATGAGTGCTATTTTTTTTTTTGCGAAAATTATCTTCGATATTTTTAATTGAAAATTAAAAGCAGAAAACATTTTTTTAGTATAACACTTTGGGTCCTGTCCAAGCATTTAGGAAATTAGTATTTTTCTCTATCTCATTAAACCTTTTCAGAGGAACTTACCTTCGGTACTTTTAAAAATCAATGTGGACAAAACAAATTTTTTCTTTTAAATATATAAACTTCTCTTTATGAAAAAAAAAAACAAAACAACAAAAGAGAACACCACAAAAGAGAACCAAAACTACTCGTTGGTTTTTGTTTTGTTATTTGTGTATGCGGACAATTCATTAGATAATGCTGAGAGAAGCCGTTACTTATGTCTTCGCTCTCCTTCTCACTTATTATTTACTTCCACTTAAGCAACGGTTTCTACAACAATGAATGCAATGCTTTGTTCAATGAGCGAATTTTAAAAAACTTCCGACGCTAATATTTTAGAATTGTCTTAATCGATTTCAAACTTTTGGTAATTTTGGGCAAATCTGCTCGTCAAGCTCTTTAAATTTATATATAATTGGGATATTCACAAGCTGTCATATAATTATAATGTCGTATTATATTGACACCTTGTGAACATCCCACATGTGTTGGTGTAGTACTTCTAGATCTTCTGGAACAAGGATGTAGTTACACTAATGAAATTTTATTAATCTAAAAATTTAAATTAATATCCCCTTTGTTCTAGTCAGAAGTTATGCTTATAATTGTACATTGGTGTACCTTGGAATTCTTCCACTATATTGATGATGATGCTAAATCTGTAATCAGCGACCCCGAAAACCCCCGAGTAATGAATTTCAAATTTATCAGAAATTTTAAAAAATCTTTACCCATATTGTATCCGCCATTTTGAAAAACTGACATCCGATTTGGAACTAGCATAGTTTTCTCTGTCAGAATTGCCAAAAAGACGTTTTCGGACGTTGAAAATCGACGGAACTCGCATGGCGCAAGCTAACAGAAGTAGCGGAGAATATTCTAAAGAAGCACGTACAGCGAGAAAAAAGGACCAATCTGAGCATTTAAAGAAATTGACAGAACTTGAAGACCTTCATGATGCACTCGGGATGACGGAAGTAATTTGCATAAAAAAAGTAATTTTTTAAATTTTTAAATGTAAAAATTTATTTCAAAAAATCTTCAAACGCGTTTTTCTCCAAACGATGTTTTTGATAAAATTTTTACTCGGGGCTGACGGAAAATGTATATTGGAGTGAATTGATAGAAATTAAAATCAAATGTCACGTCAGTGTTGTGTGAAGTCTCATAGTATGTGTTTTTTTTTAATATATATTTTACTTTAAGTCCAAAAGTATGCAACACATAATTTCTATATCAAAAATGGTTGGAGAATTTACTTACATATCAATGTAATAACGGAACATATCAAAAATGGTTTTTATTTATTGCAAAAAGAGAAGAAAGTGCATTGAAAAGAGAAAATAAAAAAATAAAAAAAAAAAAAATTCTTTTTGGAACATAAAAATTAAAACTTTTATAGTAAAATAAACAGCATAAAGTATGTTGTAACATCATGTGACGAGTGCAGAAGGTGCTCATTTTGGTTTTTGACTGATATTTCGAGATCTACTGAAAAACCAAAATGCGTTTGATTCGTTATTATCATGGCTATAAATGGAATCTCAAAAATTGGAATATTCTCTCCTCCCAAATCTCTTCTTTTTTTTTCTTCAAAAGAAATTCCAAGTAAAAATTTGTTTTTTTTTTCGTTTTTTTGAGAAAAAAATCCTGGTTGAGCGTATTGAGAAATATCTAGCAAACGAAATCTTTTTCAGTTTATGTTTTTATTTTTAATGGGAAGCACGGAATTCATCCAGGTGCCCTCTACCGCTGCCATCTTGGATTAAAAGTGGTCAAAAATCTATTTTTATTCTTCGAACAGATAGTTGTAACATCTCTTAACAACTTTGTAATAAAATATCATAGTTTGAAAAAAAAAAAATTCCTCAAAAAGTTTATTTCCTTCTAATTTTAAACTGGAACTGGCCCCCTTACTTAGTTGAGTTTTTTTGTATCATAAATTAACAAATAAAAAAAAAATTAAATTAAATCATCACATATTTTTACTATACAAGTTTTTATTAATAGCCTTTTCATCAACGAATTCTTCAATTAATTTCCAAAGTGCATTACCTATTTTCCTACTGGGTACCTACAATTAAGCGGTTTTTGCTTCCTTTATCCAATATGACGGCGTCATACTCATGACTTTGCTTAACATTGAAAATATTTCTGTAAATTGTAGCCGCCTACTGGTGGCGTGGTTTTGGAATTTAGTTACTTAAATGTTGGGTTTAAATTTCTTATGTAGTTATATTATAAAACTTGGGTAAAGGTTGTTTAATTATTCAAAAAAAGGAAAATGTATACGGTTTTATTTGTTTTTACTTTTATACAGACATTTTCATTGTAAAATCTTGGTTTGACTTATGCATCCTTGAAACTGGAATGCTGAAACTTCACTTCTAAGCCACTCCAAAAATTACGGAAGGCGAAAGAGAGAGTGAGAGAGACATTTTTTTAGTTCACGAGCACCGATTATAAGGGCTGAGATATTAACACAAATTTGCCTGCCCCTTTGAGTTCGCTTAGCTATGAGAGAGGGTGAGCTACTTACTAATGAATGTTTATTTTTTAAGCTATTTATTTAATAAAAATTAAATTGGCACACATGACTAGGAATTTCTGTCGGCTACAACTGTCGCCTTGTAGTCAGCTACTAAACACAATGGAAGCTGCACCACAGCCACAACAACAAAAGCAACCTCTCTTCTCTCTCTGTTGCTTGTGAAATTAGAAATAGATTTAAAATTGGCTATAACCAAAATATCGCCAAAATAATCGTATCCCTAAGAACATGTTGTTTTTATAATTTGACAGATGTAGTTGTTTAGCTGCCGTCGTCAATGTGTATGGTGCATGACACTACAAAATGGCTTCTATTCTCACATCTCAATAATTTCGTTGGCAAATCTCAACAGTTTGAGAAGTATTGTATTGTAAACAACAACAGTTCTCTTTCTCCTGGAGAGAGTTTAAGTCAAGTTCTTTTTGCTGTTGTAAATCGTTCTCCTCCTCTCTATTTCTTTCTCTCACATTATGAATGAAGTTTGACGTTGAATTTGATCAGAATTACAGTTTTTTTTTAATTAGTGACTGAAAGAAAAAGTGTTTCATAAATATATCAATCTTATTATCAACATTTTAACAAAATCTATTTGAAATATAATAATTTTTCACAATATTTTCCCTCTACTGCTACGGTAAGTAAATTTCAAGTAATTTTCTTTTCAACACATGTAGTGCATAAAAAAAAAAACAAAAAAAAAATGAACAAGCAAACATTTTTATTGAGTGCGAACATTTCCTCGAGCATATTTCGAAGAAGAAACATATGCGTGATAATTATGAAGATGACAGCGACGATGTGTTAAAATTATTTAAATACAAACACACACACACTCGACAATCCTTGGTTTTGGAAAAACATAAAATATTTCACTCATAAAATCCGATTGTGTGGTATAGAATAAATAAAAGCGAACGAAGAAAAGAAGAAGTGCGCCAAATGCTTCCAGAGCGGAGGCTAAAAGTCAACGTCAGCCAGCGTGCAGTGCATTATGCCCTGACGCATGTTGCAGCTTGCGTCATTTATCAAATGGCGGTTTAAATGAATTGAAGAAATATTATTGTATGTTGCTACTGGATGTGCAACAACACTACTCATGTACTACTAAATTTAGATGCAGCAGCAGCTACTGCCTACTACTACTACTTCTACTTGTAACACCGCGGCTAATGGATGCCTTCAAAAAAAAAAAAAAAAAAAAAATTTATATTGAAATTGCATTTTAGGCGCTTTTATTTAAAATTCATATTTATTATCTTGCCTGTAAGTGCATTATGTGTGAGATTTTTCTTTCACTCACTTTTGTTTTATGGAAAAATAGAAAAATCTTCTGCTTCTTCAATTTTTAACATAAATAAACAATATAGAAAAAAAAAAGCTAAACAAAAAGAAAAAAAAAAGAAAGATTTACAGAAAAAATGTGTAGAATGTTAAAAGGTTCACATGTCAAAAACGCGCAGGCACACGTCAAGCGAAGCGGGAAAAGCAGCAACTACATAAAATTAATGCAACAACATGATGTCATGATCCACATGCCGCTTGCAGCTAATTGCATTTATTAGTTGCATCAGTTTTGATCGTGTCAAATGATTTGTTGTTGTTGTTGTCTGTCGATCGTCAATTTTATTTGGTTGATCACATCTTAGATTTACCAAATATTTCAATGTTGCAGGGAAATTCATGGAAAATATATTGAAAATTGTTGAAAATTAAGTAAGAAATCTTTTCCCATCAAGCTCGATTTAAGCTAAGTGTCCAGCGAGTGAGTCTGAGAGGCGATACTCCTATATTATATTTTGTATTTTGATATGCAAGGAGAAAATAAAAAACTTTCTGATAGAGTCAGCAAAACCGGGATTACAAAAACAAAAAAACTTTGTTTGTGGCATTACTCACTGTGGAAATTAATATTTTTTACACTTAATGTTGAACAATTACATTTAAATATTTTGTTTTTACTTAATTTTTTTTTACTTAATGAAGGACTTAGAAGACTTAACGAGAGAGAACTTCGATCTTGTAAGAGATGGGGGAGTGACAATTCATTCATTCAGAATCTATTATGCAATTACATTTATTTAACTTTACAAAAGTTTTTATTCGGCGATATTGTGTTTAATATTTTCTTCCAATTTATCTATACTAATTACATGTCGACAAGGCCGTATTTAGGGGGGAGGTTTTGGGGGTTCTGAACCCCCGCCCCCCCGAAATCTGGAAACTTTATTCTAATTTTTGCAATTAATTGCCAATGGATGGAAAAAAGTCAAAATAAAATCTATTTAACGATATTTTTTACTTCCATCGGTTTTTTTTTCTAAAAAATCAAATATAAAAAATAAATTTGAAATCTTAGTTACACTATGCGATCACACCCGATTTGTTTTCTTCGACATGAGGTTTGACTACGGATTCAAAAAGAGAAGGTGATACTGAGCACTCCTGCATTCATAGTTTTTCTAGGTCAGTAACTGTTTTTGATTTAAAGTTTCGTCCTGAATTAGTTTGAAAAATTTAAAAATTAATAAAAATAGAAAAAATGATCGGATCCTTGTAAAATAAGACTTGCTTGAACCCCATTTTTTTCCGAAAACGTGACGTGATGGGAAGTTTTTGATCTCAGATTCATGTTCAGCATGAAAAATTCTTTCGCTAAAACTCCATCTTATTAGCAAAACCTATGCAGTTTTAGGAGGCAATCTTAAAATATAATTAATTTTTTAACGCATTATTGCTCAGAGCACCACGACTAGGAAGATCTCTTTCAATGCTTTTACTTCACGAATTTAGGAAATATAAGTCAACCTCATCCGGGTTCCTTATCATTGATAATGGCTCAAATTCCCAATGACGATCATTTGAAATGAGCTTCTACTATTTTTGGTAATTTTTTTGAGGTTGAGTACATCATCAGTAGTGGGAATTCAATGAGTTAATGAAATTATGTCCTTCACGATAAAAAAATGCATTAGAATGCACATTGAATAATATTTATTTGAAAAAAGAAAAAATTTAATTTGATTATACTGGGAATTTTTTGTCACTTTTGGCCATTTTTTTGAGGTTAAGATTAAAAAAATCGCAAAATTTTTCCTAAAATTTTAATTTTACAGGGCCCATCAAATGTGCCATTGATTTAATTTATTGTATTTAAAAATCAGTTTGATAAACATTATTTATGAATATTTTCTTCGAATGAAAACACCCCCCGCCCCCCGAAAAAAATTTCTGGCTACGGCCCTGCACGTCGATATGTACACGCCAAAATAGAATACGCAGTACATTTTATCTGTTCTTTCCAGTGTGGCCAACTTTTGTTTTTCGAAATCCGCTAAAATAAAGAATTAAACGCTTATTTTCTTTAAAAAAGCGTTCAATTTTTTTCCTTATAATAGTGCGAGAAAACTCAATTCATTTAAATTTTTCACTAATACAGGCACCAAGCACATCTAATACTTTTAGTCAATGAAAATTTCTTCGATTTTTCGAAGATATTTTAAATTGTAAAAAAAAAGCGCTGAGTGCTAAATAACTTTTTCCCGCTTTTTAATTTTCAAAAAGCACTAAAATCAGCGGGAAAAGCGCTGAGTTGGCCACACTGGTTCTTTCTTTCTTTTTTCCCCTTCACAAAACCGTTTAACCAAAAAAAAGAGGTGAGAGAAATCGTCGTTGCCTATTCGTAAACGCAGCCGAATAGCCAAAAGCACACAATTACAAAAACAAAGTCCAATTGCACTTAAATGAGAGAGGGCTTAGTTGAAAAGGATGAGATCAGGAGAACAAGAAATTCAAAGAGCGAGTTCGTTTTCTTTGATGCTGTTCTTCCGATTGTGTTTTTGTGGGGATACAATTACCAACAAATTGCAATTGTACTTAAATGAGAGATTATTATTAGAAAAGAAAGAGATCAAGAGAACAAGAAACTCAAAGAGCAAGTTCGTTTTCTTTGATGTGGTTATCCCGATAGTGTTTTTACATGAAGGAGAGAGGAGACGAAAGCAAGGTAGTTTAACATTAAATTTATATTTTGTCGCATAAGGGCGATGTTACACGATCAATGTTTTGCTGTCAAACAATGCAATTGTTGTTGCTTTGAAAAATGAACACTGAGCAAAAGAGAGGATGAACAGATTTCACTTCAAATTTTTTTACAGACGAAAAAAACCTGCATCACTTCAAATAAAATGGGGTTGCTGAAGATACACTGTTGTATTTTACTGGAAAATACTAATATTTTATGGAAAATACTAAACTTTTTACTAACTTATAAATAAATTTTTTTTAAAAAAATTACTTAATAATTTTTATAAAACATAGTAATTCAATGGCCAAGTAACAAAGTGGCGGAGCTTATTTTGATAGTTCAAAGTTTTAAAGATTATTTTTCTGCGTTTTTCATATATAAATGCAATATTTTGTGTATAATTTGTTTCTATTTCCACCAACATTCAACAATTCCATTCCAATTGTTGAAATTTCATTCACTCCAAAATACAATTAAATACTTTTTAGTTGGAAAAACATAGTTGCAGATAAAAGTATTAAAAAATAACATTCAGCAAAATACTGATAGTGTAACAGGGCATCAAACAAAACGATGAAAAGAGAGTAAAAACAGAAAACATTGACAGCAAAACATTGACTGTGTAACATCAGCCTAAGAAATATTCATTTCAATAAAAAAAAATTTATAGTACGAGTATCAAGCAGGATATTTCTAAAAACTTTTGATTTCTAATTGGAACAAAGTCTGAGTTCCCCTACATACTACTCCGAATTGTCTATTTTTTATTTTTGTGTTGTACTGTGTATATTGAGAGTATTTCAATCTGGTTCATTTTTGTTTTCTTTTTTAATAAAACTAGATGAAAAAAATGTAATTAATATAAATCTTAATATGGACACGATTAGATCGTTAAACAAGAATACAAAATTATTGATTATTTTATTAACCAATTTTTCTTTGTTTTAATGAATCTGCTTTTTTTTAAGGCATAATTGAAATCAATATCAATTAATCGAAAACAGAAATCAATATGCAAAGTTAAAGTATCAAGTTGAATCTATGCTTTTGTGGTTTAACTTAATGAGTATTATATGTAAATGCTATTAATGTATAAATATTAAGCTAATGAAAGAAAAAAATGTATTAAATACAGGCTTAGATAAACGATATGTTACGCTTCGCTCCATAAACACAAAACTATACGAGCTAAGCGGATTAAGTGTCATTTGACGCGCTTTACATTCCAAAAGTGCAGAAAATTATGTAGGCGTGCGTAAAATGAGTGAGAATATATATATATTTTTTTTTGTATATGGGGATTGCTTTTTCGCTATGGTCTCTGGCTAATAGGCCTACTCCTCTTTCTTATGCGCATATCTACACATATCATGTGCTTCAGTTGATCTCTTTATTATCAAGTATTATCTTTCAGGATTCATCTTTATGCGAGCTGTGCATTATTCGGTAACAGCGTCACCATTGACACTCTAATGTGCCCCGATGTGCGCGATCCGATTAAGTTAATTCTCGTTTGCAGTTTCACCTTTATTCTGGTGTTGCTGCTGCTCTTGATGGTGATGATGCTGCTATATTATATAATTTTTTTTGTTTTTTTTTTTGGGTTGCCACCTTCTTTTGAACACATTTTGTCTTCTTGGCATTATTTGGTGCCTTATCGGTTTATCTTGCAATATCTCATCTGATCTCATCTTATTCAATTTTCGCTGTTGCATTCAACTTATGTTGGTATATTTGTCTTTGGTGTTGCCTCTGACTACTTCTCTGCCTTTTATTATATCGCCTCACAACTCATTGTTGCTTGAGGACTGCTTAATCCGTAGATAGTGTCTCTTCAATGTATTTGTTTGGTACTTCAAGTTGTGTTGAGCTCGAGCCTCAAGGTGATGGCGGCTGCTTTCTTCTCTCGCTTTTGCCTTCTTCTTTTTTTTTTTTTTTGTTTTTGTGTGTCTTTTAAGTTGGGCTAATGTCTTCAGTTTCAGCTTGAGGCCTTTTGTTGTATAGTTTCTTCATTTGTCGAGTGTGTGTGTGTGTGTGTGTTTGTATATGTTTCTGTGGCTGCTTTTGGCTTTTGCATTTGGTGTGACATGACCCTTTGCCTATTTGATGGATGTCCATTGTCTTTTTCTTTGTTGAGTGAGTGTGTGTGAATGTTTGGAATTTGTTAAACGCCACATTATGTCAATTTGCTGTCGCTAAACAATGCGCTATGTTATTTCTGTTTATTATAGTTGTTGTTATTTTCTTCCACTTTCATCTCGGTTAATATCAGGGCCGGTTTTAAAACAAGTCAGTGCTAGGAAGAAACTCTCTGCGTGCCCAATTTTTGGTAGAGCAAATGTTTACTATTTGGAGATACTCTTCTTAATGTTATAAACACGACAGGCTTGCGACTGAATCTGTCAAAAATTATAATACACACGTTTTACTAAAACTGCAAAATTTTCAACTACAAAACTGCACAACTACATAACTACATTTGCAGTTGCAGTCTTATTAAAATTTATTTATGATTTGACAGCAACAAACCAGAAAAAGAGAGAAATGAGAGCAGAAATACAAAACAGAAGAAGAAAGTAGAATGAAGAAAACAAAATTGATTTTCTTTTGATATTCAACAGATGTTGTTGTTGTTGCAGTCGTTAATTAATTCGATTCTCTCGACTACCGAGAGAATGGAATTGAGAGCATTTGCAGTTTCAATTATGCAGTCGCAAGCTTGTAGTTCCTTAATTGTTTAAACCATAAATAGTTTCAAGATATGAAGACATAGAAAGTTCAAAAATCGAATGACGTTAAATGTGTGTCTAATATGTATGGCTTCTTACGGAAAGTGAGAGAACTTGTGCCGAAGAAAACAATACGAATTGCCTAAATTGTTTATATCTCTAGCGTTCCTGATTTCCTTTCTTTTGGATGATGTGAATCACTTCTACTTGACATGCCTACTGAGGTTTCAATTCAAAAACTTATAGGCTAATTTTCTATAAATTTTTTAAGAAATCGATTCAGAGAAGACATCATTTCTCTATGAAAAGTACCTAATTACGATATTTAACCCTTTCGACCCGGCTTTCAAATATCAGTAGTTTATATGAGATATTGAAAGATTAGGAATTATCACTAAGATCACTGATGAGGAATCGTGGCGGACTGCGAAACGGCCCGTCTTTGTATACACTGTTGTTGTGGTGTCTACATATATACGTTCCTTAAGTCTATTATACATTACCTAAATTAACTAAAAAACATGGAACAGTAGTCAAGACTTTGAAATATTAATGCTTAGATTTAATTTTCATAGTCTACTAAAAATATAATAAGTTTATATATTCTGTCAGTACTTCTCTGAGATCTTTCCCATATCTTTTGTAGAATGTTTTTGTCTGAAACCTGCTTGAAATTCTATAAGCATGTCCGTTTTTTCGACCCAGTTTGGTAGTCTTTCGCTTAAGACCCCCATCATTATTTTAGCTATGCAGTTCATAAAACTTATTCCTCTGTAGTTAGTAGTTAACTGGGAATAAGGATACTATTTTTGAAAGCTTTATCTTCTTTTCCACCGTCGTATATGGTCTTGTAGCTAGCTTATGCTAGCTCATTTAGTAGTTCATTTACAGAGTTTTTGAAAAATTCGTATGTTATCCTGTCTGACCCTGGAGCTTTGTTCGGTTTTGTCTTGTTTTGCATATTTGTATTTCGTCTGGAGTGATAGGTGTGTCTAAATCTTCAATTTATACTTTCATGTGTACATAAAGACAGTCTTTGGCTGTTTGAACTGGGTTTGGAAGTTATTCGAAGTAGTCTTTGAACTGTGAGGCATGTACATCTGAGCCAAAGGTTAATTGTTGCAACAATGCTAAGCTCACATGAGAGAGCACTCAAAAGAGTAAGAGCGAATTTCGATTGCTCTATGCACTTTGTCTTAAATGAGCACGAGAGCAATTATACTGTGCAAAACTGAATTTCTCAGGCGAGTGGGGGGCAATGTCTGTGCAATATTTTATAACAGGCATTGACCTGGCACAAAGAGACCAAAACACTAACACATACAAAAAGAAGTCGTTTTTTATTTTTGTTTAGGGTTGCATTTCCATACCTAAGAGCAAAAGCGTATTAGGTCACAAAATGTAAATCGTTTTATATTAGTAGGCCACTTAATAGAACACGATCTTTAAGTGTATTAAGAGTCAAAAAACTTGAAATTTTGAACTTAAAACACTTTTGTTCTGAGGTAAGGATTTTAATTTTCACTGAGCGCGCATCACACTAACACATCCAAAAACAGTTAATGAATAGATAGATACAAACATTTTATGTCTACTTATCTACGCTCGTCTACTTCATACTTCCTAGGCATAGTAAAATAAAGAAGTATGCTAAGCCGAATTCTCTCCTCTTTAAATGAATGAAATTTTTGAGATTCACTTGATTTTAATATGAAATGGTTCTCAAAAAAATGAAAATTTATAGTACTCTGGATATGGAATACATTTTTCTCCAACTTTGTCGATGACTTTAATACTACTCTACCTATTTAGCCTACTTGTTTATTTTACTATGCTTCCTAGGCAGATGCCTAGTTCTCTCTGTCTCTAAACTAGATACGCCCCTGTTTACGACTCTTTACATTGTTGTTGTATATCTTTTGTATTTCATTTCATTGCGCATTCATCAATTTGATAAAAAAAAATTTAAGAATTTTGTTTTATTTTATTTTGAATGTTTTATGTTTTAAACACTTTTAAAATTTGTTGTTGTTGCTTTTGTGTGGTTGCCTTCATATTTGCTTGAATACTCATCAGATTTTCTAATATCTAGTATTTGATAGATTTGTTTGTTGATTTCTACAGTTGAACATCACAGCTATTCACTGTTGACATTTTTGACATTATTTTTTCTTTTTTTTGTATTGTTTTGGCGGTAGTCTTAGAAAATGCCGATCAAACAAAAAACAAAAAGATCTTTTGAGAATATGCCGATTATTTCTGGAACTGCTGCAAACAAATTGATTTGCCTTCCTTCCACCATTTAATTATTTGTTTCTAGTTGGCTCTATTTGGTAGGCTTTTGTTTATTTTATAACGTTTGTTAAATATTTATTAGGTACCTACCTATTTGGAATTTTTCATAATAATCTTCAGGCAGTCATTTTTTGGAATCCTTACTTCTTGGATTTATATAACAGTTGAGTGTTAATGTTCACATCAATACTAATAGATATTTATTTTCAGTTTGTTTTTTTTTTTCTATAGCATGGGAATATCGATTTTGATTAGATTTCAGGATATATTTATATGGAACTATTCGAGTTGAGTGAATTCAAGTTTTTTTTTTTATTGTCTTTGCCATTAAACTGCTGCTTAAACTAACTAATTCAACATAATCGTTTTGTAAAACTATATGCCAATATGAATAAACTACTATTCTTGTATTATTATTTCAAAATTCATTTAATCCTTTTGTCGTTCTCATCCTGCATAAGACATTAATATATGAACATAATATATGAAATGAAAAAAAAAAAAATAATAAAGTCAGAAAATGTGGTATGCAAAAGTCAAAAACAGCAAAGAAAAAACCAAAATGCATTAAAATATTCATATGCATTTGGCCACTGTTTGCACACACACACACACACATACATACACACACTCGGATTTCGATTACAACAATGCATGGTTTAACAACAGCCAGCAATAACAAAAACAATAACACTCGATGATGTACCGAAGTGTAAAATGTATACAACAACAATATTGCACTCTCATATGAGTACATACATGAGTGTGTGTGTGTGTTTTTGCATATAAAAATTTATACCCACATGAGTACTCAGAGTACAACCAACATCCATTGGATGTAGCCCCGTATTGAGAGAGAATACGAGTGTAAATATGCATGTGTGTGTGTATGTGTGCAAAGTGAATGGAAATAGCATGGAAAATGGTACTTGCATTGAACCCGCACCGGATGCCTTTGGAAAAATATAAAAAAAAACGAAATAAAATCTAAACCTTAATGGATTTCCGTTAAATAAAAAAAAAAAAAATATTTACAATATTACATGCATATAAAATATGCAAAAAAATAAAGAAAAAAAATGTTGTAAAATAAAATACATACTAAATACAATTGAACAGTGAAAAAATGTATATATTATTGTTACTGCAACAAAATTGCAATAAATCTGATTTTTTGCATGCATGTGTTGTTGTCAATTGTAGTGTGTGTGTTTGAAGAGTATGTTTGACATTTTAACAATATTTCAATTGTTGTTGCTTTATATAGTTGTTATTTGCCATTTTGATTGATGGCAACACAATTTTTATGGTTTATTGCAATTTTACTTTTCATTTTATATTGTTTTGCAGTAGTATGTCATAACAATTTCATTTATAGATACAAAAAAAAAAGAAGAAATATCATTAAAAATGAAAATTGTACTATTAAAATGATAATTCATATGACATTTTAAATAATTTTCCTTTTTCTCGAGCCCTAAAATTTTTGTTACATCCGAATTTGTCGAACGCTTTACTTTTGATAACATGAAAAACATTTTGTAATACGCGCGCATATGATACTTAACCCATCACGCACAGTCACCCCAACTGGAGTATGCAATGCAAGGCAGTAATAGATCTAGGATTTGGTTCTTACGGGGAGAGAAGGACTGATTTAATTTACTGAAAAAATAATATTTTTCTAATATTTTTCTTAGTTTGGGTTTTGAATTTTAATCTACTTTAGGTTTGAAATTTTTGGTGAAATTAGGATGCATTTTGATTTGCTTTTAATATAACTTGGTCTGAATTCAATTTCCTTTTGGTCTGATTTTTGTGTAAATTTTGATCTGGATTTTGCTCAGATTTCGTTCTGAATTTTTTTTTGTGAATTTTGATCTGTTTTTTTTTTTTAAATTAGTTTTTGGGCAACCCATTGCTTTTCTATTATTCTTTAAAACCCTCGTTCACATATTATGTAACTAAATTTTTCACCTATTTTGACCCCTCCCCCCTGGTCGTAACGCTACGTAACAAAACACTAAGTCCCTCCCCCCCCCATTTTTGGCGTTAAAAATATCTATTCTAAATGAAAGGCATTGAGATGGCAAACATAGATATCTAATTGAATCTTTAATTTAAAGAAGCCAGATTTTTAAAAAATCACATTTTCTTTCCAGTTGATTCTTTGGAAAAAGAAATCAGTTAGAAATATTTGGCTTCTCTGGAGGTGGGCTGGACTAAACGGAATCACTCAGTCTCAAAGACCATTGTACTATACCCAAGATAGAGCCAGTAGAAGAGAGTAGAAAGACAGGAAAGATATGTGTGGGGATAAATGGGAAGAAGAAAGGTCTAGGGTCTCTCAACCTCGAACTTCTTTGTTTCACTGATGAACCTTAGAAACTCAGGAAGAGGGAGAGTATAGACATTATTGATACTCAAGACACCACTACCCAACAGCCTTAATCTGATTCAGGCGAACGCCAGACAGTTACAAAGATAATGCTCTGTAGTATCGTCGTTCGCAATACATGATTGGCAGGTTGGATCGGTGATGACGCCCAGATTAGTCATATCCAGACCACATGTGTTGTGCACTGACACTCACCAGTAATCTCAGGTCCTTCCTTCTAAGTTTAAGAAGAAATCCCGCTAATTTCCTGTTAGATTGTCTCATGAAGCACTTTGCGGTTTTGTAGGAGTCAAGCTCGGACCATCTTTCTCTATGGCTAGAACCCACGAAATCGTTGATTCAACGCATGATCTCCCCAGAACTTACGCCATGAAAAGGTTCTTGACTCCATGGTGTAATTGCTGAACCTTCATTAGCTACTTTATCAACTAGTTCATTCCCTGCAATACCACAGTGTCCTGGAACCCATATAAGGCATAACTGGTTGTGTTTTGCGACACTATTTAGTTTTGCCTTACACTCGCTGACCAATTTTGAGGAGCTGACAGGGTGACCAGTCAGAAGAATATATTGCAAAATTTATGAGCGCCTAAGTGAATAAATCTAAATCCCCCATTTTCTTAATATATTTTCGACTATTTTTTTAATTTAATCACTTGCAAAAATCAAAAATTTATAGAATTTGAGTGTATATGAAAAAAAAAAATTCATTTTATAAGCTTGTGTCATTTTGAACTGATGATTTGAGTTGATGAACTTTCCCTCCCTCGCATAACACTTCGTAACAAATAGTTGGACCCACGCCCCCTCGCGCGTTACGTAATATGTGAACGGCTCTTCATATACATATATTCAAATTTTAATGCTTTTCCTTAACATAGCAAAGTCAGTCGCCCTCTTCAAACCAAAATCCTAGAAGGAGACGAGGAGTAGAAGCGTTTGTTCAAACCAAAGCATAGCTTGGTGTAGAAAGCTTTTGTGTAGTACAATGCTTTATGAAATTATGGTTATGGCTTCGTTTTTATTAAATTTTTTTTTTTTTTTTTTTTTTTGAAACAACAACATCAACAAATAACAACAATGAAGCAGTGTGTTAGCAACACTTTAGTGTATACTACATTAAGCATTAAAAGCAAATGTGCGCATAAAGCATACAGGCAAACACACATACACACACACACACCACCGAAATAATAATAGCATAACATTACTTTTGTAATGTTGGCAACATTGTTTTATGTGCAATGACAACACCAACACATACTATTTATATGTATATTCGGTATAACCTCACTTTTGTAACAAAAACAAAAGAGTTGGCGCGAATATGTCGTCGCGTATATAAACTCATTATAATTTTAAATGAAATTCATATATAAACTGCTGCAGTTATACTATTTCATATTTAAGAAGTTACACATAAAGGAATTAACATTATAGGCGTGGCACTTTTGTTGTCTGTTTAAGCGCTTAAACCCCATTTTGTATTATAAAAAACAAAACACTCTCGCATATATCGTTAAAAACAATACACTGCGTCAAAAACATTTAAAAAAAAAAAACAACCAGCGGCAACGCAACAACAAATTACATTTTAACACATTTCACCGCTTGTCAACAGCATTTTTAAGCAAAATATTTATGAATGCAGATGTGAATGCCTTTCAAGACTAACCACCCCCACGTTTTTCTCCTCAACGCCCACATATACTGCATCAAATCCTTGCATAGGTTCTTGGGTTTGAACTTGTGTTTTTAACTTCCCTACAATTATGGCTTGCTTAAAGCTTATAACTCCCTCTAAATTATATAAAATTTAAACTCTGCCACTGTTTTCTTGCATAATGTAAGAAAAACATGAATATGATTAATGTTGAAAATGTTTTATTTTATAAACTTAAGTATTTAAGTTTTTTGCAATGTGTGTGAAAATGTTTAATGAGATTTTACTTAAATTTTTAAGAAGTTATTTTAATTTTATTAAATACCAAAAAGTTGCATTATTCTATATCAAATAGTAAATATAAATGGAGCAGTAGCGTGGGCAAGGATAACTCAACTAAAAACAGCGAAAGCTAAATTAGGGAAAGTTCAAAGATTGGCATGTATCTGTATAACAGGAGCGATGAGAACATGTCCGACTGCTGCACTAGAGGTACTATTGGAGCTCACTCCATTACACCTCGTGATAGAGAATGCCTCCAAGGCAGCAAGAGGAACAAGAAATAAAAGGTTGACGAGGAGATCTATAGGGCTTGGAGACCGAGATAACCCGGCGAAAGACAACTATCTCTTGGACTGTCCCCAGGACAGAATGGACAAACAGTATAGTTTTGAGAAACACTTCGTTGCAAAACTTAATAGTAAGAACGAATGGGAGGGTATAGAGTATAACTACACACTCAAAGAACACACGATTAAGTGGTATACAGATGGGTCACGTACCGAGGATGGAACTGGGGCAGGGGTATTTGGGCCAAGAATCAAACACTCTGAGCCGATGGGGAAGTATCCTAGCATCTTCCAAGCTGAAATTCATGCAATTAGCATATGTGTGCAATTCAACCTGGATAGAAAGTACAAACGGCAAGATATCGCTATCATGTCGGACAGCCAGGCAGCCATTCGAGCATTATGTTCCTTTGAGATCACCTCTAAGTTGGTGTGGGACTGTTTGAGCAAGCTCAATCAACTGGGCAATAACAACAAAGTAGCTCTATGTTGGGTCCCTGGGCACGCAGGAATTGAAGGTAATGAGCAGGCAGACGAGCTTGCAAGAAAGGGGGCAGCAACCACTTTCGTGGGACCTGAACCCTTCTGTGGAATAGGAGATAGCGTAATCAGGGAATTAATCAGGCAAGAAGAGAGGAACAAGAGGCAAGAACTCTTTACCAATCTTACGGGACTGAGGCAATTCAAAGCGCTTTTAGGTAATTATAATAAGAGTAGATACGCATTCTGCATTGGTCTCAACAAAAACAGTTTGCGCATATTAGCTGGTATTCTGACTGGGCATTGCGGGCTCAGAGAACACCTTTGCAAGATAGGGGTTGAGCAAAGCTCAATTTGTAGGTTTTGTAATGAGGAAGACGAATCATCAGAACATATTTTAGCTCAATGTGGAGCACTGATCCACAAAAGAAGGAAATGTCTGGGCATGCACCAAGTGCCCAGTACCGAACTTGCATCCATAGATCCGGGCGCAATACTCAAATTCTTGAGGGAGACTGGACTGGATGAGGTCCTCTAGGCAGATTAGACTAGATAGAAAAGAGGGACGTACAATAGATCTTATAGGTTGCGGTACAACGGCAGAAACCTCTATAATACAATGCAATACAATACAAATATAAATACACTTTCATCTCCGTTCATACCTCGCCAGAACTCTTCGAAGACATAATTGACTTCTCTACATTAATTACTTACTTACTTAGTTGGCTCTACAACCGATGATCGGTCTTGGCTGCCTCTATAAAGCCTCACCAGTCGCTTCTGCAATGCACGCGCCGACGCCAGTAAGTAAGGCCCATTGCAGTCAGGTCCGCTGTACCTGGTCTTGCCAACGGAGATTAGGTCGTCCTCTTCTGCGCGTTTCACCTCCGTTGTTCAAATAAAACACCCTTCTAGCCAGAGAACTTTCGTCCATTCGCTCAACATGATTCAGTCAGCAAAGCCGCTGGATTTTTATGAGCTTGACAACGTTAATATCGGCGTATAGGTCATACAACTCAGTGTTCCACTCATACTAGATCATAGATCTTGCGGCGGAGTATCTTCCTCTCGAATGTTCCCAACAGCCTCTTATCGTTGGTGGTCGATGTCCACGTCTCAGCGCCATACATTAGGACGGGAAGGGAGGGAGGGAGGGCTCTGCTTCTCAATTGCCTACTGAGCCCGTAGTAACACCTGTAGGCAAGAGTTATTCTCCGCTTGATCTCAAGATTGACATCATTGTTGGTGTTGATTCTGAATCCAAGATAAACTAAATAATTGGCGACTTTGAATTTGTAATTGTCAACAGTGACATTTTTTCCAAGACGCTGTGACTCTTTGTTTGTTGACACAAGGTATTTCGTTTTGTCCTCGTTCACCACTTGACTCACTTGACGAGACTCCCTCTCAAAGTTGGAAAATGCTGCACTGACTGCTCGCGCGTTGATGCCAATGATGTCAATATCATCAGCGTATGCCAGCAGCATGACACTCTTGTAAAAGTTAGTGCCAAAGATGTTGATGTTCGCAGCTCGAATTATTTTTTACAGCATTAGATTAAAGAAGTCGCACTATAGAGAATTACCTTGTCTGAAACCTCTTTTGGTATCAAATGGCGCGGGGAGGTCAGTCCCAATTTTCACTGCGCTGGTGGTGTCTGTCAGTGTCATTTTGCAAAGACGAATGAGCTTTGCAGGAATACCAAAACCAGACATTGCGGCGTACAGATGATCTCTAATCGTGCTGTTAAAGGCGGCTTTATAATCGATGAATAGATGGTGTGGGCCGATTGGTTTTTCTCGGGTTTTTTCCAGAATTTGTCGTAGTGTAAATATCTGGTCGATGGTGGATTTACCAGGCCTGAAGCCGAGGCTTCTTTATGGGATTCACGGGGGTTGGTGGGGTCCAAGCCCGTCGCACAATCGTTCATTCAAGGTCACGGAGAAACCCGTCGCATGCAGCTCACTGATAGGTTTAGGATCGCTATCCAGGGGGGGAGGGGAGCGCCTCAAGGAGACTGTGTGTCGACTTGAGACGGAGAAGCGTAAGAATCGTATGTGGACTCTCCTGAGCGGGTCACAGACTTTATCTTGTGTCCTCCGCCCCCAAGGCTTCCCCTCTACATTAATTAGAAATTGAAAAAGAATATAGCTCTGGAATCCATTCTTAGTAAAGTCAAGCATTTACTTCTTTTTTCCTTACCGCTAAATTGCTTTAACCCTTTCGGGATCATAAGGAAACCAGAAGAGATTGCGCAAAATTGAACCCAGATTCGTATTCTCTAACCCCCATTTCTTGTTACAATTTTTTATAAAAAAAATGGTTTTGCGCACTTGAAAGCATGAACTTTAATGGGTCACGGATGATCCTATGGCCTTCTATGGGAATTTTTTACGAACTTTTTTAGTATATTTTTATTATGTATTTTTTAAGATAGTCTTTTATTATAGATTTTTTACTTAACCCTTGTTTGACCATATGAAAACTAAGAGCGATGAAGGAAAATCGAAACCGGGTTTGCCTTTCCCTACACGATTTTAGGGTCACCGGTGATCATAGCAAAACTTAACTTCCAAAAAAAGTAAACAAAATGTTGTAAATATGGAAAATCATAATTGAGTAAATAGTTTTTCCCATAACATATTAAAAAATGGACATATTTGGATAAATATTGTCAAAATGGTGAGCGATTGAATAAAGATCAAACAAATTTTTTTTTCATTTTAAGTCACTCTGGTGCTGTTAATTGGGTAAGAATTTCAATACTTTTTAATAGTAACTAAAGCGCAATCAATTCTCTTCTCAATGAATATGGATTGCTATTAAAATCGGTGGAAAAGTTTTTGGAAAAACGAATTTTGAATCATCAGTGACAATTGGTACTTATCAGGTTTTAAGCATTCCGTTTAAGAACTAAGGAGAACCATTTTAAGGACTGCGCCGAATAAAATTGGCCGCTACAAAAATGATGAAATAATTTAGTAATTCGATTTTTATAAACTAAAGAAATTCGGTTTGTAAATAATTTTTACATTTGAAAAGAAAATAAGTAACCAAGAATTATTATTTTTTAATAAAAAATTTTAATTTTTCCGGAACCCCATCCGTTAATATTTTTGCAGCTGCTGGAGATCGCATTCTCGAAGGTCTTTGGGCACTTTTTTTTTGTTAACTTCATCTCTTTTTTTATTAAAGCCCAGTATTTCGCAATCGGCCTTAGTTCTGGACAGTTCGGTGGATTGGCTTCTCTAGGCACTAAAATCAGAGGTTAGACCAAAAAACTGGATACTTCATGGCTTCATGGATACTGTTGGCGTAAAAATTGAAGCAACCTCTTTTGCAAGCATTCCTTCACATATATTTCGCCGTTGATTGTATCCGATGTCACTAATGAGCTGCTCCTTTTGCCACAACCACAACTGCAAATTGCATGCCAAACAACGAATATTTTTTGGGAATTTTATCCCCTTTTTGGTTTTGAATTTGTCAGCGACATTTACTCGAGAATCGGTTGTATAAAATTCTTGCCAAGGAAACTGGGAAAAGCCAGATAAAAACGTAAATCTCGTCGTTCATTATGTAGCATTTAAATTTCTTAACGAAATTTTGTTTCAACTTTTTAGCTCGTTGTTTTGCGGTTTCATTCTTGACGGCGTTTCAATCCGGAACTTTTTGCCAGTTTAGCTTCCTTCTTAGTCCTGCGCTCGAAAGTTTCTGAGCAATCTGAGGAAAGCCTTCCTCGCCAATTTCCTTTCCGATATGCTTGGATTTTTCTTCAGAATGGTCAGAACTTTCTTCGCCTTTTCACATTCTGTGCTCTTTCCTTTTTACCAGAACCTTTTTTCCGCGCAATACGCGAGAAATGGTTTTCGCAAATTTTTTTAAAGACAACTGGGGTTGATTTTGAAAAATTTTAATAATATTTTCTAGAGCTTCCACTTCGCTTGCCATTTTTAAATAAATTGTTATTGAATACAACCGACACATAATATTGGAATACCGTGTCTACACACGTGGAATGCGTGAGTTTCACTTTCGGTTCGTGCAACACCAGAAAACAGACGAACTATTGGCATCAAATCGCGCATTTCTGCAGAGAATCTACTATGAAAATAGCGGTAGAATAGAGTTGTACAGGCCATGTTTCTACGTTGTTCCAAAGATTGAATAGAGCTGAAAATATTCAGAAAATATTCATAAATAATTTTTATCAAACTGATTTTGAAATACAATAAATTAAATCAATGGTACATTTGATGGACCCTATAAAATTAAAATTTTAGGAAAAATTTTCCGATTTTTTTTATTCTTATGGCCAAAAGTGACAAAAAATTCCCAGAATAATCAAATTAAATTTTTTCAAATAAATATTATTCAATTTGCATTCTAGTGCATTTTTTTTTATCGTGAGGGACATAATTTCATTAACTCATTGACTTCCCACTACTGATGATGTACCCAACCTCAAAAAAATTACCAAAAATAGTAAAGGCTTATTTTTTTCAAATGATCATCATTGGGAATTTGAATTTATCATTATCAATGATAAGGAACCCGGATGAGGTTGGCTTATATTCCCTGAATTCGTGAAGTCACAGCATTGAAAGAGATCTTTCTAGTCGTGGTGCTCTGAGCAATAATGCGATAAAAAATTAATTTTAAGATGGGTTTTGCTAATAAGATGAAGTTTTTGCGAAAGAATTTTTCACGTTGAACACGAATCTGAGGTCAAAAACTTCCTTTCACGTAACGTTTATTTTACAAGGATCCGATAATTTTTTCTATTTTTATTAATTTTTAAACTTTTCAAACTGATTCAGGACGAAACCTTAAATCAAAAACAGTTACTGACCTAGAAAAACTATGAATGCAGGAGTGCTCAGTATCACCTTCTCTTTTTGAATCCGTAGTCAAACCTCATGTCGAAGAAAACAAATCGGATTTGATCGTATAGTGTAATTAAGATTTCAAATTTATTTTTTATATTTGACTTTTTAGAAAAAAATCCGATGGAAGTAAAAAATATTGTTAAATAGATTTTATTTTGACTTTTTTTCCATCCATTGGCAATTAATCTCAAAAATTAGAATAAAGTTTTCACATTTCGGTGGGGGGGTAGGTGGAGTCAGAACCCCCAAAACCCTCCCCCTAAATACGGCCTTGTGTCCTGTGATCAACTATAGCTACTCCTGTGGCATTATAGTAGTTCCTCTATTACTTTGGTGAATTTTTTTTTTTTCTTAAATTCTTCATAAATATTAAATTTAGTTTTCTCTCAAGTAAACGAAAGAAAAACAATCAAAAATCCTAATGCCACACTAGTGAATTCTTATATTTTATGCACAGAAGAAGAAAAAAAATGTACATTTCATTTGTATTTTTTTTTTCTTCTTTTTTTTTTTTTTTTTGCTCCAAACAACAAAACGCACAGATTTACAAGAGTCACGCAACCAAAACACAATCAGCAACGAAGCATAACAAAATAGTGCTGAAAAACGTTATCCTTTCTATTGTTTGTATATAGCAAGTATCCTTGTACAACAGCAACAACAATAGCAAAAATAACATGAAAATCTATAGAAAAGTCATTCATTCTTTGGCGTAAACTTAATACCAAACTTAGCAAATCAACTCAACTAAATATGTAAGTAGGGACGAGGAAGAAGAAGAAGCAGGAGAAGAAGAAGCAGGAGAAGAAGAAGCAGAAGAAGAAGAAGAATAGTCAGAAGTAGTGTCCGACCGATTATTCGGCTTCGGTTCTTCGGCTATTCGGCCTAAAATTGCACCTTCGGCATCGGCTTCGGCAAAAAGTGGCCGAAGTTTTGGCCGAAGTATTTGCCGAAACCGAAGCCGAAGATTATAAGCATTTTATTTTATAATAATTTTTACTATAGATTGGCAGTAAAAATTGATACAAATAAATACATGTGAAGTGGTTATATAAAGTATTTACATTACAATTTCTGTGTTATATTTTCTCCGTTTGCTTGTTTCATTTTTACTTTTGAAGTAATCCACAGATTTACAACCGTACAAACAGTAATCAGTGATTTTTTTTTTAACGAACAACCTGCTTGAGCTAATACAATTAGAGGCAGCAGAAGCCAGCCAAACTTTATTACTTTTTAAGGAAGACTGGATAAGGTTAGAAGAACGGCAGCCATATTGATTACTGGGGCCCTCCGTACTACCTCCACGAAAGCTCTCTTCGCAATCCTTCATTGGTTGCCAACCTCACTTCTGGTCAAGCAACAAGCTAAGTGCTCTGCTGTCAGACTCAGTGCCCTAACTCGCTGGACCCGGTCAAACCTGGGCCATGCCAAGATTTTAATCCACGATACGTCCGTACCAACTAACGTAGACTACATTTGCTCTACCCCTAATTTAAACCACACGTTCTTCACCCATATCCCCAGTAGAGAGGAATGGGTTAATGACGAGGTGGTCACTGACAATTTAATTGACATCTATACAGATGGATCCAAATCGGAGGAAAGAGTCGGCTGTGGCATCTTCTCTAGTAAGCTAGATCTCAGACTCTCTTTCCGACTTCCTGACCATTGCAGCGTCTTTCAGGCGGAAGTAATGGCTATCTATCAAGCGTCCAAGTGGCTTATTCGCAACGATTCATTCGATACGAATATCCGCATCTACACGGACAGCCAAGCAGCAATCAAGTCCCTTGCCGGTGTTTTCACTACATCAAAGCTTGTTATCGACTGCCGATCTTCACTCAACATTTTGTCGAGTCACTCTCAGGTCCACCTATATTGGGTGCCTGGACATATGAATATTTCAGGTAACTGCAATGCCGACGAGTTAGCAAAACAGGGCTCGCAGCTTACAGATATATCACCTTCCTGCACAATTGGTGTCCCTCTTACGTCTATTAAATTAGCCATTAAGCAAAACTACCTTGAGGAAGCAAAAAGATCCTGGGTAGCGGAGCATACCTGTGGTATTACCAGGCTAACATGGACCACTATGGACAATAAACGTACTAGACAGCTACTCAACCTAAGCAGAAGCTCCATCAGCATAACGACTTCGGTGCTCACGGGACACTGCATAATGGGGAGACATGCTGCAAGACTTGGACTGCCATTCAATGACTTCTGTCGGGGCTGCGGCTCTGAGGAGGAGGAAGAAACAGTCCTTCATTTCATGTGCGAATGCCCATCCCTGGCCAGGAGGAGACTAAAACTCCTGGGTTCACCTTTCTTTACTAGTCTGTCCGAGCTATCATCCATAAATATTAAGGACATAGCCAGATTCATTATGGAATCCTCATGGTTCTCCACTCCGTAAATGGGGGAGTCGCGCCGTACTGTGGTATCACAATGAGCCTAATTATGTGCTTAAGTGTGCTTTCAAGCAGAAGGCTGCCACTCCAACCTAACCTAACCTAAGGAAGACTTGAAGTGTACTGAAAAGAAGAGTCAATTGTTAGAGAAACCGACATTTTCCATTACTGGCGCTTAACTTTTTTTTTTGCTTTCAAGGAGGTCAAAAAAATTTAAAATTATTTTAGCTAAAATCGCTCTACAATATATGTACGTGTAAAGGGATTCTTTGAAATTTACAGTCGATTAAAAGTTACAGATATTTATTTGGAGGCCCTGATACTGCAGTCATGCATATTTGAACTTTGAAACTAGTTTTATGTTATGTGTTATTATGATGTTAGCGACAGTCAAAGTAAAAATTTGTCAAAAAAAATAAAATTAATTATTTTGTTTGAATTTGAGATAAAAATAAAAAAAAGAAATAAAATACTTCCTGTCATACTAGCCAGATAAAAAAACTAGACTACCTAGGAATATAAATTTTTTATACAAAATATTTAGTTATTTAAAAAAAAAATTGATAAAAAGTTTATTCAACAACAAATACTTTTAGGCATTCAACTTTTCCGGCTTCATAAAACCACGCCCATTAAATTTTTAAGGGTTTTGAGATCATATTTATGCTTTTTACATTAAAATTTATCAATCCCAATTTTTTTTAAATCAATCAAAAATTTTGAGAACTAGAGAGTTAATTCTGGTTCCGGCTACAGGTCTATTGATTAATACGCTGATTCAATCTTTGATTTCAGATAAGCAGAATCATGGCAACCATCGGCCAACTTTCTTTTTGACACAGGTTTCGTTGAACGACAGGCGTTCTACAGATATATAGTCGATGTAACTGTATATTTTGACGTTAACAAATTTTTAAATGATACTTGAAATAAATAATATTTGTCAGCTCCTTCGACAGTGAAGAGTTATGTAGTGCTACTGGTCAGCTTTTTATTTGGAGTATCTACTATTTATATTTTTCTGTAGATATATGTTTGCAAATACATAGGTAGAAAAAAATTTACTTTCAGATTTTTATTTTTTATATTTTAAAAATCCTTCGGTCTTCGGCTTCGGCCGAAGGCTAGATGAATGGCCGAAGTTCGGCTTCGGCTTCGTCCAAAAAATTACCTTCGGTCGGACACTAAATCAGAAGAAACACATTGAGGCGTTGAAATTTAAGCTGAACGAAAACGAACAAAAATGAAAACGCACGCAATATTTCAAATATTACAAAAAGTTTTTTTTTTTTTTTTTTTTTTTTTTTTTTTTGGGCATACAATTTTTCCACACCATCACATTTTCAATTTCTGAATTTCGACCAAGCAAAAGCGCCAATTTCTATGCTTCTGATTTTTTTTTTTTTTCGTTTGCATTTGTTTGCTATATTCTAAAATCATTTCACACTTGTGTTCGTAAGCATGTTATACTAAGGAGTAAGATTGAAAAAATCTTAACATATATAAAATTCAATAATTTTTTTATTTAATTGATAATATTTTACAAATTACAGAAAAATATAACTTTTATAGTTCTAACCACTATTTATGAACTCGTGGATCTTTTTTGGTAAGCCTTCCATTAGAGACTTGATAGTTGTATCAGATACCTTTTTTTTAGAACAGTTTGCCCATCTCCTTTTAAAATCTTCGATATTTGGGGACACCTTTTTTGTGCTCTTTAAGTTTTTTTTCACAAGAGCCCAATATCTCTTCACTGATCTCCGGACAATTTGGAGGATTGGCCTCTCTTGGTACAAAAACTATGTTATTACTTTAGTACCACTTCAGGGCTTTCTTGCCGTAGTGACATGATGCCAAATCGGGCCAAACATATGTGAACACATTGTGTTCTCTTATGAAAGGAGGAAGTCTTTTTTTCAAACATTCTTTGATGTATATTTCGGTTTTAATAGAGCCCACTGTAACAAATGACTTGCTTCTTTTGCCGCAACTGCATATAGCTTGCCATAGCAGGAACTTTTTAGGAAATTTTGTCTGCTTTTGGATTCTAAATTGTTCTTCGACATTTCCTCGAGCATCAGCAACATACAAATTTTGACCCGGAAGCTGCTTAAAATCTGCCAGTACACACGTTTCGTCGTCCATTATACAACATGAATATTTTTGTATGAAATTCGATTTTAATTTCCGAGCCCTACTTTTGGCGTCTAAATTTTTTGCAGCATTCCTGTCTGGAACTTTTTGGACTTTGTATGTTTTCAACCCGGCATTGGCTTTAACTTTTCGTACCAAATAGTCAGAGCACTGGGCTAACCGGGCAGCTTTTCTACCAGATGTTTTTGGAGATCTTTTCAATATGCTTTCTATTTTCTTGGCTTTTCCAATATTATGTGGTCCTTGTTTTCTTCCCGAACCAGGTTTCCTATCGATGGTCGAATTCTCCTGAAACTGTTTGACGGCAGACCTTCAATTCTTTGGCCAATTTTTTGTAGGACCAATTTGGATTTTTTTGAAAATTTTTAATAATTTTAAGACGTTCTTCTTTTTCTTCACTCATTTTGATCAAACTCACAATAAATCAACATGTTTGTCATTAAAAATAACAACTGACATATTTTTCAAAGATAACTAGATCAAAGAAATTTTTAAATTTTACACCCAAAAAAAATTATTAGGTAAAACGTGTGTTAAGATTTTTTCAATCTCACTCCTTATATGCATAGTATGTAGGTATGTATGTATGTTTGTGTGTGTGTGTGTGTGTGTTTGTTGGTACTACTGCGCAATCATATTGTATTTCTATTTCTGCCTCACTATTGCTCCTCTTCTTCTTCTTCTTCTTCTTACTTCATCCACTGCCTACTGCTGCTAAACATTCATATCCATATCCTTGTATAATATTTCCCCAAAGGATGCTTTGTTGTTTTTATGAATTCGTCCTTTTTGGAGGGGGGCTATGTTTTTGTATGTGTGTGTTCCGTGTGTTTGTGTGCGGTGGCCTCGTGTGTGCTTTGTTTAAATGTGAAACGAAATGGCCGTCGTTGTTTTGTTGTGTTTTTTTTTCGCAACAAGAGCAGCTGTTGTTGCTATTTGTTGTTGTTGTTGTTGTATGTATTGTTGTTACGTGCACCATTTTCTCTCTAATAGCTATGCATGTGAGTGTATGTGTGTGTGTATACATTGTGTTTTCTCTGGCATTATTATCCTTTAGAGCGCAAAATGGGTGCCGACAACATAATGGTTATCCCTCCAACTTTATTGCGCGATCTCAGTTGTTGTTGCCAGTTGTTGTATTTTTGTATCAAAGTACAAAAAATATAAATGTGTAAGTATGTGTATGAGTTTCCAGTTTCACAGGATATGCTGATATATAAAGTATGCAACAAAATTGGGTAAATGAAGGAACATTTTTGGGGCGTGAAAAAAAAAAAAAACAAAAATGGCATCAAATTAAAAAGTATCAGCGTAGTAAAGTTTTTTAACATTCAGTTGAACAAAAGTTGAAACAAATTTTTGAAATCAGATAACTCCTTCCGGGTTACTCGGTTCTCGGTATTTTCAAGACCCCTTTTGAGGTCTTGAAAATACCGAAATTTCGATAATAAAATATGATTTTTCAAAATTTCTTGATCAACATTTTTTTCAAATTTCCGCTCTCATTTATTTCTCCTTGAGTGTACAAGCATAATGCAACATTTTTCAAATTGAATAATGGGTTCAAAATTCCGAAGTTTCAACCATAATTTTTACTTTTCATATTTACAATTTTTGCTGAATTTTTGAAAACTTACCAGATTTGTACATCTTGCTGCACCCACCAATAAATATAATCCGATTTCTAAAATTCTTTCTGCATTATGTTTATACACTCAAGGAGCTGTGAAATTTCAAAAAACTTTTGGTCCACAAATTTTTAAAAAATCATAATTTATTGTCGACATTTCGGTATTTTCAAGACCCTTTTGGAACCGGAACTGGAGTTATCTGATTTTAAAAATTTGTTTCCACTGGATCTGAAAAAAACTTTACTTAGCTGTCACTTTTCAATTTGACGTCATTTTTGGGCTATTTGTCATGTCTCCAAAAAAGTTCCTTCATTTGCTCAATTTTGTTACATACTGTATTAATTTTTTTTTGTATCCTCCACAATGGCTGCGTGTATAGTGCCACTAAATTATGTTTGCTTTTTTTTTTTGTTTGGTTTTTACACTGGAATTCCTTTTCAATGTATAAAATTTCCTTCTGCATTTCTTTAACATTTAAACTTAAATTTTAATGCATTTTCTTTACGTCTCTGCTGATCTGCTATCAATATAAATTTTTCATTTATTAATCTACTGATTTATGTTGCCTGTCTTGCCAGAGTTGCCAGCATGCGATTTCCATTTAATTAACATTTGTCATAATTTTTTTCACCATTCCACTCACGTGTCATAAATGCTCCCTTTTCACTCGCTTTTCAACTCTTTTGTCTGCTTTTTTCCTTGGTTTTTTTTCTGTTTGTTTTTTTTTTTTCTTCCTATTTTTTTGTCGCTTATCTTGTCATTATTTTAATTCGCTCATCGTAATTTGTCATAAATTTGCAAATTTATTTTCTTGTTTCATTCACGACGCTGTAACCAGTTTTCGCTTATTTGTTTCACCTTCATTTTTATTATTTTAATTGCGTTTTGCCTTTTTGTTCTTTCGGTTTTGTGAAACTTCTTTTTTCTCACTTATTCACTCACTCACTCACCCGTTTCCACTTGCCTCTAAATTACACTTTTATCAACAACTAATGAACAGCTCATAAAGTATCTGAGTTATTAACGACAAATTTATTTCGTTCATGATAAAGCAGAAGCGTTCGTTCCAATGCCTGCATATGAATGGACATTCATTTGTATTGCAGTCTCTCATTCCCAGCCATTCACTTTTGGCTCACATAAAATTATATGTGGTTTTAGACATTTTTTGTTATTTGATAATGTCATGCCAATTGCTGGGTACTTGTAATCATTATTTGCGAGAATTATATGCAATAAATTAAATCGATTTTAATGTTCATATTTCCATTTCAACTACTAAATACAAATTAATATTAGTTCAATTAAACTCAAAGACACTTTGACTGCTTTTATCTAAAAAGCTTCGGTCATACTTTTTCAAATGCATTCTAGTTAATTCTAATTAAACTTTTGGCTTAAATTACCATAAAATTGATCGTATACTTGACAACATCGAGCACTGAAATTCATGAAATTTTATATATGTCAATACAAGTGCAAGATATTTCTTTTTGAATGAAACCATGAGAATAAGTCTATTAGAGCTGTAAAAGATTGCAGTCTTTTTAAGTTTGAAGTCAATTGACTTCTAAAAAAAAAATGATTGCAATATTCTAGTCTTTTTGTGAATGCAGAATTAAGACTGTGAAGTTTCAAGTCATATTGAAGTCAATGACTTATCCTTCATTTTTGAAGTCATTTTTTTGAAGTCATGAATGATCAGTCTCGTATTTGCAGTCCTGATCTCTACAAAATATTAACTGACTTGAAGTCATTTAAAGTCAATTGAAGTCATTTAAAGTCAATTGAAGTCATTTAAAGTCAATTGAAGTCATTTAAAGTCAATTGAAGTCATTTGAAGTCAATTGACTTCAATTTATTTCAATGAAGTCAATTGACTTCACCGAAATAAATTGAATTCATGATAATAACTTGGAAGTCATTTTTTCAAAATTTTACACATTTTCATGTGCACACTTGTTACGTATTATTTTTCCTGTTACAAATATCAGCCCGACAACACTTCTACACGTTGAAGATGAGTTTTGCGGCTATCTTGCTGATCCATCTGCATTTTTAGATGTGCTTCACAGACACCCTACAATAAAAAAGGCTTACATAAAATATAGTACTCCCTTGCCATCTTCTGCTGTGGTGGAAAGACTATTTTGAAGTCATAAGTCTCAAATGAAATCAAAGACTGTAATCAGAAAACGTAATTCATTTCCAGTGACTTCAATGAAAGCGCCCGAAATGACTGCAATCTTTTACAGCTTTAAAACCTATAAAGCTTAATAAAAAGAAGTTGCCTTGAAAACCCTTCAAAACTCTGTAGAAAAATCACTGAGAATAGAATTTGACTCGTTGACTTCTGTTGCCTAAAGAACTGATTGGTTTCTTTTTGGTTGTAGTTTCAGAGTCTCAAGCAAGGTTGCTAACTTTTGTTTTGTTTTGGCATACCTTTTAGATTGATTTTGGGTGACCACAAAGGCAAATAATAATTTTTTCCTATAATTTTTAAAGTGAAACTTCTTATGCGAGGGTACTGAAATCTGAATCGGCAAACTTTTTTGTGTGACGAATTATTTTATTTTATCCAAAAATTACAACAAACTCATTTCTCTCACTCCCTTTATCTTCTCAAGTAACGTTGTTGTATGTTCGCATTTTTCAAGTGAAACTTTATGTGCTTTTACAAACGCCGATTTTTGCAAAAAGAACAAAACTCTTTCGTTCCATCGTCGACTGCTTATACATATACATAACGATTTCGACCGACCTATTTTTTATTTCTATTGCTTCTTTGTTAGTCGCTTTACATGAGTAGAACAGAGATGTCAAATTACAAAAGCAAAAGAAAAACATTAAAAAACGTTGTAAAATCATTGGTACAGCCAATTTGGACTCCTTCACTTTCGTCTCCACTCCCTCGCCAGCAAACAGAAAATCGGTGAGAAAAATCGGCCAAAAATCAAACTAGCTCACTTAGTGGTACTTTTTTTTTAAAGTGAAACTTCTTTACCATGACTGTGAAAAGAAAAGTTTGACACGGAAATCGCGTTTTCGTTGCACTCAAACAAAACGAAGTTAGTCAGTTAGTTGCTAGTGTTTTACGAACGAGGTCATATGAAGATTGGCTGCATACAATCAAGCAGAGAGTCGATTTCTCGCAGTCTTATCTTATGTGCTTTAATAAGAGTGCCAAAGAAGGGGAGGTGCGGGTTTGCCACGAATTCGAAAAGGGGGGGGGGGGGGGGGAGGCGTAGGATGAGCACAGTTGAGAACCTCTGCTATAAACCAATAGGTGTACGACGCTGGATGGCTTTAGGTACAGAAAGAGAGAGTTGAAACGCAGCATTGAGCCATCGAGAACCGTTTTGCATCGAAAGAAGAAAAACGAAATAAGGATAAGATGTTAAGGTACAATCCTCTTATTTTGAATATGAGTAACAACAAATTTTGACTAATTCTATATTTAAATACTCTGGGTAAGATAATATTTAATACTTAAGCGAAGATACATACTAAAACCAACTCTGCCAGACAGGGCTAATGGAAACTCCAATACAGTAACAACATTTTTGGCTTTCACTAACACAATTTCAAAATTTTATACGGTCTATTTTTAGAAATAATGATAAACAAAGACAGCCTAACTAAGTATTTCAAATTTGTATATCTTACTCTCTCTTGCCTGGTTAACTCTTTACGGTAGGTAGGGTAAAGATTGCCCCAACTTTTGCTTAATTTTTTAATGCATGGTGGCATATATTTTAACCCACCTCGAAAAGTTAAAATTACTTATAGTCAAATAGTTTAATATTTTATTTACAGCTTTTCATTCAGTTGTCAATGCTATAAACTAGCGATGTGCACTTCGACACATATGGGCAACAAACACATATGAGCTGATGCTATACTCATAAGGGCTAGACGAGGGGTAACGCTGTGCTAAGGGGAAGAGTAACTAGTATGAGAGAACAAATGTGATTTCTTTTGTGTACGTATATGTATATGAATTTATTGATTTCGTCCCTGTAGAGAGTGTGAACGTGAATGCATAAGAAAACTTCGTGCTTAGCTATACTTTACTCATGCTTTTTGGATTGATTTCATAAACCTAGTAATTGCGTTACCAGGAAAAGAAATAATTTTTCAATTACCTTTGTATTGTGGAACTTTTTAATTATATTATTGAATGTATACGTAAGTTTCCTGATTGGTTGTTACTTTGAGAGATCGAAAAAAAGAGAAGCAGCAAACGCACTGCTGCGTGCTGATCAGGGATGCCAACTCTATATTTTAGATCCAATTAATAATAAACACAAAAAGTAAATAATATTTTTGCTTACGATTACAACTTTTATGCATATATGCATGTATGTAATGTTTACAAATACTTTTAACAAAAATTAAAGAATAATAAAAATAAAAAATTAATAAAAGGTTTTACACAAAAAGTATGTACTTTCACAAAGTGACAAAAAATTAAAATTTTCAGTCGCCCACTAAAACGATCTCACTCCCCAATTCCCTACAACTAAATAAAATTGAAGTTGATTCCCAAAAATTCGAGGAATTCCTTATAAGTTGGCATTCTGGCAGTAGCCATGGCGCTCTCAGTTATATTCACTCACTCTCCACATTAGTGTGGCCAAGTTAACAATTTATAGTCAATCGAGCTATTTTTGTTTTTTTAATTGTTTTTTTCTATCTTACAAGATATGTTTTATAAATTGAAAGCTGATTTATGTTTGGTAAAGATAATATAAATGTGTTAATCGGACATATTTTGGTCGCTAAATTTAAAAGAAGAATGCGGGTTATTTTAATATAACCTGGTCACTCTGGTTCACAATTGCGTAAGCCAGTGGCAGTTGCAAGGGATTAAATGGGGCCATTTCCCACTCCCTCCCCCGAAAAATGTTCAAATACATAAAATAGTAATATCTGACATAAAAATTCGAAATATATGGAAAAATTTTAATATTTATGATCCCCCAGAAATTTTTTTGTATCCGCCACTGGTGTACTCTCTTATGTTAGTTTTTTGCACATATACATGCACATTTATGTGTGCTTTTGGCAAAACAACAACAATAATGTGTATGTGTACACACAACAAAACCACCACCGCTCGTCTTTAAATTTACACCCCGCTTCTAGCACCTTCATACACACGACGTCGGCAGAGGGCAACTGAAGTGCACATCCCTACTATAAACCAAAAATATTCTGTGCAAGTAGAGTTTTTATTTTCTTTAAAATCGTGTGTCTCAAAGAGTTAAAAAATAGTAATAGTGTTGGAAATATTGCAAGATTAAAAGAAACAAAATTCACTATAGGTAAATTTGCTTATGTAGCTCAGTTGGTAGGCGCGTTGTTCAATAGTCATAATGTAAACTTTTTTGGCTGCTGGGTCGAGCCTGGAAAAAGGTAACTCGAGAAAAATTAAAATAAAATAAAATTTAATGACAAATAGGTAGAAACAAAAATTATTTAAATTTTTTTTTTTGATTTTTTGGCTTTAAATTAAAATAAAAAAAAAATAAAAAAATTTGGGATTTGAAATAGGTAGAAACAAAAATTATTTAAATTTTTTTTTTTTTTTTATTTATAGGCTTTAAATTAAAATAAAAAAAAAAATAAAAAAATTCGGGATTTGAACCTTGGCCCCACAAGAGGCTGCGTGCTTCCTAGCGTTTTAGACAACTAGTCCATGGCGTCATAAATTTTGCCAAGAACTATTTTGGAGTTTTGTTTTTCTATGAGATGGAAGTGAGATAAATATATATTTAATAGTAACGAAAATCATGTGTGTAAAAAAGGGATACAAAATCACACGTATAGTAACTTTCCCTTATACAGGATGACAATCGTAAAGTGACGCACACATTTCAGCAGTTATTTTCAAAAGGACGTACTTCCATTAAGTACAATTAAGTGTTAACATTGCTGAATATATAAGCATTCATTTGAACCCCACCTCATTCAATATAACCTCCTTTAGCCTGCACACATGCCTTCAATCGATCCGGAAATCGTAGGACTGTTCGCCGCAGGACTTCCTGATCAATTTCAGTCCACGCTTTCTCTAATGAATTTGTCAGCGACTCCAGACTGTGGTGTTGAGATGCACAAGCCTTACTCTCTAAAATACTCCAAATAGAGTAGTCCATTGGATTCAAGTCTGGGGTGTATGGTGGCCATTCTTGAGATGTTATGAATCCAGAAAAATTGTCTTTTATCCATGTTTGCGTTAATTTTGCCATGTGGGAAGGTGCAGAATCTTGCTGGAAAGTCCAGTTTTCATTTCCAAATGTATCTTGGGCCCAGGGAAGAACATGTACATTTAAAATGCTCCGATAAACAACCTGGTCAATTTTAACACCCTCTTTAACGAATATTAGAGGGGTTCTGGCATTAGCGGAAACTCCAGCCCATACCATAACGGAAGCTGGCTTTTGAACTCGGCCAACAGTCCTATTTTGTTGCGATGATGATGTTAGCCACATTCGGTCATTTTGCGCATTGAAATGCTGTTCAACATTTTTTAACACGGAGGAGCGTAGCAACGCCTTGCATCTTTGCAGTCGCAAATCTTTCTTTTTTTGTGTCAGATCTTGAGCTTTTCGGAGCTTGTACGGCTTAAGATTAAGCTTTGATTTTGCAATGATTCGCACTGTTTCACGGTTTACTCCCACTTCCTTAGCGATTTTTCTCATTGAGCGCCTTGGATTTCGCTTGATTCGTTTACGAATTTTTTCCGTTAAACCAGTAGTGGCAACTGTTGAAAATTTTCCCCGGTCTCTATCTCCAAAACCCCCAGTTTCATTATATCGAATAATAGCTCGGTCTACCGTACGACTTGACAAATTTAAAGCCTTTGCAATTTGACGGCTACTATAATTTGCCAAATGAAATTTCATAATTTCACGACGAATATTTTCCTTGTCCATTTTTATGGAAATTTCAAAATGTAATAACAAAAATTGAAATGAAATTAAAAGCAAAGCCAATGATGAATGAAATTGCTTATTAAATTAAAGTAACGGTAAATGGCAAAGCTTGCTGCAGAGTATTAAACTTGCGTCACTTTACAATTGTCACCCTGTATTTTTCCCATCGCTGTGTATAAACTAAGGCGAAGTGATGATGGCTTTTGAAGTTATAGATGAAGTTCAAATAAGACATTAAAAAAGCAATAGTGTTCGAGCAGGGAAATATGTAGAGCTTTTTTACCTAGCTTGATGGCGCTTACTTTAATTTGTTTTTAACACCCAGCGATTGCCTCCAATTAACTTTATTGTTTATGAAGACAAATGGATAATTATTACATGCATACATAGAGCATTTAAAATTCGACTCCCCTAAACCGAAACAGCCCAAGTAAAATTCAAGCGAACGTAAAATGACATACGAACTTCATAATTGAAACTTCAAAAGGAGCATTAAATGAACATGACGCCGTTTCACTTTGCATCCATTTACAGGTCACAAACTACAGCTATGTATATGGTTGAATGAGGGGAGTTTACAATTCATAAATTAGCAGCGCTTGAACAGCGGCATCATTGGTCGGTATTCATTAAAGTGATCGTCGTTGATGCTTGGCGCTTTCAATGTCAGCGATGACGGTGTCAGTGGAGGCATACAAAATTTCCGCAACAACTACAGACATACACACATAAAATTCAAAAAGAAACAAAAAAAAAAAAAAAATGAGGAAATATTTTGACAGACATGCAAAGAAAAGGTAATGCGTGAGGTAGCAGTAGCAGCAGCAGCAGCATTAATAACAACGAATTCCATTAGCCATAAGTGCGTATGAATATGTGTTTCTGTGTGTGTATGTTTGTGTGTATAAATCTTATGGTATTGAAGTACGAGATTTCTTTTGCGATATCTTTTAACATAAAGTTTGATCGCATCTTCTTTTACCTTTTTTTTATTAAGATTTTTCGTCGATTTTTCGGCTGATGATCGCGATCCGCATATGCGATCGTAGGCGCGACGACGCGTGTACAGCAGCAGCGATCCATTAGCAAGATGTACGCATTTATTTGAATTTTGACGTAAATGTCAATAAAAATTGAAAGTCATTCGAGGTGATTGCAAGCAGCAACAGACACAAATATTTATATACATATATATATGTGTGTGTGTGTGTATGTATATAAAATATAAATATATGAAAATTACCTTTTAATTTAGTAGGAAACATTTTAGTATTTCAAGTTCAATGGCTGTGTGGTTTTTATAAAAATTCTCCCACCAAAAAAACTACACGCTGATATATTCTTCCAACAACAACAACAAACAACACAGTAATAATTATTCCGTATGTTGGCGGCATCTTTTGTCATTTTATTAAAATACTAAACATTTGTGTAAAACATAGCGAATGCAACAAAAACAACACAGGGAAAATAAATTGAATTGTATTTTACTCATTAAACTTTTGTAGTGCCGATGTATGTAAGTTCATAAATAAATTATGCACTTGAACAGAAATACATGTATGTATACGATATAAGCACTTAAGTGGCTCCATTTGAATGTATCTCAGTGTATGTGTGTGTGTGTATGTGTGTTTCCACTCTAAATTTGGGAGAATTCCTCAGCTTCATCTGTTTGCTCTTCTACATAAGTGTAGATTCGCATTTGTATGTTTTACTTTCTTACTTACTTGCTGACTAATGCAATCTGAGCGTTGTATGCCGCGCGAGAAGGAAGTTCATAAATACTCGCTCTACATTTAGTTTTTTTTTTTTCTTTTTTTTTTTTTAATTTAAAAACTGCATCTGGCATTCGCTTAAGATAAAAGAAACACTATAATATTTTGATTTTTGTTAAAGAATTATTAATATTTTTCGATTCCTTCTTGAGATAGTAAGGAATAGAAAAATAAAACGGAAAGAAATCGTGTGAAAATCTATGAATTAAAAGCAACACAATTGAGATTTCTAGTTAATGCATTGAAGTTTTTAATTATTTTTACCCTATGTACGGGTAAAACAGCAATACTAGCTTGCAACGGCCTCCAGAAACATTCAGCAGCATTATTAAGTCTATTATAAAAATATACAAACCGATATAGCTTAATGACTTTATGAGTTGGTTACTTGTCTATCAGGTTGCTTAGGGTGTGTAATCTCTAATCACTATCCTTAACCTAGCCTTTGTTTCGTTTTAGACTTTCACTCTAGAGGTTGACGGTTCGTTTTCCGTCTTGGTCTCTTGGTTGATTCTCAAAAACTTCTTATATTCACTATAATGAATGAATGAGAATTATAATTCTGTTGAAGTTTTTCTTCTGTCTTCTTCTCTCCATTTTTTGTTGCTTTTCTTCTGTTGATACTCTCTACATTTATCGGCACAAACACGACCAAAGAGAGGAAAGTTCCGCTATATGCAATCAAGCAGAAGCAACTAAGTCGGCTCTCTCACTAAAAGCACATGAGATAAAACTGCGAGAAATCGCCTCTCTGCATGATTGTATGTAGCCGATTAACAACTGCATAACTTCGTTTCTTATTAGTTTCACATGAGTGCAACAACAACGCGATTTTCGTTGCAAAAATTTTCGATTAACCCTTGCTAAAGAAGTTTCACTTCAAAAAAAAAAAAAAAAACTTAAATTTCCTTTAAGTCTGAATCTGTGGTCATGGAAAATAATAAAAATTTTTTTTATCTGATTTATTTTTATCAACGTAAAGCTGAAATTTTTACCCAAAAAAAATAGGACCAACCAGAGGAAAAGCGACCTGAAACTGGCACAGTTATTAGCGATTGAGTGTATAAATCCAAATCCCACATTTTTTAAGTATATTACCTATTTATTTTTTCGACCATTTATTCAGTTTATTCGTTTCCAATACATACATTCCATTCTCCGCATTTATTGTAGTGCTTTCATATGCACCCATATAGGGGCTGAAGCCCCTGGTCTGAATTTCGGTTCAAAATCGGTTTGAATTTTGTTTTAAAATTTGTGTCTGAATTCGTCTAGTTTTTGTTGAATTTAAGTTAAAATTTTTTGATGTAAATATTTATCAGATATTCTCACTAGTTTTTGGTCTGAATTTTGGGTTTCATTAGTGTAGGAGATATCGTAGCAGCCATTTCGAAAAATGCTGTTTTGAGAAAAACTAGTTTCAAAGTTCAAATAGGTTTGGTTAGGTTTGGAAGGCGTGTGCGAATGTATATATATGTATAAACCCGCACTTCCACTCGCAGACTTAATTTTCCATTGTGATTGCCCTCATATAATTGCCCGGATGAGGCACGTCTCTAACCACGGTTTCCGTCAGCTGTCCAGGTAATGTCTTTATTGAACCAATTGGTTCTCCGGATGAAGGTAAGAAGATCCGATAGTTCCACTTTCGTTATCTCTGCTAGATTATTGAAAAAGCGCGACCCCAAACATTGGAGTCTGCTCATCTGCAGCCATGGACATTGACATAGAAAGTGAAGAATCGATTCTGTCTCTTCTTCATCATGACAACTTCTGCACAGTCCGCTCGTTGGAATGCGCCACCGTTGAAGCATTGGTGCAATAGCACAATGTCCAGTTATGACTCCTGTGAGCAGACGTACTGCAGATTTGTTGTGCCCTACAGTCATCTAGGTTAGTCCAAGCGTCATTTGACACCGCCATGGTGTACTCGTCTATTTTCCTAAATAGTTTACACATCGGAGATTGTATAGAGGTATCCGCCTCGTTAATGTCCATTTCAGAGCCCCTTCTGGCCATTTCATCTGCTATTTCGTTCCCTTCAATATTGCTATGTCCAGGAACCCAGCAGAGAGTGACCTTGTGGTGCTCAATGGCCATCAGTGAAGCATGACATTTCTTTACAATCGCCGATTTAACTATTTTGGATTCTATTGCCTTCATTGCAGCCTGACTGTCAGTAAAGATAATGATATTCGAAATCGGAATCGTACTGTCTTGTAGAAGTCGAGCTGCTTTCTCAATAGCAAAAATCTCTGACAGAAAAACGCTGCAGCTGTCAGGAAGACGATACGACCGCCTTAGCTGCAGGTCTTCGGAGTAGAGACCAGCTCCAGTTCCATTCTCCATCTTTGAGCCATCGGTAAAGATGGTAATACCAGCATTACCTGTTACCGAACCCGACTCCCAGTCTTCCCTGGTTGGATAAAGAGTTGGAATTCTAGTAATAAAATCTAAATTTGAAGTCATATAATCCGTGGCTACATCTAAGTCAGCTTTGATTCCATTTTGACCTCTCCGCTTTATCTCACTCAAAATTGTAGAGTGTCCATAGTTTGCTGATCTCCACACGTTGGATTCTCTTAGTCTAAGAGCTCCTTTTGCGGCACACCCTTGAACAAATACCCGTAACGGTAAGAGATGAGATATCATATTCAGACCTTCCTGAGGTGCACTACTTACAGTCCCTGAGATCCCCAGGCTTGCAAGTCTCTGTATTTTTCCCATTTTTCCCATGCGATCTTGGTTACTCTTCTTACCCAACGCCTGCCACCAGACGAGGGACCCATAGGTGATAATGGGCCGAATGATTGTGATGTACATTCCATGAATGAATTTTGGGTTTCTTTCGTTCGGTATTTGATGTCCTTTTGGCCTAAAGTTTTGTCTAACTGTTGGTCTAAGTTGTGGTCTAAATTTTTTTTTTTTGAATTTTGGAATGAATTTTAAAACTGTTTGGTTTGGTTTTGCTTCGGTCTGAGTTGTCGGATTTTAGTCAGAGTTTTGATCTGAATTCGATCTCATTTTGTGAGATCGAATTTTTTGTTGGAATTTTGGTCCGATTCCTGGTCTGAACATTTTTTTTTTCTAACCGGTTGTTGCACGGTACCCGAAAGTGTGTACGGATCTCGTTGAAATTTAAAATGTATTGGTTTTTTGGTCAAATTAAGATATATTTACATTTTAAGTAATGTATAACAGGCTTAAAGAACGTATTTAATTTTTTATAAAAATGAAGTGCTTGGTTATGGAGTGTGAGATCGTAAACTCACCACCAGGCCGATATTAATAGTGATATCGATGCTAATAGTGATATGAGTATATATTTTCAAAATTTGTTTGAGGTACTATCCAATTTTAGTTTGAATTTTCGTCTCAGTTTTGTTCCAGTTATCTTTTAATTTTTGACCTGTATTTATGAAATTTTTGCACTAGTTTTTGGTCTAGGTCTGGGTTTTGGTCGATAGTGAGTCTGATATTTATCTTTTAATTTAGTAATATCAGCCCCCCCCACCCCTCCTAAATCCTAGAACCGCCACTGCCCATATTCTAAATATTTCCGAATAAAATCTTCTAGAAAATTTGTTTCTTTTTCCTATAGGAATAAGGATTTCATTTTGGGGATATTCAGAACAGCGCTGATTAACTACACAGTCAAACAGCATCTTTGCAACAGAAAAGCCACCCTATAATCCTGAAAGGGCATGTTGTACTATATAGACCATTTTTGTAAAACAAACTTATAGTCCAGCACGTCTCTGTTTTTTTACAGTGGGTCAAAGTTTTCTTATTTTGGTCGAAGGGAGCTGAATACTAAGTGCAAAAAGTGTTGTAAATTGATGTCTGAGAAAAATCTTATTGGCGAAGTTTTATTGTAGAATTTTACAAAGATCATTCCTGTAATACATTTTAACCCTTTAGTTCCTTTTTTTTTTATCAGTCAATTTGACCCCTTTTTAATGAAAACCTGAAAAGTCCTTTCAAAAGAGACATTTAAGGATTAAAATATTCCACAAAAATATTTGTCAGAAAATTTCACTAGGGGCCACCAAAGACATAAAAGCTAATATATATAAAGTTGGACTGTGCTATTAGAACATGTTACAAATAGTTCTGGGTCTAGCTTTGTCTTCGATTGCTTTTGGGATTCGTTACTTTCGTGAGGAACTATACGTAGTCTTCTAACATTGCTTCATCTCAAAATCCTCTCAAAAGACTTAATTTGTTGGCCTTCCTTAATTTTTGCTGTAGAAAGCTGCGAAGTTTTCTTTAATAGGAGAATACTTGGCCTTCCTTGTTTAAGGACTTCACAATATTTTGAATTGTCCCAAGTTTAATGTGCCAGGTTGGAAGAACTATTTTTTCTTTCTTGACAAGAGAACCCGTATTTAATGTTGTCTTTGCCAACTGTGACGTTCTCCCTTCCAGTCCAATTTTTTTCTTCTATAATGATTGATATTTTTCCATTGACAACTCGAGATCTCTCAGAAAGCAAGAGCCACAACTATTTTTTTCGTTCGTTTTTTTTTTTACGTTGCATTACGACGAAGGGGGAGCGGGGGTTTTAAAATTTGTCAAAAATGGTGTTACGTAATATGTGAACGGCCCCTAAGCAGAGTTAGGGATTTACCTCGATTTGAAAAACTGAGTTACCTATGTGAACGGCCCCTAAGCAGAGTTAGGGATTTACCTCGATTTGAAAAACTGAGTTACCTATGCCCATACTCTAATGCATATAGAAACTTTCTCGGTTTTTCACCGCCATGCAACTAATTGTAGATCTTGGTCTGAAAGGCTTATAAGAGATACGACAAAATATTACTCTGGAATATTTTTTTTTCTGTAAAATCAACAATTGGAGCAGTTGATTTAAAGTTTGAGTATTAGAGAGTTCAATTTATCTACTCCGAATCTATAAGGATGCAGTCTGAATTAAATTTCGGTATTTCAAATCCAAATGGTTGCTTTCTGGATTAACTCGGACTATTCGGAATTCGGAATCAATGCTTTCTGAATTTATATTGACTACTCCGAATTCAAATTTACGGTTTCCAAATTCACTTCGACTACTCTGAATTCAAATTCACACTTTTCAAATTCATTTTGACTACTCCGAAAGCATTCGGAATCTAATATTAACACTCCGAATTCAAATCGATGTTTTTTAGAATCGATTTTAATACTCCGAATTTATAAAAATTCTTTCTAAATTAATTTTAGTTTCTTTTATATCAAACTGATGCTTTTTGAAGTCAGTTCTACTATTCCGAATTTAGTTTGAAACTTACTGAATTCACGGCACGTGAACAATGAACCTATTGAGAGATGAGTTCGGTGAGCTATACCAGTGAGTTGGCCACCTTGATCGTGTGATTTGATGTCTCTAGACTCTGTTTTGTATGGTTCGGTGACGTCACTCGTCACTTTATAATTTTTATTAATTACTGAGCATCAAAATTTTCATTTCAAGGAGTATATATTTACATATTTATTATTTAACTCGCTCGAGCTATGCAGGCATATGCAAGGAGTGATTTAAACAATGGAACTATAAACAATGTAAACTTTATTCGTAATCATAAATAAAAAATGCATTTATTTGTGTATTCTTTTCTCTCATTTAAAATTTTTATATTATGAATCTTGGCTTTTTATTTTTTAATAAATAAATATGTATGGTTATTTATTTGTGTGGCCAAACAAGAGCAGAATGACTACTGCGTCCATTGCAGTCGAACGTACAATGCAGAGAAATAACAACATGGATATGTGTATGTGAATGTATTTGTATTTGTAATACCATATTTGCATTGTGTTGCTATTGTATTCGTTAAGTTATTTGTTGTTGTTTTTGATATTATAATTTCCATTGCCTTATAGTAATGCAACGGCGGAAGTTAAAAGGACATTACTACTGATAATGATGATGATGATGATGGTAGCGATGAGGACAAGCACAAAAACGTTCATTGTTGAGAATGGTGTATGCTGTTGGTTGAAATTGCTTGGTTGGTTCGCTACTTGGTTGGTTCGCTGGTTGGTTTATTGTAGTAATTTTTGCTTGCTTCTGATGTTATTGTTGTTGGTTTTTTTTTTTCTTTTTTGGTTTTTGTTTTAACGTATGCAATTATCGAAAGTGATTTCAACGTTACTTTTTTAATTTGCTCCGTTGTTTTTTATTATTATTTTTTTTTTTTGTTCGTTGTCTTATTTGTTGTTGTCGGTTTTTGTTGCTTTTGTTATTGTTATTATTGTTTTTTGCTGGTGTGAAAGCATATTATTAAAAATGCATAAAAGAATATTGCAGCCATATGTAAATAATTCATGTAGAAATTGGTATAAATGCATAATAAAATATTAACAAAAAACAACAACAACAACAGCAACAGGATAATATAGTAGTAAAAAAAAGTTAAGTTTGAACAAGTACAACCACTTCCGTTCGTTTGTTTGTTTGTTTGTGTGTGTGTACATAGTGGAAATGAGAAAATAATATAATACTAAAAGAAATGAAAAAAGGGTAAGCAATAATAGTAAATATTAAATAAATCAACAACAACACCAACATAAACGTAAAATTGGTAGATGAGAATGTGATAAAATTAAAAAAGAAAAAAAATGCATTAACATTCATAATGGAAATGTATTAATTAAACACCTAAAAATATGTTATGATTTTTATAAATTCTTTAATATCATTAGTTCAATTCACAATTTCATTAAAATAATATTTGGCCTGTTAAGAAGGAATATACCACGTAAAAGTTTTCAAGATTACCTCTAAGCGTAGAGCAATCAAAATTCGGTCTCTTACTCCTTTGAGCGCTTTCTCATGAGAGCTTAGCATTTCAAAAAACATTTTTATTTCTATTACAAACTCCCCAAATGTTTATCTCACTCGTTTGTTGGTATGTTGAGTCTTTCAAAAGAGCGCTGATTGGATTAATGTTTTCCTTTATATCTCTGGTTTTTTTTTTATTGATAAACTCTTTTTGAGTTTCTTTTTATGTGATGAGAAAATTGAGCAACTCATTTGGCTCATTTCGTACAATATGTAGCGATAATAATTTGCATTTTTAGGCACTAATGCTTGGTTCATATTCCCTATCAAAGAGAGAGAGGGAGAAAATTTCCTATATGAAATTTGCTAATATGCTGGCAACTTTGATTGAATTTGACATAGTGAAAACCAGGCAACAAACGTTTTTTTTTTTAATTTTGAATGAAATCTGGATCGGCAACTTTTTGTGTGCCGAATTTTTTTATTTTGCTTGTACACATCAAAAAATTACAAAAAATGATTTCTCTCACTCTATTTATCTGTAATGCCTAGAGTGAGAGAGAGTGAAACGACTGAAACAGTTTAATTTTACTTTTGATTATGTATACATATGTAAATAAACAAAAGAGCGACTAAGCCAACACAGTCTACTTTTGCAAAAACAACACGAACAGCACTCTCTCTTCATATTTATTTATGTATTTGTACTAAAAGAATTTCTTGCAAAAACAACACAACTAGCAACAGTAAATTCCTCTGTAGTGTATCACTCCGGAATTTGAAGTGAGACTGAGAGAGCCGACGTCTCTGGCCAATTCTTATGCAAAAAATGTATTCATGTAAAAAAAGTCCAAACACGATGTCGGCTCTCTCATTGTATATTCATGCACTCTGACATTCTCTTTCTCTCATATTTAAAAGGAACTGAAAGAGTTTCGTAAGAGTTAACCCGAGAGAAACAATAACAAAATGCAGAACAATAATGGATGCGGTATTTATCAGACACCTATACAAAATTGAATTAAAGTATTTATTTCATATTTTAGTTAACATAAGCCAAATTCGAAAAACAAATTCTGAACATTGATTTTTCCAATTTTTAATTATACATATGTACGAATTCCAATTTAGTATATTTTGTTTTTAGTTTGAAATAATTCAAAGCGAATTTTTTTCTAATTTAAATTTATACAGGGTTGCCTTTAAAACTAAAAGAAAATAAATATATTTCCTCTACATAGTTTCATTTCTACCATGTTCCCCATGTGTGTCATGTCTTAGTTTTTTTTTTTTTTTTTTTTTTTTTTTGTAAGTACTTATGAGTTTCAAAATATTTTTTTTTTTCTTTAAAAAAAGTTTTCATTAAAAAGAGTAATTAAAAACTTAAATTAAAAAATAGTAATTAAAAAATCTTCATTTAATTTATTTAAAAAAATCAAAATAAAGTGAAAGTGATATTCTTAAAAATGGATTCATTTAATCTTATGAAATATCAACAATATTGCATACAAAAATATGTGTACAAATAAAACTTACAAACTTCTTTCTAAACTTGAATCAAATAATTTTTTAACAGTTACAGATCAAAGCCCATCAGCTTTTACACACCGATTTCTGCCCGATTTGCCTAATCGATTTTCTGTTTGTTACAAAGAGGGAAGAGAGACGAAAGTGAACGACTCGAAATCGGATGTATCAACGATTTTTGGCGTTTTTCTTTTACTGTAGTTTTGCATCTCTATTCCACTCATGTGAAATGAATAACAAAGAAGCAATAAAAATGCAAAATCGATCGGTTGAAATCGTTGTGTATAAAAGCTGTCGCCGATTGAACAAGATAACAAAAGAGAATATGTAAAACTCGGTGAGAAAATGGATACAAAACGATGTGTGTAAAACAGACAGATGAAATAGAAAAAGGAGAGAGAAGAAATTAATGAGAAATATTAATAGAGCGTAAAATTATGAGCACTCATTAACTCTAAGTTTTAATAGAACGCATTCTGTGAGCAATAAGTATTAAAGAGAAAGAATGAGTCGAATTCAGTCAAAATATTTAACGAAAGAGTGCTCATTAATTTTTTTTTTTATTCAAAAATGAGGAAACAAAGTGAGTCTCTCTTTAAATGAATAATATTGAGTAATATTTCTTCTCAATAGCAATTTTTTGCAAACTCTGCTCTGAAGTTATCACTTGAAAAAGAAAACATAAACTTCTCTTTGAGTCTATATTTGTATGATTTTAGGAATAACAAAATTTTTTTTACATACCTTGCGCATATTTTTAACAAATTTTCTATTAAATTGTTATGTTTTGCTTTTGTTAGCTGCTCATTTTCGTTTACTATTTTTCAACAACAATCAACTACAATCAAAATTTACTGAACCATTAATAAATACCTTTACTAATCCTGCACACAAAAGCAACGAAATCATTTCCTTAGCATGTTTTATAACCTTCTTTCATGTTGCATGGAGTGTGTATCTAAAATTCCTTTCTACTATATATTTATCGCCTTGCATTGCATGCTCATTTCGTATTTTAGCTGATTTTCTTTTCGACTGTGTGCGCTTTTTGGTAATTTCGTTGACTTAATCCGATTTCAATTGTTCATTTACACGTAAGGATAATAAACGCCTCAGTGAATTTTGCAGCATTATAATGCGATGCGATTTGAAGTTTGGTTATAGTGTTGTGTATGTGTGTGTGTGTGTGTGTGTTTCTTTTTCCATTTTTGTGTTTCTTTTTCATACAATTTTAAGCCGCATTAAGTACAATCACAAGAACAACAGCAACAACATAATCGAGCAGTTAGTTCAACTGCACATATATAAATATAAATGTACACGCTGCCTGCATTGCGTAATGTAAATGCAAATGTCCATAAAGTTTTTGATAGTATTAAACTTTGTTGTTAACTTAAAAAGCAACTGATTTAATTTTTAGGGTAATATGAAATATTTGTTTTATATTCATTTCGAAACAAGTTGTTTTTTGGAAAATATAGGCAAGTTCAGGCAGTTTCGTAAGGCAGTTCGGAAAATCAGTTTCTAATGAAGACACTAAATAAAAACCGTGGGTTAGTTATGAAACAGCCTTAAAATCTGCAAGCTTTAATAAATTAATATAGTTTAAATTAAATTGATTTTTGGAAATAAAAAATATAACCAGTATTAAAGCAATGAAAATATGTTTTAGAAAAGCTGCAAAAAATCTATTTGATTAATTGAAATATTAAATCGCCTGCAGGGGGCTACTTCCGGTTTGTTTGAAAATCATATTTTGTCGCACTGTGTAATGTTTTTTTTTATCTAAGAAAAATATCATTAAGTTTTGGAGAAGGAGAAAAGGAAGATCAATTTACAATTGCAAAATAAATAAATAGCCTCATACTTCTCTCCTCTCTCTTTCTCTCTCTTTTTCTCTTTTCTTGCTCTCCCGCACCATTCACTTCTAATTAGTATTACATCAAAGGCAAATGAATTATTAATTTTTCAAATTTTTCTAAATGACCAGTCACACACACAGATACACTCATATCAACACTAACACTAAAATTATATACGAAATTTGTTGTCATCCACACATTTCACAAAGCAAAAGGTGCAAATCTCACTTAAACCTCGACATGATGCACAACAAAAGGTGTGAAAATTAAACATTTCACTGTAAAGGATTACTAATTATGACACTTGCACACTGGTCAATGAACGAGAATGGTGAAGTAGGAGGAGAAGAAAGAACACTTATATGAGGAGGTACTTATATGAGTGAAGTTTGGTAAGGGCTGACTGAAAGACGTTGTTGGTGTTGACGGTGGTGAATATGCAAGCTGCTAAATATTACAGCAGCAGCATTTGGTCAAGCGCAAATGTCAAAAAGGGATTTATGTAAACTGTGAAGCACGTGAACTTTGAACATTTTGACAGATTTTAAAGTGACTGAGTGAATTGGTGCACGACACACTAAAGCTGAGAGTAAGGCAGATGAGAAGTGTGAATAATGATAATATATGTATGCAAATCTAACGGAAGATTATAATATGATTAATACTAGCAAGAGTATGAAGGGTAGTGAGTGTGAGAGACAAAGAGAGAGAGAGAGAGAGAGAGAAATGATGACGACAAACCGATTTCTGCCCGATTTCTCTCACTGATTTCTCTCTCCGATTTTCTACTATTTTTGACGTTTGCTTTTTACAAATTTTGCATCTCTGTTCCTCTCATGTAAAACTAATAATAAAGAAGCAATAGAAATACAAAATCGGTCGGCCGAAATCGTATACAAAAGCTGTCGCCGACTGAACAAGAGAACAAAAGATAATATGTGAAAGTCGCTTAGAAAAATCGGTCAAAAATCAGTGTGTATAAAAGCAGACTTATAATTGAAAAGCAAAAACAAAAAAAAATAATTAGGGTATTCATGGTTGATTTTTTTGAATTTTGTGGTATCAAGCTAACACTCTTCTTGTGTTAATTGGATTAACTTTTTCAAGTTTAAATTATTTGGTCACCGGGCTAACTCAACCTAATTTCTGTAAAAATATTACTTCTCTTTTCTCTCAAAACAAAACTATAGAGTCTCCGCCTCTGCCTTTATCAGCCAAAACTACATTTATGCCTACAAATATTTTTTTTTGTTTTAATATTAATAACAAATTTATTTACTAAATATAGATTCTCATATAAATTTCATTTAAGTATAGTAAATATTCCACATAATATATTTTTGTGTGTGTAATTTTAGGACGTTTATTTGCGTTTTATTGGTAAATATATTTGAATTTATTATGTAATAAATAACTGTAAATTACAGCTAAATTCGAATTTATTTGATTGTAAATAACAAACAACGAAAACAAAAACAACCAGAAAAAAAAAACTTTATGCCAATAAATTTTGCTTTATTTATTAAAATATTAAATATTCATAAATAAAATCACCTACTACCACAGCAACAAAAAAAAAAAAAAAACAAAAAAAAAAACCAAAAAATGGAACGAGAAATGCGTAAACAAAATTTTACCAACAACAAACAATCATGCCAGAAATCCCGCTAACAACTCACTGAGAGATAGCACACAGAGAGTCAGTCGAATCGTTCTCCCACTCGGCATTCAAGTTGGGGGCCATTGACAGAGCGACGACCACTTCACTTTGAATTTATGTTGTAATTAATCAAAAATCCAAAAACTAAACAAAATTTAGCTGCGAGTTTTTTTTTATTATTATTATTATTCTATTTTATTTATTCATTTTTTTTTATGTGTGCATATGTGTAGATAAACATCGAAACTATTTAAGATACAGTGTGGTGATAAATAAATACAAATGAACAGCAACAGTAACAGCATTAAAAACAACAACATCAATTACTATAGGAACAAAATTCCGTTATATATAACATTTTTTTTTTTTTTTTGGTGTTCTGAGCGCTTCACAGCGTAACCGCGAAAGTGAAGGATTACGGCAGGTGACGCATTGGCAGTGGAAAAACATTTCATGGACGATAAATTAAAATCATGTAAGTGTATAATTAAAAGCATTTTACTATAGATTTCCCTATGTTTATTGTACAACAACGGCGATGACACAATTTATTAACATACAAACAAACAAATAAATTCAGCGATTTGCAAAAAAATGTATGAAAAATATTGAAGCATATGTTCAGGGGTATTAGCGTGTATGTTTGTTTGGAATATGCTGGTAAATATTTAGATAATTTATCTGAATTCTGAAAGTGATAATGCTATTGTGTAGTTGTAGTTGTTTGTATGCTAGCAAATTTTTTGTTTTTTTTTTTTTTTGATAATACTTTAGAAAGTATTAGTCTTTTATGCAGTAGCTCGAAATCGGAAACAGTGACATGAAAATAATCTATTAATAAGTTCCTGGAACTACATGAATAAATGAGTAATGATATAATAACTTAATATCTTAGATTAAATTCAAAAAGCTGATTTTTCATAATTATTATTGGTTAAATTAATTTCTTCAATTATCCTAGAATCTCCATCAGGCCAAAGTACTAGCATTAGAGAAGTAAATAGGGAGACAGACATTTTTATGCAGAGTAAGGCAAGGTTATCTTCACAAACAGTCTAGTTGACACTAAGGTTTTAGACTCAATACAAATATCTTCCACACAGGTTGATCAACTCGGGTTTTAAGTTGTTCGGACTATCTGTTTCTTGAGGGCAATCAGCCAGATCTGAAAAATAATGATAAATAATTTGAACTATTCACTGAATGAAAAAAAAAATTTGTATTAAAAATAAATAACTTTGATTTCACGTTCGTGATGTATGGAATGAATTGAGGGCATGGTTGTTTTATGGCGTATATACAGAACTTTTTAAAAGGTAGTCAAAATTTTTTGCTTTCCGTTTCCTCCTTACTCTAATTATAGAAACTTAACGCATAGCGAACTGTCACATAGAATTTTCTTTCACAAACTTAACAAAACTTAACGTAACATAGAAGTCTGTTGCGTTTAGATTTCTTTGCTGCTACGTTAAGTGGCAATTAAATAAAATAAGCTGTTCTCTGTTTACTAAGTTTTTATTGAGATTAAAAGTTATTTACTTTCATATTATATTATTATTATTAGAGACTATGAAATTGAAATCTAATTGATCAAATTTCATAGTTTGAGTTTTACTTCATTTGCTACTCAGCAGTTGAAGTGTTGTTTATCAGGCTTAATGAAACGACTTCCTTTTTGTCGTAGTGACTAAGTTGCAACAGTGTATAAAGAGCAGGCAAAACATAAGGCCGTTTCGAAACCAGCCACAGATCCTCATCAGGGATCTTTGTGATGGTTTTTACTAGCATTTCAACATTCTATATAAGTGTTTAATATTTAAAAACGTCACCGAGAATTACAAGGTATTTTCATACACTGTTGCGACTTAGTCACTTCGAAGAAAAGACATTTCATTAAGCCTAATAAAGAACACTTTAAATTTATTTTGCATATTAAACTATTATTTTATTTATTAAATTAGCTTATAATTATGTTCTTTCTACTGGTATATTCTGCAGAAGTATGTTTTTGGCTGCTGTGCTATGTTATTATAATCAGCATTAGGTTTTGCCATTCGCTGCTACACTATGTTAAGTTACGTTAAATTTCTATAACTAGACCTTATGTTAAGAGCATCTGGTGGAACGGCCATTTTAAACACACAAATCCTCCGTTTCTTCTGGTTTACTCTTCTAAGACAATTTTGATCTCTTCATAGCTTCAGAACAACAAAAAGAGAGAGATTGTAAAAATAACATTACTTTGGATAGTGAAAACATTCGCTCTATGTCATTCATTGGCAGTGCTCTGCTGATTTCGGTGTGCCTGGTCTTCTCTTAAGAAATTTGTGCGCTCTTATAATTTTTGCTCTCTCTATCTCTTTGCTCTGTAGAGTAAAAAATGCGATGACGTCATTATGTAGGCAAATGTTATCTGGTTTCTGATTTCTATACGCCCGAATTTTACAAAAATCAAAAATGGCGTCATATGGTCACCACAGACACAAACCAGCAATGTGACTACGAATTATGCGCTCTTATAATTTTTACTCTCTCTTTCTCTTTGCTCTATACAGCCAAACATGCAATGACGTCATTCTGTAAGTAAATATTATGCTTGGCTTTCATTATGTCAAAAAGAGAGAAAGAGAGAATTTTCTATATGAAATTTGCTAATATCTTGGCAAATTTGATTGAATTTCACATAGTGAAAACCAGACATTAGTTTTTCTGAAGAAGTACAGCTACTAGTTGCTAATTTGTGAGGAATTTTTTTTTTATTTCTTATTTTTTTCATTCTTTGCTTTGGCATGCACCCAAAGGTATTGCGTTAAAGCATAAAAGAAACTCTCATATGTTTATCAATATTTTATTTATTTGAATTTCAAAAGAAATTTCATAAATCGTTATTGTTTATGAATTCGTTTCATAGAATAGGTACATATTAACAAAAAAAAAATGTAACTTACATTAAGGATATTTGACATTATTTTATCAAAGGAAACTTCTAAATTTCTCCAGCAGTACTTCAAAATTCAGCCAAGAAAATAAAAAAAAATATTGTAAGCTTAAGAAATAGTCGCATCAAAAGTTATAAGTTAAAAATTCATCAAAAAAAAAAGATATACACATATAAATAAAAATTATATTTGTATGTATAGTTATATGCAGATATTTATTAAAAATCAGCAAAAACTTTTCTTTTTTTTTAAATATACATACCAATTTTGCAATTCATGTTAAAATATAAATTCAACACACACACAAAAGATAAGCGTTTCCGCTGCATATTTTCCAAATTCATGATATAACATATCTTTCCTTTTTGCTTTTCTCATATACATACACATATTTATTTCCCAATAACAATAACAATGAAACAAAATAAACACGAATGTATGTATGTAGGTGTGTATGTGTGTATATTTGAAATTTATCTTTTAGTGTCATCGTAAGGTCATCCTTGCACGCAAGGAAAAAAAAAAAACAAAAAAAAAAAATAGAAAAAAAGAAAAACCAAGCAAGCAAGTTAACATAAAAGTCAACACCGAACAGCAACGGCACAACTACTACCAACAACATGCACAACTACGTACCACCAGCACCACCACCGCTACGTGCTGCTCAAACTACCACATCCCAATTGATTTCCGCTGGACGTTGACCACGGTATCCTGTCGTGCTACTAAATATTATGTGAGCGTGTATGCATATAGAAACCGTTGCATAAACGTAGGCGAAGTTATACATTCATCGACCATCTGCGCTTATCACCTTGACTCATCTGCATGCGCTTTTTGCTGTTGCTGTTGTTGTTGTTATTGTACAATCTGACGCTGTTACTGACAGTTTGCCTGCTAATGTTAATGTGTTCGTAGCACGAGACTTTATATGCATCCATCCGCACACACACACACACATATAACATACATACACAAACAGGACACAATCATAGTCAGATTGACCAATATAATATACGAGACACTACTGACTGGATGTGGCTTTTCATGCACGGAGAACTTGCTCTGGCTGCCAAAAGCGGCAAACCTCTTCGTAAATGAAAACGCAATAACGCAACGGTAAACAAATTAAGCACGTATCCTGAATATACACATCAACGTTAACGTTGCCATTAACGGAAGTCAATGAAAAAAAAAAGAACAACCTAAAAGAAAATTAAAACTTTTCTTCTACATGCACTGCCCTTAAAAAACACAGAGCGTCTCTTCCTTCCTTCAGCATAATTTGTAAGTCAATATTATGTGCAGTAGCTATGTATGTATAACCGGAAAAGGTGCGAAGTTAGTTGTAGTTAGCCTCACCTTAAAACAGAAAAAAAAAAACACAAAAAATTGCTTGCAAAAGCACAAAAATATGTAAACATTTAAAAAAAAGAAGTAAACGTAACCTAAAAAAGAGAAAACAAACCCTAAAAAACTAAAAAAAGTAAACATAACCTTAAAAAAGTGTCCATAAATTGAAGAAGACCACATCGTTTTTCCACAACTTAAAGTCTTCAATATTAAGCCCTCTTCAGTGTTATGGTTGATAATGATTTACCTTGTTAACTTTTACAAGAAATTAATTTCGAAAAAAAAAAAATTCATCATAAGTACAGACATCCCTCGCATTTACGTTTAGTTCTAATTTGAATGCTCAATTATTTCTATGTCCAAAATTCACTTACTTATTCACCTAAATATAACTAGAACGAACATTTTGGTGTTTTGTTTCTAGTTTTTGTTTTTTTTTTCCTTATACTAATAAAAAATATTGATAAAAATTTTGTAAACGATGTTACTGCACGCAATTCACTATTTTATGAATTTTCTATATGTTGAATATAATAAATAGAATGAAATGACTTTCTTGTGCTTAATTACATACATTTGGGGTGTAAAAAATATATACACAGTGTTCAATTGTAGCTTCCCTTCGTTATTTTGATTGTTGTTGCTGATGTTGTATTTTTGTCATAATTTTGATTGAGCACACGCCAAAATCGGTACTGTTTTTTTTTTTTTGTTTTTTTTTTTTGATGTATTGACTTTTCGTATAACAATAAGTTAGTTGCTTAGTCATTTTACTAGTGAAAGGGTAAAAAAATATTTATAGAATCTGTGATACTTTCGGAGAAAGAGTTCGTTTCCTAGTTTTTAGTTAATTACTTTTACCAAGAATTTATATGATGTGAATTTACTTTCTATGTGCATTCATATGATAAGTACCGAGGCGTATCTGAGGGTGTTTAATGTTCTATTCCTATGCAGATATTAATAACAAAAGCCAAGGCGTTCCTGCTAATATTAGCTGGATTCAATAATATTATTTAAGCAGATTTTTTTTATAAAATATTGCACTATGTCAAGAAATTAAAAAAAAAAGTAACTTCTGATATTTTGAGTTTTATTTATTCATGAGTTGAATATAAGTAGAAGAGTGGAAGATTGTAAAAAAAATAGCTTTTTTTAATTTCTTCTTTACCCTGGTAGAAGTGTCTGTCTATCTCTGTACTTATTTGGTTATTCTCTTCATATTTATTGGGAGTATGAATGTATAAACTCGTATTTTTTTTAAGTAATTTGGACATTTATTGTGAAAAAGTGATTGTAAATTTATTCTTTAAAGTATTGTCCATCGTTAGCCACAACCTTTTCCCATCTTTCTGGTAGCATACGGATTCCGCGTCGAAAGAACTCCTCATCTTTTGAGGCTATCCACGAATCGACCCATTTTTTGAGTTCTTCGAAAGAACGGAAGTGCTGTTCAGCCAGGGCATGTGTCATCGATCGGAACAAGTGGTAATCAGAAGGAGCAATATCTGGAGAATACAGCGGGTGGGGTAGCACTTCCCATTTCAGCGTTTCCAAGTATGTGTTTTTACTTGCCTTGCAACATGCGGCCGAGCATTGTCGTGCTGAAGAATAACTTTGTCGTGTCTATTCTCATATTCTAACCTCTTATCCTTTAATGCTCGGCTCAAACGCATCAATTGTAGTCGGTAGCGGTCGCCAGTGATCGTTTCATTCGATTTCAACAGCTCATAATACACGACACCTTTCATATCCCACCAAATACACAGCTTGAGCTTAGATCCATGAATGTTCGGCTTTGCCGTTGATGTTGATGCATGTCCGAGCGATCCCCATGATTTTTTACGCTTTGGGTTATCGTAACGTATCCACTTTTCACCGCCAGTCACAATACGATGCAGAAAACCCTTTCTTTTCTGTCGTTCAATCAGCAGTTCACATGTGAAAAATCGTCGTTCGACGTCTCTCGGTTTCAATTCGTACGGAACCCAATTTCCTTGCTTTTGAATCATTCTCAATGCTTTTAATCGTTTAGAAATAGTTGATTGATCAACTCCTAAAGATTCTGCAAGTTCTTGTTGCGTTTGACATGAATCTTCTTCGAGTAATGCCTTCAATTCTTCATCTTCGAATTTTTTCGGGCCGCCTGAACGTTCCCTGTCTTCAACATCAAAATTACCACTTTTGAAACGGGCATACCACACCTGACACATTCTAACGTCTATAGCACAGTCAGGATAAGCTTCAGTGAGTAAACGATGTGCTTCAGTTGCGTTTTTCTTTCAATGGAAGAAGCAAATTAAAACTTCCCGCAAATGTTGTTTTGTTGGCACGAAATTCGACATTTTCAGCTATAGTAAAACACTTTTGTAAAATTATGAAAATTATTTGACAGATCAATTCTTATTGTATTTTTGGCGCTCTTCGAGATAGAATAGCTGTCAATGTCAAAAAAATGGCGCGTATGATAGATATGAAGTTAGTCATAATCACGAGTTTATACATTCATACTCCCAATACAATGAGAGAGAGAGAGAGAGAGAATGAAAAAAATTCGTTGGTTTTAAAACTATGAAGATAAGAGCGTGCATATGCGCTCTGAAACATATGAGAGAGAACGAAAAAGTTCCGTTGGTTTTTCGAAGTTTTTAAACATAAAGTAAGAGCATATTTCTTTTCTCCCTTTCATTGTAAACACAAAACCTCTGTCTCTTCGGCTTCATTTTTTTTTGTAAGATAACTTTAATCTCTTCATAGAAACAGAACAGCAGAGAGAGAGAGAGAGAGAGAGAGATTGCAAAAGTAACGTTACTTTGGATCATGGGAATATGCGTTTTATATAATTGGCTGACTTTTTTTGGATACAAAATTTTTTTTTTAGTTTTTCTCTTAATTATGCGCTCTTATAATTTTTAGCTTCTCTTTGTATAGTAAAGCATGCGATGACGTCACTCTGTAGGCATATGTTATCTGCTGCTAATTTCTGTACGCCTGATGTTATGTGGGTGAGAAAATTTCTGCGAATTTCACGAAAAATCGAAAATGGTGTCATATAGTAAGCAAAGACACACACCTGCAAATAATCTTTAGTCTTAGCTATATATAAAACGCGGTTCACGCCAAATTGGCACGCTTTGTTGTGGTCACCACGTCGCCCCTAGTCATAAGAACAACACATTTTTTACTGGGATTTGTTTACAATACCGTTACCATTAGTTTATAAATTTTTCATATTAATTGATCGCAAGTTGGTGATTGTGTGCACAATGGAAGCTGCAAATAGAAAATTGATTGTGAACAAATTTATTGAAAATCCGTGGTGATCTGGTTCAAAGATTGCGAGAGTGTTAAATATCTCCAAAAGCACGGTATGTAGAGTTATAAAACGATATAAAGAAACTCTTAGTGTTGAAAGAGCTAAAAAAGTTGTAAACAAAACGGAAACCACCAACCTAAAATTAAAGGCAAAGATCTTTAGGTCCATCAAAAGCAATCCCGGGTTATCGGATAGCGATCGTGCCAAAAAATTCAATACCAGCAAAAGTACTGCTAGACGAATACGCATAAAAGCTGGGCTAAAGTGCTATAGTACTATAAAATATCCAAATAGAACAGACAAACAGAATTTGCTGGCCAAAAAACGTGCTCGTCTTCTTTATAATAATGTTTTGACCAAATTCATACGTAAAATTTGATCTTCAACACCTTCCAGGTCTAACATTTTATATGGCAACGAATCGTGGTAATGTACCCTCAAAATTCAAGTACATAAAAATGGATAAATTTGCAAAGAAAGCAATGGTGTGGCAGGCTATTTGCAGCTGTGGTCTCAAATCCAGGGCATTTGTGACATCCTCTTCTATGACGTCTGATATTTACATCAAAGAGTGCCTTTCGAAACGACTATTGCCATTTGTTCGTCACCACTATTCGCCAGTGAAATTTTGGCCTGATTTAGCCAGTTGCCACTACTCTAAGAAAACCATGGATTGGTATCAGACAAATAAAGTAGAGTAGATGTAGTGCCCAAATATATGAATCCACCCAATTGCCCCCAGCTTCGACCGATCGAAAAATACTGGGCTATTACAAAATATAAGTTGAAGAAAAATGCAGGTATTGTCAAATACGTGAATTCAATTTTACTAAAATGGAACTAAATAGCCGCAAAAGTATCCAGAGCGGATGTTCAAAGGTTGATGGGATCCATTAAAAGGAATACCCGGAACTTTTTGCACAACAAAGAAATTTAAATCTTTTAATATTATATTTAATACTAAACACAATATTAAACTTATCATTTAATGCATTTTTGGTTATTCTGAGTGTTGTAGTTAAAAAGATACAGCAACTTTCCTGCGTGCCAATTTTGCGTGAACCGCGTTTTACTATATAGCTACTAACTGCTAAATTTCTGAATATTTTGTTTTTCATTTTTTGCATTGGCAAATTGCGTTAAAGCATTAAAAAAACTCTCATTGATTGACTTTCACATAGTGAAAACCAGACATTAGTTTTTCTGAAGAAGTACAGCTACTAGGTGCTAATTTGTAAGGAATTTTTATTTTTTTACTTTTAATTTTTTTCATTCTTTGCTTTGGCATACACCCAAAGGTATTGCGTTAAAGCATAAAAGAAACTCTCATATACATGTTTATCAATATTTTATTTATTTGACTTTCAAAGGAAATTTCATAAATTGTTATTGTTTATGAATTTTTTCCATCATATAATATAATATACAGCGTGACAATTGTAAAGTGACGCAAGTTTAATACTCTGCAGCAAGCTTTGCCATTTACCGTTACTTTAATTTAAAAAGCTAATTCATTCATCATTGGCTTTGCTTTTAATTTCATTTGAATTTTTGTTATTACATTTTGAAATTTCCATAAAAATGGACAAGGAAAATATTCGTCGTGAATTTATGAAATTTCATTTGGCAAATTATAGTTGTCGTCAAATTGCAAAGGCTTTAAATTTGTCAAGTCGTACGGTAGACCGAGCTATTATTCGATATAATGAAACTGGGGGTTTTGGAGATAGAGACCGGGGAAAATTTTCAACAGAAAAAATTCGTAAACGAATCAAGCGAAATCCAAGGCGCTCAATGAGAAAAATCGCTAAGGAAGTGGGAGTAAACCGTGAAACAGTGCGAATCATTGCAAAATCAAAGCTTAATCTTAAGCCGTACAAGCTCCGAAAAGCTCAAGATCTGACACAAAAAAAGAAAGATTTGCGACTGCAAAGAAAAAATGTGTTAAAAAATGTTGAAAATATCTTGTTTACAGATGAAAAAATTTTCACGGTTGAACAACATTTCAATGTGCAAAATGACCGAATGTGGCTAACATCATCATCGCAACAAAATTGGACTGTTGGCCGAGTTCAAAAGCCAGCTTCCGTTATGGTATGGGCTGGAGTTTCCGCTAATGCCAGAACCCCTCTAATATTCGTTGAAGAGGGTGTTAAAATTGACCAGGTTGTTTATCGGAGCATTTTAAATGAACATGTTCTTCCCTGGACCCAAGATACATTTGGAAATGAAAACTGGACTTTTCAGCAAGATTCTGCACCTTCCCAATTTTTCTGGATTCATAACATCTCAAGAATGGCCACCATACTCCCCAGACTTGAATCCAATGGACTACTCTATTTGGAGTATTTTAGAGAGTAAGGCTTGTGCATCTCAGCACCACAGTCTGGAGTCGCTGACAAATTCATTAGAGAAAGCCTGGACTGAAATTGATCAGGAAGTCCTGCGGCGAACAGTCCTACGATTTCCGGATCGATTGAAGTGAAGGCATGTGTGCAGGCTAAAGGAGGTTATATTGAATGAGGTGGGGTTCAAATGAATGCTTATATATTCAGCAATGTTAACACTTAATTGTACATAATGGAAGTACATCCTTTTGAAAATAACTGCTGAAATGTGTGCGTCACTTTACGATTGTCACCCTGTATTCACAAAAAAAAAAAAAAAAAAAAAAACATATATGTAAACTCGTACCTTACATCAAGGATATTTGACAAATTTTTTTTTATTAAAGAAAACCAATATCTTTCCCCAGCAGCGCATACCTACTATTTCAAATTTCAGCTAAGGAAATAAAATAATATTGTAAACTTAAGAAATAGTCGCATCAAAAGTTGTAAGTTAAAAAATTCATCAAAAAAGATATTCACATACAAATTATGTATGTATGGATATGTAGGTATATATATATATATATAAATATGTATGAGTTTGTGTATGACTTCTCTTCATATTGAATTCATGCAAAGAAAATATTTCATTAATTATTCATGCGTTTCTTTCAATTTTTTCTTGTTGTTTTCTTTCGTTCATTCATGCACATTTATAATATTTGAATGAATGTGAGTATATATGTAAATGTAAATGTGAATATGTGTGTGTGTGTGTGTGTGTGTCGATGTACAAGTGTTTGTACATTTAATCATAATGTACGAACGAAAGAAAAACGAACGAACATTTCATATTTATCTTCAATTTATGAAATTTCATATTCTTGTTTTTTCTGTCTCTCGGATTATAAAATGGCAAACATTTTCTGAATTGCAATTTCATTATGTTATATTATTGAAATGAAATATTTAAAATGATTGTTGTTGTTAACATTCGTTGTAATTTTTTATTTTTTTTGTATTTGTGCCATTTCCTTTTTGGTTTTTATTTCTGTTTTTATTTATTTTTTTTTTGTATTTTTTTTTTTGTGTTTCTCTCATGATAAGCAAATACCACTTTATTATAAAAAAATTTATTCCATCAAATATTTGTTAAATCTTATCGCTTATTTATCCATTCCACATATGAACTAGTTAGTGGGGTTGTAATTAAATCGTCAGCTCAGCCCGCCTGCCCGTTCACCTTCTCACTTGATTGCTTGCCTACACCGTTCCTCTTTTGCTCCACTGTCAATTATAGATCGATCCTGTGTTGTCATGTTTTTGTCAAAAATTCTGATTTAATTTTATGCATGACTTTGGCTTTTTCACCCACTCTTGATCTATATTCCAAGTAATTGGTATAAAATTTGTGGTTGCTGCTTGATAAAAGTTAGTGAATTGTGGGCTGCATTTGAATTTTCAGGCGTCCCTTTTAGTTTTAAACCTAAGAACTATTACAACAAATAGATAATAATGATAAGGTTTTATTGATAAGAGAAAAAAATGTTACTGCCGAAAATCATGACAGCAGTGAAAGTACTTCACTAATATTATATTATCATATTAAGTTAACATGCTCCTATTATATTTGTGATTAAATGAAATTATTTACTAAAATATAATGGAAGCGTAGATTAAAAAGTCAAGGGCAATCAGAATTGTTGATTTATTTAGTATGTACTATAGATTGTTTCTGGAAAGTTGATATAACCCTAAACCAGTAAAAAGCTCTCTTACAGTTTTGAAAACATATAGTAAATACACGGTTGCCATTTTGGTACAATTCTACCAAAACTGGTACATTTTTTTCCATTTTTCTGCGCTTGGTACATTGGTACATGTTTTCAAAATTTGGTACATTCTGTGGGCAAAGCTTAGAAAATTGTTCAGAATTAGCAATTTTTTTGCAAAAAGTAAGTTGTATTAAAAATGGAGTAGACGAAATGTGGTTTGAAGAATCAACTAAATTTATATTCCTCATAGCTCAGCTGCTGCTGAAAGAAAATTTGTTGACTTAAGTCCAATAAAAAAAAACAAATTAAGGAATAAATTTGAATTCAATACTCTTAATAATATAATGCTATATAATAAACTGACAAAAAGTTTTTAATAAAGTTATTTATTCTATATAAAAATTTGGTACATTTTTCCCCCATTTTGTACATTTTTTTTTTGTAAATATTGGTACAAAATAAAATGAGTAAATGGCAACCGTGAGCATTAAAAATTGTTTGCTTGAATCATGGTAATGCAGTTTAAAAACCAACCAACTCATGATCCTAGATATTAGATTAGTACCGTTCTTCTCTCCTATATTTGCCAAATATTGACAGAAATTTTTCTAAATTTGAGGGCGAAAAGAGGAAGAAGACAGAGAGAGGAAAGAAAAGGAAGAGAGAGTAATGGTATTCTTGCATACAAACCAGCGATGCCAACTTGCGGGGAATTCCCCGATTTGCGGGGAGTTTTACTGGGTGCGGGGAATCGGGGAATGAACTGTTTTTTGCGGGGAATTTGAAGTCTTTCAGCTTTTAGTAATTAAAGTCTGTAAAATATTTGTTGTCAAATTTTATTTTTGGGTCTTAAAATCTTCATTTTTTCTTAAGCAGGCCCTGCAATTTATTGGTTTGGAGAAATCGATTTTTAAAAAAGTGTGCTATTTGAAAGTATTATATTTCGAAAGTATTTTGTAAAAATTTCAGAGAACGCAAAGTGCTTTTGTTGATATAGCAGCGAGTATCAGTCAGGCCAAAACAGTCGCGCAGCGCTTCGACTTCCTTTTCGGCCGTTCAGAAACGCTTAGATGTGCCTTCGTTCAGCACCTCCTGATTAATAACTCTTAATCATTGCTGACTAATCTGTAAGCTTACAAATTGCCATTGGTCAGCCATCATAAAGAAGATGAAGTATATTTTTTTATGTTAAAAACCGATAGTAAAAATCTTGAACCCATTTTTCTCAAAACGAAGTTTTTGCCATTTTTTATTTGAGTCGAAAGAAATCTCAGGTCTTCTCCTTTGACAACTTTGATGTCCAAAAGTGGGCTGAAGCTTATATGTTAAGATTTCTGAAGTGAGAAAGTACGTTTCTTTTAATCAACAAGTCCCATAAAAATTTGTTAAGTTTGGGACCGAAAAAGTTAAGGGTCGCCTAAAAATAATACTCACTGAGGTCAATTTCGTTTTTGTAAAATGTTTATATGTATGGAAAGTGCGTGTCGCGCTGTTATAATATGAAATTATATCAATGCGGGGAATTCTATTGAAAATCGGGGAATTTCTCGAGGGTTATCGGGGAGAGAGAAGAAATGAGTTGACATCTCTGATACAAACTCAAAAATTTGTTTTAAGAGAGTGTTAGGCAATTGTTTCCTATCTTAACCATTGCTATATTTATATACCTGAGATGGCATTTTAAATAACTGTAAAAGTTCTCTAATTCTTTGTTTCTACCCACGCTCTCATCTCTACGCATAAGATTGATAGAATAGAAGATATGATACGTGCAGATCCGTTATTTGGCTCTCACAAAAATGAGAGAGGCTGTGACGTAGGAACCAGTATTCTTTTACATGCACATATATATACACTCCCGCTCACTTGAATAAGAACAGCAGTTCATTCTACTTTAACCCAATAATGGCTAACGGTGCCATATTGCACCTTGTCGCTGAGCCACTCCTGAGCCAGTTTCAAGAACAATTTTTTCTCAAGTTACTTTCTTGATCTATCTACTTTGGTTCCCGTTCGTCCTTAATGGGTTAATGTATAGAAAGCATTAACCGGCTAAGTAAAAGAATTGTTAAAAGTTTTTAAGCTCTCAAGTTGTCTTTTCTTTTCAAAAATAAATAACAAATATCAGTCTTCATTGTACAGTTTTTTAATGAGACATTTCTTAAATACTATGGAAAATTCGAATAATTTTGTTGGTTCACTAAAATATGAACATTAAACTATTATAATGAAAAATAAGTAAATTTATTGAAAATCAGCTTAGTAATGAAAATTTTAAAATATTTATAATATTTTTAATAATGTGTACATCCTCCTTTGTTTAATATTACCTAATTCACACGACGAGGCAATGAGTCATAAAGACTCTTAATGTAATTTAGCGAAAGTTCAGACCAGGCAATTTGATAACAAAACGTCACAGGTAAATGTTATTAAAACTGCCTTATCGTAAACTTTCCTAGTTAACCATCGCCAAGTATTATCAATAATATTGAGGTCTGGAGAATATAGAGGTCATTTTATCAAATCAACGTTCTGGGCTTGAATCCAAGCTTTAACAGTTTGGCCAATATGGATTGGAGCATTATCATGTTGGAAACTCAATGGCAAAGGCCCAAACACGTTTCCTTAATCGGAAAATGCCCTTTTCATCACGCCTTTATAAGCCACCGCGTTCATTTTTCAAGTCAAGAAGTTCCATAGTAGAATATCGCTCCCCAGACCGCCTTCACGACGATGGTGACGATTCACATAATGTTCTCCTTTACGCAAATCATGAAAATAAAAAGTATTTGACCTCAGTAACAAAAGCCCTAATCCCTTTTTGCTCCACTACGTCACAATTTTTTTTTTACAGTGGTTTAAAATTAATGAGACTCAAATAATGAGAAAAATCATATGTAAAATTTTATTTAAGGAGGTTCTTGTCTTGGTTAACCTATATTAAAAATTTTCAAAAAATATTTCCTTAGAACATTTTAACCCTCTAACTTCCACCAGTATTGGTCATTTTGGGCCTTTTTCTTAAAAACTCCTTAAAAGCTAAGTTAAAGGGGAGACAAAGTGTTAAAACTTTCCACAAAAATATTTTCCGGAAAATTTCACTAAGAGTCACTGAGTCTTTAGTCGATTTTGAGAGTGGGTTCCCTTGAAGTGAAATCTCTCAAGTGCCAAAAGAATTCCGGAGTCAGAAAGTACATTTCTATTAATCTACCAGTCTCGTAAAAATTGGTTGAGCTTTGGACTGTTTAGGTAATTTTTCGTTTCTGTAAAATGTTTATATGGAAAGTGCGTGTCGCGCTGTTATAATATGAAATTATATCGCTGCGGGAATTCGATCGAAAATCGGGGAATTTCTCGAGGGCTATCGGGGAGAAAGAAAAAATGAGTTGGCATCCCTGATCACAATCTAATTTATTTAAAAGAGCCTGAGATGGTATGTTAAATAACTGTTCTCTCATTGTTTGTTTCTGTACTCGCATTCTCATTAATTTTATACTCTCGCATAAGGAATACTATATTGAGAGTTTTCAAATTTACGAAGCCAACAGTTTAAACTCTTCTAAAAAATTCTGCATTTATTTGCCAACAGTTTAATAAAAAATTACTTACTACCAAATATATATAAATATTTACCAAAATGCAGACGAAAAAAAATGAAAACGCTGCTATTAAACTTTTCCCAGTTATGAGCTTCAACCCCCTACCTCAAAGAGGCACAAAATTTTCTCATTCTCTTATGCTGGTATAAGAAGAGAAAAAAAAATCACAGATTTTCCGTTTGAAGTGTCTGGAACAATGGACACTGAGCATAAATAAGAAGAATAAAAATCCACTGCGTATAGAAGCAACTAGAAGAAGAAAATCAGAAATTGGGGGCGTGTTGAATTCTAGAAAATTAAAAATGACAAAACATAGCTGGACAGAGATTTTATTCTATGGTTCCTTTTTTGTTTATGTTTTTTTCTTTGGTTTATTGTTGTCGGCATTGTTGTTGCGCTGGTTAGAATACACATAGTATGTAACTGCAACAGATTTCTGTTTTTACTGCTTTACTTTACTATTGCCTTGATGTGGAGGCAGCAGCGCTGGGCCGACCTGATATGCTGAATATGAACTCATCGCAACGTTGGCGTTTCATTGTTTAACTTGGTTTACGTGTGTGTGTGTGTGTGTGTGTTGTTGTTGTTGTTGCTGGTGCTATTGTTGACGTTGTCGCTTCTTCTCAAGACCAAAAAAGCATAAAAGAATTGTGTCACACGAAAACGAACGAAACGAAACGTTGTGAATGTTGATTTCTTTAGACATATTGCGTTGTTTCTGGTTTTCGCTTCGTGTTGTCGCATTGTTTGCTTTTTCCTTCTTATTTTTATGCTTCACAATTTTTTGTTTTTGTTTACAATTTTTGTTTTTTTTTTTTTAATCCTGCCATATGGACTTTAATTCAGATCCTCTCAAGGGTGGAATCAGGCGAATAATAATAATAATAATGTCGTCGAAAGGCAACAACAACAACGGCAAAAAATAAGAAAAAAAATAAAGTTATGTGACAGATTGAAGTCACTCAACTCGAATGAAATGCGACATCGAGTTTGTATGTGTGTGTGTGTGTAGTTCGACCAGCGACCTCAACCCTACTCCCAACTCACCCACTCACCTTCACTGCTATACACACACACACACATACACACAAGTCATGTCATACAAAAAGTTATTGTATTCATGTGTGGCGTGTGTTTTTATTGTAATGCCAGACAAAGAGTCAAACAAAATTGTTTTTTTTGAGTTTTTAATTTGAAAAATATAAAATAAAAAATAAAAATTAAGAAAATCGGTGTTAACGAAGCAAAAGCCAAGTGTTTCTTAGCTCATTCATTGAAGCGTCCCTTCAGCCAGAAGCAATCAGTAATATTGTCTACGTGGCGGATACTGAATTTCGTTTCGAAGCTGGGGGAATGTGTAACTTTCCAGAAATAAAGAAATAGTTAAGCGTAGTGTATACAGGTTTACTTTATGAGCTTGAAATGATTTCATTATTGAATTTTAAAATTGGAGAATAGTAAAAACTAGTGATCTAGTCACCTGGAGAACCTGGAAGCATCCCCTTCTCCGACTTATTTTCAGATTCAAAAGTGAATCATGGACTCTTTTGAAATTGTTCGAGATGAGATTCATTATGTTCTTCATCAATTCAAAGATTCTCCCAGCTGAATCGTTTTTAAACCCGTAAATCATCTATAAATGTTAAATCCTTATACTAAACTTTATGAATAACTTCTAAATTCGACTGTTGTTGATTTCACTGTATATTTTTATACAAAAACAAGTTACGTATTGTTCTCATTTGAATTGCTCATACTTCAAAATTATTTTTTTTCTAATAATTGTAATGTGCCAAACCGTTAAACAGCCACAATGTGGACGAAATCACAGATATTAATTTGAGCTTTGTATTCGCAAAAAGGGGATATAGATGATTTGACGAGACATTTATGAAGTCATTTTCAATTTTCAGCGACATTGTCATTACCAACGACTTGCGAACGTACGAATGAATGAATCAAGTGTACCAATACAAAAGATTTCTTTTGTTAACAAAAAGGGAGGAAACTCATTGTTTAATTGAGATTTTACTGTAATGAAAAGAAAACGATAATTATGTGAGTGAGAGAAAGAAGTGTGAGAGTGAGAGAGAGAGAGAGAGAGAAGTGTGAGAGAGAGAAGTGTGAGTGAGAGTGAGAGAAGTGTGAGTGAGAGTGAGAGAAGTGTGAGTAAGAGAGAGAGAAGTGTGAGAGTGAAGTATGAGTGTGAGAGAAATGTGAGAGAGAGAGAAGTGTGAGAGAGAGAGAGAGAGAAGTGTGTGAGAGAGAGAGAGAAGTGTGAGAGAGAGAGAGAGAAGTGTGAGAGAGAGAGAGAGAGAAGTGTGTGAGAGAGAGAGAGAAGTGTGAGAGAGAGAGAGAGAAGTGTGTGAGAGAGAGAGAGAAGTGTGAGAGAGAGAGAGAAAGAGAAGTGTAAGGGGGAGAGAAGTGTGAGAGTGTGAGAGAGAGAACTGTGAGAGAGAGAGAACTGTGAGAAAGAGAGAACTGTGAGAGAGAGAGAACTGTAAGAGAGAGAGAGAACTGTTAGAGAGAGAGAAATGTAAGAGTTCATACTAGATTAGTTTGAATGAAAAGCGGGAACTGATCGTCTAATCACCGAGACCTCAGTTGCGCCTATTACTACAAACTCTATAAATTAAAAATCGTTCCTGAATCTTGTATATTCGTTAAGAATTCTAAGACATTCTTGAGAGATTTTTCCGCAATTTTTAACGGTTCTAGGTAATAGTTTCCTAAATAACGAAGAGGGTTTCATATTAGTGCTGGCTAAACATCGATAGTTGGACTCTATCGATTGAATCGATTTTAGACAGCGGAAAATCGATAGTTTCGATAGTATCGATAGTTTTCAATTTTTTCAGGAGAGAAGTTTAAAGTTTCAAATCCTTACTGCAAATCAGGGGTCGGTTTTTTTTGTTCAACTTTCTTGAGGGATAATTGCCGCCCTAAAAGAGAAATTGATAACTATAGATTTAGACAAATAGATTTAAGACACGCACAACACAATTTTAGGCCATTATGGTTTGTGGCCACTGATTTATTTCTTTTTCTTTCCATTCTACTTCTTCTTTTATGGCACAACACCTCTTGGATGGAATGGACCCACAGTTTTATTCCAGAACCAAACAGAAAGGTGAAAAGCCTTTCTTGGTATGATTCCACAATAACTATGAACTACCGGCATATCTGCCGCATTCACCAACAAACTTTCATAGTTTTCCTTTATATGGTTCTCCACATATACCGTTTTAAACTATATTTTTGTATGGGTGATTTCACGTCATCTTATCCAAAAACAACAACATTTTGCCCAATAACTACTACCATCATACCGTCTTCACGCACAAGCTTTCATTGTTTTCCTTGCTATGTTTTTTTCAGATATACACTTTCAAACAGTCTCTTTTTAGGGAAAGTGTTACGCCCATTTTCTTTAACCTATTCATTTTTCTAGAGCATTCCCATTGGCAAAATTCTTGAGTAAACTATCAATTGTGTACCACAAATAAGAAAAATTTCAAGGGAGGTGTCACACCCACTAACTCAAGCCTACCTATTGACAAATCATATTTTCATTCCAAATCTTAGTACCACAACAAAAATAGTTCCTGAGATGTCGTTACATGCTATTTTAAATCGCACCGAAAAGAAAAGAGAAGAAAAATAGTTTAAGAGTTAGCATCACGTGATGAAATGGTGGTTTCTTATTTATATAAAGTACCAAAAATTTCTCAAAAAAAAATTCTCTGTAGCAATAAATAGCTTGAACGATTGTTTTTACAAACTATCGATAGACTAATAGTGACAAGGCAATCGATAGACTATCGATATTTAGCCAACAGTAGTTCATATTAGACAACTGCCGTGGCACAATAAGTGTACAGCTGTTTCCTCTTCTTCGTTACATAACCTACATACGTCATTCTGACTTATCTTCATATTATATAGGTGTTTTTTTTACTCCAATGCAATGTCCAATTCAGAAACCTGAGACAATGCGAATACCTATTCTTGTTAATCTAAGAATATGTAAAGTTATCATTCTAGATATATATGTGGCATGAAGCTTTTGCTAATCTTATACCCTTTTTTCTATTCAGTATTTATGCGATTTACTTTCAAACCATTTATTTTAGATTGTGCTTCGTTGAATTCTATAGCAGCCCGCAGAATGATTCTGGTCCAGTAAATTTCCTGACAGCTCCTTTTCTAGCGAGCTCATTTCGTTTTTCGTTCCCAATATGCCCACTATGACCTGACACCCATATCAGATGAACTCTGTTGCAGTTAGCGCTAGTCTATTCAGTAGCTGGAAACAGTCGCAAACCAATTTTTACTTAATTTTAAAAGCATTAATGCGGATAATGCTGCTTTACTGTCTAGCTCTTCTCGAATGCAGAGCTCTATTGTATGTATTTCGGTTACAAAATCTTAGTTTTCTTGACCCATACTGGTAAATAGGTGTCTTCTAGGTCTTTCCCTAAAAAAAAACATCAACCGCTTTAGAGCTATCTGTGTACCAAACATGAGAGTTATGCGGTGATGAAGGTTTTTTTCTTTTCCCAGTTAACCCTGTCTGGGAATGTTACCTTGAATTGGTATCTGAATTTATACTTGGGATAACAGAATTCACTTAGGGCTAGATTAAGTATGTGCATTTCGGCTTTATCCTTAAGTAGCGTTCGCCATTGGCGCACTGCACCTTCTTCGTTTACTAAGTTTCAAACTACAGTGCTTCTTTCTTAATAAATAAATGAATAAAGGGAAGATTTAGTAAAACCTCAAAGGTTGCAGTCAGAGCAGACCTTATTACCCCACTTGTGGAAACACAGGCTAGTCTTTGTAATTTATTGACCTTAGAGTTTAGAGTTGCGGGTAGGCTGGACTTAACCATTGCACTCAGTCAACGAGAACCATTATACTATACCCAAAGATAAAACCAGTTGAAGAGAGTAGAGAGACAGGAAAGTTATGTGGGGATAAATGGGAAGAAGAAAGGTCTAGGGTCTCTCAACCTCAAACTTCTTTCTTTCACTGGTGAACCTTAGAAGCTCAGGAAGAAGAAAAGTATGGACATTATTCATACTCAAGACATCACTACCAAACAGACTTAATCTGATTCTCGCGAACGCCGGACAGCTACAAAGATAATGCTCTTAAGTCCTTTCTTCTAAGTTTAAGAAGAAATTCCGCTGATTTCCTGTTAGTTTGTCTCACGAAGCTCTTTGCGGTTCTGCAGGAGTCAAGCTCGAACCATATTTCTCTATGGATAGAACCCACAACCCAGAACTTACGCCATGAAAAGGTTCCGGACCCCATGGTGTAATTGCAGAGCCTTCATTAGTTAGTTGACAGCTAGTTCATTCCCTGCAATCCCACAGTGTTCTGGAACCCATATAAGGCATAACTTATTGTGTTTTGCAACACTATTTAGTTTTGTCTTACACTCGCTGACCAATTTTGAGGAGCTGACAGGGTTAGCAAGAGCCTTCAGTGCAGCTTGGCTATCACTGCAGATATCGATGCACTTTCGATGCCACCTCTTCTCAATTATCCAGCGCACCACGTCTAGGATAGCGAAAACTTCCGTTACGAAGACTGACGCCATCTGTCCAGTGGAAAAAGAGTACTTGGTCTCATCGTCCATGTACCAACCGGATTTAGTACCGTTTGAGGTTTTGGATCCGTCGGTATAGAAGACATGACGAAGACCCCGGAGTAAAACCTCTGGACTTAACCATTGATCACGTTTCGGGAACCTGACTTCATATCTTCTTCCGAAGCGGATGTAAGACACATGATTGTCCACGGGCATCAAGAACAGTGGGCACTGTACACAACTGGACAACTGGTGGTATATCATACTGTGCCGTACATCCGCCTCGACATGCAAGACTCCATTTAACCGGAGTCTGTAGGCCGCTCTCATCGCTTCTTTACGGATTTGAAGATCCAGAGGAAGCAAGTCAAGCAAAGCATTGAGGGCATCACTAGTACACATTGCACCAGTGATACCCAGGCACACACTTCTTTGAAGCCTGGTCAGAGAGGATACTGTGGACTTAACCAATGCTCGTCTCCACCATACTACAGAGGCATACGTGACAATAGGTCTCACAAGAGCAATGTATACCCAGTATACCAGAGCTGGATTCAGACCCCAAGTCTTGCCGAAGGCTCGCCTGCACTGCCAGAAAACCTTTAGTGCACGCGAAACCTTCAGCTCGACGTGCGTCTTCCATAACAGTTTGCAATCTAAGGTTACCCCTAAATATTCAACTTCAGAAGACAACTGCAGTATTACTCCCTGAATTTTTGGTAGTAACAGGCCATCTTTCTTGCGTTGCCTGGTGAAGAGCACTAATGTGCTTTTACCGGGATTCACTGAAAGACCCTGCAGATCGCACCAAACCTCGATCTTGTTCAAGACTTTTGGCATTTTGATGCACACCGTCTGTAAAGACCGTCCCGAGATTAGTACGCACACATCGTCAGCATACGCTTGGATGTGAACTCCAAAATTTTGCAAAAAAATTAAGAAGAGAGTCCACCACGAAGCACCATAGAAGAGGAGAGAGTACGCCCCCCTTGAGGGCATCCTTCTCAACCTCGACCATAACACCGTCATCGTTTTCTCCCCCCCTTGACAAGCAGCTGTTTGGATAGCATGGTATGAATCCATCGAATGACGATTTCTTCAACACCATATTGTCTGGCCGAAGAGCACATCGAATCGAAGGTAGCGTTGTCAAAAGCCCCTTCGTTGACCTTGCTTTGTACTGTTTTCTGATCCAGCCTTTTACACCAAACAGGTGTCGCATAAGCAAGGATTGATCTAGTAATGGCTATATACAGGGTGACAATTGTAAAGTGACGCAAGTTTAATACTCTGCAGCAAGCTTTGCCATTTACCGTTACTTTAATTTAAAAAGCAAATTCATTCGTCGTTGGCTTTGCTTTTAATTTCATTTGAATTTTTGTTATTACATTTTGAAATTTCCATAAAAATGGACAAGGAAAATATTCGTCGTGAAATTATGAAATTTCATTTGGCAAATTATAGTTGCCGTCAAATTGCAAAGGCTTCAAATTTGTCAAGTCGTACGGTAGACCGAGCTATTATTCGATATAATGAAACTGGGGGTTTTGAGATAGAGACCGGGGAAAATTTTCAACAGTTGCCACTACTGGTTTAACAGAAAAAATTCGTAAACGAATCAAGCGAAATCCAAGGTGCTCAATGAGAAAAATCGCTAAGGAAGTGGGAGTAAACCGTGAAACAGTGCGAATCATTGCAAAATCAAAGCTTAAGCCGTACAAGCTCCGAAAAGCTCAAGATCTCACACAAAAAAAGAAAGATTTGCGACTGCAAAGATGCAAGGCGTTGCTACGCTCCTCCGTGTTAAAAAATGTTGAAAATATCATGTTTACAGATGAACAACATGTTCACGGTTGAACAACATTTCAATGCGCAAAATGACCGAATGTGGCTAACATCATCATCGCAACAAAATAGGACTGTTGGCCGAGTTCAAAAGCCAGCTTCCGTTATGGTATGGGCTGGAGTTTCCGCTAATGCCAGAACCCCTCTAATATTCGTTGAAGAGGGTGTTAAAATTGACCAGATTGTTTATCGGAGCATTTTAAATGAACATGTTCTTCCCTGGGCCCAAGATACATTTGGAAATGAAAACTGGACTTTCCAGCAAGATTCTGCACCTTCCCACATGGCAAAATTAACGCAAACATGGATAAAAGACAATTTTTCTGGATTCATAACATCTCAAGAATGGCCACCATACTCCCCAGACTTGAATCCAATGGACTACTCTATTTGGAGTATTTTAGAGAGTAAGGCTTGTGCATCTCAACACCACAGTCTGGAGTCGCTGACAAATTCATTAGAGAAAGCCTGGACTGAAATTGATCAGGAAGTCCTGCGGCGAACAGTCCTACGATTTCCGGATCGATTGAAGTGAAGGCATGTGTGCAGGCTAAAGGAGGTTATATTGAATGAGGTGGGGTTCAAATGAATGCTTATATATTCAGCAATGTTAACACTTAATTGTACTTAATGGAAGTACGTCCTTTTGAAAATGACTGCTGAAATGTGTGCGTCACTTTACGATTGTCACCCTGTATAGCAAGAGCGACATTTTCGGATTGAGTCCCCAGCTTTTATCCATTAAATATCTGCTCGTTGAAAAAGCAGCTCTGGTTTTGTTTATGGTTTTGCCTAGCTGACTATTCCGTAATAGTTTTTCATCGACTGTGATACCGAGGTACTTTACTTCGTTTGAAAAAGAAATTCTTACTTTTTCTTGGTAACGATTACTATGCCGATATTTTTAGAGTTAACATTTAGTCCCATACTTGGGTCTCTTATATAAATTATGTAATTTATATGCGAAACTCTTCTCCTAATTTTAAAATTGTCAAGCGTAGAGTGAGGTCGGTCAACCTAATCTTGTATTTATCATTTTTGGTTCAACCATTTATCGATTCATTTCTGATTTCTCTTAATATTTACTTACCAATTTCCGTATTCGAAGAATACAAAGTCTGATCGTGCTAAATAATAAATTTCCAGTTTTTTTTTTTTGTAATATAATTTCATTTTTTTTTTATTATTTGAAATTCATGGAAATATATAAAAGTGATGTTTGCAAACTTATAAAAATAATTTTAAAACGTTATTGCTATTATGCAAAAGTCCAAAAAAAAATGGGTAGAGCAAAGAAAAAATAGGAAAAAAAAACTTAGTAACAAAAAAGTTGTAAAGAAATGTTATATTTCACCATAAATAATTGTAAAAAACTAATAGCAAAAAAAAAGTAGGTATATAATTGTATATAGGAAAAACAAAATCAATTGAGCTTTTTTTATAACACTGGGTAAAAAAAAAAAAAATAATACTTATGAATTATAAATGAGCAAAGAGAGAGAAAAAAAAAGAGCAACAAACTTACATAGTTTATTTCAACTGAGCGAATTTAAGTCTTTATTGTGAGCGAAAAAAAAAATATATGCCAACAAAAATTGAGAACATGTCTACAATAATCAACTCTCTTGAAACGAACTAGACAAGTCAATGCGAGTGAGATTTATTTACGAGTATAGAAAGAGCGAGAGAAAAAAAAGAGCAAACGGTTTAATCATGATATAAATGCAATGCAATTGCATTATAATTTCTAAAGTATTATAAGTAAAATACTAGTAAAAAATATATGTATGTATTTATATAATTTAAGTGGCGTTATCATCAATATTGATTCATAATAGATATATTTAGTTAGATATATGAAAGAAGAAAAGAGTAACACAATATTAGCCCTATTCACTCTTTAGAGTAAAGTGCTGAGTAACGGAAATAGTGCACTCTCTGCGATCAGTGATGCCAATTAAATGCGCTAGCAACAAAACTTTTGTTTTTTTACTTTTTGTTGTCTTACAAATCAAGAAGTAGGCAACACTAATTTTCTCTCTTACTCAGAGTAACAGAATAGCAAATATTTTACTCAAGGGTCAAACCAGCGTAAATGTGTAAAGTGTGGGTAAAAGCAAATGCCGTATATTTTGTTATTGTAGAGTAATTTTGTGTGACACTTTTAACCTGTTACTCCGTTAACCAGTATTTTACTCTAAAGCATGAACAGGGATATTGTATATTTTCTCGCTTTCTTCAAACGAATGTATGAAAAACATAAAAGTTATTATCACGTCATGGGCATGTATGTGTTAATAAATTAGTATCGTATTGTATTTTTTTATTTTATATATTAAAATGATTTTTTAATATATCATCATTATTTGATTTTTTTGTTGTTGTTGTTGTTTTGTTATTAAAAATTAAATACGTGCAAAAATAGTTATTAAGTAGTAAAGTTTTAAATTCAATTGATATTAATTTTTTTTTGCTTTTTTTTTTTTTTGCTGCTTTTGCTAACACTTTCTTAAAAGTTTTTTTTTAAGAGTTTTGTTCACTAGAACGCGAAGGCAGTCAAGTTTGTTGAACAGCTTAAAAAAATTATTTAAATTATGATTTTCTATGTTTTCTCTTTGAGCAAAGCAACTAAATGATTTTTCTTAGCCTTATCCGATTTGCTGTATTCATCAAGGAACTATAGAAAAATAGAAAATATATATGAAAAAAAAAAATATATTTATATTGATGAAATAAACAAACCAAACACTTACGTCTAAACTAAAATCACGTGATATCACATTACGTGCTTGTTGATTCTGGAACGTAATAGCGACTAGGCATGGATAGACAACAATATTCAAATGTTCAGGTAATTTTGTGAGACTTTTAATTATAATGGAACATTGCTCAGAAGTTAACAAATCCTTCAAAAAAAAAAAAAAAGGAAGAAAAAAAAAATAATTGTGGCTTTATTTTCTTTTTCATTTCTTTCACACATACCTGATTTTTTTTATTATTGGCACAAAAGAAACCAATTGTTGCTATTAAATCAATGATCACAGCTTGTGTTTCACTATTTTTAGCTGCCGTACATTTACTCCCGCAATAATTGAGTAATATGGTAACAACATCAAGTAATTTCAATGAGAGCGTCTCACTGGACATAATATCCTGAAAAAAAATAAAGACAAAAATTATAAATAATATTATACAAAAAAGGAAGTTATAAGTACAAAATACTAGTTGCTAACATCTGTAAATTTAATTGGCAATGACAACAAAAAAAAAATAAGTAAATAAAAGTAAATACAAGTACAACTTACTACAACGGAAATTAAACTTGATGGTAAAAAGAAAATATCCTAATTAAGTCAATGCAAATAAATGGGGTTCGTTTTTTCTGTTTGAGTTTTACTGGTTGGTCTCTTTGGTTTGCTTGGGTTCACATCAACAACCCAGCAACCAGTTAAACAACCCCTTTCTTTGTCTTTATACCCAGTATGTATGTATGTGAAGGGGGAAAAAAAAGAAGAAGAAATAAAATCAAATTTTATTCACTTTTAATTTGTTTGAAGAGGTTGAAACAAATAAACCAAAGGTAAATATTTTCTGAAACAATTTAGTTAAAACAAAAAGAAGGACGAAATGTTGCAGAAAGATAAAGAAAGATTGTTAAAAAAAAAAGTCTTGATCAAAAAAAACCAACTAAATTAAAAAGAACTTTACAAGAATTATTAGTTATACTAAATTAAAATTTATAAATTAGTGTAGAAAATAAATTATAAGTCAGCAAATCGTATACATTCTAGCAAGGCCGTATTTAGGGGGGGAGGGGGTAAGGTCAGAACCCCCAAACCGCCCCCCTCCCCGAAATGTGGAAACTTTATTCTAATTTTTGAAATTAATTGCCAGCGGATGGGGAAAAAGTCAAAATAAAATCTATTTAACGATATTTTTTACTTCCATCGGATTTTTTTCTAAAAAGTCAAATATAAAAAATAAATTTGAAATCTTAATTACACTATACGATCAAATCCGATTTGTTTTCTTCGACATGAGGTTTGACTACTGATTCAAAAAGAGAAGGTGATACTGAGCACTCCTGCATTCATAGTTTTTCTAGGTCAGTAACTGTTTTTGATTTAAAGTTTCGTCCTGAATCAGTTTGAAAAGTTTAAAAATTAATAGGTTAGGTTAGGTTGGAGTGGCTGTCGAGAGACACACTTAGGCCTGAACGGCCCATTGTGATACCACATAGTTGGACCTACAGTTTAACGCCGATTCTGAACGGCGGTCTGGTAATTTTTTATCGGCTTGGTGGTTTTGCCATTACCAACCAATGTGTGTACTTGTACACTATCTTATAATTCTCATACACTTCATATTAATAGTGAATATAAGAAAGTAATGAAAATTAACCACCAGACGAAGACGGGAATCGAACCCGAACCTCCCAGGTGAAAGTCTAGTGCACTATCCACTAGGCTATCGAGGTCGTCTAAAAATTAATAAAAAATATAAAAAATTATCGGATCCATGTAAAATGAGACCTGCTTGAACCCCATTTTTTTCCTAAAACGTGACGTGATGGGAAGTTTTTGACCTCAGATTTGTGTTCAACGTGAAAAATTCTTTCGCAAAAACTCCATCTTATTAGCAAAACCCATCTTAAAATTAATTTTATAACGCATTATTGCTCAGAGCACCACGACTACAAAAATCTCTTTCAATGCTGTGACTTTACGAATTTAGGGAATATAAGCCAACCTCATCCGGGCTCCTTATCATTGATAATGGCACAAATTCCCAATGATGATCATTTGAAAAAAATGAGCCTCTACTATTTTTGGTAATTTTTTTAAGGTTGGGTACATCATCAGTAGTGGGAAGTCAATGAGTTAATGAAATTATGTCCTTCACGATAAAAAAAATGCACTAGAATGCAAATTGAATAATATTTTTTTTTGAAAAAATTTAATTTTATTATTCTGGGAATTTTTTGTCACTTTTGGCCATTTTTTTAGGGTTAAGAATAAAAAAAAATCGGAAAATTGTTCCTAAAATTTTAATTTTATAGAGTCCATCAAATGTATCATTGATTTAATTTATTGTATTTCAAAATCAGTTTGATAAAAATTATTTATGAATATTTTCTTCGAATGAAAACACCCCCGAAAAAAATTTCTGGCTACTGCCCTGCATTCTACATTCTAGAACTTTTCTTTGCGATAATAATATTTTATAAATTTTTAATCAATTTTTCCATGTTATACGCTACAGATAGATTTCTAGAAAGAGTTAATTTCTAAAATAAACTTTCATCTACACCACACAACAAAACGAAAAGAAAAATAATGATTATAATATAAATAATAATTATAATAATAATAAATCTGTTAGAAATGTTAATGTATACACACTTGAGCAATCAACAAACAAAACTCAACAGAAAATTCTCATTTTATAATGTAAATATTTGTTGCCGAAAAGATAAAAAAAAAAAAAAAAAAAAAACAAAACTGAAACTGAACTGAAATTGAGTTGCTGGTTTCTATTGCTGCTTTTGCTACTCATGATTAAAACCTAATAAAATTATTTGCACACACAACAATGAACGAGTGAGTACACATAAAAACAAAAAAGATGATGATTAAGTTGATTTTGAGAATTATTTTGAAGCACGCAAAAAGGCAAATACCAACATCACGAGATTCAAAACACTGGGAAGTAAAAGTAGTAAATAGGATAGCAGGGAGGGTAGCAGGAAAGATGATGCGCACTTATCTATTTGCGGTAATTTAAAACAAATAACAAAATTTATTATAACGAACCAAAGAAAAAAGAACAGAACAGAATTGAACAAATTTCGAAAGGGGTTCAGTGATGCTGAAATTTAATTGGAAAATCTGTAAGGCATAAAACGATGATGATGATGATGAGTACATACGAGTATGTTTACTTAATAAAGTTTATACTCTTGAAAGGAAGCAAGCAAAGATTATTATTAAAATTATGCAATATGAAATATTTGATTAAAGATATTGTATACAGCTTTTAAACCCCTACGAACACAGCCAATCAGCAATCGTTAAAACATTTTATGCAGAGAATTTCATTTACAAATCCAATCGAGTTTGAATCTACTCATTCCCACTGGGTTTATAATTCTTCTGCGCAATAATAGAGAACACATATCAATTGATATGCTCTCTTTCTCTGCATATGTTTCTAATGTATGTGAGAGATAAGATAGCAACAAAAAAGGGCAGGGCCGTAGCCAGAAATTTTTTTCGGGGGGGCAGGGCGGCGGGGGGTTTCAGAAAATATTCATAAATAATTTTTATCAAACTGATTTTGAAATACAATAAATTAAATCAATGATACATTTGGTTAAAATTTTAGGAAAACTTTTCCGATTTTTTTTTAATCTTTACCTCAAAAAAATGGTCAAAAGTGACAAAAAATTCCCAGAATAATCCAATTAAATTTTTTCAAATAACTATTATTCAATGTGCATTCTAATGCATTTTTTTTATCGTGAAGGACATAATTTCATTAACTCATTGACTTCCCACTACTGATAATGTACCCAACCTCAAAAAAATTACCAAAAATTGTAGAGGCTCATTTTTTTCAAATGATCATCATTGGGAATTTGTGCCATTATCAATGATAAGGAACCCGGATAAGGTTGGCTTATATTCCCTAAATTCGTGAAGTCACAGCATTGAAAGAGATCTTTCTAGTCGTGGTGCTCTGAGCAATAATGCGTTATAAAATTAATTTTAAGATGGGTTTTTCTAATAAGATGGAGTTTTTGCGAAAGAATTTTTCACGTTGAACACGAATCTGAGGTCAAAAACTTCCCATCACGTCATGTTTAAGGAAAAAAATGGGGTTCAAGCAAGTCTTATTTTACAAGGATCCGATAATTTTTTCTATTTTTTATTAATTTTTAAACTTTTCAAACTGATTCAGGACGAAACCTTAAATCAAAAACAGTTACTGACCTAGAAAAACTATGAATGCAGGAGCGCTCAGTATCACCTTCTCTTTTTGAATCCGTAGTCAAACCTCATGTCGAAGACAACAAATCGGATTTGATCGTATAGTGTAATTAAGATTTCAAATTTATTTTTTATATTTGACTTTTTAGGAAAAAAAAACCGATAGAAGTGAAAAATATCGTTAAATAGATTTTATTTTGGCTTTTTTCCATCCATTGGCAATTAATCTCAAAAATTAGAATAAAGTTTCCACATTTCGGGGGGGGGGGGGGGGGGGGGGGATGGCGGGGGGTCAGAACCCCCCTTTTTCGATTGGAGGATTTTGCTTTACAGGGGAGGAATTTTTCAAAATGTCGTAAAAGATTTCCAAGAAATATTACCTACTTAGGTAATTGCAAACACTACGCTAATTTATAGATATTTTTTAGAAAAAATACGATTTTTTGTTCACAGCTTTTTTGTTACAAATTCAGTCATACTTAACTATACAGGGTGACAATCGTAAAGTGACGCACACATTTTAGCAGTTATTTTCAAAAGGACGTACTTCCATTAAGTACAATTAAGTGTTAACATTGCTGAATATATAAGCATTCATTTGAACCCCACCTCATTCAGTATAACCTCCTTTAGCCTGCACACATGCCTTCAATCGATCCGGAAATCGTAGGACTGTTCGCCGCAGGACTTCCTGATCAATTTCAGTCCAGGCTTTCTCTAATGAATTTGTCAGCGATTCCAGACTGTGGTGTTGAGATGCACAAGCCTTACTCTCTAAAATACTCCAAATAGAGTAGTCCATTGGATTCAAGTCTGGGGAGTATGGTGGCCATTCTTGAGATGTTATGAATCCAGAAAAATTGTCTTTTATCCATGTTTGCGTTAATTTTGCCATGTGGGAAGGTGCAGAATCTTGCTGGAAAGTCCAGTTTTCATTTCCAAATGTATCTTGGGCCCAGGGAAGAACATGTTCATTTAAAATTCTCCGATAAACAACCTGGTCAATTTTAACACCCTCTTCAACGAATATTAGAGGGGTTCTGGCATTAGCGGAAACTCCAGCCCATACCATAACGCAAGCTGGCTTTTGAACAACATTTTTTAACACGGAGGAGCGTAGCAACGCCTTGCATCATTGCAGTCGCAAATCTTTCTTTTTTTGTGTCAGATCTTGAGCTTTTCGGAGCTTGTACGGCTTAAGATTAAGCTTTGATTTTGCAATGGTTCGCACTGTTTCACGGTTTACTCCCACTTCCTTAGCGATTTTTCTCATTGAGCGCCTTGGATTTCGCTTGATTCGTTTACGAATTTTTTCTGTTAAACCAGTAGTGGCAACTGTTGAAAATTTTCCCCGGTCTCTATCTCCAAAACCCCCAGTTTCATTATATCGAATAATAGCTCGGTCTACCGTACGACTTGACAAATTTAAAGCCTTTGCAATTTGACGGCTACTATAATTTGCCAAATGAAATTTCATAATTTCACGACGAATATTTTCCTTGTCCATTTTTATGGCAATTTCAAAATGTAATAACAAAAATTCAAATGAAATTAAAAGCAAAGCCAATGATGAATGAATTTGCTTTTTAAATTAAAGTAACGGTAAATGGCAATGGCATTAAACTTGCGTCACTTTACAATTGTCACCCTGTAAAAGTTATGAAAAATACACGATTTCATATAAAAACAAAATATTCTTTTTTTTTTAAACAAACGGTATAATATTAAGTATTTACATTGGTAAATAATAATAAAAAAAAAAAACAATAAAGATTAAAGACTAAAATAAACTTGTCTTCCTTCTCAAAACCGGGAATAAAAAATAGGATGTTATATTTAGTATTTTTGAACTAACTCGATCAAAGAGATCCAGTTGAAGGCATCATTTTTTTTTTTGTAGCACTACCTGGGGGCACGGCCCCGCTAGTTAAGCCAATGAGCACTACCAACCATTACTGTATTAACAGTTGCAGTC